>OX459114.1:97775382-98375382 GCA_949775065.1 Brachyopa scutellaris | reverse complement strand
GAATTAATTTTGAAGTTGCAATTTGCAAACATTAAGTATCTCGGTGGCGTAAGAGTCGCTTAGTTTGTGGCTCCATTTGCATAGTTCATAAAACTGATCATAAGCAAGAATGACTAATCAACATGGATCGGATGACGCGTTTGTTAGGCGTTGCCAAACATCATCTTTTCCAGATAATAATACTTTCTTCGTTTTACAGTACAGTGTCCGGCTAAGTTATTAGGGACAGTACAAATTTTTGTAATTTTCACGTTTAAACGAATTTCGCGATAAAGCAATTTCAATGGGCCAAAGAACACGCGAATATGACTGTCAGTCAGTCAAGACTGAAGTCAAGTTAATATGACTTTTGAAAAATTATAAGAATCCAGAATAATAATTTTCGTTGCCGAGCCAATAGTCTCCGCAGCTAGGCTCATTAATTTTAAGATTTTAAGATTATCATGTAATTTTAATAACTAGATAATAAAATATAAGGCGTGTTTTTTTTTAGCCTATATAGAATAAACATGTTTCAGCAACATGTTTTCAATATAAAATACAACAAAACCTTAGCCTGGATAATTATCGAGGCTAAGGTTTTGTTGTATTATGTATTGAAATTTTTATTTTTATTCTATGTAGGTTAAAAAAAAAACACGCCTATAATAATAATAATAATTTTCTTTGCAATTCGGTAATATTTTATAGGTCTGCTTCTCGAACGACTCAACATTTCAAATGGGCAAAAGCTGAATCGTTCGACGACGCTCTGGAGAGCAGTTCCACTCAGACCACCTTGTGGAGAGAGTAAAATACCCTATAAGCGTAATGGTGTGGTCCGTGATCTCGGCTAGTATGGTACGGTATGGGACGCCTCT
This sequence comes from Brachyopa scutellaris, assembly GCA_949775065.1. NCBI lineage: Eukaryota > Metazoa > Arthropoda > Insecta > Diptera > Syrphidae > Brachyopa > Brachyopa scutellaris. Next base: position 98,374,522 of record OX459114.1, on the reverse strand, counting down.
ACATCGTCGAAGGAACCATGAGGCACGGTGAGTATAAGCGACTACTGGAAAGTTGGCTTCTGCTCGAGGTCCAAGAATGGTTCACTGGTGACGAATCCTATGTTTTGTTGTGGTTAAATAATAATATTGCTTTTATGCTTTAAATCCAAAATTATAATAAATAAAAAAATAATTACAAGATTTATATAAATGATTTGCCGGAAGTCTGCAAAAGTGTTTCTATGCACATTTTTGCAGATGATGCGCAGATATATCTTTCATGCCGAAGTGGCCTCTCAGAGGACTGTGTGCTCCGAATAAATGAGGACTTGAATGCTTTTTCAAACTGGGCATTATCAAATCGGCTTAATCTCAACCCTGATAAGACAAAAAGTATTGTTTTCTCTAAACATAAAATCGATACCTCGTACTTGTCTCCTATTTCATTATTTTCAAAAACAATACCGTATTTAGGTACCGTGAAAAGTCTTGGTATCTTCTTAAATTCTCAGCTGACCGCTGCTGATAATGTGAATTTTTATTTTTAAATCTATATGGTGGTGTGAGACAGCTTAATGTTTCTGCCAAATTTACACCTCAAGCCACAAGAATGAGACTCGCCAAAACCTTATTGATTCCAATAATAAATTATAGTGCGGCAGCTTACAGCTGTCTCGATTCAGTTTCAATGAGAAAGTTGCAAGTAACTTACAATACAATTGTACGTCTACGATATGTTTTCGGCTTGCGACGCTTTGACCACGTACAATAAACGTTTAATAAAAAAAAATAACGGGTTTGTCTCTCAAAGAACTTTTAAACTGCAGAAGCTGCATTTTGCTCTTCAACGTAATAAGCAAAAAAGAGCCAACCTATCTCTTTGAAAAGATTAACTTCAATGTATCTAGCAGAACTCTCCATATTACTTTATCCACTTTTAACCATCTGGGAAGCAAGAGATTATTTTTCTTCCATTCTATTAAGCTTTGGAATTCTTTGCCATTATCCATCCGTCAGTGTAAAACTCACAAAGGTTTCAGTAGGGCTATATACGAATATGTCATAAACAGCAACAATAATAGTCTTTTTTCGTAGGAAATTTCTAGATCGCTTCTTTTTCTTTACTTTTTCTTCTATTCCTTATTTTTCTTTTTTCAGTGAACTTTTTTCATTAAATTTTTTTTTGAATTATCTGTTATGTATATATTTGAATTCTTAAATTGAATTAAAATATTTACTAAATTGTATTAATGAATGCACTCTTGACATTTTTGTTATTAAAATATAGGATTAAATACTGATAATAAGAATGTAATTCTTTTTGTACTTCATAGTTTTGCGTAAATAAATAAATAAATAAATAAATCAATAAGACCGAAAGCAAATTATTGCATCACGTAATACACTCAAATCTGAAAATTACAAAAAAGCTGTACTGTCCCTAATAATTTGGCCAGCCACTGTAGTTGCATATGAAGAAATACAACCACCGTCCTGTGTAAGAGGAAAAGTTCAAAGTGACAGTTAAAATTTAAGTGATATCTGTAAAAAGCACAGGAACACATTTTGTAGGGATCTTAAGTGTTCAGAAGAAAGTATTTCATGCTCACTGCTGACATAGGCTCAAAGCTTCTTATTAAATAACCTAACCATACACTTTCAAAGCATTCCGTTGTCCATTTCAGAGATAAAGTGGCTGTCATATTTTCTCTAAACTCAAGAGATATTAATATTTTGTAGGCAACGGTTTTGTATACCTAAAGTATTTTTGTGCTAGTTCATCTTCAAAAAGTCAGGTTATTTCTTAGCAGCAGTGGTTCCCTTTCACACCGGAGAAGAGATAAAATATAAAAAACAGTAAGTTTTCTTCGTGATAAAGAAAATTATGCAAACCACAGGAAGACGCCAAAAAGGAGGGTTTGGGCTACAAGGTAATTAACAATCTAAAAAAAACCGTAGACGCTTCAAAAAAAAAAAAATACCTTCTCAAATTTTGGGTGGCAACTTTTTAGAAATTAATTAAAATAAACAAAAATCACTTTCAAAAGCAGAATTTGAACATCTTCTTTCGATTCGCGTACCACGCAACATCGCAACTGTATCAGAAATCGAAAAAAAAACCAATAAGGATATCCTCTGTAATTTTCTTGTGTTTACCCCAGAGAAAATGAAAACAAAATTGGAAATGCCTCTGGTGATGTTTCTCTAATTGAGAACCCGAATCCTGATCCTTTTTCGTCCTTATTTGCCAATAAATTCAAATTGTTTCGCTCTTTTCGACATAAAAAAAGGAAGGGGATCACCCTCCAAGGCATCTCGACAATGACGAAGCAAATAGTAAAAAAAAAGAAAAGAAATAGACGACTCCTGAACCACAAATTACCATAATCAAAATATTACAATGCATCCTGAATTCATATATGCGTACAGTACACATCCTAGCAGACGGCAAACAATGCACAGGAAGCTTTGTATCGCAGTAAGACCCGACGAGAGGAAAACTAAAAATCTCTTCCTGAATAATAATTTGTTGTTTTACTGTGGGTGTTGTTTCGGTAGGAGCCACAGTACCAACCCGCTGACATGGAGTACCATCAGAACAGTGATAGTGAGTTCTGTTTTTTCCATGGTTTCCATTTTTTCGATACGCGTTCTTACTTTTCAATATCCGTCATGGCAGAGTGTTCAGTTCATATACCGTCGACTTTGGTACGTATCCAGCGGGAAGGACGAAGGACGAAGGACCCACAGCCAGCTCGATGTTCGATTAGATTTCGATTTCGTGATTGTTAGTTTCATGTTTCATCTGCGTGCACATTTATTTTGCTTGCAAAGTTTCACTTGCCAAGGACTCTGAGCTCTGACTTGGCCAGAAAAGTTCGTCTGTGCCCCGAGGAGCACAGAGGAGCATTGTGCTATTGGAAGTTCTGATCAAAAATCAGCTCTGTTGTGTGGTTTGTGGCACGGTTTCAATCCGAACTTGTCATATAGTACGTGCCAGTTGATGGTATTGTGGATGGTAACTGAAGGAAAACGCATATGCATGCATCCGCAATCAGAAATCGCATTCGAAACTTTACGGATGGGAGTTCAATATCTGGGATAACCATGTGCGGTGGCAAGGAAATGCGAAAGATACGAGTGGGGAGGTCATGTCGATGGGGTTATGTCTCTTAAACTAATACCGTAACGGAAAAAAAAAGTTTTGACATTTCTCTTTTATGTTCACATTGTGTTTGATTGCGTTAGATTTTTGTCTGTCTTTATAGTCTTTTACTCTACATATGTGTGTTTTGGTTTTTTTGAAATTATGTCAATGCGTGGTTTTTTTACTTTTGACATCCCAAAGATAACTGACATATTAACATGTATATCCCCTTTAGAGTGACACTTCTTCCCCCGGTACAGAACGTGTCCAAAGGTTAAACACATTTTTAAGAAGTTGTAACGAATTTCAACCTGTAGAGATGACGAGGCAAACTTTGTAGTAGAAACACAGTCAGTGCTGAGAATATGGGAAAACTACTTCTGCAAACTGTATAATGGCGAGGAAGACCAGCACTCCGCTGTCAGGGAGAATGAACCATTCAATTTAGATGACGATAGCCAAAACTCCCATCCACCTGATCAAAATGAAGTGAGGGTAGCAATATCCAAGCTTAAGTCCAACAAGGCTGCTGAGCCTGACGGCTTACCCGCATAGCTATTTAAAGCAGCTGGAGATGACTTGGTAGTGAGCATACACCAACTCATCTCCCAGGTTGGTCAGATGAAAGTATGCCAGATGAATGGAATCTCAGCATCGTCTGCCCGGTCCATAAGAAAGGAGACTCCCACAACTTCTCCTCAACATCGCCTATAAGATCCTATCTGCCATATTGTATGAATACCTGGAACTTTCCGTCAGCAACCTATGCGGTTTTAGGCCTGAAAAGTCCACCATAGACCAAATTTTCACATTTACGCCGATCCTGGAAAAAACCCAAGAAGTCTAAATCGATACCCACCGATTTTAAGGCCGCCTATGACAGCACCTGGGGAGCTGAACTGTATAAAGTCATGTCTAGTTTTGATATCTCTGACAAACTCATCCGTCTGTGCAGAATGACGATGGATAAAACTCGCTGCTCCATTAAGGTCGGTAATGACCTCAGCGAGACCTTCGATGTCAAAAAAGGATTCAGGCAAGGTGACGCACTGTCATGCGACTTCTTCAACATCATACCTGAAAGAAATGTTCGAAACTGACAAGTCAACACACGAGGAACGATCTTTTAAAAGTCAGTCCAACTACTCAAAGTCTCGTTTGCGTTGACGGGTTTTGAAGGAGAAGATTAAACTATGAACTATACGAGCTGTACAACGCATTGGGCGTTTGACATGGCTAGGACATATAGAGCGAATGGACATCAATGTTCCGGCCGAATGGTCAGCGCGGCAGACGACAACTTCGCCTAAGGTGGCGCGCATAAGTGGAGAAGGACATCAACCAACTTGGAGTGTGCAACCGGTCTAACTGGAAGGAGCTATTGGTTGAGGCCTAGATCCACCCGGACTGTAGCATCACTTAAATAAGTAAGTAAGTAAACAAATTTCAACAGGCAGTGTCAAATGCATCGATCACTTGGGTATGTTGAAATAAAAATTCGACGGCCCAGGGTAAAACTTTCTTAGAGAGAGTCAACTATACCAAAACGTTTAGGAACGCGTAAAACAAAAAAGTTAAGCACGATAAACGTCTATTTAATGTGCTTACAACAAACGACGCGACGCCTAATTAATAACTTCATTCGTTGTCGCCAGCCCTAGGGCGCGGCGCACTAACGAGTGTCAGTATATTTTCATGGTTGTCCAAAAACCCAGTGCAAACCCCATTCCATCGAATGCAAATCGCTTGCCCTGACAACTGTCATGAATTGTAAACTTAACATAAATTAGATTTTCTTAGGCCGTGTGCCAATTGCGTTAAAATATTATCCTCTGGCTAATTTTTGACGCTAGTGAGGTGAATATAGACTTCAAAAAATTAGCCGGCTCTGGAGCTGCATAAAAAATTATCCTGTGGCTAATGTTTGACATTTGTACATACCCATGAAGGAATGAGAGAGACGACGAGAGCTTTGTGTTTGTTTCGGTTTTCCAAGTCGATAGTCGGTGGACAAATGTAGTGCACTAGTGTTCACATACGATGGGAAATCTACCCATTGTGAAAATTATGTAAAAACCAGTTCAACATATTTTTTTATAAAAAAAATAATTCATATGAGCAATATCGTGTAAAAACAAGTAAAATTGAAAGTTTGAATAATGTCGATTGGTGAAATTTTTATCTTTATATTTTCCATTTACAAATGACGAACTTTGTTGTTCAATCATGTTCACAAATTAGATATAATTTACAAACAAAAGCATTAACACGGAAAATAATTTTTATTAGTTATGGTTTTTATTTGTTATTTGTTTATTTAAAACTGGGAAAACAGTTTGGTAATTTTAGTTATAATAAAATCTGATGTGAATAAAATGAAAGGGAAATATTTCAATTCTAGTGGGAAATTAATGAAAAATAGCACTTAAAAAAAATTCCATTTAATCCAATCGACACAGCAAAAAGCTAAAATTTTATCCACCTCTGGTAGAAACGTCAAATATTAGCCAGTGGATAAAAATTTAACGCAATTGGCACACGGCCTTAGTTTTCGTATATTTTTTCACTGGTTTAGTTCGTTGTTTTATTCAGCAACCTATCCGTACACAAACACAAGCACAATGAGCAAAATCAACTCAATAAAAAAAAAACCAAACAAACGATAAATCAGCTTATCTCATGTCTTGAGTCTTGACTCTTGACACTTAAGAAATACCCAGAGCGAATCCAGTGCAGAACCAGTGTCGACAACGAATGCAGGGCAGCGTTCGTTTCAGTGCGTCTTTAGTGTAGCACTGACTTACATCGAACGCATCAGTGCGTTTCCAGTGCGCCCTAAATGGTTGCGAGAAGCAGGCCCAGATTCACCCCGAGCTGTAGCGCCACCTAAAGTAAATTTGATATAGAAATCTAGGAGCGGAGTCAAATACCTATACCTATACATATGTACATAGTCCGTAGTTCCTGTATTAATTTTATTCATTGAAAATAGTCTGGCGTGCCTCAAGTTAGAATATTACCATTCTGAAGATAGTTTAATTAAAAAAGTCATCAATATGTATGTACATCTTGGAGCGTCGATTGCGATGGAAGATTTGGCGCTTTCGAAAATGCCCATAGTATCAACGATTTACTCCATAAATGGCGAGAACTTGATCTGGACTGTCATGTGTAGTCAAACGTGTCAGTATGGTTTCTTTAGAAGGAAACAATAATGGCCTTAGATTTATTCTGAAAGTTGCATGGGAGCTGTCTAACAGAAGTGGCCCTGCGACCTTCTAATGGAACCAACACGTCTTGATGATTCTAGAGAAGGTCTTTTACTCCAGATAGTGTTATTTTCTGTGTGAACGTTTCAAGGCCGGTCTGCTCTGCACTGATAAATTCTAGAATGGAACAATACATTTCATGTCGACACTCTTTTTTTTAATAGATCCTCCCACTGGATTTTCCGATGGAGCATGGCCTTTGAAGGACTGGCTTTAATATTGGTCCGCAAAGCATCAAGTATTACCAATTTTCAGTCTTTATCTCATCTCTGCCTTCGAAACTACTTATCATTTCCACAGCATTTGCCTGACACATTTACCCGCATTTATCGAAGCCTTCAACCTTCATTGCTCCACCGAACGTTCTGGTTGAGTTAGATATTCGCAATGTTATCTCCGTCATTCGCAATATAAAAATTCTATTGTTGACATCCAGGATGAACACAAACTGTGACAATATTATTCCTCCATACGTGCTGATGCGTCTATAAAGGGGCCCTGTATAATATTCACTATGAATGCGTGTGCGGTAGGTACATACGCGGTTTTATAGAATTCATATCATGTCCTTGTCACGTCCTTCTTAATTATTATGACTGTAATCATTATTGAAAACGGAAGTTATAGCACCATACACGCATACAGAAAATAAACACCAAACACTATGTACATGCTGATTGTATGGCATTTTAGCAGCATGTTCCATCCGCCACTTTTGTCGTTCGGTTAGGGGCGGAAAAAATGAAGAAAAAACAAATTGAAAACCATTCCTGGCAGGAATATAATTTTCATGACGACGCGGCGGCTTTGTTCTTTCTTTTAATATGTTAGCAGTGGTGGGTGGATAAGCGGGGAGGGTATAGACTTTTGGCATACTGCATACATTTCGGTTCAGCTGCAGATGTCATTGATAAAATTGTTAGATGATTTCCTTTTATTTTGTTGGGTAATACTAGTAGGTGTGCTCAATCAAAAGAACAATGGCAAAGGAAGTGGGAAAGCAACACAGCCAGCGTTACGAATGACATCAGCTTTGACATTGCACTACAAGTTATCGAATCGAATAAAACGAAATCGATATCACTGGACAAATAAAGTTCACAGAAACGACTTCGAATATGTGGGTCTTATAATTCTGACCCTCAGGCCTTATCTGGTGTCAATATGATGGATTCGTGGGCTTAATGTTCCAAGTCAGTGTTCTTTGACTAGTACTACAGTACCTGGGCCCTTAACAATAAGTTTCTGCTATGGAACTACGGAAACACGTCTTTGAATCTTAAATTAATGGGCATGAAGCCCAGCACTGTTTAGTATTGTCCCACGAAGATTCATGGAAATGAGACATTTTCATTTATTGCTTGATATGATACTAAATACTAAATACCAAATCTTAAACACTCTAAAACTTAAAGATACAAATTAGTCACAAGGCTAAGCTTAATATACTACGAATGGGGGGTAGATGAGTTGGTGTGGTAGTGTAGGGTGTTTCGGAGAGTGGATCTACTTAAGTGGAAACCGAATGCGTTTTGGAAGGAATTGGTGACTCGAAGCATTTGAGAAATCGATTCATTAGCACCATAATTGGTACGATGGTAATTAAGTCGGAAGAGGGGAATAGATCTAAGGTAAGGCGGGTTGGTGCTAAGGGCGATCTTGTGGAGTAGTGCTGGGCAGTCGATATTTCCAGCTAATAACTGCTGAATAAAGAGTATATTGGCGATTTAACGGCGCATTTCGCAAGACTGTACATGAATTAATTTCAGACGATCTGTATCTGGTGGCAAGTTATATCTGTCGGGCCACGGAAGACCGCGTAGGACGAAATGGATGAATCTGCGTTGTACCGCTTCAATTCGTCGAGGGTGGGTATCGTAATAAGGTGACCAAACTTGACAAGCATATTCAACGATCGGTCTTAAGATGGTAAAATAAAGCGATCTCCTGACATAAGTGTTACAAAATTCTTGTCGGCGGGCGTGAAAATTGTAAATTGAAATTGAAAACCTGTTCAGGTCATCTTGGAGTGGGTGACAGTCGGCGGGGAGATCTAATTATTACCTTATCATCGACGTAGATAGATAAATAAGAGTTAAAAATAATTCAATCCATATCATTAGATGTTAACATAAATAGCAAAGGACCAAGGTGGCTACCCTGTGGGACTCCAGAGGTGGCCGTGAAGGAGGTCGACATATGGGACCTAAAGAGCACTTCATATTTGCGTTATTTTAATTAAGATTTTACCCTAGAATGTATATGGGGTGCCAGGGCACCCCACTTCAAAATACAAACTGTTACAATTCTTAAAATAAAATCCGTAATTTTCGTAGAATCCCATGACTATTGACTTTTCCGTTGGTATTTTATTTGTGAAAGGTTTTTAGTGGACTTCCTTTCTCCGTATTGAAGATATCGTGGTGACTGGGGTGCGCTGGCACCCCATATGAGTTAGTGTGACTTTTTTTTTGAAAGTGAACTAAGTTAAAATTTGTTAGTTTTAAGAGGTTTAAGAGCTTAGTTAATGAACTATTTCAGAGTTAAGGCGCCTAGTGACAAGCAACAGAAACAGGAACAGAAAAAGAAAGCGCTTTTATTCTGTCGTAAATTCTGTTTCTGTTTGCGTTGCTCGCTCATCTACAAAAACCTGGAACAAATCTTCGATAACATGGTAGACGAGAAAAACATGGCTACCTGTCAAATTGCATTTCGTTTGTTGTTGAAATCATAATAGCCAAATGCGGAACAAATTCAAATTCGGAAACAAAAATCATGGCTACTACGATAATATTGGAATTTTTGTTGCTGGCAACAACAGAAAGAACTCATCTTGAATTGACGAATGGAAAAGTTGATTTACGCCCTCTCCAGGAATTAAAAAGAAGACGTACAGCGATACAAGAATCAGTTTCCGGCCGAAAAATATATGAAATTTCATAAAGGCATTGTAGTAAAATTTATAAATAAATACAAAATAGATATACTTTTATTAAAATATAGTTTGTGAACGTGTTTAAATGTTGTTGCTTAAATGTGTATGTAATTTAGCATACCAAATACGTGCTAGAAAATTGTGTAAACAAACTTTTCAATGTAAATAAAAATATTGTAATAAAGAGAAAAACATTTCATTTTGTCTTATTTGTTGTTTTTATTTTAAAGAATTAAACGTTTTATAATACACACATGTGAAAAAGTTAAAAATTAAATAAACAATTTTTTTTCGCTGGCTTTTGTTGTTTTGGCATAGAGATCGTGCATGTGATATGAAGTTGTTATAAACTCATCAGTGAGTAAGTTTGAAATAATTAAAAAGTGTTTAATTATTACGAGAAGCGGTCACAAATAATCTAAAAAATCATTCATTTGATTATGAGACGGTTGCTCAAATTTTGACTTATGAAATCCAATTCTTAAACAAGAGTAGAGGTAGCTTACGCGACTTAGAGAAATGCCACATTAAATCTTTTTATAGTAGGTTCCCCAGCCTGATATTTCATAAGCATTTAAAAAATATATATCCAATCCCCTTACCAACATTATGTAAATCCTTTTCGTTGTCTCGCAAAAAATCACATATGTACATGCCGCACCTTCTTCGCCACACAAATTCTTATATCAAATATATTGACAATGGGTTGCCTTAAGTACTCCTTCATATCCTCCTTATGGAGTGTAGTCAAATCGACGCCATGGAATGCTGATTGACACCAGAAGTTCGTCTTATTATATTGCTCCGAGTACAAAAATTCATCGCTTAACGGTGCTATATGCAGGCCACCGTGTGTAGGGAACATTTTTCCATTTGTTTTAAGCCATTTACGCGCATGCAAATACATCTTGAGCATACGTTCCTTGAATAGTATATATCCCATCGATTCGGAAATAATTACATCCCAGGTCTACCTATATATACAAATCAAAACAATATTCAGTAAGTAACTAAGCCATAATTATTTTTTCACTCACATTAAACGTATAAAAAGATAGTTTCCCAGACGTAAATCCTCGCGCAAATCTATTCCACCACAAGATTATCGTTCCTGCAAATGATAAATATTGAATTTTACAAATAAAAACGCACACAAATATTTTTATTATTTAATTTAAAAATCTATCCCGCTTTTTTCCATACAATTGTTTACGTGCTGTCAAATTCTGTATATCTCTACCACTTCTAAATTTCTCCGCTAGGGTTTTGCCTCCAGTTGTCAATTGTTTCTGTTGTGTCGCCAGACGGCATTTTTCTGTCGCTAAATTCTGTTACTACAAAAAAAAAAATTCTGTTTCAGTTGCAAATATATGGGATTCTGCTTCTGTTCCTGTTTCTGTTGTTTGTCACTAGGCGCCTTTACATTTAACAAAACGTTTACTTAGTGCAGAAGTGCAAAACTAATCGATTATCTGCACAAGATGTGTAGAAATAAGGCCATCTATGATGAGGAGGAGATAAGGCAACTTATTTTAGATGTCGGTAGTGATATGGACGAAGAAGATGAATTTTTGCTTAGATGACATAGAGATGGATTCTGGAGAGGATGATGAAACTTCCGCCAGTGACTGTGAGGATGATGGAAATCCAGAAGAACGGCATTACTTAGGAGTTCTGTCAGGAAAAAAGTATGCAACTGCTGCCTTTATGTTCAACAAACAAGATTAAAAATATACTCAACTGTAATACATATTGCCTTACATGTCTTTTTTCAGAAACATGAAAAATTTTGCAACCTTGCAACCCTATGGTCGCACCACTTCAGTTCATCCTTGTTGATTTTTTTTCTTATTTGTACGGCTGTAAATCAAATGCCATTGTTTTTGTTAATTTTATTAATCAATATGTTACTTATAAATTAAATAAATTAATTTTATCAAAATTGTGTCTAAGGATGCTATTTTTTTCAACCCAAAGTGTTGGGGTGCTCAGGAACCCCTAATGTGTTCATGTTACAAGAAACACGTATGCATTCTAGGGTTAATCCGCATAATAAACCTTGGGTGAAAGCCGAGAGCTTTGAGTTTGAAAAGGATAATGCTGTGTGAGATTTTGTCAAAGGCCTTACTTAAGTCGGCAGACTTAATCAGCTTTATTGCTATCTTCAAATGGCGATCTTCTCCTTTCAGACATAAGAGAGAAGAAGAAGCTTAAAAATCCCATTTAATTGCTATATGAATGACAAATAATTGACCTTATCTCCATTAGAAGAGAGATTTGCAGTTAAAACTAAAAATGTCTGATGAGTCTTTTTTACTGGCATTCCTTCCACCTGGATGGCACCATATTGAATAGCAATAGTAATGAAAACCACTGGCATACATTAACAAAGGATTTGCGATTTTGTCCAACTCTTTGCCTCCCAACAGGTCATTTGCTGTGCAGATAGCATTCCTATTCAGAATGGGTTCATCATTAGGTGCGCACATGTCCGTTGTCTTCATAACCCGCAGTACAAAGAATATAAAAACGTTGGAAAATAAAACATTGGAAACACAAGCAAATATCATGAACCTTACTTAACTGATTTTCCTCCTTTTTTCATGATGCCAAGGAATTCGATTCAATGAAAGAAGTTTAAATATGAACACACTAAGCGACGAAAATATAGTTCATTTGTAGGAAATGTTTTTTTTTTCCATAATCACATCGAATCTTTTTTTTAAAGTCTCTGCAATGTTCGTTAAATATTCTGTTTTGGATCTTAGTCTTTACTCCTTTAATTAGATTAATTTTATGAGGCCTTGGTCCGAAGGGGATTTTTTAGAACAATCTGCGATACTCTACTCTGTATCTGGACCTTCGTTACTCTAGAGCTGCTTTGAAGTTCCATAACTCTCAGTATGTTTACGAGATTGCGCTGCAAATACTACAGTGAAATCTCTCCTAATCGGACACTATGTTTAGCGGACAACTCGTTTTTGCGGACACATTTTTGTGGCACCAATTCCAAATTTCCCATAAAAATACGTTCTTATAAACGGACAGCTATCATAAGTTGACAACAAAAACTCCGGTCCCGTGGCTGTCCACTTAAGGAAGATTTCACTGTACTTCTTTTGAGACAATCTGCACGTGCTCATTAGCTCAGTAGCCTTATATCCAGGCAATTGTGAATATAATACTAGTTTCCGTCAGATTTTAAACGAATTTACGACTTCGATTTGGGAGCCATAAACAAAATCACACTTTTTTTCTTCTGTTGCATGAGATTTTTCAACTGTTTCTCACTAATTTGACGCTACTGATTCCGAATCTACCGTTACTTTTTATCTAGCAGCTCGAGTTTTTGGGATACAAGTACCCTCTAGGATTTTACTTCTTAGTCGACGAATTGTTACCAACGGCGAAGCAATCAACCAAATTTTATAAATTTTCCACGGTGTCGTCATCAAGAAGAACTTGTGAAACCTATTCAAATAGTTTTTGTTTCATTTGTGGCGTGTAAATGTTTGAAGAATGTCGCTTAAATGTGTCTGACTTTGTAAAAGAAGTCTACTTGGACATCTTTGGGATACCATTAGAAATAAATGTCAAGCCCTGGATCCCAAATTTGGTGTGTAAAAACTTTGTTCAGTCTTTGCGTTTATGGGCAAATAAAAAAAGACCTACTTTTAAGCACAAAGGTCCAATGATCTGGCGTGAACCATCCAATCATCACGATGACTGTTATTTTTGTTCCAAGTGGATTTATTCTAGCTTGCAATCTGCTATTAGACCTGTTCTGAGTTCTAATGATGAGTCAGTCAGTACCACAGTCCCAACCTAGTACATCCAATCTTTCATCTCAAGAACGCTTAGAAGAAAGTGACAATGGTACCAAAAACAGTATGTAAAAGCTCTTCAGAAAGATGGGGAGTCTTTCAAGTACATTACAAAAATATTTCCAAAATTGAAAAGACAAAAGCTGGTATTTTTGATAGTCCTCAGATTAGAAAATTAATAAATGATTCAAATTTCACCAACTGCACGCAGTTGTTGAAAAATCTGCGTGGAATGATTTCGTTTGGGTAGTGAAAAATTTATTGGGAAATAAAAAGTCGACCGACTACCCTCAACACATTGAGCAACTAATGCTGCACGTTCAGCAACTTGGATACAACATTAGCATTAAGCTACATTTCCTCTTCAGTCATTTAGATCGTTTTCCTGAAAATTTGGGTGATTTAAGGGAAGAGCAAGGAGAACGATTCCATCAGGACATTCGGACTATGGAAGAGCGATGCCAGGGTTACTGGAATGCAAACTAAACTAAACTGGCTAATTTTTGCGGGAGCATTTAAAGTAATACTCCTGGGTCTACTCATGCAAGAAAGTCGTGTAAAATAAAGTTTTGTTCAAACTAATTTTGTGTAATAAAAGATTTTAGCTTGAAAACTGGTACATATTTGTAAAAATGTCTGCCCTTCATATCTCAATAACTAGAGCTGCTACTGGAAAATAGACTTCAAATTTGAAATCAGCGAGGCAAATACATTTAGAACTGAGCATAAAACTTCATGCAACAAAACTACTGTTTACCAGTGTAATAGTTCCTTGCTTGTGGGTCTTCGTAAGAAATTCGATCACATGTCTCTACAGCGTGTGTTTATGTTCAAAAGATTTTAAGTGATTTTCCCAAACAGTTTAGAATTAGAATTTTTTTGAACATTGTATCGAAGATCGAAGACCTTGAGTACAGGATCATCCTGAAGTATTCTTAGGATCTGTATTTGCAGCTAAATACTTTAAGGTCTGACATACATATGTACAAATCATCGTATGCATGAGAATACCGAATAATAAGAGTGAAAAGTGGAACTTTGAGTGTATGTTTTTGACAGCTTGTCAAACGTCTTTGGTTCTAGCGGTCAATGAAATCTCTTCAAATGGACGAATAAATGTGCAAATTTACTTCGTTTTATCATTAACATTTGACGAAAACGACCGGTGTCCATCGTAGTTAGAATATTTTCACATCAATTAATTGGTACAGTAAATTTAGTCCCACTATGAGATGCTAACACAAGGATTTCGAAAACCTCATTTTCGCTCTCCTCTTTTTCCGTATCTTCTAAATTTAAGTTATTACTTTCTTCTGTGTTATTTCAATAATTTTTTTCTAACATTCAACCCGCGTCATTTTAACTTCAGCATCTTCCACTAAAAATTGAATGATTTTGCATAGTGTATCTCCACGAGTTATCTTATTTTAAAGTTACACTTGCACGTGCGCGTCCCCACTGCTCATGTCATTCACGTTCGAGTTCGTTCTTAATACAAATGGTTTTCCTTTGACACTTCTCATTTGCGAAGAAAGAGCCACTGAACTATAATCGCAATATCAACTGAACGTGACACGAGTAGTGCGCAAGTTCACAGAGCGCTTACAACGTAGTTAGAAATCCGCAACACCCGTTATATTTCAAAAATGAGCTATGTTGTATTTAAACCTGAATTTATGAGATAGTCCGAGGTTCTTGCTTTACAGGTATGTGCAACAGAGGAAGACAGCTGAAGCTGAATTTCATCTTTAAAGAAGCTGATAAAATTGCTCTTTAAAGCCTAAAAGTACATGCTCTATGGAATCGACGATGCCTTTTCACATTTAGTAAAATATGCTGTGTAACTAACGTGTCCAGACGTCCCGCTGTCCCTCAGACTTCAGTGGGGACAGCAAAATGTCCCGCCTTGGGCCATCCGGCAGACGATTAAAAATAATTATCCAATAACATGCATTGAAACGAGTAGCACACGATGATTTTAAAGAAATTCTCGTATTTTAAATAATTTCAACTGACATGTGTCCTTTTATGTCAAATTTGACAATACGTAGGTTTAAAATCGTTTTTAAAGCGGGTTAAACTGTTTTTAACTGGGGTTAAATGAATTTTTAATCCATCGGGCATAATAAACGTCTTTGAGTAAATATTTTGAACATTCGTTTAAATTTTCGGTTTTAAAAAATGCGGGTTGAAGATCGGGCTTAAAATTCATTTAAATTCTAATTTACACCCGGAGTGAATGATATTGCGCCAGTAGAGAGAATATTCTCAGAAAAGAACAAAGTATGGACATCGAAAAAAACTAATTTAAAAATTGAAACACTGCAAAATATATATATGTACATATTTGCAAATACAATGCGGACTTGACATGTGAACAATTTTAACACTCTTGAAAGGATCACCGCAATTGCTAAAACAAATCTGTTCAAAGGAGAATTACTCTGATTAAAGTGTAAACTGCAATTTATAAATATATACATATATGAAAAATATATGTTATTTTCCTTTTTTCTTTTTTACCCCAACTCCAATACCAACCCATGCATATACCACTACCCTTCCCCCACTTTGATTCATCCGCGGGGTAGCGTCCCGCTTTCAGGCTACGAAAATCTGGTCACGTTAGGTATAACATACAGCTATGACAATTGAATTTTTAAGAACCTAAATATTATAAGAACAAAATGTCCATTATTGTTTTTCTTTATGCTAAATGAACTAAATAACGAAATACAATCGACTTTAAACGTTTTTGGTGCATATGTGATTCGATTCGAAGAAGTAGGTCCTTTACGTAAAAAAATACGCATGTATATCCAGGGTTATGGATTTGTGTTTGTAAAACTAAACAAAAACACGAAAGATTCAGGTAAAAAAACATACCTTACGATATGAGCTTTAAAATTCTAAATAAAGGATAATAATAAAAACAAAAAGAAAAGGATGTTGTGAGAGTATGTGCTCACACATTTAAGTATGTTCATACATAACTCTTATGTACAACATGCATTAGGTTAAGTACTCTATTATATTGTAACAGATAATGAAGTCAGTCGTAAGAATAAAGTCACGAAGTAAAGTCATAGCCGTCTATTTATTAAAAGTCTTCACGCGGTCTTCTCGTGGTCATCACAAAGGGTAGGTACTATGGTAGTGTCACTGAGTGTATACCCCATAATTGAAGGTGCCAATGAACATATGTATTCTTTTTTTTGTGCATGAACGGCCCTTTCCCTCGAGTTAGGGATCTTAATCGACCGTTATCCCATATTGTCTACCAGGATATTGGAAAAGCATTCCATTGCTGTTCGCTGGTGTATCAGGAAATGGAATTTCTTCCTTTATTATTCAAGAGAATCTATTAAAATACCCCCATGGAGTAGTAACTACACATACAGATACATATGTTTATATTTTCTATATGTACATAGGTATGTATGCATTTGTAGGTGTGTCCGGGTATTTTTCTGATATTGATCGTTCTTGCAATTCGAGTATAACTAAAGTTTAGAATTCAATTTTATCGATGCGATTCCATGCGTATCTACATTTATGTATATTACCTACCGCAGATTCATACATATATGTATCCCGGACTGTAGAGATATGGGGCATTGTTTTTTGTGAGGTTACCGACTTCAATACATTCCAGCTGTTTTCGTATCGCATTTTAAAATTGCTGGTATGGTCAATTAAATCAATCTCACTGATATAACAGTTTGATAGTAACATTTGCTGAATGAATTGGAGATATGTATATAGGTATTAATTATAATTATTTCCTGCTTTATTACTAACGCAAAAGATATTTTCAAGAGAGTTCTCAACCCAATTGGTAAAATATAAAATTCGGTTGGGGATATCTAATTATTTTAAGATAAGGCCAAAGGTCACACTCTTTGTTTGGTTGGCTAGGCAGCAGCAAAAATTCATTATTGAACTTTTTGAAGAAGGTATTCAGAAAAAGGATAAAAAGAAAATTATAATTGGAATTACCAAATCGAAACCTAAAACTTGTATGTAACAACCTTACCTTTTTCTGAAATTATGATATGCAAAGAAGGGGTAATATTAACCGAATTAGTAGCTTCTATCGGCGTATTACCCCAAGTTATGTACAATCATCCTCGTTTGTACGAGTATATATGTATGCATATCTAAAAAATCACCCACCATTGAACAACTACTCTAACGCTTCCTAGCGTCTTCCAGGCGATCCTCGAGGCTTGTCCCAACTTAATAAACG
The DNA here is from genome assembly GCA_949775065.1 of Brachyopa scutellaris. Classification (NCBI taxonomy): domain Eukaryota; kingdom Metazoa; phylum Arthropoda; class Insecta; order Diptera; family Syrphidae; genus Brachyopa; species Brachyopa scutellaris. The sequence continues at coordinate 98,357,118 of OX459114.1, read as the reverse complement.
GCCAATATCGCTATTATTACAGATAGTGAAGCCGCAATAAAAGACATAAATTCGGCAATCACCTCATCAAAACTGGTTCGTCAATGCCCAGAAAAACAGGACTCAATTAGGCTGGAGTCACTCTTCTCTGGGTTTCAGCATATAATGCCATTGAGGGAAATGAGAGAGATGACGATCAGCCCTTAACAGCTCACTAGTGGAAAACGTTCATATTCCTTAAGGTTCTGTTAAGGTCAATATGCTCTCACTCTTCTTAAAATTAGCTGGTCTCAGGTGGACCAGTCTTACTAACTGTGTTGTATTAAATGAGGTCAAAAAATAAGCTGCTACAGAGAACTGGCTTAGACAGCGTAGGAGTAATGGCAGTCAGTACAGGGCACTGGCCAATAGCGGAAAATGAAGTGGCGATCATTGACAACAATTTTTGCCAAAGCTGCAATGATGAAAATGAAAAAGAATCCCTTATTCATTTCCTGTGCAAATGTCAGGTTCTAGCGAGAACCAGGCAGCGCGTACTGGGCAAACTTTTCAAAGAGATGTCCGAGAAGACTGATTCTCTTCTTACACTCCACAGGGTGGATAAAAATATCTTTAACTACATCCGAATGAACGAGTCACCTAAGGTTGTGCTATCCAAACGGCGCGTCGCCCCTTTGGGCTTTTTTTTTTATTATTTGCGCGTGCAAAAGGGATTGTTAGCACCCTTGTAATGTATAACGCAGCACGGGCCTTAAGGAAATGGGGAATTAGAAAAGAGGAGAAACCGATGCACATTGGTCTTAAATGTCTGCAAACTATAATGGTCAGGAAAAACAGAGTGCGGTAGGGCATTCAACATTCGTGTTGTGCGGCAAATGAAAGAATTTTTATATTTCACAGTACGGCCGAAAACAGGCTTTAGGGTGAACTGATGGGCATTCCTGGCATAGCGTGCTATTCGGGTTCCCTTTCATCGAAACCACCACCACCACTTCTACCTACTACCTACACATAATGGTGAAATTAATTGACAAACTAACTAACTGAACAGATTGTTCAAAGAAAAACATGTGCTGTGTGAGTATACTTAACAAGGTATATCTAGCTAAAGAAAAGACCAGTGCCAGTGATCACTCATATTCCTAAAAATAAGTCTCGTAAAAAACTATGAAACATTCTTCCCGAACAGAGAAAAATGCAAAAACAATCCAGCTCAATAATGGTACACAGATGGGTGGAAAACAGAGAATGGCGTCAGAGCAGAAGTAGTGGGACCAAAATGTCGCATATATACCTATGTATACATGTCTCTCCATAACGATGCCAGAATTTTTCACGCGGAGCCATTTGCCATCAATACCTACAGCCGCACAAATCCTACTTGAGAGCAACTCAAAAATAACAAAGATATACATATAATGGCTAATTGTCAAGCTGTACTAGAGGTAGTAATAATACAAAACTACAAATCAAAAGCCACATTCGAATTCTACTTAAACCGAAACAAGCTGCGAAAGAAAAACATAGATAAACTCATATGGGTGCCAGCGCATGAAGGACACGAGGGCAACGAAAAGGCTGATATCTGGGCCCAAAAAGGAGCCAAAAAACTATTCATTTTACCAAGCCCTCACTATGGCCTCACAAGAGAAGATACAAATCAAGTTATCGCAGAATGGACAACAAAACAACGAAATAGTTACTGAAACAACTTAGAAGGCCTGAAATACTCAAAAAAGTTCCTTAATCACAACAACAGAAGAACAAACGAAACCCTAAAAATAAACAGAGGACCTTTAAAAATTCTCTGCGCAGGCCTGACGGGACATTCGATCTCCAACAGCCACCTACAGGTTCTGTAAAGAAACAAAAGAAACTATGGATCACCTGATCTCGGAGTGCCATTCTCTAACAAAAAGAAGAGCAAATACAATATTGATGGAAGAAGACTACAAAAGTATTATTAAATTTCTAAAGATTTTGTATGATTCCTAGACATAAAAGTGAACACAATAAGTAAACTCTGGTCCGCAGGTTATCATATCATATCATATCATATCACGTGCCGTGTTCATAAAAAAGTGATCTATCCTTGCTTCCCATATCCATTGATGGTTCGGGTATAAGTCCTGTTTACCTTAAGCATCATTATGTATATATTATATCTGTAGTATAGGTACCATTTGCGGCTCTTACACTTAACCAATCTTAACAAATGAGGTGCCAGAAGAAAGAGATTTTACTGGACGAATTGCACTTTCACTTTATAAATTTTAACAACTTAAAAAAATGATTAAAACAAATATTCTGCCCGAAATTAAATCCCAAAAAAATAAACACTTCCCGTATGATTTCTATGAGTTGACAGATGGAAATCATATGGGAAGTTTGCATGTTGGATGGGAAGTTTGGATTTTGGGGGTTCGATTTTCTTTTGCGAGAGTTCTCGCACGGGCACACTAGAACTTTTTATCCCCGTTTATGCTGTACTTCTCTGCGTACTTCTCTTCAGTGGAGAGTAGAGATAATATTGTGTACGTTTGACATCTATCGATACACTGGTTCACTGCCATTAAAACAGTTAAGATGATTTATTTGACTTCATTTTATTCTGTCTTTAGGCACACAATCTGGCTTATTTGTGGCGAGCCACACCACAAATGCTCTTTAAAAAGATAACGACTGATGTAAGACTTTAGTACAAAACTTCGTCCTGCATTCGATACTAAAGTGTCTCCGTCTATCCACTTTCAAAGGCAACACCATAGCGAGTCTTAATGGAATGGAAATTAACTTTTATCGACGTAATGCTTTCTCTCTCTTCCTCTTTCTCGATTGGTCTTCAGGTCACAACCAACGACTATTTTCTAAAGAAGTTTATCGTTCGTCGCTTAAAAGCAAACGGGTCGGTTGGCGCGAAACACTCGTACTGGTAACACCCTAAAGTGGTGAAAACATTGTGGTGGTGCGACCGGTCGTCAGCACCATTTGTCTAACTTCACCCGTTGCTCCGTATTTTTGTTGCTGTTTGCTCCCTTTTTGTTTTGTATTCCACCTCCTCCCTCTTATCCACAAACTTGAACCACAATTCATTTCACGTAGCGGAATTTCATTAAAGCGAATAACTTTTATCCCTTCGTTAGCACCGAATTGGCAAGTTTCAAGTTGTCTACTTGGGTACTTACCTAGAATTGGATCCGACACCGAACTGCGCTGCACCTACAACCCACCTGCAGGCCTGCCTCAGCACCTTGCCTGGGTGTTTTTTTTTTTTTTTTTTTTGGAAAAACAGTGTGTTCCTTTGCAATTAGAGTTTTGTGTTTGTTTTCGCACACGGAAAACGGAAAAGTCCCGGAGTCAAGAGGCAGAAAAGCGTATTTTCATGTCGAAGTGTATGAATGTTTCATCGGTTCAGTCCTCGGAGAACGAAGACTTTTTCGCTCGACTTAATTGATTCATTGGAAACTCTCGAGCTGTATGTAATGGCTTTGGAGGGCCGTATTGAAAATTACTTGCGAATAAGCGGGTGCAGAAACAAAGCGAAAATTGGTGTGCAAATGGAGGGGGTGGGGTTTTTTTTAGAAGATGGTATTTTGCACTTTGGCTAAAGGTAACATTTTGCAAATGCTAAGTGATATTAGAAGTCACTTTTGACATTTAAATCTGCGGAGTCACAAATAAATTGGAGGGATTGATTTTGTGTTTTCTTCAGAGTCCCCCCCTACGCACTTTCCAATGGGAATGTTAAGGACTTGAGTTGGTTGAACTGAGATTATAAATGGTACAGTGTGGGTTTGGCTCTGGAGAGGATTTAAAGTTAATCTTATTTGCTTTCCTTGCCACCGACACATACTAATTTAAGAATTCGCGTAGGTAGTTATTTTTCCATCTCAACTGTCAGAGTTCTGCGACCTTAAGTGCATCTGTCATTTTGCAACAGTTTGTCACGCCTTTTTGCCATTGCGCAAGACTTCATCACTGCCATGGGATTGATAAATGTCCAGAAAATATGAAAACTAAATATTTCGCCATTCAATTGATAAATTTTTATTAGAAAACAAATTATAGTAGGGTATAAGGCACCCAGCATTAATGTACACAAAGTGTTGTGTTTCAGTGTTTTTCATTGCATCTTTTAAGGAATGTGCTGAGGACTTTTGGAAAACATATGGTATCGTTTCAAAAAGGATAACCTGTGACAGAAGTGGATATTTAGCAGCAGCAGTAAAAAGAACCCTCATACTAAGAAAAAAACTAAAAATAAAGCTAAAACAAACCTCGTATGTATATGCGGCGATACTCGGAGAAATACAGGAACTGAGGAAATGAAATCCTGAAATTCTAACCAAGCCTTCAGACTACACTATGACTTCAGCTTGAATGTACCAATCCTTTTTAACCTGTTACAGAAGGTGATCAGAGACCGGGAAATAGCACTCTTCACCGACTGCTCAAAAATGGACATTGGTACTGGAGCAGGGTTCTACTCAGATACATTAAATAAACGGGAATCTTTCAGACCACTGGATACATGCAGTGTCTTCCAGGCGGACTGTTGGCGATTGAAAAGCTGCAATATTCACAAAAGGAAGCGAGCTCTTCCGTCGTAGATAGCCATTCTGGTGGATAGTCAGCCAGGTCTAAAAGCAGTAGAAATTATTGCTCGAACAATCACGCACCCTTCCTAACCTAACCTAACCTATGCTATGCTGGCGATAGTTATATCAAGGGCCATGGAATGTTCATGTTTGAATTCTTTTAATCTTAGTACTTGAATATTTGGCTGATGCGCCTTTAACCTACGAGGGGCGTTCTTAGGTTCGCGGAATGGGGGGTAAGAAGTGAAAATAAAAATCAATGTCTCCACCTGCTACCCTAATATATTTTGCTCATCTTTCAGTTAGTTTATGTATGTGTATAGATAAGTTCTAAAATGTTTTGTCTGTGTCGGAAAAGTGAGCCGAATAAGCGTAGTTTTCTCTGATTATGGAGACGCCTTTGTCTTTACAATCTATCAACAGGGTCCCTTCTGAGTCGCAAAAAACGCCTTTGGCCGTGGGTTGTCTTCAAGTGAGTCCCTTCCATGTTTAAAAAAACGGTGCTACTTGTAATTCATGCTTTTACCCGCACAACAATCCCCGTAAACGGATGCCATATCTTCCCTTATGGTTTGAGCCGACTTTCCTTGTTTGGTGAGAAACTTCATAACAGCGCGGTGCTCGATTTTCTCCATATTCTACACTTTCTTTCCGATTGATTTGCTTGGTCCATTAAAATAAAACTCGATTGAAATAAAACTTGCTATTTATTTCAAAAATGAGTCACTTAACTCATTAAGTCTCAGTAAACTACCGTCACTAATGACCTACCTACTCATTCCGCGAACTTAAAAACGCACATAAAGTGAATGTCAGTTAAAATCGTAGGTACTTACTTACTTATAGGCCCCATACACCGTACAAGCATGCATGCACAGCAGCTTGCGCAATCACACTTCGCCCCTACACTATACATGCAGACTGTGCAATTTTCATTTGCCATCATAGCTCTGAGAAGGTTGTTTCGTTGAAGAATGACGGATTTGGCTTGTTCTATTATCTTATCCGTATTGGCAATTAAATAAAATAAAATTAAAAGGAAGCAATAAAGAGGAAGAAGCCATGTTGACTCGGCGAATTCTCCTCGCATTTGAGCAATTTTCACCACACATTACACAATCATGCATGCACAAGCAAAAAAATATCAAGGGCATTACTTAATGTTTTGATATAATAGATCACTAAGCTTATTTTTGATTTTTTTTTGACATTTGTAAGAGAACATGGTTTTAAGATGGAAAATAAATTTCCGACCTCTTAGAATTATAACGTGGTTGTCTTTTTCTTGGTCTTCTCGTTTTTTACATTCTTCAATAAGTTCATTGCCAAACACACTGAGTGTGTATCGGGAAAAGTGTATAGCAATAGGGGTATTCACGCTTCGGTGTATTTGGTCTTGTAAAAGTGTAAAAGTGTAAAAGTGTAAAATTTTCCCACAATTCAACAACAAAATATACTAGCTGTCATTTTTTTTACACTTTTACACTTTTGTAATACTCCAACCCTATTGTAACTCAGAGTGTAAAAGTGTAACTTTGAGTTTTGACAGTTTTTTTAAAGTTCTCATTATTAATTATATTTCTTCAAATAAAAAAAAAATCGTCGAAGATGGATGAAGGAAGTTTAATTAAAAATAAAAGGCGCCGAACCGATAAGCCCTATAAAAAATGGGATGAAAAAGAAATTTCTCTCCTCTTAGGCCACATCCAAGACATGGGAAATTTCGAGGTAATGATGTTTTTATTTCATATTTTAGTCAACACATTTTATGCAATTCTTTTAGAAGCCTACAGCGCAGTTCTTCTATAAGAAACTTTTGCAAGAAACCAACATTGAAACTACGTGGGATTTGGTACGTTGGAAGGTGCGAAATTTGAAGCAGTCATTTGCAAAAGCCACGGAATGGCGAAAATCAACTGGCGCTGGTCTCCTGGAGTCTGATAGTGGATTTGGTAGTGTTCGAGGTAAGTCAAAGGTCCATCAAAAATAAAGAATCAAATGTTTTAAATATGTTTTTTTTGCAGCTAAAATTATTAAAATTTGCCCTTATTACGATAGACTCCAAGAAATTTTTGGTGACAAGAGTGAAGGAGGAAGTTCTTGTCCGACCTACGAAGTAGTAGATTTCATTGTCGTATCGCAAGATTCTTCTATTTCAAATTTAGAAAGCACATATTCACCGCCTCAAATTCCAGATGAAGTCTCTGTATGCCCATCTATACCTGAAGGCACAAATAATAACTCACCGGAAACCACACCAATAATCGAGTCACCAATAATCGAGTCACCAATAATCGAGTCACTAACAACACCACTAACAACAAACCAGAACTGCGCTCCAGTTGCACGAAATTCCAACGAATCATTAAGCTATGCAGATAAGTTAAGAAAATGTGCTCCCAAGACAGCCATAAATCAACTAACAAAACTGCAAGCTGAAAGGTTAGTATTTTACAAAAGTAAATTGCAATTAGAACGGGAAAAACTTATTCATGGAATTGAATTAGAAGAAAAAAAACTTAATTTGGAAAGAGAAAAAATCGAGAAAGAATTTGAAATACAGGATAGGAAGCTTAAATTTGAAGAAGCAAAATAACGAGCGGATCAAGAGTTAAAACAGTTGCAGATGGAAAAAGAAGAAAGGATAGCTAGGTACGAAATCGAAATGAAATACAAAAGTAAATAAAAAGATTAGTTTAAAATATACATGTTATTTATGTTTTTTTATTTATTCGAGCATGAGATAGTACAGTCCTTGTCTTTTGATTTCAAACTGTTTCTTGTTTGTATTACTATCATTTGGGCAATCATCAGCAATGTCACTTTCCTCACTTGCAAAATCATATGTGTAATCTATTTCAGAGTCCGTTAACAGAAAGTTGTGTAAAATGCAGCAGACAATAATCCATTCGCAACAAAATTTGTGACTGTATTTATTGTGAATGCGCATCCTAAGTTCTTTAAGGCTCCCAAATTTTTCCTTAAGTAGAGCGAAGCAATGTTCCACCCTGAATCGATATTTACTAAGTCGTAAATTGAATGCCTTTCGTTTTGATTGGTCGAGCCGTTCCGAGTTGCTTCTGTACGGGGTTACAACGAATCCATGTAGAGGATATGGAGAGTCTCCAGCTATCCATTGTTCTGATGAAAAATACTTTTCATTCTCTTTGAAAATTGAGCAGTTTCTAAAAATTTTTGCGTCAGGGTCAGGGCTGCTACCAGGACTGCCTACTACCACATCACGAATTTTCAGTTTATAATCACATACTACTTGAGCTTTTATGGAGTAAACATGATTTCTCGAAAAATATATTTCATGAGCTTCTACTGGTGCCTCGGCAAGTTCTATTTCAGTACCATCAATGTAGCCGATACAAAACGGGAGCTCGTGATAAGTGGCTGCAACAATTGTTCGTCTTTCTTCACTATTTGGCCAAAATATGTACTTGTGTAGCAATTTCAGGAGAACTCGAAAAATTCGTTTTGTAATTTTAGCTAATCTCCAACTCCAAATGTTGTAGAAATTTTCCGAACTACAGCGTTTTCACCTGATGATGATCCCAAACGGTAGAGAACAATTGCTAACTGGAGTTCGATTGAGAACTGCTCACTGGAGTGTGATTTTTTAAACTCCATATCATCACATATTATTGATAGCAAATGTGCAAATTGAACTCGTTCCATTCTCAACATTTGGCGAAAACGATCGTTGTCCATTGAAGTAAGGATATTTTCACGCCAATCAATTGATTTAGGTACAGAAATTCTAGTCCCACGACGAGATGCTAACACGACTAGGATATCTTCGTTTAGCTCATCAAGGATTTCACAAACCTCATTTTCTTTTTCCGTGTCTGTAAAAATGATGTTATTAATTTTTTTATTTTGAAATTATTTTTCTCCAACCTTCAATCCACGTAATTTTATTCGCAGCGTCTTCGATTAAAAACTCCATAATTTTCCTTTTATCGCTTTTTTTAGGCATTCAAATATTTTCCAAAATTATGATTTTGTAAACAAAAATCAGTTAATTTTGACATAAGCTTCAGGGTCGCCACAGATACGAAAAAGTGCGTTCACTCTTTGGTGTAAAAAATTACATTTTTACACTTTTACAAGACTAGATACACCGAAGCGTGAATACCCCTAATATTATTTTCTATTCGAGTACATCATTAATTATCTAGTTTTCCTCTTAGCTATTTGACAATAATAAAAGAAATATTCAAGAAATATGATACATACCACAAAATGGGCATAAAAACACCTTTGCTGTATGCTGACAACGACCCTAAGCACAGCTTCTGGTCGCACGAACTTGCAATTCGTACATCGGCCAAAAGTTAAGAAAATACCTGCACAGTCAACGGACATTAACGTATGTTAACTAAGAGTAAGAGCGTCTGAAATAATTTGGACCGAAAAGGAACATAATCACATCTCTTATGGGTTAAAGGCTATTATGGGTAAAAGGGAATTGTGACGCTGAGCCACCATAATAGGCCTATAGCGATTCCCTGGCACCATCCTATGATGGTACCTTAACCGAAATGTTTCCATGTTAACATTTTATTTTCTTGCGAAACTTGATAATTTGGTTGTGGTAAGTTCACAAAGGATATGCTCGATATCATCTGCTGAACCTTTATCATTGCAGTATCTTCATTCGTCCTATTACATACATGTGTATGAAATATTAGTCTATTAGCAGTCTTCGGCTTTCCTATCACTCGAATCGAATACTAGCTTATGTGCAGACCTAATAAATAAATTATGTATATTCGATCAAGTAGCATGTTTCCTCCAGAGGCAGCATCCGGAAAATATTCCAATTCAACTTCTTAACTTTACCCTGCTCAGTCGAAATATCCTCTTTAGGACCAAAAAGCTTTAGATAGCGTATGTCCACCAAACTTCTTCTCCAATAGCTCCGCAACATTCAAAATGCCAGAATATCTGCCTTGAAGACACTACAGTCATCCGGCAGTTTAAGGGACGTATTTAGCTCTGGTTCTACTGCGTAGATTTTGGAACCCTTGCCCTTTTAAACTTTAAGACATCTACAATATGAACGACATTAAAAAGGCTCTGCAGGAAGAGTAGTCGAAAATTTCTGATGTATTCTGTTCAAAGACGACTGTGGGCAATTGAAGCACATCGTAATGGTAGTTCTTCCTCTGTATATCATGTATGATGATAAATCGCACTCATTGTTTGTATGTAGCTCAATCCAAATAAACTAATTGAAATGCAAATTGCTTGATTTTCTTGACATCACTTTGTCTATATTGTTTTTGTGTAATTACTAAGAGCAAATAATATAAGGACTACAGTTTAGTTTTTTGTGGGAGGCGTAGGTCTTGGATAATGAAGTCGCATTTCATCGAAAAATCCATTTTAGTCTAGTGCAATTAGGTTTATACCCCGGAACCCAGCTATAGTGAATGGATTTAGATGTTTCGTGATTTTTTGAATGTCTTATACTTTAAAGTAAAAAGTTTACCTTTTGAAACTTTCCGCTAATGGTTTTTTTTTAAAGACCTGTCCCATGAAAATTACGCTACTTCTAGTATAGTACATTCCTTTTCAGGTTCTTGTGACTAGATTAACTTAATACCAGGAAAAGTGTAAGCCCCAGGTAAAAACTTTGTATGGTGAGTTTGTAGGTGACGTTATGGCACATGAAAATAATATTAATAAAAAAAAATTTATAAGCAGAGAAAAATACAATTTTCACTAAAATTGGCTAAAAAAAAATTATAAAAATCTGTGTTTGAAGACCAATATCTCAAAAACGAGATTACGGATGGTAATAGTTGTTAACTGTGATAAGCACTAATCAATTGTCTATGAAAAAATCGCACTTTGGTTGCTCTAAGTTTCATACACTAGAAGTTGTACTAGAATAATTGTTGGTACCTACTTCAATGATCTTTTATAAACACCCTGAAGCTCAGATAGGCCCCCCCTCTCATACGACTTTTTTCATAGCATGAACCAATGACTCTGATCCCAAAATATCTGTATAGTAAGAAAATACCCTATATACCTAGTTTTTTTTTTTTTTTTTTTATTTCAAACTAATAAGCTATAAGATAACAAATGTTTGTTTACACTGCGACTAGTTGAATAACTAACGAGCAGTTTGCTTTTCAAAATTAGTAAGGGAGAGCAAGTAGATGGCTAACAATTTACTATTTTTCAAATACATTATAATTTTAAAATTATTGAATGTTTTAATCTTTTAATGACAGTAACAGGAGCATAGATGGGATTTAATCCATCCAAAGCGTTGGAGGTTAAGTTCGCTCCAAGCGCCTCATTTCGCTCGTTATTGTCGCTCTGTTACTATCTCGTTGCTTGGCAAGGTCCGACGGTCTTGTGCGTTGCAGCCGTCTCACGCCATGTACGTTAAGAAGACTTGTTGCTTCTTCGTTAACATGCTCCTGGAGTCTTTTTTCATGTGCTTTGGTAGGAATTCTTAGATCCAGATGGAGGTCGCTGTTTCTGATGTACCATGGAGCATTCACAATACTTCTGAGGACTTTGTTCTAGAAGCGTTGAATAACTGCAATATTGGTTGGACTGGCACATCCCCAGAGTTGAGCGCCGTAGTTCCAGACTGGTTTTAGTACCTGTTTATAAAGAAGAAGTTTGTTACTAATTGATAAATCTGACTTCCTACCTAAAAGCCATTCCATTTTTCGCCATTTAATGTCTAATTCTATTCTTTTGATTTTGATATGCTCTTTCCAACGAAGCTTGGCATGTAGGGTCATACCTAAGTACCTCGCCGAGTTAGCATATGGTATTACCGTGCCTGATATTACTATTGGAGAGTATGAGGCAGACTTATTTGTAAAGTCAATGTGTACAGATTTGCTCGAATTAAGTTCTATTCTCCATCTTTGAGTCCATCTGACTATTTGATCTGTAGCAGATTGTAGTCTCTGCGTCGAGTCTAGCGTAGTGTTTCCCACTGCTAGGATTGCCGTGTCATCGGCAAAGGTTGCAATCTTGGTGTAGGATGATGTTGGTAGATCGTTGGTGTAGAGGAGGTATAGCAGAGGTCCAAGGACACTACCTTGAGGAACTCCGGCTTTGATCTGTACTAGCTTAGAATAACTATTTTTCTGTTTTATACGAAAGTAACGCGAAGTTAAATAGGACTCCACTAGGTGGAAGTATTGTTCTGGCAAGTACACTTTTAGTTTGTTGAGTAGACCTTCATGCCATACCCTGTCGAAAGCCTGTGCTACGTCTAAGAAGATTGCAGAGCACACTTTTTTTTCCTCTAAAGCTCTTTCGATTTCTGTTGTTATTCTATGAACTTGTTCTATTGTGGAGTGCTTGCTTCGAAATCCAAACTGGTGACTGGGATTAGGTTTCTTGCTTCAACGATTGGTTTGAGACGCTTAGAAACCAGTCTTTCAAATATCTTTGAAGTCAAGGGAAGCAGAGATATTGGCTCGCCTCATGAAATAATAACTGATAAGCATTGTGACCAAATGTGGTCGGAAAGTTGTACAAAACGATTCGAACATGTTCGCCTCATGAAATAATAACTGATATATCTAGTAAGAAAAAAAATGTATTTTTTGAGTTTATGCTTTGAAATATTGATTTTTTGCTTAAATTTACGGATTTTAAGAATTGCGGTAATTTTTATTGGGTAAACTTTTTAGTTTATGGTATTATAAATCCAACAAAAAAAAAATCATTCAAATCAATTCATTATAACTGGGCTCCGTCATTGTTCATTTATCTTAGTCCTGATAAATGAACAATGACGGAGCCCAGTTATTGCATTCGACTATTTCTCCGATTTTATCTAATTACTGTCAATCGAGTGTTATTAAATCAATGAATTTAAATCCTTATATCACTTCTAAGAGATCACAACCAAAATCATTATCATTCAAAGTAGCATTTGCATCAGGGTTGCAGTAGTATTATGCTTATAGCAGTTGCAACTACACCCCCACATCACGACCGAAGATGACGTTGTCTTGGGAAAACATTTTTGTTGCAATTCATCTCCTTGTCAAAATTCGATACAAGCTGTGAAAAGTTCCTGAAAATCGTGTCGATGAAAATTTTTAAGTCCTACGTTGCACAGCTGTATACATTCCACTAAAAATCAGTCGGCACATGTTACAACTTCCGGCTAAAAATATTGAAAAGAATTCCTGGAATTTTCGCTCCATGAAATGCAAATGTACACCGCCAACAGGTAACAGGTTACAATGGTGTGCTTTTAGTCAATATTTATTCGAAACCACCCAAGTACAAACACCCCTGTGATGAATTTCGCAGGAATACGGAAAAAAAGACTGAAGGACAAACAAAGTTGATTCTAAAATGCAACAGCTTCTGACGTTTTCAACACGATACCGTAGAATTACCTAACATTGACCACCTTTGAGCTTTGAAACGTTATAAAAAGATAATGGTTTGTTCTAATCGTTATCTGTAAAAAGCATATATAGAGGACCGATTAGCTCTTTAATATCATTTACATTTTTTAAAATAATCATATTTTGGTAATAAGTTATGGTAAAAAAAGTAAGTGGCCAATGTTAGGCTTCGGTACCCCTAACATACAATTCACGTTATTTTCAACTTATAACAGCAATACAAAGCAATATAATATCAAAATTTTCTTATTATCATTATTTGAAAAGTAAATAGGAACATAGATAAATAACTTTAACTTAGGTAGGTGCCTAAATAAGAAGTCACGCCGAGATGATTTTACCGAGACTTAAAAATACGCGTTTAAACAGGCCACTCGTTATTGGCGGTTTTCAATTATGACAATTGTACACCTACAGATTTTTTTTCTATCATCTATAAATATCCAGGGATGAAATAAGTGGTTATATTATTTAAATATCTGGTCATTGTTTGTCGCTAGGAAAGTTTAGAAGATTTTATGATTTTTGGTCAAAGGTAGAGACCTAGTCAATGTTAGGGCATTTTACGGTAAATGTATTCGCTGAAAGTGTAGCTGCTAAATGATAAAGCTGTTGTTGGAAACCACATTTGTTAAACTATTGTACCCTATAAGCATCAATAAGAACATAAAACAAAGGAAACGACTTTTAATAAAAAAAAAAAAAAAAAACACTCGGGCGGGTAACAAAAATATCGAGTTCGGCATGCAGTCCCAGAGAACATTGAAATAACAAAAAATGAACCTTTCCATCAGCTCTGGATGCAACTACCGAGAAAGACAATCGACGCTGTATACGTGCGTAACAGTTAACGTATTGCCGGCCTATAAGACAAAGAATTCTCTTTCTCTACCAAGCTTAGTCGATGTGTCCGCCGAATCGTCTTAGACATTCATTACAGACGCTGCGCTATTGCTGATTACACAGAGATCCTTGGGAGGAACCCTGTAAGCTGCTATTTGTTCTGCCGCACCTAGAAGAATGTGGACTATTTGTTGCTGCAGTAGCGATAAAGGCAAACAAAACGCAAGGAATAGATGGGATCCCAATTTTTTTTTTCCTAAAGGAACTGATCAAATTAAGGCCAGAGATACTAACGCATACGTGGGCACCGTAGCGCAAGTGGTTAGTGCGTCGGACTACTGAGCCAGCGGTCTGGGGTTCGAATCCCGCCGCAAACACCTAAAAAGTTTTTCACAGTGCCCACCTCTTTCGAATGTCTGACAAGCATCAAAGAGTATCATTTGTCACGATTGAGCTTCTCAACTCGCCGTTCGGAGTCGGCAAAAAACTGTAGGTCCCTTCCATTCGTGCAAAAATATAACACGCACACACAAATGATTGCGAGAAGCAGGCCTAGGTTCACCTCGAGCTGTAGCGCCAACTAAGTAAGTAAGTAAGATACTAACGCATTTGTATACGACATGCTTAGTGGAAGGCAAATTCCCACATCAATGGAAACGACAGCGGCTAGTCCTTATTTCAAAGGCAACAAACCACCTGACCAACCGTCATAGTACAAGCCACTGTGCGTGTTCGATAAGCTGGGTAAAGTCTTTTAGAAAATCATACGAGCAAGACTAGAGCGATGCACTGAAGGAGACTCGGGACTCTCTAACCAGCAGTTCGTCTTCAGAAAGAAGCAAAGCACCATACATGCAGTGCCTGTAAATCAATCACTGGACGAAGGTGGCTAGGAGGAACAAAACAGTACTGCGCCATTGTAACGCTCGACGTCAAAAAACGCATTTAACTCAGTTAACTGGAACTGTATAGTCAGAGAACTAACCAACCTGCAGATACCTCACTATCTAATGAGAATAACTGCCAGCTTCTTCAAAGATCGCATCCTTTACTATGACACAGAAGAAGGGCCAAATAAGTACAAAATCACAGGAGGAGTACCTCAAGGGTCAGTGCTTGGCCCAGTACTATGGATGGGATGCTGAGAATATCAAATCCGAGAGGAGTGGACATTATCGGATACGCAGACGATATTGCAGTAGTAAATGTTGCAAAGACATTGGACCAAGATTCTGAAAAATGTTATCATGTGATCGGAGATATCAGGTCATGGTTACAAACATCAGACCTGGAACTGGCAGACCATAAGATGGCAGTAGTATTAACTAGCAGTAGGAAAATAGTAGAACACATTACTATACAGATTGGTGAGCATACCATGGAGTCAAGCCCATACATCAGATACCTGGGAATGTTATTGGATCACAGGCTTAACTTCAAAATGATATATGCAGGTGAGATAGCCTCCCGGACAGTAGCGGCGTTGTCTAAATGAATGCCAAATATTGGACGACCCAGGCAACCAATTAGAAATCTACTAGCAATGGTGAGCAAGTCGATGCGTCTCCTATATGGGCACCAGCGACCGATGTGAACTCCAGTATGAGGTGGTTTAAGTAAGGATTAACGTCAGACACACAGCCTCTCGATGCTTTCCACCTTCTTACAGAAAAAGACTATTGGTTATTACTTCAAAAGTGTAAGGTCGAGCTCGAGCTGGAAAACCTTCTAAAGCAGCTATTTCCACTTTACAAGTTCTCAGGATAATAGAAAAAGGTTAGAATGTTCCCAGTCAACGACCACACCACTCTGAAAACATCGGTTCTCGTTAGATCACCGAAAACAAGCAGCTTTGGGCGCGGTTAGTAGTTAGATAGGTGACCACTTTGAAAGACACCGTGTTGTTGACATAGGAGTAGAAGTAGGGGAGTACCGACAAATGAATCGACTCCATGTGGTAACACAATAGACCTTAAGTGTCTAAGTGAATCCAAACCAGAGTGATGGGGATAACCACCGTAACCTAGCCTAACCTAACCTAGAATGTTCCCACCATGAACAATTTCTTTAGCTTTGCCAATACTTTACGATTCATTCATGTTTATACACAATGAAGCCAAAAATGGTTTCTTTCTTTCTCAACCCTGTGCCTCTAACATGGTGTATGATGTTCTTTTACCCATCAGTAGGTACATACATCTTTTGACGTAAAGAAAGATCCTGTCCACCTACCAGATGAATTGTTGAAGAAGTAACTTTTATTTCTATTCTTACGCACGTCCTGCACCTACATACATTCAAATGTACTGGAAAGAAATAGATAGAAAAAACCCCGCTGGCTGAATCCAGGAACAGTTCGAGGATAATTTTAGAATTCCAACCAAATCACCTCGACTTTGCTCAGATTTTTCCTCCATCAAAATCTGCGTTACATCATCGACAATTCTATTCGCAGATGGTGTTGCTAAAACCTTAAATTTGGTAGAACACATTAAATTTCGTTTCCTTTTCTCTCCCTAGAACAACTACAACTACACAACAATAACTTTAAACTTTTTTCACTTGAAAATGTCTCGGTTGTACAATGCTTAATGCAGAGAGAGAGAACTCTATCCCACTACCCTTTACCCAAATTCAATTGAAATCCATTCAAAGGACTTTTCCTGTTCACATTTTATTCACAATCATCATTATTAAGCACTCCATTTGGCCCAAAAATCATTTGAATAGAGAAAAAAAAAGGATTACGAAAGGACATTTAACAACTGGCAACACAAAAAAAAAAAACACAATGCCTTTATCGGATAAAGTTTCACCTAGAAACACAATCCTTCCACCGTCAACCGTCGGCGTCGTCCTTTCATCGTCACTCTTTGACACTAAAAGTTCGACCGACTTTCTAATACAAGTTTAATTGCCAAGGCGTCATGAGCCCTTTCACTTGATTTTGATTCCTGTGAAGGTCATCACCAGGAGAACAAACCCAGTACAATTATAGCAGCAGCACCCGAATCCTTTTCTCTCCATCTCTGTGTGTGTGTGTGTGTATAGATTTCATTTGGGAATTTTATGCAGCCTAACAGTTCGAAAGTCGATTAAAAGAGTTTTGCCAGCTTTAATTGATCCTCCCCGAGCGGGGTGCACGCCTGTGGAAGGAGCTAATTCCGTCGCCATCGTATGGCCTTAATGGCAGCTATTCAGGAGATTAAACAAATTACATGAACCATGTCAAGACAGGGGCCAGTTTCAGAGGCCAAATAAAAGTTACAAATCAATCCTATTCGCAGCGATTAATAATTGCCGGCGAGTTCCTTTGGGGTCGAATATTTTATTCTGTACGCGCTAATTGGGAGGCGAAAGAAACTTTCATCGGGGCATAACTTTTCCCGTTCATGTTCTATGGACGGCTTCATTAGAGTGTGCCATCAGTTGAAAAATGATCTAAAAAAAAAATAAAAAATAAGAAACCATAGGAAAAGGGAAAATAGTTTTTCTGGAAAAGTTTCATTCAAAATTCCTCCCAGTGGACGGACGTTCGACTTAGTTCGGGTCTTGGATCCCAGGTGAATCCCGGGATTTAATAAAAATTAAATAATAATTTTAAGCATATCAACACTACTTTTATAAAAGGAAGTCTAAAAAAAGTGTGTATGTATGTATGTACCGCAAAAACAAAAGAAACTACTGAACGGATTTGAATGCGGTTTTTTGCAGTCGATTCTGGTTGGATTAAATCTATAGGTATAAAATGGATAAAACAAAAAAAAAATATTTCGATAAAAAATTTCTAAATGAGAAAAAGAAAAGTTTATATCTTACTTTTGGGCATTTATCTTGCTCTATCATAGTTCTTAAATAACGTATTAAAATAAAATTTACATATTTGTTTAGATTATTTCACAACAAAGATTTTGATATATACACTTGTGGCCAAATAAAAGTTACCACTTGTTCAGATTGAGTAATTTCTTCAGAAGAAGCTTACTACTCATTTAGTCGTTGAGTATTTCTAAAAAACTTGTGCACATTTCTGATGTTGATACTGTGCTGCAAAACGGAACATATTTTTATTTTAATTTTTTTGTTGCATAAGTCTTTATTTGCTATTCATTGAAAGTTGTTCCCTGAGTGAGTGAAGATGAAGAAATTAACGTGCGAACAAAAAAGCATGATATTATCTCTGAGATGCGAAAATCTGTCTTCAAGGGCTATTGCACAAAGAATTGGGTGTAGTCACGTTGCGGTACTTAAAGTACTTCGTAAAAAAAGTTCACAAAGGAAGCCGGGAACGGGAAAAGGAAATAAAAAGACCACTCGCCGGGAAGACAGCATTGTTGTCAAAATGAGCCTTTCAAACAGATTTCTCTCTTCAGGATCCTTAAGCCATGATCTTGTGGAACAACATGGAATAAATATAAGCGCTAGAACTGTACGCCGGAGACTACAAGAAGCGGGATTAAATGGACGAAGGCCAAGAAAAAAACCTTCATTGAGCAAGAAAATTCGAGTTGCTCGTCTTAAATTCGCCAAAGAACATCGGGATTGGACTCAAAATGACTGGAAAAGAGTAATCTTTGCTGACAAGTCCAAACTGAATCTTAATCAGTCGGATGGCATCTCGTATGTTCGTCGAAGGGTTAATGAGTCTTTAAATCCAAGTTGCGTGGTCTCCAGAAACAAATTTCCCATAAGTTTCATGGTCTGGGGTGGCATAAGTTACTATGGATGTAGTCATCTAGCCTTTGTTAAAGGGTCGCTGAACGCTGATGGTTATATTGAAATTATTAAAAACTTTTTGGAGCCATCGATTGACATGCTGTTTCAAGTGCGGATTGATCCAATATTTCAGGACGATTCTGCACCGTGCCATAGGGCTAAGAAGGTATTTTTTTTTGGTTTTTGAACACCTTATTCATTGTTTTCTATAACGGAAGCTTAAAAAGAGGCATTCATTAACTTTTTATTTCAAAGGTGAAACAATATTTGCAAAACGTCGGAATACAAACACTGTCGTGGCCTGGAAATAGCCCCGATTTAAACCCTATAGAAAACTGTTGGGCTGTTTTGAAAAGATTTGTGGCAAGAAGGAACACCAAAGAAGAAGAAGTGGCAAGAAGAAATCTGCCAAAAGCTCATAAACTCAATGCCGGCTAGAATTGAAGCAGTTATCAAGGCCCGGGGTGGATACACAAAGTACTAGATTATTCCCACGACTAGTTCTTTCTTCTCTCATGTCAAATAATTATGATTTTTATTGTAACTCATTCTGTGATTTCTTACTTATCAATCTTTTATTTTGCTCTCCTTATTTTTATTACGTACTAGCGGATGTACCCGCTTCGCTGCGCATACAAAAATATTCTCTTTGTAGGTTAAATCTTATCCGCAGTTACCAGAAACCCATCAGAATTTACTATAGCAAAGCTCGTGCGTTTTGGAGCGTTTTTGGAGCCGTCTGTATGAAGAATTTCACAGCGGCAGTTAGTGTAGGTGTTCAGCAGTTCGTGAAAAAGTTGAATATAAATTGCATTTGCGGTTGTATCTTTTCTGTACTCGAAGAGATTAAAGGTGGGTGCTTATCGAAGGAAACTTCCTTCACAACAAGATCGAGTCCAATCTTATTATCAAAAATTGTTCCTTTCTAAGATCTTTACTGCGTTAGCTAGAATAGGAGATCTGAACGATACACAGACTAATATCAAAATAAAATTGCTTTTTTAAAAAAAACTTTGTTCGTCACAAGCACAACTATTGAAAATATTCGTAGTGGTTCGACAAAATATTGCCTCTACTAAACCATCCCGCAGATTTATTGCTTGCACAAATAGGATATTATTTGCTGCTCTAAGAAATTAAAACCGCACGCAGAAAACAATTGATTTCGATGTGAATATTTTAGTTACCAATCCCGATAATTCAGGGATTTGGACATTATAGTCCCGGGATTTTCGGGACCAGAAAATGACCGGGGTCCCGGGGTCCCGGGATTGCAATCTCTA
This sequence comes from Brachyopa scutellaris, assembly GCA_949775065.1. Taxonomy (NCBI): domain Eukaryota; kingdom Metazoa; phylum Arthropoda; class Insecta; order Diptera; family Syrphidae; genus Brachyopa; species Brachyopa scutellaris. The sequence continues at coordinate 98,337,282 of OX459114.1, read as the reverse complement.
TATCATGAATGACAGTGGATGATCTTCAAAAAACAAAAACCAAAAAAAAAAAAAACTACCCGCCGGTAATGACATTCATGAATGATGGTGGATGCCCAGCTTAACAGTCGACCACATTATTATGGATCAAAAAAAAATTGTCCCAGGTTAGTTCTTAGTCATTCACAGAGCAAAAAAAAAAAAAAGAAGAAATACAAAAAAATAGATAAATTCAATTAAAAGACATTCCACCATGAAATATGTAAAAAAAAGAAGACCTTTCATTTTGTTGCTGCTGTATTTGCTTGATTCTTTTCGTCTCTAATGAGTTTTCTATTGCCTAAGTCATAATCAACATCGGAGAGGCGAGAGGACGGAATACACACACTCACAGCACACCATTCTATCAGCTGTAGCGGGACAATTTCATCATTCACATGGAATTTCCATCCACACACACGCCAAGCTGATTTGTTGGAAATATTTCTCCCTTTCACACGCGTGCTACGCCGCGCCGCTTCACCCTTTGCACCATATGTGGCTATGTAGCGAGGTGAGGAAGGAAAATTAATTCTTGGCGAGCGAAGAAATGGCAAAAAAAGACAGAACGAGGAAAGAAAATTCACTAATCTCAAGACATCCTCTGTCATATCGCATATACGCTTTGAAATGTGATATGAATTACAATTTAATTCACTGCCAAAGGAATCCTCCGGCTCAAGGCTGTCAGTATAGCAGTCAGGCGCCCTTGTTGCTTTACTCATACATATATATGTATCTGTTGGATGGGGAAGGGGTGGGTTTAAAAAATAAAGAAGCCAGAGAGCAGATAGTGTATGTGGTATCTATTGGGGGTGAGAGTATGTATTTGCAACAGACATTGGACGTGGTGCTATGATGACATTACTTCATTAATAATTTAATTTGTCCGTTAGACTTAATTTAAAGCGACAGATTACGAAGTGTCTTTCCTCAAATTGCAGACAAATGACAAACGAAATATTTGCCTTGTCATAGAGGGGAGAAAGATAAACAAACTTTGGTTGTGTTTCTGTAAACATTCTTCCCGGAGTGGGAGTCTTAATATTGCTTAAAGTTTTTAGTGATTACCGCGTTTTTTCTCTAACATGGCGCCCAACATTTTGGGATTGGGTTTACTTGATAATTTTGTTTATGGAAGGATTAAATCGTCTTTGAGCGATTTCAAGTATGGACAACTGGGTACAGTATACAGTGAAACCTCCCTTTCTTGTGTGGACAGTGACGGTAACAACATTTCTGGCCGCCTGATTTTTTTTAAATAAATTAGCTTTGTTTTTACCAAAATATAAAAAGAATAATTTATTTTTTTTTTTTTTGTAAGGAAGGTGGAAAGCATCGAAAGCCAGTGTGTGGGACTTTAACCCTAACTAAAACCACCTCTGCTTCCAACCCCATTTCCCGACGATGGTACCAAGGCATATCGTCTACCGGGGGGGTTTTTAGCCGTGGATTCCATAGCGTGGGAAAGCATCCCAATTATAAAGAAAACACCTCCTATTATTACAACTGAGAGTAACTCTCATCCAGTAATTTTTCTCAAATATATTGCAATATTAACGTTTTGGAGGGGTGAAGCACATTAGCTGACCCCGAAACTAACTTTGTAACCTGAATTTTACTTATGTATTATAGATAACTCATACCTATATATGTGTGTAATAATTTATTTATATTTTCTTTTTCTTTAAGAAAGTAAGTCATACAGCCTAAGCCTTTTAAGCCGTCTATTAGTGTTGTAGTTTTCTTCAACCATGTGCTGAATTTGAGGGTTTACATGGTCTCGGATCTGTTGGTTATGCCTTATTGCATATTTTTTAATAATTTCGCTAACATTCTCTACTTGTAAATCCCTGTGTAGGTTGTCGTTTCTTATATACCAAGGTGCATCTACGATGGCTCCTAGTATTTTGTTTTAGAATGTTTGTATCATTCGTAGATTTGTCTGTTTGGTACAGCCCCAGAGCTGTACCCCATAAGTCCATACAGGTCTTAAAACTTGCTTGTATAATAGCAATTTGTTGTCAATTGATAGCTGGGAATTCCTTCCCATTAACCAATGCATTTGTCTGAGTCTAATATTTAGTTCTTCCTTTTTCTTTTTGACATGCTCCTTTCATTTGAGCTTGGCGTCAAGTGTTATACCCAAATATTTCGCAGTATTTGCGTACGGAACTTCTTTTCCATCTACATTAACTCTAAAAGTATTTATTTTCCTGTTAGTGAAGTTAATATGGGTAGATTTAGTTTCATGGAGCTTTATTCTCCATTTTTTTGTCCAATCACTTACGGAATTAATGGCCTTTTGTAATCTTTTCGCTGCCTCATTAGCATTGTCCCCAATAGTTAAGATTGCGATGTCGTCAGCAAAAGTCGCCAAGTAGGCTTCTTCCTGCTGTGGTAAGTCTCTTGTGTAAAGAAGATAAAGGATTGGTCCCAAAACGCTTCTTTGTGGAACTCCTGCAGATATTTTCTTTAAGTCTGAGTATTTATCTTCAAATCTTACTCGGAAATAACGATCTGTGATGTAAGATTTTAGAATCACATAGACCTCTTCGGGGAGATCTCTTTTAAGTTTAAATTCTAGTCCTCGATGCCAGACTTTATCAAACGCTTGTGCAACGTCTAGGAATATGGCTGAACAGACTTTTTTGTTCTGAAGTGCTTTTTCTATTGTACTCGCAATTCTATGCACTTGTTGTACAGTAGAGTGTTTCTCTCTAAACCCAAATTGATGGGAGGGAAGGAATACTGCAACTTTATTTGAAACGAAGAATAAAACAAAAAAAACGAAAACAAAACAGAACAAAGAATTAGAATCCTCGCACTCCTTCTGTTGCAGCTGCGTGGATGAGGAGGAAGAAGAATCCGCCTATCACCTCCTGTGCTGCTTCCCGGCACTATCGTCCCAAAGAAAAAATCTGGGAGGATATTTCTTTAGACATTCAAGAAGTCTCACCTAACCTAACGTGCTTCTGTTATTGGTACTTATTTTTGTTCGCCTACCTAAATATTTAATGAGACCAAGAGCAGCGCTGTAGAAAATACGTCAATGAGTATCTACGGAGGATTTTTTTGTTTTTGTCCGTCTAATGGAATAAAATAAAACGATTTCTGACAGGTATTCCTGTTCACGCCTGATAAAGGTCTGGTTAAGTGAACGCAAAACGTATGCAATCTGAAACGTAAATGCTTGGTAAGGAAAATTTGTCCATCTATCTAAAGGATTGGTCCGTCTAAGAGGGCTGCCCGTAATGTGATATTTCACTGTACACATGTGGCATACATGTTGGGCGCCACTTTTTCCTTGGCAGCGAAAATTTTCTTTCATAACCTTGGCGAATAGTGTCCATTACTATGAATACTTACTAACTGATATACCTGTTAGCTCAGCTTAATCGAATTTAACGCTTCTGTCAATAGATGTTTTGCCACCTGGCCATCAATGGAATAGGTCTGGCTGGACCTTCATACATTTTGTATGGAAATTATTAAAAATGAAATAGTTTGCGTTTTTTTTGTTATTTTGGACATGTTATTAATTTTTTTGTGGTTTAAAGTTGTTTTTTTTTTTTTTTTTTCCCCTACCTGACTATCTACCTCGTCGTGGTGTAGGGGCCTAAAAGGTCAAAGACTCTCGGGTCACCAACCCTAGAGGAGATCTCAACCAAAGGATAGTCGACCCCGTCACACCATTCCCATCCTCTATCCCTTCGCTCCCAATCCCGGGCCGGATTAAGGTGTCATACGACCCGTGCCGAGAATCGACCAGGCTGAGGGCCCTTTAAATAGCTCAGTCTTGCACGGAGTATCCGGAAACCTGGCGACATCCGGATTAGCCAGCCTTACCTGCATACTGCGGATCTCTGTGCAGGTGGACCTTCTTTCTCCGCTACTCGTGGGAACTATAATGAACACAAACAACAAAAACAACAATAACAAAAACAACAATTCCAAGACCGGGTCCTCTTCAATCCCGGCCGGCAGCAAGACCTCAGGGTCTTCTGCTGAGGTTGCTCGATGCCAAGCAGCAGCAAAGAATCTGCTACCCAAGCTGGATTCTAGCATTGCTGGCAAAGGCGCGCATCCACTTCTAAACACCCATTTGGATGCGCTGGGAAGACCGAAAGCTTCTGGCCCGTCTCCCAACGCATCCTCCAATCACCCACGGTCGTCCGCTTCGGACGCTTCGGGGACGGTACGCCGGAAACGGTATATCGCCCCCTCCAAGCAGGCTTATAGGGACCGTAAGACTGCTGCCAATGTACTGGAAAGAATTGGCAAAATTCCAGAAGAGGCCAGATCAGCACAGCAAAGGGCCTCTCTTGATTGGGCGATGAAAATCACCAAGAGGTCACCCGCTGCGTCTTCAGACTCCGCGTCAAAAAGACAAAGGTCGCTGGACGAGTCCCATCCGGACTCAAAAAGAACTAAGGTGAACAACACCACACCTAAGCCGTCCAGCATCACATCAAGGCCTTTCAGCGAGGTTCTTAAGGATCACTTGGTGGTTGCAGTCATTGACCGCAGCGATCCAGATGGTAGGATCTCCCCTGATAGGTGGCTGCTGGTCAACAGCCGGCTGCACAGTGGATTCCTTAGAATCTTCAAGGATCACCCAGGTCCTCCCCCCATATGTCGCGACAACGGATGGCATCAAGGCCATGTGAAGTTGGTCGCCTGCGCTGACGATAGATCGGCGCAGCTTTATAAGCTGGCAATAAGCCAATTGGGTGAGATATGGCCAGGTGCTAGGTTGGAGGTCGTAGCAAAGGAGGATATCCCGAGCAGACCAAGAACCCGGGCCTGGATCCCAACCGAACCCCCTCTCGCCGCAGATGTGCTTAGCGTTATCAAACTCTGCAATCCACAACTTCCGACGCACAATTGGAAGATTGGCAGGTTAGACGAAGCCAGGGGTCTCTTTAGGAGTGCCTGTATTGTTATCAATCAGGAATCCCTGGCTCCTCTCGCCAAAACCAACGGCGTAATAAGCTACGGGTTTGACTCTATCACCCTTAAGGTGTACAAAAAAGACGAGGCAATAGCGGAGTCAAACCCCTCACCCAAGGACCTCGCAACCACTTCGGAGCTACCGTCATGCTCGCAGATGTCATCCGGTGCAATGACAAATGACTCGAAGACGGTACCCTCACCACTACCACCACCACCATCCCAATCCCACCCCCCATCCCTGGAAGAACCGCTCTCGGATATGGAGATTGAGCCCATCATATGCTTGAGTGAGGACGAGCTTCTAGCTTCGGACTCAGACCCAGAGGCAAACTCTACAGTAGTGGAGGTAAATCCGCCTGATTGTAGCTCCAATGCTGCGATTAGTTCAGATTAACCTCCACCACTCCAAAGCGGCATCCGCTTCACTTCTTCTCCGACTCCAACAACTAGGAGAAGATGTCGTCCTGATCCAGGAACCTTGGGTTAATGGTAACTCGATACTTGGACTCAGGACTCCTAATTATACTCTTTACCACAAGAGGAATGAAGGTAAGCCAAGAGCCTGCATTCTCGCAAAGAGTAATCTCAATATATTCCTACTCTCTAATTACAGCGATCGAAATACAGTAGTGGTAAAACTGGAGACTGGCAAGGGCAAAATCTGGCTGGTCTCGGCCTATCTCGCCCATGACGATATAGGCCCTCTACCTCCGAACAATCTGAGGGAGGCGATCGCGGATGCAGAGAGGCGCAATGATGGACTAATCCTGGGTAGTGACGCTAACGCGCATCACTCTATTTGGGGCAGCTCCGACACCAACAACAGAGGTGAGTTACTTTTTGACTTCTTTCTTAATACAAACCTCACCTACTGCAACAAAGGTTGCACACCAACTTTTATAACCTGCAATAGGCAGGAAGTTCTAGATATTACACTTGTATCTGATAATATCTCCCAATCGATCAACAACTGGAAAGTTTCGGCTGAGCATTCGTTCTCAGATCACCGATACATCCAATTCTCGTTAGACGACCATCCCCCAGCCAGACCAGAGTTTCGGAACTACCGAAAGACCGACTGGGCTAAATACAGGGAAACACTACAGGGGTTAATCCCTTCTTCAATACCCCCGGTCCCGAGCAGCACACAAGAGCTTGACTGCATGGTAGGAAAACTCACTTCCGCCTGCAATAAAGCATTAGATATGGCATGCCCTACAATAAGACCAAAGGGGAAACCGAAACCTCCATGGTGGAACTCCGATATTAGCAGCACAAGAAAACACTGCAGACTGCTATTCAATAGAGCAAAACTCACAAAAAGTGCCCTAGACTGGACCTCTTATAAGGAGGCCCTCGCAGTATTCAAAAGTACTCTCAGGAAAGCCAAACGGAAATCCTGGAGACTTTTCTGCGACAACATTGAGAACTTCTCGGAAGCCTCAAGGCTACGAAAAATACTCTCCACCAATCCAAGTACTCCTGGCTATCTGATTAAACCAGATGGCTCTTGGACCTCTTCAAGCGAAGAAACAATAGACCTACTACTGGATACACACTTTCCTGGTAGCTTCTCTTCTCCACTTAGTAGTTCGTCTAACAGTACACAACCTACTCAACTTACACAAACTAACACAAATTGTCTGGTCACAAAGGACAAACTGCTTTGGGCACTACGCAGCTTCCAACCATACAAATCTGCGGGACCTGACGGCATAATACCTGCTGAATTCCAGTCGGCAACTGACATTATTCTGCCCTGGCTGGAAACTATACTTACGTTTTGTATAAACAATATTTACATCCCCAAATTATGGTTGGAAGTTAAAGTAATCTTCATTCCCAAAGCGGGTAAGAGCTCTTACGCTAGTCCAAAAGATCTCAGACCTATTAGCCTATCATCATTCTTCTTAAAAACCTTAGAAAGACTGATCGATACCCACCTTCGGAGTAGCATCGAAGCACGACTGCTATCAGAATCCCAACATGCTTACTGTAAGGGTAAATCAGTGGAAACTGCACTGCACTCCCTGGTACGCACCATTGAGAAGACGATTTACTGCAAAGAATACACAATGGTTGTCTTCCTAGACATAGAAGGTGCCTTTAATAATATTAAATCGGAGGCTATAGTAGATGCCCTTTCAAAACTCAAGGTCGAGCACTCGCTTCGCAAATTGATTAATTTACTACTTACTAGTCGAATTATCAACACCAAGCTGGGCGAGTCCTCTTCCAGGAGATTTGTCAGCAGAGGCACCCCCCAAGGTGGTGTCCTATCCCCCCTTCTTTGGAACCTGGTAGTAAATGAACTTTTGCTACTCCTAGAAGGCGTGGGATGCAAAGTAATCGCATATGCTGATGACGTCGCTATAGCTATTTCCGGCAAGCATCTTCACACGATCAATGAACTCATGCAAAATGCACTAAATAAGCTCTCGAAATGGACCGACAAATGTGGACTGGGAGTTAACCCTCAGAAAACGGAGTTGGTTCTTTTTACTAGGAAATACAAAATCCCTCAGATAGACCCCCCTTCTTTATATGGTACCAAGTTAGTTTTCACCGACAAAGCAAAGTACCTAGGTCTCATCTTGGATAGTAAGCTTAGTTGGAAACTCAATATCCAAGAAAGAGTAAAGAAAGCTACCATAGCACTCTACTCCTGCAAGAAAGCCATCGGCAGCAAATGGGGTCTTCAACCCCGCATCGCCCACTGGCTCTATGTATCTGTCATCAGACCGATTCTGATGTATGGCGTAGTGGTCTGGTGGACCGCCCTAGATAAAGCTATACATCGCGACAGCTTGGGGAAAGTACAAAGATTAGCGTGTCTGTGCATTAGCGGAGCATTAAGATCAACACCCTCCGCAGCACTAGACATCCTACTATATCTCCCACCCCTAGACTTAATTGGTAGGCAAATGGCAACCAGTTCTGCCATAAGACTCAAAACAATCTCACAGTGGTCAAGTAACTACACTGGCCACTCCATAATACTAGACAATCTTACCCTTCCCGAAAACATAGACTACACTGTACCCAAGCCCAATTTTGACAAAAACTTTAAAGTCACTATCCCAGATAGGTCCTTCTGGGATGACCTAGGTGCTGTAACAGACAAGTCGATACACTTCTATACTGATGGCTCTAAAACCAATGATGGTGTAGGAGGAGGTGTTTTCTCAGACAGATTAAAACTAAATCTCTCCTTTCGCCTCCCTGATCACTGTAGCGTGTTTCAAGCGGAGATCATGGCGATTTCGGAAGCACTGTCCTGGATCAAGAGGAATGTAATATCCACTAACGATATTAGCATTTTCTCGGATAGTCAGGCGGCGTTGAAATCTCTGGAATCAGTCTCATCCACTTCTAAGATCACCTCCAACTGCCGTTCATCTCTCATAGAGATGGCTAAGCAGTTTAACATTCACCTTTGCTGGGTGCCGGGGCACAGAGACATTCCAGGGAATTGCAAAGCTGACGAGCTCGCTAAAATAGGAACAACAATACCTATTCTACCCGATAAGAAATATATAGGTATGCCACTCGCTACTTACAAGCTAGCACTCAAACTTGACACAGTCAATAAGACCAACGCCAGATGGGAAGGTGGAACCACCTGCCTTGCTACAAAGCAAATCTGGCCTAGATTGGATCTTAACCGCTCTAGATACCTTTTGTCACTAAAAAGACTGCATATTAGTACGATTATCGGTGTCATCACAGGACACTGCCTTATAGGCAGACACGCTACTAGACTTGGCGTCATTTCGAATGACTTCTGCAGAAGCTGTAGAGACGAAGAGGAGGAGGAAAGTCCAACACATCTCCTCTGCTCGTGTCCAGCTCTTTCCCGTAGTAGGAAACTTCACCTTGGAGAATACTTCTTCGATGATCTAAGTGATCTCATACAAAAAGACGTAGGAAGCCTTCTTCGTTTTATACAAAGTTCCAAATGGTTCACCTGAGTAGCGGGGTGATTATCCCCAAGATCCTTGGTATCACAATGGGCCTCTATAGGCCTAAGTGTGCTGGTACTTGTTACTGGCAGCCACTGCTACCTAACCTAACCTAAAAGTTGTTTTTATACATAATAGTGATATTACAAAGAATTTTGTTGATTTTAACACTTATGACCAGGGATAGGATTATTTGCTAACTTTGCCTCTTTTTTTGCTTAGTCGGAAGATAGTATCGACTTTACACAAACTCGTTTCATGTCCTCCTGATTCCAAATATATGTATTTTATTTTGCCTTTTTTTTGCCTTTTTAAACCATTATTGCCTTTTTTTTTTGCCGTTGTTGCCTTTTTCTGCCTTTTTTTGCATATTTTGCATTTTTCCATAGTTTGTTCGCTAAAAAAATAATGCTCGTATGTATACATGTTCATCTGTGCAAATATTATGCTTCTTCCTCACAATACGTTATACACATACTTACATTCCCATATGCACTACAATTTAAAACGTCTAGCCTGTGGGGAGAGTCAACATGGAAATATCGTACACTAGCGAATACCCTGCGTGCGTTGCTACGCTTTATAAAAAATACATATTGCCGCCACCAAAAGTGTCCCTGCCCTGCGATCACTGATCTATTATGTACAAATGTAATATTTATGTTTGTTTGTACATATCTACCCGCTTTGGTTTGAACATTTTTATTGCTTCTGTGCATTAATAAATATGCATGTACACGTATTCCGACCAATCTATGTTGGGCGGTAGAACCAGTATTAGTCAAAATTTGGTCAAAATGAGAAATATGTACATCATTCGATTGCAAATTTTATATATCATGTTTGGTAAAAGCTGTATCGGTCTATTGCACACATAAATGGTTAAAACAAGCAGTGCAAAGTAGCCTTACTGTATGTGACGTAGTAGAAGGTTTATTTAGTTTTTTCCCTCTTACTCGTTGTACCGCCCACCATAGGAATTAAATAATATTTTTCAGAAAGTACCGTCAAAAATTGATGTAAATAATGTTGACAGCCTTAAATAGAAAGGTCATTTAGCTCCTTCAAGGCGCTTCTAAGAGACAACCGGAGAAGATTTTTACAAGAAAATTTCAAAAAGCTCTTGGTAGTTCAATTCTACGATAATTAAATGTGCATTTACGTACCTTTTTCTTGTTTTTTAATAAATGCCTTTTTTTGCCTTTTTAAGTCTTTCGTTTTGCCTTTTTTTTACTTTTTTAGGTCAACAAAATCCTATCCCTGCTGATGACATTTATGTAATAGAATACTGTTTTGTAAATAGACAGGCTCTTCGCATGCAGTGCCTACACATTATTTTTTTTCTTTTGCGTTGGGTCATTTACTTTGAAAATTCTGCACTATTTTTTCTGGGCCGTTGATGTCTGGCTAGTACTCCGTTGAAGAATCTTTTGTTATAATTGTTCTCAAAAGAAAGTTTGGAAGCCATTTCGAACGGAAAACAGTCTTATAATCTTTGGAATGTTCATCCTTGCTTCCACCTAAGAATGACTAGCTACTCAATCAACGAATGCAAAAATTGTCGATGTGCATTGGTTTTTCTTTTTTACGCTATCACATAATTTACGTTTTTATAAATTACTAGTTGTCCCGCCTGGCTTCGTCCGAGTCGAAAAAATATAGTATTACTTACAATACATACATATGTACATTGTCATTTAGTTCGAAGAATCGGACGCTCTGTCTGTCTGTCTATCTGTTTGCCTGTCAATCTATCTATCTATCTCTCTGGCTGTCTGTCTGTCTGTCTGTCTCTCTGTCTGCCTGTCTGTCTGTCTATATTAATTGACCAAAATGTTTCATACTCACATTTCACCTGAAATTACGAAATTTTGTATGACAGGTACCAAAACCACTGGTTGTTAAGTAACCGCACTGATGCTATGTTGTATTCTAAATAAAGAAAAACGTACTCCGAAAATTGTACCAAAATCGGTTGCTTAGTTTCTGGGTATATAAAAGACGAACATACATATGTACATACATGCATTCATTTATATATATATATATATATATATATCAAATAACTTGACTCCAGCGCCACCTAGCGGGATGATTGGATGAAATATACTTTACAAAGAATTCTCAAGCCTACCAAATATACACAAAAAATTTCGTAAAAATAGGTCGAGCCGTTCCGGAGGAGTTCGATTACAAACACCGTGACATGAGATTTTTATATATTAGATGAAAGATACCAATGGTGCGACATCCTACATGTTGTAGAAAAAAGCTAATAGCCATCGCTTTGTCTGTCGTTTGCATGTACTAGTATATTCTCCCAACATTTGGTCCATGATTTCCATGCCTACTTTGTGTTTGTTGTAAAACAGAATAGCTTGTGGCTTTTTTTATTTCTCTAACTGTGCCATAATGAAGTGATGACAGTAAAATCACTGCCTTATATTTTCTTGGCACATAAGATACTGCTGCGACATTATCCGTAAATCCAAAGATAGCAGATTGTGCCAGGCGACTACGGTCCGGAAGCATTTCTTTAGGAATGCATTTCCTATTCCATTAAATAATAATAGTAATAATATTTGGCTTCAGCAGTCCTAGGTAGAACCAAGCCTAGCTTCCCGCAACCATTTGTGTATGCGCGTTATATTTTTGCACGAATGGAAGGGACCTACAGTTTTCTGCCGTCTCCGAACGGCAAGTTGGGAGGCTTTACATGACAAATGATACTCTTGAATGCTTTTTCAGGCATTCGGAAGAGATGGGCACTGTGGAAAATTTATTTTTTAGGTGTTTGCGACTGGATTCGAACCCAAGACCGCTCGCACAGTAGTCCGACGCACTAACCACTTGCGTTACGGTGCCCATATGTTCTAAATAAATTAAAAAAAATTATATATTTTGTTCATTTATGATGCGATTAACTAAACTAATTATCTGACAGACATATGCAGGTAAAAAAGGACGTTTTTTCAGGATGACATAGGAAATAAATACGTTTCTCTATACAAGGTCTGGTATTCCATTGACTCTAGTGGTTGTTTTAGAAAATCCTTGCTTTTTTTTGCACCCACTTAGATCTAAAAAATGTTGTCTGCACTAAAGAATTCAAAATATAAATGCTAACAAAGTCAGGAAATTTGGTAATGATAGCTACATAATCAATTAGAAAAAAATGATTTTGAAAGTGCGAAAGGTCTGGCCAGACCCACATAGTCATTGACAGAAGGGTTAAGGTGAAAGGAATGAAAAATTTAGTAATCATCCCTTAAAAGGATAAATCTTTTTTAATACAATTTAAAGTTAAATTAAAGGCTAATAAATAGTTGGTTCACACGGGGTTCTAATTATTACTCCTGCGATGAGACGAGCGTGTTGCTTGCTTCTTCTTCAGTTGCCAATTTTCCATGCCGGTTAATGAGATCTTTCGCTACAGATGCTTCAACCAATTAAGCATAATCATTTGGCAATTATCAAAGCACAAAGCAAAACGTCAATTAATTCTCAAACAAACAGCGTTTACAGGAACGCATCGAATTTCCAGTGAAATTTCGAAGTCCCATTCAGCAGTCAGCCGGTGAGTTTATCCCTCAGTCAAAACTGATGGCATCCAAAAAACTAAATCCTCAAAGACATTCGGTCACAGGACGATTGAACATTCTATCCGCTCTGATGGGTTTTTCATACCCGTTGGCAATTCATCGTCCTGCTATCGCGATTTTACTTAAAATATTTATGGAAGGAAACAAACGAAGTGAATAAATGAAAAATAATTAAGTCATCTTGTGTATAGTCGTTTCGTATTCGTATCACTTTTGTGTTCGCCTTCATTAATTTTTTAATTAAAATCGTTTTTTTTACTCCGTTCCATTTTTTCCTCGAGCATAAAGGATACGGCGAAAGGGTATACGAAAAAAATAAATGATAAAACTATGCTAAAGACATTTTTCAATTAAAGTATCCACACAAATTCGCCATCGACAAAGATGATGGCGGAAACGAAGTACGTGTTGATTTGCTGGTAAGGTTCAACGAATTTCAGATGATTTTTCAAAGAATCAATTCAACGCGCAAATTCTATTCGAGTTTTGCTCTGCTGTTCTCGTTCATATTTTGACAGGTGATATATTTTGAAACTACTCTTCCTCTGACAGAAATCTGACAAATCACCGAGAGTAATATTCAGGGCTGCACTTCCTGGAATCTTCCGTTCGAATATGTCAATTAAGGATCGTTGAAACGCGCTGTCAAAATCTCACAATAACAGCAACTGTCGAATCTTTGTTTGTCTTCTATTTTTATTTGTTACACATTAATACCTTTCCACTAATAACATCTTATCATCAATTTGTTTTTCGGCAGAAACACAGCTGGACGACTGCCGTAATAGGGTGTATCCGAAGATATTCGGATCACCTTAGAAGGCATTTGACATGGTAGTCCACTCTACTTTGTTCCATAAACTGTCCCAAATGTCCCATTTCTTGCCGTGTGCTGTAAATCGAATATCTTCCTTCTTGACAAACCGAGTACGTACAGTACAAATAAACCATGTGATATCAGGCTTTCTCAGCGGTGTGCCACAAGGTTCTATACTAGGACCATTACTCTTCTTGTTATGCGTCAGTAAATATGTATGTATGCCGATGATGATGTTCGAGCACGCCACGAGCTGTGTTAATAAAGATCTGGAAGACATCGGGAAATGGGCTCATTGAAATGACTTGTTCCTGAATGCTGACAAAACAAATTGCATTGTTATCTCAAGAAATATTAATCTTCAAAAAGATTCGGTCAGTCTATTGCACCTCTAGACGCATTTCTTTTAGATCTGAACGGCAATTTTTTATTAACACTATTCGCTTGTGGAACTCTACACTCGTGGGCAAAAAAAAACCCCTCGCACCATTACTTTCCTTCAATTGTCATGAAAAAAGCAAAGGTTTTCTTATGTTATGACATTCATTTTTATTTTTTGCTTAAATATGGAAAAACTTGTTGGTTTAGAACAGTTGTGCCCAACATGTAGCTCGCGGGCGCCTGGTACGACGGGAGTCTAATTTTTATAACATTTTGTCCATTCAAGTCTTTGTTTTTTAATTCCCGCCATTAAAAGTGTTTTTTTCGCTGAACTCTTTGCATGACTTCGCATTCCATTAAGCAACTCCGATATTGTCCGATCACTTATTGTTTCCCAGTTTGCTCCTAGAATGACCGGTTAATATCCCCAACATGTTTAAACGAATTCTCTGGATCAGATGCTGATCTGTCGGAGATGCCTTTTGGGTTTTCCGCTTCCAGCTTTCCGAGCAATGGAGCTCTCTAGTTGAATATTTTTTAAAATGTTTCGCACACTCCATTCATTCCCTAGTCGATGAGCAATTTCGCGATTGTTCACGAAATCCTTACGCAAAGCAACAATATATGCTTTTTCTTCAAGAATCAAGATCATTTCAAATCTTTGAAAAAAAACGAACAATTTTTGACTTATTACCAAACTTTAAAAATACTGAGCTTACCAGTAGCGTTAAAGGATATTCAGATAATGAAAAATTGACAATAACTAAACAAATATATTTATAATTTTTTTTTATTGGCTCATGTCGGAAAGGAGGGAATACAAATTACAGTGAACATTGGAAAACGTGAACTTATTAAAACCGATGGTGTTCATGTTTTCGAGATTGTTCATGTTTTGGAATGTAACATTTTATGATTTAAATTGTATTCCTACCATATTGTCTTATTATTGCTCTTAAAATAAAACACATTTTCTTCGATTTTATCTCCTTTTTGCTTCAATTCTATGAATATTTTACATATTAACACATACTGGTATGGTATTTTTTTGATAATTTTGTCACGCTTACTCCTTTTTTAAACGTTTCCCAAATTTCAGCTTTTTCGTTTAATGTTAAAACCTTCTCATTCTTTGAACACATTTTTATACAGAAAATAAGACATTGATCAACCCAACTTATGCAAGAGAAAAACAGTAACTGAATGACGGATGATAGCAATACATACACGCACCTGTGGTACCGAATACATTCATACTATTCATTCATACTACTATATTATGGGATCCCCCGAATACTACGCATTGTCAATAGCCGTGTTTTATTATCCCCGTGATCTGATCCGGATCAGATCAACAAATAAGTTTGTGTGCATTACAACAACAATCCGAGATCTTGCTGCTTGTCAAGATCAATTTTCGTGATCCAAAAATTAGTTCGACTATTTCTCACTATGATACACTTTCGTTTGTGAATGTTGCTGTATTATCAACAATTGCCAAGGGTAAATGTTGCCAGATTAGAATATAAAAAAAATTATTGGCAATCCAAATATCATTTATGTAATGTTGTTCGAATAAATTAATTTTTCTGCTCATAATGATATTTAAGCGATGTAAAACTGAAATTATAGCTGCAAAATATTATTCTCATTCGGTATCTGTTAATCAAAATTAACAATTTCCTCCTAAAAAATAAAACAAGCGCATTAAATTTTCATTTAAAAGAAAATATTCACTCGCATGGCAACTTCGCACTAAATGTTAAAATGAACTTAGCTTGTACAATCACCACAACACAGAACTTTGATCTGGTTTGTTTTATTATTCTGATCTGATCCGGATCAGATCACGGGGATAATAAAACACGGCTAATATTATGGGATTCACCGAAGTCTTGAAAATTAATTCAGTTCAGTTTTATGTAGAAATGTTGAAAAAAGGTCTGTTCAAGTTTTAGAGCTTTTAGATTTTTCACGTTTTAGAGCAGTCAATGCAAAAAATACACACACGTTTTGGGGTAGTTCACATTTTCCAAAGTTCACTGTATTTCGATTGCGAAAGTTTTTTTTTGAACACGAATGTACGCCTTTCAGTATAAGAGGATTAGATAAAACTGCTCGATTTAGAAATGAATTAAAAACACATTTTTTACAGTAATATTTAATTAATTCAATTATCTTTTGTAAACATATGTAATACTAATTTTTTTTTGTTTTTTTGCTTTTCCGTTCTTATGTACTTAGTTTCCATTTAACCTTATTCCTATCATATATTTTATGCAGCATCCATTCTTTAAGTTCCTTATATGCTTTTCACTAATTTATAAGATTATGCTTATCACTAATTTATAAGATTTTGTATCTAAATAAATAAATAAAAATAAATAAATTAAAAAAAAAATATATTTGACTGCCAAAAGTGCGCCATAAAGATATGCAACGGTATTTAAATTAACGAAAATGCGTTCAAAGTGTTTTTAGACCATCCATACGGGTAGCTAGCGCCCATCGTTTTTTTTCCAACTGTATATGCACTTTTTCTAGCATTTTCCGCTTTCCAACTAAATACATAAAACGTTTGTTTGTAGAGTACGATATTTAACCACCAACCTACATACATATGTGGTGTGTGGAGAAAGGAAAACAAAAGCGCTGTAATTTAAATTTACGCGCTTTATGTCCATTTACAGGAAATGCACGGATTATGAGGAACGTGCCTGGAATTCAAAGGACGCATCCAGCTGCAATTTATTACTAGTGTCCGGTATTAGTTATCTGTTCTCTTCTTCTTTTTCTGTGAGCACATGCTCTTCATTCATATTTTGGTTGTTTTTGTCGTTCTCGTCGTTTTGTCGATATGCGCACTTAATGGGTACTAAAATAACACGATGTTAGAATGCGCCCCACGATGGCGATGATGATGACGATGATGTGGTTGTACTTGTTAAGGGCTTCGTGAAACTAATCAAAATGAATTCTTAATGGGATTGCGTTTCGGGGAATCCTATAACAAGGATATAAGTGGTTATGGTGACAAGCTTAATGGGATAGATACATAGACATATGTATGGAATATTGAAGTGTGGAGTGGTTAAATTCTTCAAGCTTGTTGTAAATAGGAGTAAATGGAAATCTAACTTATTTTCCAACTTCAATATCTAGATGGAAACACTACAAAAATAAATCGTGTCAGTGGCACTTTCCAACAATTCTTGCGGCAATAAATCAAATACAAGAAAGACGGCTCATTTTTGCACTATCTACATATGCATCCTAATCCGTTCATACATATGTACATGCAGTTCTCTTATTTATGCAGCGCTGTTCAAATCCCTAGTTACTTTGAAGCGGCACGCCATACTGCCCACTCGCGTTCCTATCCGCTTTTCAAACAATGAGTGCACTGCTGTTGTTACATAGTAAGACCAGTTTATTCACGATTTGCGTGTTCCGACTAATTAGAACGCGGGTGTGGTGCCGCTACACTGCAATCGCCTGGAAAGTGTTGGATTAGTATTGATGCATTCTATGCCACCGCACTGATTGCCCCAGAAATAGGAACAGCAGATACGAAGGAAACACATAAATTATGAAAGTATGAACTTAATATTGAATATCATGCTCATATTTCTCTTCCTCGTAGACACATGCAGTTTGTTACGCTGGAAAAGGGTGATATACTTTCAATTTATTGAAAAAAAAAAAAAAAAAAAAATGGAGCACGGATGTAGACCTTAGATAGATAGAGGAGAAATTATTATTGGAGAATCTTGAGGGTCGAAGGTCCTTCAGATATTGCTAAAACCTGATGAATATTTGAGTTCAAAAAGCCAAATAAACGACTAAGATCAACAATACTTGAGTAAAGGCTCTTGGAATTAAGGTTCGCATCAATAAAAAAAAATGGAGAGCTTATGTCGCCAGGACACTACGTTTCCTTGTTTTGGAGAGAATATTTCAATTCTGCAATATGGTAGTAGAATGCCAGAATGTAATAAAAACACTGAAACCAGTGATGTACATACATACATATTGATATACACTGAGTTACAAAAAAAGTGGCGCACCATGATTTGAGATTTGAGTTTGGCTAAAAACGTTTTATTTTAATACTATTTTGTAATTTATGTAAAAAAAAAAAAAAAATTAAAAAATGGAAGAACTTACAATTGAAACGTAAATTAACGAAAATGGGCAAAAGCTTAACATTTAAGATTTTTATTTTTATTTTTTTTTCTATAGAATCCTCGTTCCTTTAGTAGTGGGTATTTGCTCCCCAAACATCTAATAAAGTTTTAATCTGCCTGGGCATATATTGGATAAGATTCCTTACGATGTTGTCATCCAAATTCTCCCATTTCTCGAGCAGAACAGATTTCAGCCCACTGAGTGTCTCTGAAATGGCAGGTCGCTTCCTAATCATTCTTCCGAGCAGATCCCAAACGTCTTCGATAGGATTTATATCCGGGCTCATCGCAGGCCAAGCCATCACGTCGATTTCTACTTCTTGTAAGTATTCGGTAAGGCACCTGGCAACGTGTGGTTTAGCATTGTCATGCATCAGAAGAAAGTTCTCTCCAATAAATGATGCGAATGGAACCACATATTCCTTCAGAATGTTGGTGATATAATAATTGGAGTTCACCGACCCGTGGTCGCCGTGGCCGTGGTGGTTAGTGCGTTCGACTGCTACGCAATGCTGCCCGGGTTCAATTCCAGACCGGGTCTAACACCTAAAGAGTTTCTTCACGGTACCACCTCTTTCGAATGTCTGACAAACATCAAAGAGTATCATTTGTCACGATTGAGCTTCTCAACTCGCCGTTCGGAGTCGGCAGAAAACTATAGGTCCCTTCCATTCGTGCAAAAATTTTACACGCACAGACAAATTGTTGTGAGAAACAGGCCCAGGTTCACCTCGAGCTGTAGCGCCAACTATGTATGTATGTCACCGACCCACGATCCAGTTCGGTTTTTCCGTGCATGGAAATTCTTGCCAACACCATGACGGAACCTCCCCAGAAATGTTCCCTCTGGCATATGTCGCCGAAGAGTATCTCTCACCTGAACATCTCCACACTTTGCTACGTCCATCTTGAAATTAAAATTTAATATGCAAATGATTTCATACTTGCCTGTCTTAAGATCAACAATTACCGACTTCTGAATCAAATTTAACTTGCTTTTTATTATAACCCTTTTTTCGAACATCTCAATGGATAATTTGTGAGATTTTCGTAGACTATCACCTCCTGTTCAGCTGTCCAGCACTCTCCTCCATAAGAAAAAAGATTATCAATAAAATATGGAAATTTATCCAACTTCCAAAATGGGTACAAGAGTAGGTACCAATAAGAGTCGGCTCACGTGGTAACACAACGTACCTTGATCTAAGTGAATCCTTCCTAGTACAATTGATATCCACCTTACCAACTTAACCTTGGTTAGTAAGTTATAGATGCAAAGGGGAACATTCTTTCAACAGGACCAGGTGACAGCATAGGTGTATTAATATTATACTGCACGATAAAATACTGGAGTTTTTATTTGGATTCATTTTTTACTGCACGAACAACATGATGATGATGACTACTATAGCACTAATAAACAAAACAAAATAGCTAACTAGATAGTCCACCAAAGACTGACGGAATTGGAAAATGTGCTGTAAAAACATGTGTTAGTAATATATTAAAAAGTTCAATACAGCTTTAGTTAAAATACTTATCATGTTTGATATTAATGACTAATAATTACTTCATTTAGTCCTCACTAAGTCATATTTTTTCAATCATTATTATTTTTATTATTTGTATTATTATTGTTATTATTACTACATATTAACTTAAATTTCCTTATTATGTTTTTTTCTTTCAACTACCAATTTTGTCAGTATTTAATTTTTTGTAACTATATGTTAAATGTAATTTTACACAAGCTTATAAGATATTTTATCTTAATGTGTAAGAATATAAAATACCCACTAAATACAAAATTCAAATATGTACGTAAAAGTTTTTTTTTCCCCTAAAAACTTCACGTTCTGTGTCTTTTGCCATGGGGTACCTTTGCCAAAGTTAACACTTAAATTCCCAAAGTGATGTTTCAATGCTCAGAAGGAATTGTCTTCACCGAAAAAAAAAGTTAGCGAAACCATTTTTTTCATCAGCACTTTTCAAAAGCTACTGCCGCCCCCACTAATACCACTCCCCGAAGCGAAATAAATCGAAGTGACACCTTGTCTGGGTATGGAACCGTATGCTATACATTTTTAATTTGCATCAAATCTTTAGGCTTATGAACTTTATGGCTCGGCAATTTTATATCCACAGAGAGAGGGGCGGTAACCTCCAAACTTATTGTCTAGGATGTGGGAAGAGTTTTTGTCACTTGTGGGGTTTTAGACTCGCTAAATTTAAAATCCGTTTTGTGTTCGAATTTTCAAAGGCAGAAGAATTTGATTTGCTCTTAAAGAGATGAAAACAAGCAGTTTGGGAGAGTAGTGAAAAATTCCTTTGGCCAATCTAGATAGAAACTCTTAACTTTTTATATTTATGTAACGCACGATTTCTTTTTACGGAACATTTCTTTAGAGATACGTCTAGTCGAAATAAGTCCGAATGGTTTATACGCTTCACGATCTAAAGGAAGTCCAGTATATTCAATAAAATGAAAGCCCATGAAGTTTGCCAGTAACTTATCTGGAGTTTTCGTTCTGAATCCGTCTCTTTCAGAAGTTTTCTGATTATATGCATAATAAAGAAGTCTGTTAAAAGCTTTGTTTCCTTTCTTTTATCCCGCAAACATTACCACACCATCCTACCGAGCTATAGCCAAACTCTTCTATCGCCAAGCTCTTCGACAGCATTGTTTACGACTCACTGTATTTTCCCTGCAAATCCATATTTTTCCTACAACAATTTCTTAGAGGGTAGTTCCACAACGACTAACCTTACCCAATTCGTTTCTAAAATGTTCCAGCCTTCGAGGAAGATAAGGAAGTGGATGTCATTACCATCTTCAACAGTGAGGTGTTTGATAAAATCTGTCATCTATCAACTATTTACATTTTCACCGTTGCGTTGGTTGGTTTTCTACCCATTTTCATTTCATGGCTTAGATCAAACCTTTCTCGAACCCGCCAGTACCGGGTTCTCTTCAGATTTTCAGTCGCTGTTTTCATTAATGCCACTTCTGCTGTTCCTCAACGCAGTCATCCCGGTCCACTGTTCTTTGTCTTAACAATAAAAGATGTTGGTCACTTCGTAAAAGACACAGATCTGTCTATTTACGCAGATGACATGAAAATCACTAAGAAAATACCTTATCAAAATTACCTGAATTTATTTTTCACATGGTGTGACAATGACTTCTCAGAACTAACTGTTCCCTAAGTTGTGACAGGGAGCTAAACTTCCGTTCTCACATTGAAAGTATTATATACTGGGCCAATTCTTCTCTCAGTTTCCTTAAACCCAGGTCCGAAGAATTATCGAACACTTACCTTACAAAATCCTCTTCCATTATCTTTGTCAGACCCCTCCTTGAACACCCATGATTTATTTCAGTAAAACTTCTACACCTCTTCATACTAAGTGTTAGTTTAAATTACCTTCTACTCTTCATGACCTCTTCCTTTATTAGTTTAAATTTTTAAATGCTAGTTTTAAGGTTTACATAGTTTAAGTTTTCGTTGCTTGCATTAAGCTAAATAAATAAATCCTATTGTGACGATGAAAACAAAAAGGATCGTCAGAACAACATAGTATATACGTGAACGCCACCAAGAACGGACGTTGTATCCTTATATAGAATTTAATAAACGGAAGATTTGTCGTTTGGAAGTGAATACTGCTTTAGCGACGTACATATATGTTTTTGAAAATGTAGCGTTACGATAAATGTGTTAGATAAATGTGTTACGATAAAGGGGAAATGATTCCATATAGGGAAAATGTGTATACAGAAAACATCAGCTCTCTGTCTGTCAGTCTGTCTGTGTGACTGTTTGTCTGTATGTCTATATGTCTGTCTGCCTATATATATCAGCTGTCTGTCTGTCTGTCTATTTGTATGTATGTATGTACATATGTCCATCTGTCTGTCTGTATGTATGTGTGTCAGTCTGTCTATCTGCCTCTCTATCTGTCTGTCTGTCTGTCTGTCTGTCAACTTCTATACTATTGATTTACCAAAATGATTCATATTCACAGTTTATGTTGGTATAGTGCACAATATAAAAACCACAAAATCTAGACCCGATAGGTGGCGCTGTAGTCAAGTTATTAAAAATTTCTATATTAATTGACCAAAATGAATATCAGCTGTGTATTACTATACTTATGTATATGTTACATATTTACTAAATTTTATAACACATTTTCTATTTATTGTACTAGACAACTTTCTTCTTCTTTTACACATTACAATTACACAACTGCCTGGGGTTGTAAGAGTATTCACTTCCTCCGCGAGCTTATGCGGATGAGGCTTATACATTTTTTTAAATGTAATGGTTTGTTTGTGTATTCTTTTTCTTTTTCGGAACCGCGTCGTAATATACTAGTGTACCCTCTTTGAATACTCCTTTATTCTGTTACTTTTATGGTCAATCGCCTTAGCTAATATGGTTATACAAACATTTATTTTACAACAAATTTAAGTATTACATACACGCAAAGTACGAAAACTGTTCTTCTGTTTACTACTTCCCGAACGCTCCATCTTTTCAGACTCTTTACATCTGTTTCGTATTCTTTGCATCAAGACTTGAATTCTTGAGGATACAATTGTTCGAATATTAGATTTGCTGGTGCGTGACCAGGGTATTAATGTATCCAGCCAAGAACCGATTGGGAATAATGGCATCTAGGAGAGAACCAACGTACTGGTATCCACAAAGGTTGGTGTATCTGCTGTAGATGCAGATCGTAGGGAGCTCGTTCTAAGATCCACTTATGATCCAGAATGTTCCACAGTGGAGAATTCCAAATGTAAAAGGTTCTCGCCTAGAATGTTCGGCAGTATTGGTTTGAGTATAAATAGAACACCTCAATAGGAGGCGCGAAGTCACGAGTTAGATTTTGAACAAGAACAGTGACACGTGTGGGTAAAGATTGACAAGTGTTTGAAAAAACATTGAATAGTAAAACGATTGAGAGATAATAAAGTGATTGAAAAGAAACAATTGTAAAGCGATTGTTAAAGAGATGATATAAAAATTGTAAAATCCATAGAAAACTGTTACAGTGAATTATTGTAATGTAATTATCGAAGTAAGAAGCGATAAGTACATAATTAATAAAGGGTGAAGTTCTAAGCAAAATCTTGTGTTTAAATATTTCGATACAGAATAAGGTTTAATCCAAACGAATCTTATAGTTCTACCCAGAGGTGGTAGAAAACTCATGCAAGAATATTGCAGTAATGACAATCTGTAGAAAAAACTTGGCGACTTGCAGTAAACGTAGCTATGAGAGAAGATTTCAAACGTCAGGATATGTGAATTTCAAATGCCCGTGAGCTTTCACTTTCGTAGCTTAATCCCAGGAAATAACTCATAAAGTGTAACTACCTATGCAATCTACTGCAATCGCTACCCTGCTACCGGTTTTGCATAGATCGTCTGCGAACACTTTTTTAAAACAAAGAAAAAAAATTTCTTTTAAGTAACTCTTAAGTATCGCACTTACTTTTAAGTGCAGAAACGCAAGAAACTGCACATCGCACGAGCAGTAGAGAAGTTGATTTTAACTACCGCTCATATAAAATGCTGCACATCGCACATGCTAACTACACTTTAGTTTCTCCAATGAACCGACCAAGTGTAATTAACCACGTAGCTAGTTGCCATAAAAAAAATAACAAGGAAACATGAAAGTTTTTTCTTTTCTTTTTTATTACAACCTCCAAAGTCACGAGGGACTGCTTTTTTCGGGATTTATTTTCAATTTTTATGCGCTCAGTGAAATTTGTACATAAAAATTCCCAGAGGGGGACTTTGTATGTAGAACAGAGCATGAAACAGATTTCCCACCCTCAACCAGCTACATGAGAACCTAATCCCCTGGAACCCTGGAAGGGAGCGAGATTTTGACGTTTCAGTATGCGAGTGATTGATGAGTTCCATGTGTGTTGTTTCCTTGTTTGGAAAACCCAAATTTTCATGTAAAAACAATATAAGGAGTATCTATAGATAGATACTTGTATTTATATATGTGGAAACGCGTATTCTAAATCGCTGCTAGTCTATTTATTTTTCTAGAGACAGGCATTAAGCATTATATGCGGATTTTTGAAGAGGCCAATAAAAAAAATATTCAAAAGTATTTTAAACGAATTTACGTATTTATGTTTCCGCACGTAGATAAGCAAAATATATTGATCCGCATATATTGAGGAGGATGTAGCGAAAATGACGGATGGATTGGTAATGGTAATAGTCCGGGAATCAAATCAATCGTTATCCAATTGATTCAGAAAGGAAATCCGTAGATCGTGGATCGATACATCTGCAAATCTAACAAAAGGTCGTGGAGCTAGCTACTTTTGGTTCACAGAATTTCAAGCTCTGCTGTATTGACACTCACCTCTGACTAATGAGAATGTCAAGAAATCAAAAAGGAAAATGTGTTACACTACTCTTTCGTCCCGAACAAAACACTATCTTGTTGTTCGCGACATTACAAGGTCAACTCGGATGGACACCCTTCCAGCCTGAATGCGCAAAGTGAACTTAACTCGATGCCCTCAACTCATCTACCGAGCTGCAGTTGCAGGCTTACTACCTATCTCTATCTATTATTCTAAGGGCAAGAGGTTTTTCCAGACTTTCCTTAAGCTACCTACATGTTTACAAATACATACAAAGCTAAACTGAGTTACCTTTGTAAGTCCGCCAGTTGCGGAGGGCACTGCGACCTTAAAGATCTTTTGCATCGCATAGTCCATAGTCAGTTTAGGAAACCAGCAGATGTTCAGCTCTTTTAATAAAATTGAGTATCCTACTGGTGGAGGCTTCAAGAATTTCTCCGGGAGTTTTTCTTTGTGAAAATTGTGTCTCCTGAGGGCACAGAGTGTCATGCAGTTGCATAGAATTGCACTTTTGTCGTCTTCCATGCAGAGACGATATTCAGTTTCCTGAATGAGACATATTGGTGATATGGTGATATGATATGATATGAGGTGATATCGAAGATGGCAGTGCCCTGTTAGAAATCCCACTAATCTCTTGGTATCATTTCAATACCCTCATGTCCGGGCACCCACCAAAGTTTGATTTTGTTTCTATGGGAGAGGTCTGACGTTAGACGTGGTGTGGTGGTCTAGCTTTCATCCAACCCGACGACGCCTAGGGGCCTGGCCACGCACTGAGCGGCAAGCGGCAGAGCGGCTGAGCGGCAAAAACCTGAGCGGCAAAAAAAATTTAAAACATATGAAAGTGTTTGTTTGTGGCCACGCGCTTGCTGAGCGGCAAGCGACATTTCTGAGCGGCAGAGAGGCGTCTCTCAGCTTTCAATTCTGTTCTATTATTTTAATGTAGGGCTAAACGGCAAGAAATTATTAAGGCCAAAATTAGAGAAATTAGTTTCTTTCGTTATGTAATTGATGAGGAGGCTTGTAGGGTAGCTCGGAACTTCTTGGTTTCGTAGGGAATGCGCTGGTTTCTTGGGATTAATTCGGGGGGTCAACAATTGAAGAATTGTAGTTGATGCGAAAAATCAATGAAAAGGGAAGTATGAATAAGAAAAAATGCGTTTATGTTGTTGTTATTCGGGAACATGTTTTACCTCTATGCGAGTCGGGAAAAGAATATGAGGAAAAGTTAATTTAATTCCTTTAGCTAAAGTATAAAAACAGGAAATAGGGAATTTGTAGGGATATTTTTGGGAGTTTACATGGATCGTTAGCAGAGTGCCATCTATTATTTCAAGTCAATATTAAATTAGAATTATGGAAAATAAAGTCCAGTGCGTATTCAAAGCTTACGAATTCGGTTGACAATGACACGAGCATATAAAATGACCTATGTGTCACAAATTTACGCACTCGAATTGCATAGACAATGCATTATTTCTCCATTTGAATGAAATGCATTCATTGTTTTTGGACCAATGAACAAATTGTGTCGATATTGCCATGCACTAAAGTACCAAAGGTGAAACGACAGGAATGTGCTGTGCAAATAGAAAATTTGTCTTGCCGGCATTTAATCCGCTACCCCATTGTTATCGTTAATGTAAGGTGAATTTTAAAATGATTTTTAAATTTTTTAAATTCATTTAGGTTACACATCCCATTCCAAACACTTCTTGAACAACATTTGCAAATACATCCTAGCCTCTTTGCAGCCTGATGTGACTCAAGTTGCAAAGATGCTATTATGATAAAGGAGATAAGTTACCAATTTTTTAAAAGGAAACCCGAAATAAGTTCGAACAATCGAGAAATAACTGCAATGCTCATATTCATGTACTACTACAGTGCCTCAAGGGTAGTAAACACTGCTGGTCATTCGTAGAAAAAACATCAAAAATTCTGTCTCGTCATCAATTCTGACGCTCATTTGCCATGACATTTCAGCTGTCAGCTCTTTGGACAAAGCCAATCTGCTCGCCGTGCATTTTGCAGCTATGTAGCTCAACGCTTCCAGATTGGGTTCGGCCTCCGCCTGTACTCGTAAGCAGGCATGGTTAAGATTACCCTGGCGCAAAGGTTTGAAAATGCCATTAGGGAGAGGTCTCGGAGAGTATTGAAGCAGTTCTTTTATAGCTTCATGACTGTCAATGAGTATATGGACGAGGATAGCTTTTATTCCCCATTCGAGGATGATGTTAACGCATACTTAAATTACATGAATTTCAGCTTGAAATACGCCTGGACTATTTTCCATTGGTATACATATTCCACTCTGTTAACAAGTTTCTATATTCTCTACATTGAGACAAACAGATGGACTTATATTAAAAACATATTTTTGACATATGGCAACACTTTCCGACAATTAAGTTTGACACCTGTCATCCGATGAAATGATATGGAGAAGAAAGTGTTCACATCATAGAAATGCGTTCTTTAATCGCAATACGTGTCTCTATTCACTTAATTTACAACAATTAAAAGGGCATTGGTGGAAATACCACGTGACCTACTTTCATTCGATTTAATTTTACTAAAAAGTTGATGAAGATTAATAGCCTGCATTGTTTTCCCTATTTTTATGCAGTGGCAGAATTGAAGCTTATTTCTTTGCACAACTAACTTATTTACTTAGGTTGCGCTACAATCCGAGCTGGACCAAGGCCTTAACCAATAACCATTTCCAATTAGCCCGGTTCTTGGCTAACTGTCTCCAGTTGTACAATCTAAGTTGGTTGAGGTCCTTTTCCACTTACGCGCGCCACCTTAGGCGAAGTCGTCCTCTACTGCGCTGACCATCCGGGTTGAAATCGAAAAGTCTGCGGGTCGGGGCGTTGTGGTCCATTTGCTTGAGGTCATTTTCCACTTAAGCGCGCCATTTGGTCGTCGGATTTTGGTTTTCCGGGTTTTCGTGATTTCGGTTTTCGGAATTGTGACCCAACTCGATTCTTTTCTCGAAGCGGCCAACAATATATTCATCCACCTTCGATGTTCATGTCCATGATTCGGCTACATATAGCAAGACAAGTTGATAAGGGTCTTACATAGAGTCTCCTCAGTTGATTGGGAGAGGGCTTTACTACTCAATTGCCTTCTTTTCCCAAAAAAAAGGGCGATTGGCAAGAGTAGCCTAATGTTTGATGCTTTAGCAGAGCCGAGGTAGACAAAGTCCTTTACTGCTCGTTTTCCGCATTTTTTGATTACGCCTGTACCTCCAAATCTCTATACATATATGTATCTCCATGTCAACTAAGTTCACTTAAATTTGCCAAAATCGCTAGTATCTCAGATGCTAAGTGGCACATACCACATCGAAGCTGCGTCACCATAAATGACTCTACCTCTGCATACTCAGCAGAAGAAGATTTTAAATGAAATCCTTTGTGTAAGCAAAATCACTGACCCCAGCTACCATTAAACCTAAATGTTCACATGCCCAGGTTAATTTGTCAAAGGTTGACATCGGACTTAGTGTCTATTGCCCACCCCGTAAGCGACGAGACCAAATAAAACCTTTGAATAGAATTATAAAATGTTGAACTTCGAAAGCCAAGCCGCACATATGTACACATGCCGCGAATGGCACTTCTGAAGGACGAAGACATCCTCGGTGCTAAAACCCTGCCAACGAAATTCACCCCAACCAAACTAGCAAAGTAAATTGTTTTCGCTTGATGTTGAACAGCATCGTGTGTCGCTTCAACTTAGTCTCTCTCTCTCTTTCACTATCGCATCGCAACGATGCCGAAAAAGGATTTATCGTTGCGATAACATACACACGTACGAGTACTCGTATATCGCATATGTTGAGCTCTTGTGTTTACACAACTCATTCTGAGAGTGCGGAAAGTGCAGGATGCCCACTTGGATGCGCGACCCTAATGGAATTTTCTGCACGGTAAATAGAATTTTCTTTTGGGGAAAAACAATCTGTCCATCGGTATTTAATTTTAGTGGTGGGCGGCGAGGGTCATATCGTAGAGAAAGGATACATAGAAACTCGTACTTAGTTCTAGATTTCATGTACTCATAACTAAAGTGATTAAGGGATGGCATTTGTAATTGGAAGGCTTAAGCTTAAAATATTTGCAGCTTAGTGGAAATAAAGTGCAGTTAGTGCACAGATTAAGGGTGACGAAGAGCAGCGCAGATAATTTGAAGATTTCAATGGGGTTTCAAAGACGTTGGCGGAGGGATTCTCTTGATCGATGAACTTTCGAAAGCACTTGGCATTAATATGTCGCACAAGTGCAGCGCGTTTTCAAATACTCGTCAATCCTCCAAGACTAGAATTAGTGGCATTGAAAAAGAGAGATGTTGGTTATGGGTTTTCTTTAGTACACTTAGGTATCTCAAAGGATTTAATTACAGCTGAAATATGCGATAGCTAGATATGCGATGGTTCACATACTTCAATCTTATAAATTCTGGAATTATAGAGCTTTGCTTAATACCTTCTGGAATAATCGGGAGAAAAATGGTCACAAGTTTGTTTGCACTATTGTTGTGGTTTAAATGAAAAGATACAGAAAATTAGGTCTATCAAGATAACAAATAGAATTGAATTGATGCTCCTCTTCCTTTTTATTTTGATCAAAAGAATCATAAATAGCCGGATCCCTTGGATGGAATCATAATTAATATTGTAACTCATGAAACTATCAGGTTCAGATATATGAATCGGACATAACCGATCTTTTAAAGATTCCTGCACCTCCAGGCACTATCGAAAAAAGTAACGGCATGATAAAAAGAACTACGAGGGCCGGCTTGAGAATCACCTTTAATGGACTTCATATAGTATACTTCACGAGCTGTGAAGCAATGGCTTGCGGATAATAAAACTGATTTTTAAGACTAGCACGCTCAAAGTTCCGACCTAAACCCAATTGAAAACCTGTTGGCCGACTTTGAAAGAGGATTAAAAGCCAAACAATTAAAAAACGTTGAAGAGCTTTTCGAAAAACATTAAGGATATTTGGTTCAATAGGCCACCATTAAGATGCCGCACTTAAGTGGAAAGTTTTCAACAAAGATTGCCTGCTGTTTGAAATAATAAAGACTGTTCCACTAAATATTAACTTTTCCATAAGTTTTGTTAACCAATTTTCATGGATTTTTTTTTTTTATTTTTGAATAAATTCTTTCTTTATACTTTATTAACAAAAATTAATAAAGTGCTAAACAAATATCCTATCCCATGACTAAAATATATAACTACTCTTTTATCTTAACATTATTCTCAATAATAGTTTATTTTGTTTAAAACTAATATAAACTTGACGTTTCTAATTCTGTGACCACCACTGTACATAGTTGGTAAAATGGAAATCAAACACTTTTTTGTTAAGGAATAGTGGTTCGGGGCAAAATGGACACCCGAACATACATGTATTCGAGTGTGGGGTTAAATAGACACCCGAACAATTTGGTTCCGTTCAAAACCTAAGAAAATTTCTGTTGGAAAATACATATGTACATAATATATGTAATTATGTGACATACGACATACCCCATTTCTTAAGTTTTTCAACGATTTTTTGGGAAGAAATAACGGAGAATATTCTTAGAATATCCAATTATTATTATTATTACTAGCTGTAACCCGGTGCGCTTCGCTCCACCTATCTTTTCAAAATTTGCCCGCGCACATAGTTATTCGGGTATGATAGAAAGGAAGTACATAGTAGGAAGCAATCACTGCTGTTTTATTTTCAACTTAGATTCCCATTTTTTCCCATCTGTCTGTCTGTCTATCTATCTATCTGTCTGTCTATCTATCTATCTATCCATCTATCTATCTATCCACCTATCTATCTATCTATCTATCTATCTATCTATCTATCTATCTATCTGTCTATCTATTTATCTATCTATCTATCTATCTGTCATGTCCTGTTTTTCTGTCTATCTGTCTGTCTGTCTGTTTGTCTATCTATCTATCTATCTGTCTGTCTATCTATCTATCTATCTGTCTGTCTGTCTGTTTATATTAATTGACCAAAATGATTCACATTTCACCTGATATCAAATTTTGTATGACAGGTCCCGAAACCACCGGTTGTTGAGTAACCGCACTGATGCTATGTTGTTTTCTATATTAAGAAAATCGTACTCTAAAAATGTTACCAATATCGGTTGGATAGTTTCCGAGTCTATAAAAGGCAAACATACATACCTACATTCATTTTTATGGTATGTAAATGTAGATCTAATAACTTGACTCCAGCGCCACGTAGCGGGTCTAGATTTTACAATTTTCTCATTTGGCACTGAACCAACATATATTTTGAATATGAGCATTTTTTTTTCCCTAAATGTAGAAGTTGTTAATAACTTGACTCCAGCGCCTCCTAGCGGGATGAAATATACTTAACAAAGAACTCTCATGCATACCAAATATACACAAAAAATTTCATAAAAATCGGTCGAGCCGTTTCAGAGGAGTTCGATTACAAACACCGTGACATGAGATTTTTATATAATAGATTATCATCATCATTATCATCATCATCATCATTATATAAATAAGCGAATGCAAAACAGTTCAACCCCTTTTCAACTGGCTTAAACACAACATATTCGCTTGATTTTTTTTTTGTTGGAACCGTTTCGAAGAGCGTCAGTGCAGTATGTAATTTTTTAGCCAATTTGTTGTGTCTAAGCCAGGTAAAAACAAGGTGTGTTTCTCTCGCACAATTGTTCGAATTTCGACCACAGGCGATACTAGTTTATTACACTTTCCATAAATGTGACAGCACAATACAATATATAATAGCTCTAGCTACCAGGGCTTACGGCTGATGAATATCCAATAAATTCGAAAATTGTATGAATGTCTCTTCCTTTTGTCACAAATTCATTATCCTTTGTCCACGATTATATATAGCTTAGAAGGTTGACTTCGGTCGCGCGTAACTTCTAGACGTACTATTTTTGTTTCGTTTCTTTGCAAAATAAAGTATTTATGCAAAAGTTTGCCATACGTAGATGTGTTTTGTCCATTTAAGAGAGAGCGACATTCTATTGCGGTTACGAAAATTGGTGTCCGTGTCCGGTTATTAGAGAGCCCACTCATGGGAGAATTTTTTATATGAAAAATCGTGTATTTATTTCCGTTCTCTGAAATCTGTCCGGTTATGAGAGCTGTCCGTATTTATTTACATTTTCTCCTTTGAAGACATCATTCCTTGTCCACTTTTCATTTTCGATGACACTTTTCGATAAACGAAAGCAATTTGGAAGCACAGTTTTTAAAGCGGTTTAGCTCGTAATACCGGCTCAACCAATTCTATACATATGTGTTAAGTTTTTTATGTATTAGATAAGGCTGGGTTGAGAGGGGTGTGTTATTGAGCGAGCAATCATTTCCACTCGGAGACCCGAAGGTCCATTGTGAATCCCCTAATAGTTTGAAAGTAAATCCTCTTTTTACCAACTCGTAAACCAGTTTGTACTCTTCATGAATCGTAGAAGATTCGATGTCTTAGAATTTCCGAGTTCTGTTATGTCTTCCAGGACCTAAAGTACGGAGGCGTCGTTCTAGGAGGGCGGGACAGTGGCAGAGCAGATGTTGGATCGATTCGCTTTCTTCCTCATCTCCGCAGCTTCTACAGATATCGTTGGACTCAGGTAGCCATTTGCTTGTCATGTTTTTATTCCGGTGATTAAGCGTATGGAGGATTTATCCAGATGTAACATCGTCTTTGTCCTATTGAGATCAAGTTTTGGCCATAAAGAGCGAGATGTGACGCAGTCGGTTCGTGTGAGCCACAGAGCGTTGGTCTCTTTTTCAATTATGTTTATGTATTTTACATGGGCAGCTTTTTATTTAGCCTACATATAATATTTAGGTAACAAAAAAAAACACGTATTCTTCCATAAACTGTGACTGCTTCCTTCATACTTCATTCGAATAAGACAAAATGGGTTGTCACCCTAGCACTTCTGCCAGTTCGACAAATCTTTGCATTTTATATTTAAGTGGTACGCCATGAGCACCATGACCCCACTTGAAATGACAAACGATCTTTAAAATTCTCTTCCGCCCGAAACAATTTTTTAATATGTAAATCATTTCACATTATTTGGGTCGAATACATGCAAATTCCCCATAAAACACTCACAAGGTCATGGATTTTATGCGTTTTTTACTCAGTTCTTGAGTCCGCAGACCAACACTGGGGACGCAGTATACGGTAAAATTTGCATACAAATAATTTACTACTACGTCATGAAACATAAAACACATTTGGGCACCAGCCTTGGCAATGAAAATTGCGTGTACCATTCTACTCATAGTCATAATAGCCCAAATCAGTAAAGCAGAAGCAGGTCATTGTAGAACACACTGTGAAGGCTATAATAGAATTATTATGGCGAAAACGAAATCTCATTGCGTCCGTGAGCCCATTATTGAGAGTCGCCATAGGGGCTCTAATTATACAACCAAATAAAAGAAGAAAAAAAAATCCAACAACCCGTGTGTTGCTCATTAAAATCCTTTATGAGGTAATCTGCCATTTGGGTGACCCAAATCCTAGACAATAACTCTGTGTAGGTTGTCCGTCGGAGGCGACACAAATCATAATTTCGTATCCAAATACGAATGTCGCCATAAAAATACTAGTACGATGTACGAGTGACATCGATATGAATATGGATTTCGTAGTGTTTAACATCAAAGGAATGGGCAATAAAAAGGATTGGTGTGCCAGTGATTGGTTTAGATACTCGTACCACCGTAATTTCCTCAAAGAATTTTATTACCCTATAAAATGTTAGAACGGCTGATTTGGCCTACCTCCTTCAGGTTATTAACGAAGTACACTGAACCAAAAAGGTACATGATATAAATGAAAAATTTCATATTGTAAATGAAAAAGTTCATTAAAATTGAGCTAAACATCAAATTCTTACAGAACATGTATTCCCGTTCATACGTTTATGAATATATTCATACAACTATGAATCGTTCATAAAAAGTAAGAATCTATGCATAAAATTAATGAATGACATTCATAAATTAGCACGAGCACATGAAGGAGAAGAGAGACAGACAGATGAAAAAAAGCAGATCGGCGTAGTGGTAGGAAACTCATTTGTAAGGTTTCAACTAACTCTATGGGTTGGTGTCTAGGATAACTGGAGAGTTTTTTTTTTTTTGTACTTGCATATGTTTCACAGAAGTTTTTACAGATGTTTCTTCTTATTATAGTTTTTGTGTGGTGAATTCTTTCAGCCATGCCATACTATCCTCCTACTGCCACTGCCAGTGTTATGCCTTCTCGTAGTAGTAGGTTTTGTTATTAACTTCTGAAACTGTTCAAATTATATTATTTTTTTTTTTATAGAAATAAATACTTACATAAATCTGGATTCGAACCGCGGACCTTCTGCGTGACCAGCGACGACGCTACCACTACGCCAAAGCCATAAAATAAATACGAATGCATTGTGTGTATAACTATTTACACATTCGAAACCTTTGAGTATGTATCTATACTTACAGTTCATGGACAAAATACATACCCCTTATGAATCGGTATACTGCTTATGACTTGATACATACTTTTTGAGAATATATACATAATGCATATGAATCTATACATTCATTTTCTTTTTTTCTTTAACTCAAAGATTATTTTCATTAATTCAATGTATTTTTTCTTAAAACTTTTGATGGACAGTTGTAAGAATAGTTCATACGCTTATGAAAAAATTCATTAAAAATAAGAATCAGCGTTCATACCCCAAATTTCTCATACAAATATTTTTATGAACGCGATTTCATACAAACAATGAATCGTTCATAAAAACATTTTATTTTTTTATGATTTTGTACATAAAATCAATGAATTTTTCTTAAAAATGAATGAATTTTGCTGTATGAATGCCGTTCATTGATATTATGTACGATAATTTTTTCAGTGTAGCAAGCTAAAATATTCCTGCGACTACGTGCTATGTCCTGACATTCATATAGAATATGTATGTACTTCTGCCATACATATGTAAGTACATACATGCGAGTATCCTACATTGCAGCAATACATGCCTGTGAGTTTGAGCCTCTTAATGCCCAGATAATATTCCAATAGCTATACTTATTTGTGCGCTGCTAAGTCTAAGGGTTCAACTAGTCCTTTTACTGTCCAGTACCGACTAAAGTGCCTTAGAAACCCTATGTGCTACCATGACAGATCATTTGTGGTCAGCCCTTCTTGTTTAACTATATTTTACCTTTGAATCAATGCTGCATAGCAGTGGAGCAACTTACAGCTTCCCTCCTTTCCTGTCAACCCATCGCCTCCAAGTCCAAGAGTAACCAGGTACTCAACATAGTCTAACCCTGGTGTGCGGCAGCTCCTGACTAGTGCTGCTTGTATAGCGCACGATTCTAGTGCTTTAAGCGCAACTTGGCTGTCGATGTAAATATGAACAACCTTACTGGATATTCGTTTCATTTTGAAAAGTTCTGCAGCTCTAAGTATGGCTAGAACTTCTTCCTGAAAGACGATGCAGGTATTCGGATATTTTAAGATGTGGTTCCACAGAGTAGATACCAGACCACGTGCTTATTGCAGTTTTTGACCCGTCCGTGAAGACGTCTGTTTGACGAGTTACTATGTTGTTCGTCCCATCTTCGCGGACTGGGTGCAAAGCACTGTATGGTATCTTAAAGTCAACTGTGAAGGGAGGGTATCGTCCTTTCTTATAAACCATGCGTTTCTTGTTTATGCTTTTGTTGACGGTTCGCGACGATCACCTGGTGTTGTAGTCAACAATTCAGAAAACTTTACAACCATACAAAAGGATAGGTAAAAGAAGTGCCTTAATCAGCTCCGTTTGAGTTGACCATAGCAGATGGAGATTACTGTATACCTTGCCGATCGTAGTAGCTGCATGATCAGTCCAAGTTAAAGATTGAACATTACCCCAAGGTCCTGACCGAATGTACGTAATTAAAAGTTGATTGACCGAATTTAGCCAGTGAAAAGCACATAGCATCTAAATTACGTTTGTAGATGCATAATATTTTGGACTTTCTGAGATTTAGTATTTATTTAGTATTTTCAACACTCTAAACAGTCTTTAAACAGTCCAACGGACCGGACAGCTCTAATGCAATTGGACGTCATCTGCAAACATATGAGCATGGCAATAGTTGACTAGTCGGGGAAGACCACTCACATAAAGCGAAAGCAATAACGGTCCAAGAATAGAACCTTGTGGCAGTTCTGAATGAACTGAAAGAGAAGAGGACATCTGGTTTTCCACAGATACATGTTGCTGACGATCTATTAAATAGGAGTGCAAAAGTTTGACTGTGGGCGGGGAAAACCCGAAATCGTTCCCGAGCTTTTTACAGAGAATCAAATGATCAACCGTATCGAACGCTTTCGAGATATCCAACAACGTTAAAAATGTAGCACAGTTGGCCTTACCATAGCCTTACGTATTTCATCTACATCGAATAGAAGTGCAGTTATGTAACTCTTGTTGACACGAAATCCTGACTT
The DNA here is from genome assembly GCA_949775065.1 of Brachyopa scutellaris. Classification (NCBI taxonomy): domain Eukaryota; kingdom Metazoa; phylum Arthropoda; class Insecta; order Diptera; family Syrphidae; genus Brachyopa; species Brachyopa scutellaris. Next base: position 98,301,386 of record OX459114.1, on the reverse strand, counting down.
GGAGGGGTTCAAAAGGCTGTTACTGGTGAGGTGCTTTTGCATCTGCTTTAGAATAGCCTTTTCGAGTACTTTTGACAGAAATGTCAAGATGGCAATAGGCGTTAAATAGGTAACTACACTTTTCCTAAGCTTCTTTCGTTCGTAAACAGATGTTATGTCAGATTATGTGATACAGACGCACATTGGGGTATTTGCCTCGAAAAACCGATCAAAAATATTTGTTGGTCCTAATGAAGTGAAACAACTTTAAAAGCATTATTAAGTTTATTTCAGTCACTTTAAGGTATAATTCAATTTTAAGCTTAAAATCTCTGAATTTTTCCTACATGCATGACCGTTTATTGAGCGAATAGCTCTGAAAATGATACAGTTTAGCTTCAAAATCATTCCCTTCACACTCATTCATAACATCATGCACATCATGTTCAACACAACCGATCCTTCAAGCAAAATAATTTATTATATGATAAAAAGCTTTTGATTTTTTTATTTAACTATACACACATCAGGGACGGACAAATCTAGGGGGGCAGTTATGGGCAGCATTTTTTTTTGTTATTGCTTCTTGACATCTTGCTCTATAAGCTGATACCAAGCAAGTTACCCAATAACACCGAATTATATAACAAAATGCCCATTAAAAAAATAAATAAATTAAATAAAAAATGCCCATTTGCATACATTTCAAATAAATTCAATATGTATTAAATTAAAGCTCCAATAAACATAAAAATAGCTTCTAAATAAAGTACACACCTGCAGCTGATTCCTCCATAAAAAACAATTTAGTACACAATATAAAAAAAACAAAAATTTAATTATTTAACAGTGCGATTTTTCGCACAAATCAACAGATTCACAATTGAAGACCTTGCATCAAAAAGGGGGCGAGTCCATATTTTTAGCCTGACGGCTTTTTTCACTTACAATTTGAACAAAAAAAAGCAATCTTTTGGTGCATAACCGAGCCAGATGCGACTAAAAATAAGCGCGTTATTGTAAAATATGTATCTGCCACTCCAGTGCGTTTGGTGCAAAAAAGCGGCAGGTCCGGTACTGCCTTTTAATTTTCTCAATGAATGATCACTGTTTTTATTTTTTCTATTTATTGTTTAAATATCCAAGTATTGATTGATAGTTCGAAATAAACTAAATAAATAACTTTTATGTGTTGTATTATTTATAAATCAAAATCTGGGAGCCAATTTATTACTTTTTGGTGCAAATGAGGGGCAGATCCAAACTTTAAAAAATCGCAGTAATTACTTATATTGTTTACTAGTTGAACCCATGCTCGCCTTGCTTCGCATTCTAAGGGTTTTCTTATGCATACAAATATGCAATTTCAGTGGGAGCGTAGAAACATCAAAGTATTTGTCTAAATCCACAAAATTGTTTAGTAAATTTTGTTGATTAACAGCGTTTTATCAAAAACGTTTCAATGTGTAACTTTCAGCCCCGTAGCCCGTCAACACTTCTGCCTCTACCAGATGTCATTGCAAAATTGTTACTCTAGGTCGGGTGCCATTACATTATTTAGGCGGGCTCAAGTTTTTTTTAGAAGAATAGTAGGTACACCCACTTTCAGTTTAAATTTATGTGATGGCAGCGAAAGCGAGAGTTTAAAAATTCGACCAGATATCTGGTTTTACTTCTTGGTCCACAACCCGGGTGATTGAAATACATTCTGCACTTTGACCATCAGCAGGTGAAAATATCTCGCTATTAATTGCTGGAGCTTAATCATTCCGAGCCAACAAAATAGCTCGCTCACAAAGCTAAGAATTCTTACGGTTTTTTAGTTGTGATATATCACTTTAAACCACCAATTTTAAATAACAAATCAGAGAAATATTGTGCGTTCGGATGTGCCTCGTGGCACTACTGATAACGTTTGCCTAAAGTCCTGGCAAAAAAGCACTGTAAACCAAACATCCCAGATGACTTCCACATAGCAAATACATATGTGCATACATACATATACATATATGAACCAAAATTAACTCTTAAAACAACAGAAGTTCACTTTGGGTAGAATATTTGTTTTTGATCGTTTTTTTTTTTAATTTATTAATAATATTTATAAACTGAAAATGCAATTCACTGCTCTAGAAAATTCTCTTTCTTTTGACACCTCACTTGTTAAGATTGGTTGAGTGTGAGAGCCGCAAATGGTGATAATGATTGTAGCACATTGAAGTACAAAGCATTTGATCATGTTAGAGCGCGCACATACTCACACACACACACTCTTGCAACGATAACCACTGCTGCACGACTGCTGGCGGTAGTCTCCGCTGAAGGAAAATTGTGGGCGATGTTTTAAATAATTGTTTTGAACATTGCTCAGCTTCAGGATAACGCAGGAGGATGTTTTATATCTCAAATGAATCAGCGACAGATTTACTTATTTCACCTGTTTTTTTGATTTTCAATCCGATAAGCCATTATTGAGTTAGGGCTGTATAATGACAATATTCCTCTCCGATATACAGTTATTTTGACTACTATGTAAGACCTTGTAGGCTGAGCAAAAAATGACATAGCTCATCCTGGGTACTTAAGAAGCATTTCAAAAAAAGTTTCATCGAAATCAGTCCAGCGGTTTTTAGGTAACCAACAAATAAACCTCTACAGTTTTATAATATTTATAGATTTACCTTAAAACTTTATTAAAACAATGTGAAAATATGTAAATTTTCTAATAGCATATCATTTTAAAACATTCGTGTAGTAATTAATTTTTCAATTAGTTTTTTTTGATTTCCCACAAAAAGTTAAATTTGGACTTGCCCCCCTTTTGATGTAAGGTCTTCAATTCAAGTTAACGATCGATGACTTTCAACTGATACTGTGGCGAAGTCGATGGCCCCATGCAAAAAGATACTAAGTGCACTTAGTATAGTTTTGAGTTATAAATACCTACCATAAGAATCCCCACATTGTCTTTTATTTTTCAATTTTTTTTTGTGTGAATCGAACCAAAAACGTTGAAAATAGAGCTATAATAGCACTTAGTATAATGTCTTAAGTAAACACTTATTCCAAGCACAATCATACTAAGCGCTCTTAATATTTTCATCACTAAATTTTCCAATAAACGAATGTATACTATGTTGACATAGTATTTTTTTGCATGGAATTTTTGGAAGTTGGGTGCACTAATGTGCCTTTTAGTATAATTTTGTCTGTACGCAAGAAAAAGAAGATGACACTTAAGTGTATCTTAGTATACTTTTCAGTGTATAGATTTCCAGCCACATTAATACTAAGTGCACTTAAAATAGTTTTTAATATGTTTTGTTCCGTGTTAAACAGAACTTACATCAAATAGTATATTCAAAAGTTTGAATTAGACAGTCAAAATAATACTAACTACAATTTAACATAATAAGCCAGTATATTGCAGACCTAACTCCATCTCTAAAAAAATTGTACAAAAATTATGAGAGTAACAAAGCATTCAGCTTAAAAATCCGTTAAGAAACCAAGAAGTTATAGTCAAAAAACTTTAAACGCTTCTCCTGAAAAATAGCAAAAATGCACTTAGTATCTTTTTGCATGGGGCCAGCGAAGTGTGTGCATGAAAAAACTACGGTGCATTATGCCATGGGTATTTAACTATAGCTAGGAAAAAAATTACTTCTCAACTCTGCATTTTGAAATATTGATTTATGAGCGGTTTTTCGATGCAATTACCCCTAATGTGAGACGTTTGCCAACCAACGAAGTTGGGTGTGTGATTTTCAGTAGTCATCTTTCTGTGGCCTTTTTTCTGTTTTGGACAGCCCTTAAATTTGTAATGTCATATATCTGGAATGCAGAACAAATTAACCAAAGCATGCAATTAAATATCCGAGTTCCCCTAATTATCCACCACCAATCTATAAATCAATTATGTCCATCATATTTACCTTTCATTGGAACAACCAACAATCCCTTCCTCGACTCATCGAAACTTTCTGGCTGCCAATTATTAATTCGAATAGCAAACTTAAATTCACCCCATTCACCTGCTGTTGTTGCGTCGTCCTTGGAAATCGACACGACGAAACCTTTTAAATTGAAATCTTGCCGTATTGTAAATATTTACATGTGCCCTCAGGGACGAAGGGATTAAGGTTCCTGGCAAGCGTTTGAATTGAGTTGGGTTTTCTGTCGAAAGGTAGCATTTTCTAATTACTCTCACCAGCTGCTTCTCAAGCACGAAGAAATAAAAAGGAAGCAAACGAATCGGAAGTCCTTTTTCGGTGAATGGGTGGCTCCTTCGGGTTTGTAGCAACGGTTGCACTGGTTGAAATGTCAGAAGATTACACCGACCTAACCTAAAGTCGGTCGTTCGAGTTGCGTGCTTTGGAAAAGTTGTCATAGAAAATCCGGATTCAATGTCCTCTCATTTTCCATTGACGTGTAATTTAATTAAATACGAATAAAGGGATTTTGGCATTCTATCATTTTACAGTTCCCTCGTCCCTTTTTTCAGCCTTTGCGTGTGCTTATGTGTTTTGAAAAATGTTGGGAGATTCTCCAGAGGAGCCAGCTGTGAAGGATTGTGTGTTATGCCAGGATGCGAACACGCTCGTAATAGGTTAATGAAGGAATTTTCCTTCCACTTCTTAGGTGTTGCTCTCTCTCTGTGTGTGGGCGGCAGTGTGAAGATGAAAAGATAAGGATTACGAAGATAATCACTTTACTGCCGCTAAGAATAACTTAAAAGGTATAATTAAAACACCTTAAATGCTATTAAATACAGCGCTGTGTAGGTGGATTAAATTGTATTATTCATAACAACACTGTGTATAGAGTGGCTCTGATTTGTCACACAGACGCACAGCACAGGCATAAGCTGGCAGGAGCTCTTTTATCGTTTCTCTGTGACGGTGGCTATGTACAGTAATATAGGGTCATCCAACAAGAGGTGTCATTTTAAATCAATAGAAAAAAAAGGAGGTGGTCTGCTGGCTTCAATTCTTGTCACAACTGGACCTGTGCATGTAGGTCAAGATTTTCTCTGCAAAATGCGGTGGTTGCGGATCTCGTCACAGGCACACGCACACCTGGGTTTTTAATCACACTGTCAGCTACGGCGGCGATATTTTCAACTGAACTTTGCTGGACGAACACGAGTCGGAGTCTTAACCATCAATAACCTGACCGTTATGTTTAAGTTTATTAAATTCCCTATAGCTATGCGAGAACGCGCTTGATGATGACCAAAAGCAGTACGAACTTTTCGGAACGTTTCCGCGAGATTTTCACCATTTGAATTTTGACTATTTCAACACGTCGCGTTGTGCGAGTGCGTATAAAGCTATATTAAATAACCTCCTAGTTTTTACTTGTCAAAATTCATCGCAATAGGTCTGTTTGGTATCTTTTTTCTGTGTAAGACTTATCGCCGTCAAATAATAAATAATTTGAGAAGTGGGGGAAAATCCTCTTAACCAGCGGAAATTTGTTTTTGTTTTCCACCAACTAAAGATTATGACATTTCACAATTGTCAGATGGCTGGTCTGACAGAGTTGTTCAAACCTACGCGAAGAAAAAGACTGTGTAGGATTGTGTACGCTCTCAGTGGAGGGGAATTTTTTTCAACTGTCATTTGGCTCTCTTTTTCACGAATATTTTGGGTTAACAAAGACGGAATGTGTAGGAATCTTACGAATGTGTACGAATGTGTTTGTTACCAAACAGACCTAATGATAGTTGAATTTTGACAGTTCAATAATGGCGCAAAATATCAAATGACACCTTCTGTTGGATGACCCGTTAGTCTAGACTCTCGATGAACTTAGAAATCAAATTGCAGAACGACCGCTATGCAAAACATAAGTGACAGAATTAGAGAACTTTAAAGCTTTAAACTTAAAATTATCATTTTATTATCAAGGTTCAAAAAAATCCGAAAACAATGTCTAAATTAATATTTCTATGCAATTTAAATTGAATGAAAAATTATATTTATTTTTAGATTTACTGCTTGTATAAATCGATTTTCATGCCCGTCGTCTGATCTGAATCAGCCCCTCAATCGTCAAAGAAGAGTACGTAACTCAATTTATTGCATTTTTCACTTTTATGGCATACAAACGATAAAATATAAAAATTCAAATTGAATCGATGATTATGAGTATGACATTCGGAAGCTTCAACTCATGTGCTGGCATTCAAATGCTTATGACAGTTACAATGATGATGTTCCTGAAGTCGGCTGTCGTTACTTGGTTGTACAGTCAAAATCACTTATAACGAAATATCGGTTATAATGAAATATCGGTTATAGCGAACATTTTTTACAACGCAACTTGATTTAAACCGAGCTTAAAATATAATTGAAAATAGATGGCATGCCGTGAAAGTGCAGATGGTGAATGACTTCCCTTTTAACAATTTCCTGATTTCATATTGTTTCATAATATTTTCGATTTGATTTCAGTTAATATGTACAAGAACTGTTTGGTCGCTGAACCATTTTTAAATTTAAACGAATAATTTTTAGCATTCAATAATTTCCAGATCTGGGCCCTCATCACGTAATACAGTCGTCATCGTTTTCGACATCGTTAACGATAGATTATTTGTTGTCATCTTGATTGTCCTCCGTTACTGGCTTTGTTGTATGTGTATGCACCAATTCGTTCCCTTAGATCTAGAGAACATAGCTTTTTCTTAACTAGTAGACATTTTACAAATTAATTATAAATTTTCTAACATAATCGACTTTAATATAAGCAGAGAGCTTTGTAAAAAAATGATACTGAGTTCAATAGAATCATTTATAATAATATTTAAGCCATAGGTACTGATACTATTTATGTGTACATAAACATTTTATTTATTTATTATCATTATTTTTTATTTTATTTTATATTTTTTAGGTCATACTATGCAATGTCTATTTAAGTTACGAAACTTGTTTGATTTATATATTAAATAAATAAATAAATAAATAGCGAGACTTCAAGGTCCAATCGACCGATCGTCCAATCGACCGATCGACTTCACTTAACAAGAAAATCTGTCAAGTACAATCGTCTCGGCGAGCTAGATAGCACAATAGCTATTTCGGTGCGTTTTCAATTTAAATTCGATTTTTTGGAAATTGAAATTGGAATTGGCAAAAATATGGATTTCATTTGAAAAATAACGAATATAATTTCCAAAAAAACGAATTTAAAGTGAAAATGCATAGTCTCTGTAAAAATCCTAAATTGAATTTTGTTAAATAAATTGAAGAATTAACACACCCTTTCCACAACGTTATAAATTTTATTTTATTTCAAAAGACTTGTGTCACTAAACTTAAACTCTAACAACTTAAAATATGGTATGATCGCAACGATTCAAAGTTAACACCAGAAAGAAAGATTATGGAAAAGATTACAGGAAAGAAAGCTAATTCTACGTGTGATGAATTCATTTTTTGGATACATAGGAACAGTAACAATCGTATATAAAGTAATTTTACATCTTAATTTCTATTGTGGCGGGAAATTCAAAAATTCTATATTTTGTTCTTTATTCAATTTAGTTTTTTACTATTGGCGGCAACAGTCTCCTTTCTGTCTACTGTCATTTTTCATTCAAAAAATTTAAATATAAGTTAAAGATTTTATTACTCTGTTGTAAATTATCTTAATATTAATTAATAATAAATATGAAATAAGAAAATGCCGCCAAAACCACAAATGTCAAATTAAGACTTCATCAGCAAATGTCAAATCGCTTATGATTAATGTTGTTTTCTGTGGTTCTCAAACTGGAAAAAGACGAAGGTGATGGACGACACGAGGCTGGTAGTGTTTCGGGAAGCATCGATTCGTCGACGTCGTTTGGTACTGTCGTGTGGTCGCCAAGCGCCGGTGAAATAACGTGTTGAGAGCCCTGGTAATTCAAATAAAACTTTGACAGCTGAATACTCAGTGTCGGCTTCAACGATATCCACAATATGAGAAGAAAAAGATAAAATTAAAAAAAAAAAGTTGATGAATCCAGTATGAAAATAAAAAAAGTTCAATCAATCAAGTTCAGTCAACATCTCGACGCGACGTTAAGGCTGCTCTACGCAGCTGGTGTAAAGCTCAAAGAAGTTCAAATGTGGCCATATGCAATATGCTTTTGCAAATCGTTTAGGAAAACAGGATTTCATTATGCTCTGCAGCTTGGATTCAACGGTAGTCGGACATAACCCCGAAAAGCCAATATGCCAAAAAATGATATGTATTTTGGTTTTCGGGATTTTGACCCTAACCCGGATTTAACGCTTTCGAGGACGACATACAATCGTCAGTGGAAAGGTAAGCGTTGAATTAGGCAGGAAATTTAACTAGGAATTTCCCAAACCCTTCAAGTTCGTTATAACTGATTTTGACTGTATTCGCCGTTATTATTATGGTAAGTTTACTATTTTTTTTTTCATAGTTTTCTCTATCATTTTCATAAAGAACTATTTTATATATAATACATAAATACTCGCGAATGTAAATGTAAAAATAAACGACCAAGTTCCAAAGAAATATACATACCTTCCTATTCGAACGCCACCTCTATGCCTCAAGGCCACAGGAATTCTTGCGCCAGTCCAGGTAGCTGAGAAGGAAGGGGGTCTGCGGTGATATACTAGATAGCTTTCCGCCACCATCTTCTTCTGGATTTTTAACTTTTCACCAATCTGGTGCTGGGTAAAACAATATACATTTGGTGTCGGGGTCACCACTTTGGTTGTCGTCGGGGTCACCACTTTGGTGTCGGGGTCACCACTTTGGTTGTCGTCGGGGTCACCACTTTGGTTGCCGTCGGGGTCACCACTTTGGTTGCTTCGAGATAACCTCGCCGTAAACTCTGATAGACGATCCGTTTACGGCGAAGAGTCGGGGTCACCACTTTGGTTGTCGTCGGGGTCACCACTTTGGTTGCCGTCGGGGTCACCACTTTGGTTGCTTAGAAATAACCTCGCCGTAAACTCTGATAGACGATCCGTTTACGGCGAAGAGTCGGGGTCACCACTTTGGTTGTCGTCGGGGTCACCACTTTGGTTGCCGTCGGGGTCACCACTTTGGTTGCTTAGAAATAACCTCGCCGTAAACTCTGATAGACGATCCGTTTACGGCGAAGAGTCGGGGTCACCACTTTGGTTGCTTCGAAATAACCTCGCCGTAAACTCTGATAGACGATCCGTTTACGGCGAAGAGTCGGGGTCACCACTTTGGTTGCTTCGAAATAAACGCGCAACACAATTATTAAATGATCAACTAAAATTGTTTATTGTTTCCAAATTTCTTTGATAAACTTACAAAAATAGAATAATAAAAAACGAATTACAAATTATGCGCGAAATATAAGCGATCTGGTCTCGATGATTCTACGATGCGACTTCCATTGGCTGTCGACGGGCGTCTTCTTGATGACATTTTGAAATGCAGTGATGCCAGAATGCCACGGCTCAGTGTGGCTTAACCCACCGCCACATACAGTATGTCAAGAAAGTGTTTTGACAAAGGAAAATATTGGTAATTTAGACAGTTTCTTTATAAAAAAAGAGCTTCTTTGATATCTTAACTTAATTTTTTTAATTCAGTTTATTTTATTTATTTATCTTCTAACAAACAGTATCGAAAAAATAGTACATTTTGAAAACAATAACAAAAAACAACAAGAGAAACAAAAACTGCACAAAAATTAATATGTCAAGAAAGTGTTTTTACAAATCCTTTTTCGGGCTGTAGAATGAATTTACCGTAATGATTTTAAATTTTTTTGTTCATTTCTGTCGCAAGTCAACCAAAATAGCATTCCATTTGTCATTTGGTCGTCAAATACAACAGTTGTGGTTAATTTATTCCTAATTCAAGATTCCTGGCAATAGAACATCATTCGAAGTGGCTCTGTTGGTTTATTATAATCACCGTATCGGAAAAAGTGTTCAAAAGTTGTCCCAAATGTTTTCTTGGACCAGACAAACAATCTACAACACTTTAAACCGTGCAAAAAAAGAAAATAAACTGGAGTTAAAATCATCGAGTGGCCGTCCGCGCAAAACATCGGAGCGAACAGAACGCATTTTTCTGCGGAAAGTAGTAAGAAACCCACAGATTTCGACATGGAGGCTTGCTGGTGAACTAAAAGAAGGGCTTGGTGTTTGCTACGAAACAATACGCCAATTCATCAAAAAAAAAAACAAGTACCAATCAAGAGTTGCTCGCAAAAAGCCATTGCTTTCAGCACTACATATTGAAAAGCGATTATCTTTCGCCACGACACACATTGCAAGTCCTGATAACTACTATGATGACGTCATATTTTGCGATGAAACTAATTGTTGTGGCTTCTGTAACCTCCGGACTTACTTGCACGGATCTGCACTTGGCATGCTTGCATACGCACGGCTAGGAACGTCGGCTTGGAGTGGTTCTTGATCCGCAAGTACCAGACACACCAAAGGAAAGAAAAACAATCTATCATGCCAAGATTTGACTTTCAAACGCGGACGGACACTACTCCATCATCTACCGTACAAAATTATAGATCGTGGGCAAGTAGATGATGTATTGCCAGAGTACTTTTGACCCACCCCCTTGCACTGGAGGTACACCATGACAGCTTCGGTACTCAGTTCTTGGAAACTGTCCCTAATTGGTCCCTACACGATTTACCACATTCCGCTTCCCAACGATACCCGAAATCTCACCACACACAACCCCATTTAATTAAAAAGAAATCACTGCATGTTGGTACAGTTAATCAAATTTATTACACAATTCTTCCCTACTTATTACCCTCATTATTAATTATTCATATTTTCAAGATAGAATTAGAGTCAAATATTTTGTTCAATTTATAAAGGATTAGCAATATTATTATTAGGCAAATTCAAATTTAATTTAAAAAAAAATAGCTTGTTTGGAATTTATAAATATATATATATTTTTTTTTGACATCAAACTACCTTTAGAGAAAATAACAAAAACCAAACTCACCCTTTTCCGTCTGGAGATTGTGCACAATATCCCACGTACGATGCCCACTTCACTTTAGCTGGTTATATATATATATATGTACTGTAAGCTAATATTTATAAGCCAAACTCACTTTAACATATTTTTTTTTTTTTTTAGATTATAATACGGTAATTCAATTAATTTTAGGGAATACTTAGGGAATTTTAGTTATAGATTTTTGTTCTTTTGTTGTTTTTATATAATGTTAATTTTAAACACTTCCGGGTACTAGGGTACGTATATCTATTTTTTTTTTTCTTATTTGGGGTTTTGAAACAGCCTTTTAAACACCGCTCGCAATTTGTGACACTTTCACCGTATATACCGGTAGGTATTACACAAGCACTTCAGAACCAAAAAAACTTGTTTATAGTACGCTGCACCGCCGCCGAACACTGACCACACCACCTGACTCACCGTTGACCGCCGATTTCGTGTGTGTCACGCTCCTTGACCGATAGATGACTGCGCCGATTATGCGCTGATCTTGGATACGCGAATTGGTCGATGCGTAGGAGTGCGGGTGAGGTGGGTTGTCTCCAAAGGGTGTCGAGGGGGCTTTTCACAGTGAGTTTAGCTGGGTGCACTTTCCGATTGTAGCGGGTAAGTGCATGGACGATTAGACGATTATCGATTATGGGATGTTACGGTGCTTTGTCAGGTCGTTAAATCTGGTTCTCCCTGTCGCCTCGTCCCGTCACGACGATTGGGACTTAGGGGGGAATATCGATCGAAATCGTGCCCTACCCAGTAGATTATTTTTGATAATCAAGTGCCTGCGTTTTAATAAACACTATTTGTGAAAACTTCGTATATTGGTCGGTACGTTCAAAGTCCTAGTTTTCCTGTCAGGTGTGGATTTAGAAGACGATTATAGCCTCTTAGCTTTGGGGGAATTGTGGTCTTACGAATGGGTAAGTAATTCACCCAGAGATGTTTCACCTTTAATGGTCAGACAGGAAAAGAAATTGGACCCCTGGAAGAGGTTACCAGGAAGAGTTTCTAATGGGTGTGTGCATACATTCACGCATACACTGAGGGGACCATACTGGTTCCGGTTGTCAAAATGTCTAATAATTCCGAAAGGTGTTTTTGGAATTCCGGACAGTTCATAGGGTGACACGCGATTAAGAAGTCAATTTCTACATCCGTAACATAATATTATGTTGTACTACAACGATGGACCCAATAGAGTGTGGCGCCAGAAAATCGTAACTGTCAAATTCGGTTAGTAATCAGTCATGGTGTGGGGGTGCATTTCTAGTAAAGGAGTTGGAGATTTGGCCTTCATAGAGAACACCATCGATGCGCAACAATATCTAGTTATTTTAAGGAGTCATTTGTTAAATAGCGCAAATAAATTTGGGTTCAATGGTGACAATAAACCGCAATTCAAATTTTTCCAAGATAATGATCCTAAACATAAGGCGCATATGGTGAGGATGTGGCTTCTTTTTAACTGCAGCAAAGTATTTGATACGCCTGCCCAGAGTCCAGACTTAATATTTGTTACCAGAAGACACCCAAAAAGCCGAGCAGAGCTGAAAACTGCAATACAAGAGGAATGGAATAAAACTCCAGACGATTATGATGTGCAGAATTTAATTTGTTCACTGAAAAGAAGACTGTAGGCCGTGATGAACACTAATGATGGCCATACAAAATATTAATTACCTTTCTTGACCTACACTTAAACAACAAAAAGAAATTATGTAAAAACATTTTCTGGACAGACTAATTTTTGTGTAGTTTTTGTTTTTCTCGTTGTTTTTTGTTATTGTTTTCAAAATGTACTATTTTTTCGATACTGTTTGTTAGAAGATAAATAAATAAAATAAACGGAATTAAAAAAAATAAGTTAAAACATCAAAGTAGCTCTTTTTTTTTATAAAAAAACTGTCCAAATTACCATTTTTTTTCCTTTGTCAAAATACTTTCTTGACATACTGTATGTATTTCGTTCCTAATTAATTAGATACGATTTGTTCAAAATCCAAATGTTCGTCAGTATTCTTAGTCATTTTTGACAGCAAAAACCCAAGTCACAATTGGCAAGTTGATGGGATGCAAACAAGCCACGATTGTGTAAAGGAACAGTAGGTACTTTAAAAGGAAGGAATAATGATTTATAGTTGCGTGGGAAGAAACTGTCAAAACTCTTGGTACAGGTGGTCAATGGCAAAAGCGTATAGCTAATCACTCAAAATAAACAAAATAAACCATGAGATACAATAAGATGCAATGTACAAGCCATTGACATCTGCAAAAGTCAGGTCGATATCCCGTCTGCCTAAACTGGTATCGAATTTTGAACCTTACTCTCTGGGCACTGCCGCGTCGCGCCGTATGACACACATATTTTTATTCGTATCGCAGAGCCCTACACAATGTAGTTGCCCTCGAATATTAAATATTTTATAGAAAACAAATTACCAAGGTTATTGCTAACTAAGAGACTATAAATCCTAATAATCCTCATAAACTTCTTGGCACGTCAGAACTTTAGGGAATCCGGGTATAGGTAAGGTATACTCAATGGAACCCTTCGGGTGTGAATATTCGTACGTACGTAATGGGGAGATTTCTGTAGAGTAGATATTTTTATTTTTTATTTTTCTTTTTGGGTATCACTTGGCGGAGATTTTTGATGATACCATTGAACTTAATTGAAATGAATGTTGAAATCTGGTTTTATAACTTTAATCCGTCCGGTGAAGGGACACTTTTTAGGGTCGTAAAATTGGGGAAGTATTATACACAGACACGCTTCTTTTACCAACATTCTTTGGAAGGTGAAAAAAGGTAGATACTTTATTAAACCGTATTTTTGAGGTACAATCATTGAAAATGGATGATGGATGACAGAGTCTGTGTTTTTGGAACTATACTTGCGTAGCGGTATATGCTAAAGTTAGTCCTCAAGAGGCAGAGACTTTAGTTCTACCTTCTTTTGATTTTACTTGCGGTAAATAAACGCGATTGATATTAAATGATGCATTGATATTGACAAATTAGAATACCTTTTACGGTGAATTAAAGTCTAATAATGTTTTTCGTGGGCCCCGGTCTATGTTTAAGTGATTTAAAGTTGAACCATTTTTGTTTCAGTATTTTTTAACAGCACCACTCATGACTGTGTAATATATCATGAGAATATCCTTGGACTGGGGAGATGGTCATATGAAGGGAATTACAACACGCATAAGATGAAAGCTTTTGAACAAAACTATGGTACTTGACTCCCTTTACTTTCAAACGAAATATATTTATGTACAGTATACGTAAAATCCAGATAAGTGCATTTGCAGAATTTTCCAATGTCGTGAGGTACTTACCCGGGATATGTAGTTACGAAAACCCGCATAGCTGCTTATCTACGAACTAGACAATCGAAAAGTGACAGCCAAGAGAAAATGTCAAAGAACTCACCACATTATGTATTAGGTGCGCAATTAAGTTCTCGCTATTTGTCAATAGATGGCTCCAGCAGTAAGTTCTGGTCGATTTTGACATATCCAAAACGTCATAAACCGAGTTAAGACATATGGTTAACAAACCGTTTTGACACATTAGTGATTTTGTTTTGGCTTCACGTTGCCAAACCCGTACACTTGGAAATGCTCAGATGGGAAATCCTACCCCACCCGCCATAGTCCCTAGATATTGCGCCGTCCGATTATTACTTGTTCCGTTCGATGGCACATGGTCTGGCTGATCAGCAGTTCCGTTTATATGAAGACATCAAAAAATGGCTTGATTCGTGGATAGCCTCAAAACAAAACATGAACACTTTTACCGTTACGGTATTCGAGCTCTACCAGAAAGATGGAAAAAAGTTGTAGATAGTGATAGGTAATAATTTGAATGATTCATTTGTAACCATTTTTTCGCAATAAAGTTGCATTTTCAACAAAAAAAAAAAAAACCGCGAACTTAGTTGCGCACGTAATACTAAATAAAGTTTATTACTTTTTGCTTTGTTTCGATTCTAGTGCTTTATTAGGAAAGGTATTAAAAAGGGGAAAGGCGCTATACAAAATCACATAATGCGATACTTGAATACATTAAAATGGCGTACGTCGAAACACAGGAATGCGATAGTTGCATAATGTACCTTTTGCACGTTAAAAAAGACGAAAATCGCGTTACAGCAAATTCGTGTTGTGAAAGGGTTCTACGAGGGTTGACTGTAATAAAACCGAGGATGCTTTGTGGGTTTTGCACTTAAGAGGGTGGTTCTTAACCGGGTTTCGCTAAAGGTATATCATAAGGATTTCCTTGTTTTAATAATTTTGTTTAGCAATTCGGTTTAAAAATACACGGAATTTATTTTCGCAGTTATAAGAAATGCTTGTAAATAGCAGCAATTACAGTTGCGCTTCAATCAAACAAAAAGCGACTCTGCGGGTATCCAGAAGTGTACCATTACGAGTAGGACTAGTATTTTTATGCAAATGCATAGTTTTTTTTGGAATAACAAAAGACAAAAGGAATTGAATAACTTTACGAATCATCAAATTTACTTTAAAATGGCATCGATTTGTTTGTGCATATTTTAACATAAATGCATATTTTTTGCATATTTTGCAGTTTTCTTAACCCTTTTCTCGATCCTCTTTGCGATTTACCCAACATCTACCGACAAAAATAGGAGAGCACAATAATTTTTTTGTAAAATTTTGGATTTCTAAGCGACTATTACGAAGTTAGAAGGGTGGGGCTCACTACATACAAGTTGAATTAGTTATCGATGCGGTTCGTAAAATTCAAAAGATGATGGATAATGCCTTGAAGAAAATTCAGGGTTTTGAAGATATGAAAGAAATCGCCAATATTTTCAATTTGAGCACCAACGATCTAAATAATTTAAAAAGTAATTAGGCATACAATAAAAGAACTGTCTTCAATTACTTCCGTGGATGTCAAGAGGTCTTTTTTGGTGTACAAATATTTTTTAAGGCCAAATAGGCAAAGTTTCAGCTTTCAAAATTTAAAAAATAATTTTTTCATATACGCCAATAAGGCATTTTCATAAAAAAATGTATAGTATTATGCATACACAAATATTTCTTATGTTGTATTGTTTTTTCTATTATTAGCTAGGTAGTAGTACGAACATAATACGTAAAGGTGTAAATAAATGTTTTAAAAGAAATAATTGGTTGTTATTTTTTGCATTTTCAGGTGTGTTTTGCATATTTTTCGATTTTGCATGCATATTTTATGTGCATATCTTTCATTTTTCCCTGCAAAAAATTCTGGCCCTAATTATCAGTATCTGAGAGGGTCATGTGGTACAGTAAACGCCAGCGATTTGGTCAACGCAAAACTATATGATTACCAGAGTCTTGCAACGAAATTTGGCAGCATTGTTTTTGAATACATTTGTAGAGGAATACTAGGAAACACTTATGTTGATTCATCTCTTACTTATTTTTATTAGCAGGAACTGGCCGAACATCAAAAATTAATTTAACTACAATTTTATTATGAGTCTGGTACCACTGTTTTTTCTCATGTTTCTTATGCAGCAAAATGACAACTAAAAACTATTTCTCAAAAGAAAAAAGCTAAAAGCTAATTAATTTCAATTACTATCCGAATGCGGTTTAATCTGCAAAGACGAGTGTATTCTTTGTGCTTATACTTCCCTTGCTTTCTAAAATAAATAAATATTAGGCATCAGCAGTCCTATAAAGAACCGAGTCTAGTTTCTCGTAACGATTTGTGTGTACGTGTAATATTTTAGCACGGATGAAAGGGACCTGCAATTTTTTTTGATACTCTTATTCCTGAAACACATGTGCAGGCAGGCTGCACGCAGCGTCGCGTCTATATCTGCATCTGAAACAGTTGTGCAGAGTTTTCTGACAATTCTTTCATTGAGTTGGCTGTCGCAAACAAAGTAAAAATATGTCAGATGAAAAAAAAAAAAAAAAACGAATGCCAAATGATCAAAATTGTACTATTTTCGCGATCTAGTACCGGCGCTGCGCGGCAAATTAAGAAATAGAGACTTGATGCAGAGCTGAGCCGCATGCAGAATACACATGTAATCGCTCCCATATAAATGTGTGTATTCTATTTGCGCTGCATGCTGAATTCTGCAAATCTGTTTCAGGCATTAGATACTTGTCAGACATTCGGAAGATGTGGCAAAACATAGTATAGTCCAAGGGACTAACCACTATGCCACGGTGGGCGCTCACTTGCTTTCTCCTCAAGCAAAAGAAATTTCGACAGAATTATTGTTTTCAAACAATGAAATAATTTTTAATTAATTTAAGTAAAGGTAACAAGTAAAGATCAAAAACATACCGAGCAGCATGTAGCTATAATATGTAGTTTGGTAGCAGGGTATTGTTCCCTTCTTACAATGGACCACACAATTAATTTCACAATGCTTTTACAATTTTAACATTTCTGAACACAATACTGTCAATTGAATTATGTGTAACCGTCCTTCGTTCGAGGAACCCTGTTGCACAGCTCAGAGGTTTGAGGTTGAGAATTCGCTTCAATTAAAGCAAACATAATCGAATTGAAAGATTGATTTTCTTTTCTTCAAAGATGTTGGTTACTACCACGTCCAACAATACACACATATGAAGCTTGAAAAATCTTTTGTTTCCGCATATCGTCAACATCTACTGGGCATTTATTATTAAGTATCTGGACTGTAAAACAACAAGAGACGTTACAGATACTATATAGTCCATTAAATAATTAAGTCGGTCAGTTAAAGAACCTGAATTCGCTTAGCTTTAATACTCGAGGATATACATAGATACAAAGAGTATAGATACCTAAACGAAGCAACATTTGCATTAAAAAAAATTATTGTGGAACGTATTTTGGTGCGCATGAATTCTCTTCAATATTCCAGGCGAGGACATCTTTCGAACTTCGATGATTCTCTTTTTATGTCCAATTTCGAATTCGGTTTTTTGCCCGCTTTAGAGATACAAGACCGCGTAAAGCAAAGTTTTTTAATCCCGAATGATTTGAAAAGTTGTTTATCAGCTGAATTAGTGCATTTCCGGTTTTTTTGGTATGGTATCTCCCCATATGGGAATCGCCGAAAGTCTAAACTTTAACTGGCAATATATATCCACGAGTTCGGCTTCCCATGAGTGTAGCACCGGAGAAGTCCCTTTATTTGTACTCGAAGGTTGTTTGTTTTTTATATGTTGTATTTTATTTATTTAATTGCAACTCGTAGGTCCGCACTTGAAAGTCGTGGAACTCAACGTAAGGTCATAGAAAACTTGTTTTTTTTAGGTCATCTTTGAGACATACTGTAGCAGAGCAATGGTGAAACACCCAAAGTTTATTATGTCGATTAAATCTTACTTGAAAGAACGCAGATATTAGGTGCTCTTTAGGTCCTCTGTGCGTAACTGCTTCACGGCCACCTTTGGAGTCCTACAAGGTAGCCACCTTGGTCCTTTGTTATTTTTGTTAACAACTAATAATGTGGATTGCATTATGTTTAACTCTTATTTATCTATAGGTTCATTAGATCTCTCGCTGACTCTTGCCCGCTCCAAGATGACCTGAACAGGGTTTCAACTTGGTGCAAACACAATTTCTTAGAGCTTAATATCAGCAAATGCCAAGCTATTGTTGAGCCGCTACCACCAATTTATGTTGAACCGCTGGCACCAATTTATGTTGAACAAAAAAAATAAAAAGAACTTGTTTCTTTCTGAACTTTAATTAACTTTTAATCTTTATTATGAACTTAATATTATTAAGAGAGTACTGGAACAGTATGTGGTTTATCTGCGACTGACTATGTTTTTCAGTTTTTCATCTTATCCTACCATGTATGCATATTCGCGAAAAGGAATGAAGAAAGATCAGATGGAAAAGACAAGGAAAAGAAAAGGAAAAGAAAAGACGATGATAGATTCGAAATCCACCGATCGTGCTGACACAGAGGTTTTATCTTTAATTCAACTGGGTGTTTTTGTCACACCACAATTGTTTACGTTATGAAATTATGGATTTCGAGCAGACGTTCTTGTATCGATATATTTGATGACATACAAAGAACAAATTGTTGATATGGTGCGTTTTGTCTACATGATGGTTTCAAGCAACCGCTCATGTATCGATTGGTATGTGTTGATATTGTGGATGATCGGAATGTTTATCGTATTAACATCCGTTTGACGTTGTTACTTTGTATAGAAGTTATGCGGGGCATAACACTATCACTTTCTCCCGTATACGTCTTCCACCACGCCTTCCACCCCCTTCTAGGACCCCTCATAATGTGATGAACGTTGCATCTCCTCTGTCACTTCTCTGCGTGATCTAGCGGTTATCTGTGACAGCGAACTCAATTAACTCTAGCGGCACAAATTTTGTTATTTTTTAAAATTCAATAAAAAAAACTAAGAATATTTTTAGTAGCCATTTTTTTATTAGATATTAATTAATATTTTAACAGTACAAAAAAATAATTAAAATTAAAAATTGTAGGCTGATAAAGTGGGGTTGTGAAAAATAAGGGTGCGTCCTTCTTGACATGATTTCAACCCTTCAAGTGATCTGACAAAAAAAAAGATTCTTAATCAGTAACAATGTCGCTATCGTCTGAACTACGGAAATAAAAAAAATGGAGGCTGTTTGAAAAAAATGTGATTTATTGTCCTTTTTCAAAGTTTTAAATTTTTAGAAATAGTAAAAAAAACTAAATTTTTACATAATTATAGTTCCAAAGATAGAGGGATATAGGTATTTACAAAGAAGTTTCACGCCAAATTTCAAGTTAATCAATTCAACAGAACTTGAGAAATCACGTCAGACGTGTTGGAAAAAGTAGTTTCGAGAAAAACGCGTTTAAAGATTTAAGCAAAGTTGCAGGCAGTACTTGCATTTCGTTAATCGGGGATTTTTACTCGATACATTGGGGCTTCTTCTTCTTCAAATTGTTTATTTTTTTCACTTCTTTCTGTTAAACGAGCAAACTGAGCTGCACTGCACACTAAACATGAAAATGTACTAAATACGTTACAACGACCTTCACATAATGACTTTCTGAGAATTCATGGGGTATAAAAGACTTTAAGTAGGATAATTCACCCACAGGTAGTCAGGGAACATTTGGATATATTTTTGAAGGTCTAATCGTGGTTAGTGGGACTACCACGCAATGCTGCCCGGGTTCAATCCCAACCCTAGTCTAACACCTAAAGAGTTTTTTCACGGTGCCACCTTTTTCGAATATCTGACAAACATCGAAAAGTATCATTTGTCATGATTGAGCTTCTCAACTCGCCGTTCGGAGTCGACAAAAAATTGTAGGTGCTTCCATTCATGCAAAAATATAACACGCACACACAAATGTTTGCGAGAAGCAGGCCCAGGTTCACATCGAGCTGTAGCGCCAACTAAGTAAGTTAGTTATCTTTAAAAATATGAAAAAACGATTTTTTCAAAATGTTAGACTTGAATACCCCCTTAATAGATAACGAAATTAAGAGCTTACTCTATGCTTGGCTTTATTAAACGCTGGTCCAAAGAATTTTCTAGCCCTTAAGTCACGAGATCGCGCTTTATTAAACCTTCCTAAGTCCGATCCATGAATATGCTAGTCAAGTTTGGTCACCTTATTACGATACACACTCTCGACGACTTGAAGCGGTACAATGCGGATTCATCCGTTTCGCCCTACGCGGTCTTCCGTGGTCTGACAGATATAGCTTGCCACCCTATACAGCTCCTCTAAAATTAATTAATGTACAGTCTCTCGAAATACATCGTAAAACTGCCGATATTCTCTTTGTTCAGCAGTTATTAGCTGGAAATATCGTCTACCCAGCACTACTACATAAGATCGCCCTTAGCACCAAGCCGCCTTACCTTAGATCTATTCTCCTCTTCTTCCTTAAGACTTCAAATTCAATCGAAAGTAGTAGACCTGTTACCTGTAAGTCATTTAGCGTTATTAGGGGCCCAGATCATAATAGGGAAATTAACTCCCCAGGCGTGGGTCAAGAGAGAGACGTTACCGACCCTGTAAGAGTCAATTGGTACGTTGCTTTGAAAATTATGCTTCTGCTTCCTATGTCCACATGGAAGGCTTAATTTTGTGTTCAAATAAGGCAGTAGGTTTCTTTACTCAAATCTGGGCAAAACGATAATACGCTTAGACAAATGACTGTGAGAAGCTAGGGTCCAGCCCGAGTCCACTGGGAAAAGTAACGGAAACCACAAAAAAATTACGTTTAAATAGCAATATCATTCCATACATACAGATACAACGGTGATGTAAAATTATAACCATTTTAATATCATCTTCAAATGAATCCTCAGCCATTTATAATGTGCACACTGATGGGGAATTTTCTAAAGATAACCCACGCTCCCGCTTATCAAGTCCCTACTCAATACTCGCACAAAGTAAGTAAGCCTAAAACCCATTTAAAACTGTGGTTGCCTACCGCAAACCGGGTTCAATCCCAAAGGATACTTCCATCACAGTCCTCTTCAGATAAATCTGTAAACATCAACTAATACGGGAGCAGTTTATTTACCTACACAGCAACAAACTCCAACCGCATATGCCATTATCAAATTTCTAAAATCCTCACAAGATACAAGTAGCTACTTAGATACTTCTTCTCGGCGAGAGTATCTTTTTGTGTTAAAAAAAAATAAATATCACTGGAGGAGGAGTTACGATAGGGGATTTCCCCAAATCTCTTTCTTCTATATGCTCAACCAAAAAAGCCGACAATAATTATTCATCTGTGTCTCTTTGGGAATACACAAGGCAAATAAAGTATCTTTTACTCTTCTTGTTCTTCTTCCATACCTTTTACTAGAACACTCTCGTATACTCTATTGATGTGAAATATTGTGAGTATCTGGGCAATATTTTCATAAAATATATTTCCCATAGCATAGATTTATGGTTACGATGAAGTGCTGCTTTGGCCAGAAATCTACAACGATAAGTCAGAGGGCAGCAGGCACTACCACCACCTTCTGGGATGTGAACTTGACCAGGCAGCTCTGGATTCGCCTTGCGGCGACGACGACGCCACAGTAGGTACCATTTGAATTTATGATCAAAAATTTGGTTTTTTTTTTTAACAACAAACCAGAGAGGAGAATTATTTGGATATAAGCAAACACCCTGTTCAAACAGGCATAAGGGTATTGCATAAGAAAGGCAAAAAAAAAAAATGTTAAATGAAAGTTATGGCGAAGTATATTTGCGGGGTGTGCGTGTATGTAAATCTTGCAACTTTATGTTTATTTTGAATTTAATTTAGGGGCAAACAAGTAAATATGGAGTGCTGGTACTTTGTTCTTTTCCTATCACACCACTTGGCAGTGGTTTAATGAGGAGTGGGGAAATAAGTAAGTAGCATAATTGCCATCAGGGTGCTTTTCACTCTGGTTATAGAGTCATCCTGTACCTCAGTGAATTCCAGATCATGATCGAAATCTTAATATAAAAGCACAGCAGTGAACCCACTTTGTAAATAATATCGGCTAAGCACTTTTAAAATACTTCACTGCTTACCTGCAAGTGGATACAGGTGTACGAGTATGCAGGACATTTTCTCATCAATTTTTCATCATCTTCGAAGAGGCCGAACCAATTTCTGGTAACCGAAGGATAATTTGAAATAATTCGCCCGCAACGCATACAAAGACGACAGAAAAATGTTGCCTACTTTTGTTCAGAACTCAGTACCATATAACAGAACTTGCCAGCGACCGGCCTTATAATCGATCCTCCCAAAAAATAGAAAAGAAGACTACCTACAATGCACAGTGGTTTCTCCCATACGACAGAAATAAAAAAGTAACTGTTTTAATTTTTGCAATTCTTAACTTTTTATACTTCAGAAATCTTCAATATTTACAGTTACAAACGTTTCGTAATTAATATCACATGTTATCAGTTTCGTTTTCTCATCTGAAGTGAATCACGTGTCTCTCTATGTAGGTATCAAAAAAGGAAACAAAAGTTTATCAGTTTGAAGTGTAATCTATTTGGTAAACAGTTCAATCTAACGCAAATTATTTATAATGGAATTTCAAGAGTAAAGTGAGAACTATAATCGACATAGCCGTGCATATGAACGCATAAGAAAATGTGCGAATACATTGAAATTTTATTCTGTGCCCATAATGGCGTCCAGTTTCGATTCGTTAAGTTTCGTCCACTTCTGCAAACATGAGCGAACATTTGCGAGAGCGGCATCAGTCGCTCATTGCATGTGTGAATCTGACAGTTTTCCGGTTTAAAGCGAAATCTACTGTATTGTGTTTTAATTTTTTTTTTGTTTAGCTGCAGAATATAAATCAGGAATGAAAAATGAGTTTTTGCAATGATATTGCAAACTAAATGCAAATTGTACAAATGCGTTCAATTGTACTTTTTTCTTTTGGCAGGTAAATATATGCTCCAATAGCGACGTGTATTAGATGCAATGCTTTTTTTTAATGGTTTGCAACTTGTTTGAGATTAAATTACTTTTATTTATTTATATTTCACTTATAAATTTATAAACAGCATATTGTAAATTGATTTGACAGATAGGTATGCAGGCAAATGTAATTATGGGCATTTGTTGAAATTGACAGAACATTAGGAAGCATTTCGTTTAATTTTGACATAAGCTGATGCTTCCCTATGCGGATTATGGTTGAGCCTTAAGGCTTGTACAGTTCTTTGGTACCGTGGCGTGGCGTGGATATTTTCAAATGGGAAGTCGAAGAAAAATTAGTCACCCGCTAACGTAAATTAGGAATAGCCGTGTTTTATTTGTAGCCTATTATAGAATACACATGTTTCAGCAACATGTTTTCCATGTAAAATACAACAAAACCTTAGACTGGATAATTATCTAGGCTGAGATTTTGTTGTATTATACATTGAAAGCTTTTTTAATCCTATATTTATGCTTTCCACACTAATTCAAGCCAATTTCTTATGTGTAAACATCTTCGCTCTTGGTATGGACAAAATTTTCGCCGTCGTCCGTCACACGTAACCAAACTTAGTATATATTATAAAATATGAATTACGTCAAATTACTAACTGTACAAACTGAGATGCATAATAAATACTGTACCATTATACGATTAGACACTGAACTAAACACATCGTGAGTTTTACTTTGCTACAGGTTATGGGCCTCTTGCACGCAGTTTTATTTTTTGAGTTTTAGTCGTGATAAATAAAATTCTTTTTCGCTGTAAAGCGCGTAATTGTTTCTCGTAAAGATGAGTGATAACAATAATATAATACGTGTAGAGAAATTGAAAGGGCGTGAAAATTGGGACACGTGGAAGATCATGGCAAAATCGTATTTGGTCATAAAAGGTTTGTGGAAGCATGTTGAAGCAGAATCCACAGGCGATGGTGATTTAAAAGCAAAATCTGAAATAATTTTAATGGTGGAAACGAGTAATTTTTCATATGTTGCGGAAGCAGTGTCGGCGCATGTGGCGTGGACAAATTTAGAAGCCGCGTTCGAGGACAGTGGCGTGACACGAAAGGTAGCCGTATTGCAGCGGTTGGTTTCGCTAAAGTTAGTAGATTGCGAAAACATCGAAGACTACGTTAATAAAATGTCGGTGCTCGCGGCAAAAGTGCGTAAAGTTGGTTTTAAAATTGATGACGAAATCGTCGGGTCATTAATGCTTGGTGGATTGCCGGATGAATACCGACCGTTAGTAATGGCGATGGAAAATCGCTCGGATGATAAATTAACCGCTGACAAGGTCAAAAATACATTACTGCAGGAACGCTCATTCACAACCAATACAGAGCCAACAGCGATGTACGGTAAAAACAAAAAACTAAAGCCAAAATCGAAACCGAAAAATAACGTGCAGTGCTATGAGTGTAAAGAGTTCGGTCATTATGCCAAACACTGTAAAAAACGTCATGTGGCTGTGAAAGATGGCGCGAAGTTCAAAACAAAACATCACGACGTTCTCTTTTCCTCGCTCGTAGCAAAATGTTCACGAGACGATTGGTACATTGACAGTGGTGCATCCGCACACATGACCATGCAGCGAAATATATTACAGGATAAAAAACCGGTTTACAATACGAGAGTGACTGTGGCGAATGACTCGAAAATGAACATTGAATGTATTGGTGATGTGTCGATGAATGCTCACGCCGGTCGAGATGTAGTCCTAAGAAACGTGTTGTATGTGCCAGACTTATGTACGAATTTAGTGTCCGTGTCGCAAATGATAAAAAACGGGAATGTGGTTGTCTTCGAGAAAAACATTTGTAAGATTTCGAATAAAAACGGTGAATTAATCGCAACCGCAACATTAACAAATGATATTTTCAAATTGAACTGTTCAATTACAAATCGGGACGGGTTTACAGCGTTGGTGCGCAGTGATTGTAAACAGCGAAACGCTAACGCGTTAGTGGCGAAAGTGGGTGAAAACATTTGGCATCGGCGTTTGGGGCATTGTGGCATCGATAAATTGAATAAAGCCAAAATGGCAGCCGACGGCATTAGCGTATATAAATCCAAATTGAAAATGCCTTGTGAAGTGTGTGCGAAAGGTAAACAAACAAGAGCAAGTTTTCCAAATACGTCAGCAAAATCATCGAATAAACTTGAAATTGTGCACTCAGATCTGTGTGGACCGATGTCAACACAGTCGATTGGCGGCGCCAAATACTATATTTCGTTTATCGACGATTGCACTCGGATGGTGTTCGTATACATGATGCACAACAAATCGCAGGCATTATCAAAATTCATTGAATTTCGCAATATGGTCGAGAAGCAAAGTGGATCGCCGATACGGACTCTGCAAACCGATAATGGATTGGAATACTGCAATTCCAAATTTGATGCATATTCGTTGGGTATGATTCATCAGCAAAGGCATACAGGCTGTTTGATATGGCTGCTCGAAAGCTACTGGTCAGTAGAGACGTGATTTTCTTCGAGAACGAGCATTATGGAAAGGTAACTGATAATCGAACAGATAATACTAATTATGTTTATCTACCAGCAGTTGATGAGAGTATGTTTGCGAACAACAATGACAACGCTGATACGGATAGTGACAGCAACAACAGTGAGAGTGATCAGTCGAATACATGTGCATCGAGTGATAAACCTAGCGGCAACGGCGATGCAGAAGAAAAAAAAACCAAACCGAATGAATCTGGTGATTCGACAGCGAGTGGCAGTGCGCCCGATGACAGGATCCTACAATCAATCAAAGAAGAAGCGGCAAATTTGATGTCAGGACCAATTGACGCAAATTCAATTATAGTAAGTGGCGGGAGCGAAACTGAAGTTTGCAATTCGACGGTTCCTGAAATCAGCTCTGACTCCGAAGATGAAATGCGCGAATTTTTTTCGAAGCGCGCGGCAGAAAACTTGCTGCGAAAAGTTCGTGCAAATGTTGCAGCATCCGTCCCAGCCGATCCAGAAACGGTGGATGATGCATTGGCGCGACACGATTCAGCGAAGTGGAAAGCGGCAATGAAAAGCGAGTTTGATTCACTAATTGAAAATAAAACGTGGAAATTGTGCGAGTTGCCTGACGGAAAACGACCAATTGACTGCAAATGGGTTTTTAAAGTCAAACGAAACACCACAATGAATGTAGTCACACACAAGGCAAGATTAGTCGTCAGAGGATTCTCGCAACGGAGGGGAATTGACTATCAGGAAACATTTTCACTAGTCGTAAAATATTCGTCGATTCGATTCCTGATAGCGATTGCTGCGAAGAATCATCTAAGAATTCGTCAACTGGATGCGGTCACAGCATTTTTGAATGGAGACTTGGACGAAGAAATCTTCATGGTGCAGCCGGAGGGATTTGATGATGGAACCGGACGGGTCTGCAAACTCCAGAAATCACTCTATGGGCTAAAGCAAGCATCGAGAGCGTGGAACAGCAAACTCAACAACGTTCTTCTTATGTGCAGCTTAAATCGAAGCGAGGCTGATCCGTGTGTCTATTACCATGTTGACGATAACAGCATGCTTATATTAGCTGTTTATGTGGATGACATCCTCATATTCAGCAACAACCAGCAATTAGAGAATCAAGTCGTGGTGAAATTGAAAGGACACTTCAAAATGAAGGACTTGGGTAATGCGTCGTCTGTCCTAGGTGTTAACATCAAATGTGAGACCAATTTCATCGAAATCGACCAGCAACACTACATCGCAAAAGTTCTCGAGCGGTTTAACATGCGAGATTGTAATCCACTATCTACTCCCTTGGACGTCAACCAAAAGCTATCAAGGGAAATGGAGCCAAAAACGCAAGACGAAGTCGATGAAATGAAAAACGTACCGTACCAAGAAGCGATTGGAAGTCTAATGTATGCGGCACAACTAACGCGTCCGGACATATGCTTTGCGTTGAGTGTGCTAAGCCGCTTTAATAACAACCCTGGACGAGCACATTGGGCAGCAGTGAAAAGAATATTCAGGTACTTAAATGGAACTATTAATCGTAAATTAGTTTATCGCAGGAATGACAATAACAGCGAGCTCATGGGTTTCTGCGACGCTGACTTCGCCGGTGACGTCGATTCACGCAGATCAACATCTGGTTTTGCGTTCATGTTGCAAGGCGCAGCTGTTGCGTGGGGTTCGAGAGGGCAGAAAACAGTTGCCTTATCAACCACACAGGCGGAATATTCTTCACTCATAACAGCGATGAAAGAAGCAATTTGGTTGAAACGTTTCGAAGGCGAAATATTCAACAACGCACAGAAGCCAATCACCATCTACTGCGACAATAAAAGTGCGTTGCATTTGGCAAATAACAATTCACCATCGAAAGAAACCAAGCACGTCGACCTGAAAGTGAAATTTATCCGTGAAGTCCTGGACTCTAAACTCATCAAATTGGAACACATTCCAAGTGTCGATATGATTGCCGACATCTTTACCAAACCGATGACCAGTGACAAGCAGACAAAATTCACAAATCTTCTTGGATTGAAAATTGCATGAAATTAATTAATCAATTTTTTTTGGAATTTAACTTAACATACTTACATAATTTGCAAAGACAAATCTAATTTCTTATCATATAATTCTGCCTATTTGAAATCCTTTAATTTTCCTTTGTATCATGTTAATTCCGTAACTATTTTGTTCATCTTATATATATTATAAGTTGACAATTGAATTTATATCTATAAGGTTTGAGATAATGAATTAATTTACTATTACACTCAATTAATCAACTGTTTTTTGGAAATTTAACTTTACATATACATACATAATTTGGCAACTGAATCCAATCCTTGTTCATATAAAATTGTAATTTGAAATTCAGTGAGAGTATTATAAAATATGAATTACGTCAAATTACTAACTGTACAAACTGAGATGCATAATAAATACTGTACCATTATACGATTAGACACTGAACTAAACACATCGTGAGTTTTACTTTGCTACAGTATAAGTACGTTCTCTGTAAACTATTCTCTTAATAACAAACGTATATTTTGTTTACATATCAAATTTCACGAGTACCTGGCAGGGATGAAAAATGGCCTTTCAGTAATGTATTGAAAGTTGAAAAAAAATTGTATTGAAATTGTACTAGTTTATTTTTTTCAACTTACATTGTGTTTGAATCCGCGTAAGCCGTTGGTTTCTGATTAAAGTATTTTCTTAATAAATTGAGATAAGTTGTACTGCATTATCAAGCAACAAAACGAAATATTAATCAACACAAAAAATAAATTCGAAATATATTTACCATATTTATTCAGTTTATGGGTCAATAAAGAAAAGTGACGGCTATTTTCAATTTTTTTTATCGAAATTTTGGTAGTGGCATCTGTTGGACTCAACCCACAAACAATTTGAATTTCATCTTGTTTCGTACTTTTTAGCTAGTTTTCCCCATTGTCGGGTTTTAGTTTTTTAAACTTAATTTTTTATTTCCAACTTTTTAGTTGCACAAAATATGTAGTGTATATAAGTTACCAATGTCGTGTTTTAGTTGTCAAACCCTTTCATTTGATACCCATATTAAAGATATAAAGATAACGGAAATCGGCCGTCTTGGGGGCGTTCGTTATATTAAATTTAGAATGACATATCGTAATGTATTTTACTCGCCAAGCCCTTTCATTTGATACCACTATCAAGGCGGTTGTAAAGAAAAAGAAAAAGAAAAAGAACAAAAAAAAAGAGGTAATCCACCATCTTGCTTGGTGCGCCCGCCAGAAAATACATACTAAATTAGCAGCATCGCAAATTGTATCGACTTTTATAAAAGTGTATTTGTGTACTGAAGCAAGGTCAATTGTATCGAAAACAGTACAATTGTATCGACTTTTGCAACCCAGGTACCTGGTACTCACGCCTTTTTTATACTTTTTTTTCCTATCTCTATTACTTTTTTTTAAGATAATTCAGCTTACTAAAATCATTTGCTTCCTTCAAAAGAAAAACAGTTAAGCAATAATCTACACTTAATAATACCATTTTCAGCTAACAATAATTTGAAATTAATGCTATAAATGAAAATAACATAATTATTTAACCTTCAGAACTAACGTAAGGGTTTTATAAGCAAACTTTTCACACTTTTCACTATTCTTGACTTGATTTTGTTCTAATCAGCTTCACATAACAATAGTAGGCGTGTTTTTTTTTAGCTAATATATATAGAAATATAAAATACAACAAAACCTTAGACTGGATAATAATCGAGGCTAAGGTTTTGTTGTATTTTGCATTGAAAACATGCTTCGGGTTGGGAGCCCATTAAATAAGTAAGTAAGTTATTTCTTTCATTCCTTTTGGACACAACAATTTGGGCTGTCCGTTATTTCCTTAACCACAACAAAATGTATGGTTGCGCCCATCTTCCACCTACCTGTAAGAGTGTGTGAGTGAGGCTCCCATTTGCTGGAACGTCAGAATTCATTCAAGCTTTAGCTGGAAATGGACCAATTTCAGCTTTCTGGAGCGAGTCTCTCAAATACATCGAAGTTTTCCGTCTTGTATAGTTCGTCTATGTTGAAATAAGGAAGCAAAATGGATGAACTTACAGTACCATCTCTTATTGATCAATTCTTAATGGTACAACTGCGTCATTTCTAGGTAAGCTTGGCCTGTTTACAACAAAAATAGATGCCTATGCCTAAGGAACAGATCACGAGTCGAGATAGCCAGAATAGTAGCATTGGCTCATGCTCACAGGTTAGGTATCCCATTCAACTTCACCTGTCGCAGCTGTGAGAGTACGTCTGCGGAAAAAAGCCTGTTTCACTTTCTCTATTCAATGCCCGACACTAGCCAGATACTTCTTTAATTAATTTCGATCTGGAACAAGAACCACATCACGAATAATTTCGTTTCACCACATCATTTAAAAAGTTTGAAACCCAATCTCAAACTCTTAATTTAATTAAAATGACTAACAAATTCACTAGCAAGTTTGATGTATGGCAATCCCGTTTCCTCGAAATTGTTAGCTCTTAGCTTACAGCAACAAATCACCGTGCCACTTAACTTTGGATTCTGTGCTGCGCTACTTAATTTGAATTTTCGTGTACACTCATTTGTTTTCCGCTACACTATGCCACCACAACTTTTAAATGGGGAATGTTAAGCATTTTTTTTTGTGTTCTATTTTTTGTGATGGATAACCCTGGTCCACCACCCCACACATGCACATATAGTAGTATATCCTCAAACCATTTAGCTCATAGCCAACAATGGCGAAGCATATTAAATGCAACCGCTGTTGTTGGAACATACACACGAGGAGACTCGCTCTGTTGATCCTTGCTACACTCTTCGTATTGCCTGCAGTTACACTTGCACTCCGTCAACAGTAGGTACACCAGTTCATGAGGAGTGTGTTACACAATCTAATCGAATAATAAATGAGTCCTGAGTTCTGGACAAAAGGTCAATGTTGCTCCTGCTGCTATTCCACTGTTAAAGTTTCATCCTTCCATCATAGTGTGTCCCTATTCCTTTATTTTGTCCTTCTTCTTGTTGGGTGTTTTTTTTCTGTTGGGGTATTTCATCCTTCGAAAGGATATTTTCGAATGCGCAAAATTAAAATCAAACTTTTCACAGCAATGAAAGCCACCCGGAGTTTATTTTAGTGGCAACAATTTATGTTTATTACCAACGTACCTACACACGTTCGGATATTTGTGCACCACCACCACGAGTGAATGTCATAGTCCTTGTGCCCTGTTGGCCTCCCCAAACTATGGCACTCAATGTCACCTAAAAGTGAGTGTGCTTGTGACCTGAGTAGACGACACGACTGTGGATAACAGCCCTCGATCCAATTTGGCAATCACCCCCCCCCCCCCCCCCCGCACAAATTGTATTTAATTTTTGGAATTATTAACCAAGTGTGCAGTTGTGAAAGTTGCTTAAGCGATTTATATTCTTTTCCTTTGTGTGCCCGCGCGATGGTGGAGGATCATTTTAATCCTGGGTATGCAACAGAGGATAAGAATTGGCCATTAAGAGTGTCCCCTTCCAATTGATATGTTGTCCGGATCCGGACATTCCGTTTAATTCAATTAATATTGCCAGTTGATATAATTGCAATGAGAATTGCTAGTGTTGTGCTTCTCGGAATGGCGCAATGGAGTTAATGAGCTTTGTCACACTGCTCGATGGGGGATAGAAGTTGTAGCTATGTAATTAACCGATCCGACGGATTATAGTGCGTTTGTATGTGTGTGCCTTGGGTTAGGGAGCGAGCGTCCTTGTGATTAAAACGTATACACGGTTGGATAAAGTTTGATTATTGCTCATTTCTGGATATCGTACTCGTATCCAGTGAAAGTTTTAAAGCTAAGGTACTTGATGTTCATGGCTTTAAATGGATTAGGGGGCGAAACGTAGCAGCACTCTTGCTCCATTCTGTCGTACAATGTGACACAATTTGGATTACTCCAGTGGACAAGGTCACCTTTTATTGTTATTGGATCTGTGAGTTGCGAAGTATTTAAATATTTCAAGGATAAACAGTGGAGCGCTAGGAGAACGCATGAATTTAAATGAATTTCTGTTGGACATCGCCTGTGAGTAAGCAAAACTTTAAGAGACAACCCAATCCACCAGTATGATTGTGTTATCCATCTGTGATGCTGGAAATAAAATAAGTTAAAGTTCATTTGTACTCTCGAGTTAGCTTAGCAGTTTCCTCGGCGTCGTTGCAGGATCTGAAAATTCCCTCACTTTCTCTGCCCAGTTCCATGAAGTTTATTTTGCATTAAGTGAAAGAAGGCCTATTCATTGTCACAGTTATTTTAGCTAGGACTTGGACTTAGTTGGGATCTTTTATGTGTACAAGGAGTTGATCCTTACAGAAGTGTTGTCATTGATTTTGATGGAGATCTCACAGTTCATATACTCGTGGTGACAGATGTCAAATTATTCCGGTGTCTTAGTATACTATCTAGATGGAGCATAGAATCTAATAATGATAATAAAAAAGGGCAATCGATTTTATTGTTTTTTTAGTTACGAATAAAAATAATAGAAAAAAATTGGCCACCAAATAATGCACGTTTTGCAGCTAGCTCAATTGCGCTTTGCCTCCGCCTGTACCTGAGAGCGTTGAATACTCCATGAGACAAATCCACTCTCGCACTCGTACAGTTGCAAGAGTACTTGCAAATCTTAACATTCACAAATCCGCCGGTCCAGACGGTATATCTCCCATAATTCTGAAGCGGTGTTCTTCCACGCTGGCAAAACTATTGCCTAAGGCCTAAGCTTTTCTATGTTTCCTACTCCTCTGGACTATTTCCGAGTAGATGGAAAAAAACATTTGTCCAGCGTGTCCCTAAAAAAGGCAAATCTTCATCTCTCTTCAGTTAACGACTCATAGCACTTGCGTCCCTCCTTTCCAAGGTCATGGAAACGCTGATAAACCGTCAGCTAATGAAATATCTTGAATCACGAAAGCTTCTCAATGACCGGCAATACGGCTTCCGTAGCAAAAGATCCACTGGTGATCTGATGGTATATCTCACCGAAAAGTGAAACAAATCTCTTCATCACTCTGGTGAGTGTAAGATTGTTGCACTTGACATTTTAAAAGCATTTGATAGAGTTTGGCATTAAGCTCTTTTGTCGAAAATGCGTGCATATGGCTTCGATGAATATTTTCTTCAATGGGTTAGAAACTACCTTTCGGGCCGTTCAATACAAATTGTTTTGGACGGTTTCAAGTCTGCAATTCACCCTATAAATACTGGTGTCCCACAGGGCTCAGTTTTGCCTCCGACACTCTTTCTTATTTTTATAAATCATCTCTTGTATGCCACATCTTATCCAATACATTCCTTCATTGACGATAGCACCCTCAGGCTTACATATTCGATTACAGATTCACGTCCCTGCTCTTCGGCTGTGGAACTGGAATGGTCGCGTATGTTTAGCTCATTCAATTCCGACCTCGACAGCATAACCAAATGGGGTGTAAATAATTATAATAATAATAATAATAGTCCTAGGTAGAACCAAGCCTAGCTTCCCGCAACTATTTGTGTATGCGTTATATTTTTGCACGAATGGAAGGGACCTACAGTTTTCTGCCGTCTCCGAACGTCGAGTTGGGAAGCTTTACATGACAAATGATACTCTTGAATGCTTGTCAGGCATTCGGAAGAGGTGGGCACTGTGAAAAACTTTTTAGGTGTTTGCGGCGGGATTCGAACCCAAGACCGCTGGCTCAGTAGTC
This sequence comes from Brachyopa scutellaris, assembly GCA_949775065.1. Classification (NCBI taxonomy): domain Eukaryota; kingdom Metazoa; phylum Arthropoda; class Insecta; order Diptera; family Syrphidae; genus Brachyopa; species Brachyopa scutellaris. Next base: position 98,267,651 of record OX459114.1, on the reverse strand, counting down.
CGACGCACTAACCACTTGCGCTACGGTATAAATAATAGAGTGGAATTTAATGTTCCAAAAACTCAATGCTGTCTTCTACCGTTAAAGCGTAATCTTACCCATCAGCTATTATCCATGAATGACTCTTGCATCGTTGAAACCGAAAAGCTTTCCATTCTCGGTATGTGTGCTAATGCCAACCACCACATATTCGAAGTCGCCAAAAACGCCGCGAAATGCCTAGATTTCCTTCAACGATGTAAGAAATTCTTTACCCCTTCTGATCTAGTTACAATTTATAAGGCACATATTCACCCCATATTCAAGTACATGTACAATGCTCATATCTGGTCGGGTGCCCCAAAAACATCACTGCACCTGATCGATAGAATACAACTTATAGGGGATAGAAACATCACTGAGTTGACTCCCTTGAACATCGTCGTAATGTTTTTCGTCTTTCCCTGATTTATCGCTTCTTTCACAAACAATGCTGAAGCGAAATAGCCAGCTGCATTCCTCGTCTCGCAAAGAATGCCCATCAGTTTGCCCTTAAGACCAACTTCGAACGTACAGTAAAATATAGAGATTCTTTCTTTAACCGCTCAACACGAATGTGGAATTCTTTACCAAACACGTTTTTCCCTCCCATTACGATCTACAAGCATTTGAGACCAATGCGCATCGGTATCTCCTCTTTCATCCTTCCTAAATTCCCCAATGGCATGCGCTGTGCAAAGCATTTTAAGGGTATTCAAGCCCCTTTAGCGCGCGAGTATTATAAAAATAAAAAACAAAAACTGGATCCTGCCCCAAGCAGCTTGATACTGTGACTTAAAAGATCTATTGTATCATATGATTCTTAATAGCCCAATTAGGCAAACCACCTTTCTAATAAAGGCTAGTATGTCCTTAGTTGAGGCATATTTTAAGTCATAAGGTCTGGATTCTTTATGTAGGGTACGCAGCCTGACCCCGAAAAGTGCTGGCCAATCACAAAGGACGTGCTCGGCTGTCTCGACCTTCTCTAAATAGGGTCGAAAATCGGACTCCCTAGATAGGCCTAACTTGTTTAGGTGATATTGTTACTGTGATGGGTATAAAGCTTAATTAACAGTTTGGCTTGTCTGAGCCCTGGGACATTTCTCCAATGAGAGAGACGAAGGTTATGTTCCCTTTTGTTAATTATGGCTTAGATTGTTGCCCAGTTTATGTCACAAAGGGGTTCCGGTTCTGAGAATTTGGTAGCTGAACCTGAACGGGCCAGATAATCAGCAATCTCATTTCCTTCAATGTCTCTGTCACCTGGCACCTACCAAAGTTTGACTTGATTTGAGAGCTTTGTCATACACTCACTACTTCTATAGGGGAAGTTATGTTCGGGGATATACATGAAGCGCTGTGCAAGGGATCAGGCGAGTTCTTTTGCAGAATTGAGCTAAGCGAGCATTTTCTTACAGCCATAAGTATCTGAAATGCTCGATATGCAGCAGAATTGAGTGCAGCAATAGTCTTTTGACCAAAAAGAGGTCTAAATACAGCCTCTCCAGTAGCTGTCCATCCCTGCCTGAATCGTTTCATACCTTAAGGTTCTATTCCACAATTAGCAGGAAAATAGGTCGAAATAGTTATGGATCTGTTCCGTTTTCCCCAAGTTAATTGATATGAAAAAATTTAGCCTTTCCTCACTCTTTAATCTGCCCGGGAATCTTTCAGACGGAACTACTGGTATTTGAAAATGCTGCAATATTCATCAAATGAAGCGACCACCCTCCGACGGAGATAGCATTTCTGGTGGATAGTCAGCCAGCTCTGAAAGCAATATGTTCAAACACAATAAATGCCATAAGACAACACAAGGTTAGACTCTGCTAGATAGTCGGACATAGCAATATGGAAAGGAACGAACTAGCTCGAGCTGGATCGGCTATGAGGAACCACCAAACTGTCACCGATTAAAACACTATTTAACATAATCGACTATATGACCGAAAAAGAGACTCGAAAGAACCGACTGCGTCACATCTCCTTCTTTATGGCCGAACCTTGCTCCTAATTGGTGTAGTGTTTGACAGTAAACTTACTTTTGAACTACATGTTAATCACATTGTAGCTAAAGCAAACTCTGTTCTAGGATTCCTAAAGCGAAACTCCGCGGATTTTAAAGATCCGTATACACTAAAAGCTTTATATTGCTCTATGGTCCGTCCTATTCTTGAATACTGTTGTCCTATCTGGAATACCGTGACCAAAAAACTTTCTAGCAGAATTGAGATGATCCAAAAAAATTTTATAAGGTTTGCTTTAAGACAGTTCTCTAAGAATGGCAACGTAGTATTGCATTATAATAGTCGCTGTTTATTAATTGGAATGCAGACTCTAGAACTTAGGCGCAGAATGTATTGTATAATGTTTGTTCGTGATATATTATGTTGTACTATTGATTGTGAGAATCTACTTGCACTTATTAAACTATATGCACCAAGTAGATCCTTAACAATGAGACCACTTATTTTTGAAGAGTTACACTCTACAAATTTTGGACAGCATGAACCTGTTTCTCATTGCTGCAAACTGTTTAATAATTCCTGTAGTTCTATTACGATTGATTTATGTATGTCCAGAAATCAATTTAAATCCACACTGTCAATTATCTTAAAATAACTGTTTTGTTTTCTTCTTAAAATGATTATAAATATTGTTAAGCGTTATCTGTTGATTGTAAGATCGTAGATGAAATAAATAAATAAATAAATAAATAAATAAATAAATAGAGCAAAGACGATGTTGCATCTGTATAAAACCTTCATACGTTTAATCACCGGGATAATCACAGGGCAATTTGACAAGCAAATGGCTACCTGAGTCCTACAATATAGTAGAAGCTGTAGAAGCTGCGAAGATAAGGAAGAAAGTGAATCGATCCAACATCTACTCTGCTACTGACCCGCCCTCCGAGAATGACGCCTCCGTACTTAAGGTTATAGATTCTTGGCAGACATAGCAGAGCTGGGAAATTCAAAGATATCGTATCTTCAAAGATTCATCAAATGCACCAACTGATTTTCGAGTTCGTAAGAAGATGATTTACTCCCAAACTATGAGGGGATTCACAATGGACATTCGGGTCTACGAGTGGAATCGATTGTTCGAACAATCACAAACCCTTCCTAACCTAACCTGACCTGTCTGTGATTTTTCAGATCTTAAGACAGCATGATCAATATGTCAAAAGTTGTTGTCAATGCTGCCAAGTCTATAGTGTATACCTTTATGATTCAACAGAAGCACACTTTCGAATGAAAGTTAAAGTGAAAAATAAATATCAATTTAGGCAATCTTAGCTTCAGCTCCTAATCTGGCCAATATACAGGAGCACAAAATAAATGTGTAGGCACATAAACCCAAGTGACTGTTCCTCAAATTGAAAAATATCCCCAGTAATACCCAAGGCTTACTGATTGCGATTTCGCATTCCCCAAAAAGGGAAGCAGGCAAAAAAAGGTTTACTCTCTTTCATATATGTATCCGTATGTGATATCCTGTGAGGACGTCTCAGTAATTGCCTTTTTGAAGTAAATACGGGTACGGCAACGGCAACTGTTTCATTATTTTTCAAAATAAATTATTTAATATTTTCTCCTCAGATCGATAACTCAACTACCATATTCTATTATTAATAGGGTCTCATATTTTTTTACAACAGGATACTCGTATCCTCTGCCAATATTGCCACCACGATGGCACCACACCAACGGTAAGTCCTGCCATACATACAGTATTATATTTTCAATTATTTTCCCAGTGACAGGATTTAAGGATGTCAACCGGCAGCGACGCATGGGAAAAGGGGTGAACACTTTTGGGATTTTCATTCGAAAATAAAGGATTTAACTTAAATCACATTCCTTTGTTTCGCTGCTGCTATGATAGTTTTTTTTGCTCCCCCTTGTTTCCTTCGCCATGACACATTTCCTTTTTCACAGAAACGCTCATCTTTTCCCCCCGCCCAGCTCCAGATGGAGATGCGATGCGAGTTCATTTATTTTAGTTAAATAATGATAGTGGCATGTGGAATTTAGTTAATCTCCATAAAAAAAGAAAATTCGTTTAATGGCCCGTAAGAGACGATAGTGTAGATAGTGGAATCCTTTTTTTTTTTTTATTTAGCAAAGGATGCCAGTGAACTTTCTCAAAAAAAAAAAAGAAAAACTTTCGATGCTTGAATAATATTTAAAATTGGTAATCGATGGTAATTCTGAAAAAAAAAAAATAACAGAGAAATAAATTTAATAAATCGAAGGGAAAAGATAGAGCCGTTAGATTTTATGATTATTGTGTATAAAAGTCATGATTTTTATTTTCATATATGAAATCTGGTGTAGGTGTGTCGGTAGGTGACTCAGGGGGGGGGGGGGGATCGAATGGAAAACGCTTACAATTTTGCACTGTCAAAACTATAAAATAAAGTATACGCAGCAGTTTTTTGAAATTGTAATTTTTTATTCATTCATCGGTATATTAGTTCTTTTGTTTATTTATGACATTTTTTTTTAAATTTTCTTTATTCTTTTGTTGTTTTACTCTTTTTTTTTTGGCTGAATAGTTGGGATAGGGCTTGTAACTTGGATTGAGATCTACTTTGTTTTTCTTCTGTTTCAGATATTTTTTGTGACCAACATTTGTTTATTGGCTATAACCGTTAATTAGCTAAAACGTACGGTACCTGTATTAATTTTTTGTTCATTTAAAACATCGTATGCATTCTATTTATTTTGTTTTAAAATACAGGCTGGAGTGAAGCACAACGGCCCCGACTCGTGGCCAAATAGGATGAAGAGAAACGAACCGCAGTATTTGAATGTGTCCGTTTACAGGCGAAATCTAAATTTTTTGGCGTTAGCAAGCACATTATGCACATTGATAGAAATCGGATAAATGCAAAAGTGAGATTGCTGTCGATGGCGATGTCGGCTATAAAAAGTGACGGAGTTTTCGGTTGAATACGTCCATTTTTTCCCCAATTATACAGAAAGGGTCCAAAGGCGTCCTATTTTTCAGAAAGGGCCAAGTTTTGATAATTTTCAAAAAGGCGGGTCCGTGCCATCAGAAAAGGTTCAATTTGACCCCAATGGGTTCCAAAGGTAACACTGATCGAAGTACAAACTTTTGGAGATCATTAACATTGGAACATTGATCAATAGAATGCCTAGATTGACGGCCAAAGTGGTGCAATCATGAGGTGGAAAGCAGGTCTAACTTTATTTTATTACCCACTACCGCACTACCTAGGTTTTTTTTTTACCCGACTAGGCAAAATGAAGGGCTATAATTTTCACAGGCAGGGTTTGTTTGTTTGTATGTACAGCCTTAACTATGGAACCGATTTCAACAAATAAGGTGTCGTTGGATTCGTCCTGATCCGGAAAATGGCCTAGGCTATATGACGTTACAAAAAATTCAATATGGCGGACGTACGAAGCAAGATGGTGGATCATCTTTTTTTCTTTTCTTTTTCTTTGCAACCGCATTGATAGTGGTATCAAATGAAAGAGCTTGGCAAGTAGAATACAATACGCTATGATGTTATTAAAAATGTAATATAGCGGACTCCCACAAAATGGCGGATTACCGTTGTCTTTGCTACCTCTTTAATATGGGTACCAAATGAAAGGGTTTGACAAGTAGACTACGACATTGCTTTCCTACATACACTCTACATATTTTCTGAAACAACTACAACAAAAAAGTTTTAAATAAATAATTAAGTTTAAAGAACTTAAACCCGACTACGGGAAAACCAACTAAAACGTAGGAAACAAGATGAAACAAAATCATTATTTTCAGGGTATAGCCATAGTCGTATGCCGCTTTGCCCTATGAATGCGTACATACTTATATAAAGTCGTTATTATAACGGCTACGACATGCGACCACGGCTATACTCTGAACATTTTCGTTTCGTTTCATCTTGTTTCGTACTTTTTAGTTAGTTTCTCCCGTAGTCGTAGTTTTCAAACTTAATTTTTTATTTATTAAGCTCACTTTATTTGGTCATTAGATACTATACATAATATTAATGAAGCTATTTACAATAAATATTGATTATTAAAATCAAAAAGATAAAGAGTTTTATATGAATTTCTCTTAATGAACTGTCGGGAAACTTATGGACGGGAGTGTAGTTTAGATGCAAATTGGACAGGATGGATGAAGCCAGAGCCAGAGCTGTCTATTCTTTTTCTGCAGTTCTTTACTCAATGTTATTTCGGATGTTTCTATTTCCTTGTGAATAGTTCCGCTACATGTTATTTTGGGTGACTTCATCCTCGACGTTAAGTTAAGTTCCATTACGTTTCTTTGAATATAATGTTTATTTATAATTAATTTTAATACCAGCTAATATATTTGAAAATTAATTCAATTCTATTCAATTGTATAAAATCTGTTACCCACGACAGTTAAATTATGCAACACGGCGTTGCCGAATACTCCCAACCACATAATCTTATTAAGAATTTTCCCAAAACCGCTAAGCAGACTTATGTATGCACAATGCTAGTTCTCTTATCCGCAAAGAAAATACGATCCAGACATTTAAGTTTTCCCCCAAACAATGGCGTTCTTCAGGATTGCGAAGTCTTTAATGTGCCTTAAACGAGTTGAGTTTGCAGTTTTATCAGTTATTTATTATTACCAAGAACAACTACAATTAAAACAAAACACCACAACTAAACATTGCAAATAATACAGCACATTATTCAACTATTTTCGAAAGAATTCGCATCCTTCCAAGAAAACTTGCAGGAAACTAAAGCGCTCCAAAGTGTAGACAATGGCTGCTGTACGCGTATCATTTTCAGACCAGTAGTGCAGTGGGGATTTCTTTTCTTCTCGAAACAATGGGAACAACAAATTCAGGATTAAAAAAAAGAAAAATAAAATTATCACCGACATAATAAACGGGCAAACATTGGCAGCGTTGAAGGACAAACACACACTAGAGGCCCTCGCACGCTGAAGAGTGAAGAGTGTAGAGTGTCCTTTTCAATGCATCAAGGCGTTGATTCTCGTGTGTTCTTAGTGAAAGGACAAGACGTCTACGCTTTGTTTGGTTTGCTTTCTTTATTTTTTTTTTAGACAGCCAACGAACTTAGAAGTCCTTAGACAAAAAGCACCATGATGAGAAGGAGGGGGAAAAAGAAAAACAAACTAAGCAAGAACCCAAGTGGACTCTCGAAAAGTAGTTGAAAAGAAGAAGAATTTATTGTACAAGTTAGTGTAACTGACAAAGAGACGACGACGACGACAAGCCTGTTATCGTTTGTCCTTTGTCCTATGTCCTTCGATGTATCGAACTCTGATCGAGTGTATGATGGGATGAAAGTAAAAGTTTCCGGACTGAACGAGTTCTTGATAATAAATTATCACTTTGTGATTAAGTTTAACAGCAAGATACCAAAGAAACATCACGAGCAGGGGATGGACTAAAAAAAAAGAGGAGGGGAAGTGATTCCGATGTGCTGAGAATAACGATGGAATTTATTGCGAAACAGGGAGAAAAAGTTGATTTTCGTTTCAACGGGTTTTCTTTTTTGAGGCACTCGTAGGTGAGACTTATGATTTCGTTAACAATTTGCAAATATATAAAGTTAATTAATTTCTTTTACTACACATCCTTGTTTACTTCCTTGGCATGGGAATGTACCTAGGGAATTGTAAAGCGGACAAACTCGCCAAACTAGGAACAACAATACCTATTCTACCGGAATAGCTCCTTGCTACTTGCAGGATATCATTCGAAATTGACACAGTCAGTAAAAACACTGTTACGTGCATCGGCCAAGGGTGGATTTTAACTGCTCTTACTACCTTCTGTCCTTAAAAAGGCTTGACATAAGCACGATCATTGATGTTATCACATGATGTTAGGCAAGCATGCAATTAGGGTTGGTATCCTTTCAAATGACTTTTGCAGAAGTTGCACGGACAAAACGTTACAAACGACAGTTACAACTTTGTCGAGGGTAGTAAAGGACATTGTCTAGCTCTGCCCTGCTAAAACATCAAAAAATTACAACTTGTCAGAAATCAAACGCAGGATTACTCTTGCCAATCGCTGTTTCCTAGGGCTAAGAAGGCAATTGAGTAGTAAAGCCTCTTCCCGGTCAACTAATGAGACTCTATACAAGACTTTTAAACTCCTGTAAGAAGACAGGAAGTCTGTGTCTTTGCTTATAGGAGTGATAACTGGGCACAACACTCTAAGATACCACATGAAGAAATTAAGACTGAATGATGATGACATCTGCAGACGATGCGGTGATGAAGAGGCACATGAGGACACAACCCATTTCCTCTGTCACTGTCCTAAGCTCTGTCAATTGAGAAACAGAACCATGGGCAAATTCTTCTTCGAAGATATCGATGAGCTATCAGATGGACTACCATCTAACCTGCTGAAATTTGCCAGGGCTTCGGGATGGCTGTAACCAAGACGATTATACCACGGGTGGGAACATATTATGGGTATCACAATGGGTCCACAAGGACATAAGTGTGATGGAAATATAACCGTTCTCATCAGCCCACTAACGTATCCTAATCATACCAGACTCTTATCATTCCAGTCTTGCTATATGCAGCTGAAGCATGGACTTTATCGCAAGCGGATGAAGATATCCTTGGGGTCTTCGGGAGAAAAATCCTCCGCAAGATATTCGGTCCCGTTTGCGTTGCTGGGTTTTGGAGGAGAAGATGCAACCATGAATTATACGAGCTGTACAGCGACATCAACCTGGTCTAAAAACTGCACATTGGGCATTTAAGATGGCCAAGACATGTAGAGCGAATGGACATCAACGCTTTGGCCCCAGAGTATTCGACTCCAACCCCGGTGGTCAGCGCAGCAGAGAACAACTTCGCCTAAAGTAACGCGTTCAAGCGGAAAAGGATCTCAAGCAACTCAGAGTGCGCAACCAGAGGCAGTTACCTAAGGACCGGGCTAACTAAATGGGGCATTTGGTTCAGGCCTTGATCCACCCCGGATTGTAGCGCCACCTAAGTAAGTGACTGCAGTTGGATATCGTGTTTCGTGTTTCCATCGAACTCAAATTTAATTGCCCAGTAGCGCATCAAGTTTCTTACCGGGGAATTGTAAAGGGTTGGGGTCACAATCCCGAAAACCGAAATTCCGAAAATCCAAAATTCCGAGAACCGAATTGGAATTTTGGGCTTACTGGATTCTCTGCAGGTTACTCAGCGCTCTTGCTATGCAGCTCTAATTGGCTAAGTTGAATGCGTTTTTTTTACATCAAGTACAGTGCAGTACTGTACTGCTTTGTACCTCCGAGTCATATTTTTTCTGCTATGGCTTCACGCGCTATGTTGTTGCTTCGTTCTGTCCTGAACCCGAAATATTTATTGCAAAGTCCCGTCCCTCCTTCGACGATGGCTGCTCAGGTTGTTTATCATCCTTTGGAATTAGGACAAGTCGTAGACTTTTCCACTGTGACGGGAATTTTCCTTCCGATAGGCATGCCGTGTAGAGCTCTGCGAACACAGTTGGTCTGGTTTTAATTGCTTTTTGCAGGACAGAATTCGGGATTCCGTCGATTCCTGGCGCTTGATTGCTACTACAGCTTCCAGGACTTCCTCAGTTGTAGTGGATGGCATCGTCTCAGTTTCGTCTGCTGATGCTCGTGGTGGGGTGAATGCTTCTCTCATCGGAAAAAGGCTACTGACGATTCCAGCCTTAGGAAACAATATGTAATGGTGCACTATCTCTAATTGTCGAAAAGTAGTCGAAAATTGAAGCTCCAGGATGCATTTTTTAAAACGCTATCTATCGAATACAAAAAACCTATGTTTATTTTATTTCAATTTCAAATTATACAGAATTCTTTTGGAATCACAAAAACAGATTAAAGTAGAATGTCTCTGCGTTTTATTAAAATAGATGCCCCCCCCTGATGTCGCACATACACAACCATCTAATGACGATTTTCGATTTTTGAAACAGCATCGAAACTTTTCCAGCTCATTGAAGTGCTGCCATTCGATATTCTTTTGTGCAGAAAATTACATTATATTTCCTTTCATCACGAAAATAGTTGAAAAAGTGATGATTTCACAGTGAAATTAATAACAGCACAGCACACTATAGGAAAAAAAAAACACAAAAAATTCTAATAACTTTTCCATTATGCGATTTTCATAAAATGAACATAACCACAAAGTTTCGTTCTAATTAGATCCCATACATCACCCATATTATTCAATCAATAAGGTTATGCCGGTCCCCATGGTCCCATGCAAATCAATTCAGAAACTAATTACGCTTCTAGAAAAGTTCCAAAACTACTTTAACTCCTCCCCCTCGACAACCATCGCCCCCATTGCTCTTTACTACGCTTAAGGAAACAAGAAACTGGATAAATAGTTAATTTAACATTATGAATGCTTGCTTAAGCACTATTATTCTCTAAATCCCCTCAGAAAAGGCAACTTTAAACTGTTCCCGGAAAATAACAAATATACAGGGGGAAAAAAAAGAGGGAAAATGAAGAAAAAATTTCAAAATATTTATGGTGGCAACTTTTCGCCATCTCGATCAAATTCCTCTTCCGTTGGCAGGCCGAACCCCTCGTCCTTGTGCTGTTATCAAAACATTTAAACCCTTAGTAGATGAAACGGTAGATGGACACAAAATGTTGATGCTAAATTAGCTTGGCATTGATTCGGAAACGCAGTCATCATCCCCATACCCCATGCCTCTGTCCAGGATTAAGTTTTGTGTATTTCTATTGCCTTTAGGAGGTTGTATTGGTCTCGTAAAAGATGTCAGTTTTTTTTTTTAAATTTCTTAAAACTCGTCAGAATAGAAAAAAACGTATGTGCGAATTTTCGAAAACGACAAGTGAACACGTCAAAAGTTTTTCTAAAGGGTGATTTTTTAAGAGGTTGAGAACTTTTTTTAAAAAAAAAACACAAAAAGTTCGAAAAAATGAATGAAATATTTATTTGAATCGATAGTTTGAACCTTGCAATTTAATGTTTAAAGATAATTTCATGCAAATGTTGACCGCGGCTGCGTCTCAGGTAGCCCATCCGCTGAGTCCAATTTTGGCATACTCTTTCACACATATCGGCCGGTATCTCACGAATGAATGCATGGATGTTGGCTTCCAGTACGTCAATCGAAGCGGGCTTGTCCCTATAGACATTAGCCTTGACATACCCCCACAAAAAATAATCTAATGGTGTCAAATCGCACGATCTAGGCGGCCAATTGACCGGCCCGAAACGTGAAATTAACTTTCCAAGAGCCCATTCACCAAAAATTCGGCGTTGTGGTAGGTCGGCTGGCTTTAGTTCTTGCACCAGCTGTATCTTAAAAGGATTTACGCCCAAATCCTTCCGCAAAATTTTCCACGTAGTGCTGTAACAAAGGCCTAACTGCTGGGAACGGCGCCGAATCGACATTTCGCGGTCTTCTGTCACACTAGCTGATACGGCCGCAATATTTTCTTCACTACGCACAGTACGTAAACGTGTTGGTGGTTTAATGTCCAACAAAGTAAATTTGGTGCGAAATTTGGTCACAATCTTCCGAATAGACTGCTCAGAAGGTCGAGAATGCCGATCATAAAATGGAAGCAGCGCGCGATGAACATTTCGAACCGAGCACGAATTTTGATAGTAAAATTCAATAATTTGCAAGCGTTGTTCATTTGTAAGACGATCCATGGTTAAATTGCAAACCAAACTGAAGCTGTTTGACAGTGACACAAGGTACTAAACACACGTCAGCTGTCAAAACCAGTGTTGCCAAAACCAAACCAGCTAAAAAATCACCCTTTATAAGCAGTGAATATAGTCATATGTAGTTTAAAAATATAGCGAAATCCATCGAACGGCTTCGTTCCTCTAAAGCAGCGATTCTCAACCTGTGGTCCGCTGACCAATAAATTATCAAAAATACGTCACTGTTATCATTCCGATATGTAACACAAACAATCGTTAACCATCACGAAAATCGTGTCTGTACACAAATTCAATATTTCCCAATGTAGTAAAAGTAGAGACTTTACTTTAGGTGGGGTGAACATGGGCCCGCTTCTTGCAACCATTTCTGTGTGCGTGTTATATTTTTGCACGAGTGGAAAGGATCTACAGTTTTTTGCCGACTCCGAGCGGTGAGATGAGAAGCTCATTGACAAATGATACTCTTTGATTGCTGGTCAGACATTCAAAAGAGGTGGCACCGTGAAAAGATCGTTTAGGTGTTGGTCCCGAGCTGGGATTGTGTAGTAGTCCAACGCATTTAACAAAACACCACGGTGCTCACCAAAAGTGGAAACACCTACATTATAATGTTTTCAAAACCATCAAGATTCCTTAATGTGCTTAAAATCATTGGTTTAAGTCTATGCTCAATTGTTATACCGGAAGCGAATTTTTGGGAAGCGAATGGCGCAACCATTCAATTTTTATACTCAAATATACAAATTTCTCTTCACGTATTCACCTTTATTTGATTGTGATATGGTTACATTACTTTAGGATATGTAAACAGTCTGGAAGGTGAAATTACAAAAAAAAAAAAAATAAAAAAAAAAACAGTCCTGATAATTTTGTCTTCATCTGCACTTAATTCTCAATGTTTGTGATTTTATTCAGATTATTCTGAGTGAAAATTTTAGGGATAATGTACAGGGACAACAATTTTAGGTTTTTTTTGAAAAAGTGTAAAGCAAAATGTAACACAAAAAAAATATTTCATATATTTTTGAATTCGTATTTTAACGAACTTTCATTTGACATCCCACACGATGATCGCAAAATGTTGGAGGTCCGCATCCGCACACGCTTAAAGGTTGAGAAACGTTGCTCTAAGGAATAGCGCTGTATGCATATCTCGAAAACGACTGTAAGCACTTTTAGTTCGAAAGAATATTAAAAGATGGCGTAGCTTAGGAGAGATAAACATTTTAGGTAACATTATTTAAAGACAGTTTTTAAAATGATTTTTAAAACGTCGCTAGAACGTGCGACATAGGCGTGCACCTTTCTGATTTTTTCCGTAGCCCGTTTAATTTTGTCAAAGAGAAAGTTTATCCTTTTCGTCCTGAATCGATTCACTAATCAGCAAGCAGCGACTTTGAGAACCGCTGAGACCTGGGGGACACAACACTCCGAATTTAGATTGTATGTATAGGTATTTGTGCACATTTCTACGAGCAGAGATTGTAGATATTTATTCAATTTTTTTTTCAGTTTTTGAAAAACCGTTTTCCTTAAGCGGTGAAGGATTAAGACCATCGTCGGTCGTCGGGCCTTAGTCTCCTCCTTTGATGATGATTATTGGAGAAAGTTTTGTCATAAAATGCCTAATTGATTGCCTTTTAATTGCTTTCTGTTTGTTCATGAAGAACGCATAGTGGGTGCGGAGTACGGGACAGCGACAGCGGAAGAGCGAAGCACTGTTTAAATTAGCGATTTTCAGTCCGAAGCCAGGAAAAGTTTCTCGCGAGAATCTCGTGATTGTGTTGAATTTTTGAAAACTCGGCATTTGTCACAACTGTACAAAATGGAAATCAGATTGAGTTGGTTTTTCTTTTTCCGTGTTTATTGAACTTAGAGTGGAGACTGAAATGTAAATAACTGTTGTAGTGCTGTGTACCGATAAGGTAGGAGAAAATGAAAGTATGGCCGACAAGGCTGGAATAACAGGGTAGAAACGAACGTTTCGAAAACAGTTGATTATGTAGGTTTGCCCTGATTGCAGAAGTTCAAATGGCGTGGCATTTGTCCGGCTTCAGTTAATTCTTTTGGTTGAATATCGACAGCGGAAGGCTTTTATATTGTTTGTAAATATAAAAATGGGGCAATTTTGTTTTTTATTTAAAAGTATGCAAATGTATAGTACAGTTAAAAGGAAATGGCGGATGTGATCAAGATTTGAATGGTGCTGTTGTCAGAAAAGATCTGTGGAACCAGTATCGCGACATTATCAAAGGGGTAGAAGAGACTACCATAGGCTACCTGCCACCATCCAAAAAGAGCCCTTGGTATGATGATGAATGCGAGTGTCGGAAAAAGGTGACAGAGAATGCATACGTGCAATGCAAGCCCTGCAGCGCAAAACAAGAGCCGCGAGAGAAGAGTATCGAGCCAGAAGAAAGGAGGAGAAGAATTAAGAAAAAAAGGGCCTACGCAGTCTCCCAGCTCAAGGATATCGAAGAGTTCCGCGATAGGAACAACATCCGGATGTTTTTTTTTAGGAAAGCCAAGCAACTGGAGGCAGGCTTCAAACCTGGAATGCAGGCTCTTCGAAACAGTGAAAAAAACCTAGTCGCCGAAGCGCAGGGAATAGTATATGTGGTTAAGCAGCATTTCCAGTAGCTACTTAATGGGCATCAGGTAGAGAGAGTGATAGGGCAAGAAGAGAACCCGCATCCAGTCAGTGAAGAATCCATCCCCACTCCCAGTTTTGAAGAGGTCCGCTTAGCTATCAAAAAGCTGAAGAACAACAAGGCCGCCGGCTCTGATGGTCTACCAGCGGAGCTTTTAGAATATGGTGGTGATGCTTTGGTAGGGTGCATGCAGCATGCACCAAGTCATGAACCAAGTATGGGTGGAGGAAGCCATGCCCGATGACTGGAATATCAGCTCTATATGACCCATCTTCAAGAAAGGCGATCCTATCCTGAACTACCGACGCAAATCCATGCTTAATGTCGCATATAAGATCCTATGCAACGTACTGTGTGAACGTCTAAAACCTTTCTGCAGCACACTAATCGGCACGTACCAGTGTGGCTTCCGGCCCGGCAGACCGACGATCGACCAAATTTTCACACAAAAGCAAATCCTGGAAAAGACCAACGAATTTCAGGTCGAGACTCACCATCTCTTCATCGACTTCAAAGCCCCATATGATAGCATTCATCGTCTTGAGCTCTACAAGGCGATGGCCGAATTCGGGATCCCAGCTAAACTGATCCAGCTATGCCGCGTGACGTTGGAAAACACGCGGTGTAACGTGCAATTCGGAAATAGTTCCTCCGAACAATTCCAAACATGCACCGGATTTCGGCAAGGAGATGCGCTGTTATGTGACTTCTTCAATCTTGTGCTGGAACAGATAGTGCGCAGGGCCGGTGTAAACACGGAAGGCACTATCTTTCACAAATCTGTCCAGCTGCTGGGATACGCGGACGACATCGACATCATCGGTCGCTCCCAGCGTGCCGTCTTAGAGGATTTTACGGCAATTGAAGAACAGGCGAAACGAGTTGGCCTTGAAGTGAATGAGGACAAAACCAAGTACATGTTGTTAACAAACAAAGAAGCATCTGTCCACCGCCTAGGACAAAACGTCACTGTTGGCAACAGTAACTTCGAAGTGGTTAAGGAGTTTACCTACCTCGGAGTAAACATCAACTCCACGAATGACACCTTAGTGGAGATTCGACGAAGACTTACCCTAGGAAACCGCTGCTACTTCGGTTTGGCAAAACAAATGGGTTCAAAACTCCTAACTCAGAAGGCGAAATGCATACTCTACAAAACATTGATTCTGCCAGTTCTGCTATATGGAGAACAGTGTTGGACGATAAGCAGGAAAGCAGAGCAGACTTTGAAAACTTTCGAGAGAAAAATTCTTCGTCGGATAGTCGGTCCCGCGAATGGAGGAGAAGATACAACCGCGAACTCTATGAGCTGTACCAAGATTCGGATGTAGTCCGAATAGCCAAAACACGTCGACTACACTGGCTCGGCCACTTCGAGCGAATGGACAACAATGCTCCAGCAAAGAGGATCTTCGAATCAGAGCACCCAGGTTCAGTTTTTTTTCAGTTGTTCGTAATTGCCAGGAGAAGGTTGTTACGAATGAAAATTTTGGGAAATCCCTCCGGAAAAGTTGGGAAATTGGAAAAATCGAAAATTGATTTTTTGTATGGAATTTTGTGTGCAATTGTTCTACACGAACTTACTTTTTACCCGACTACGCAGAGGAAGGGTTATGATTTTAACAGGCTGGTTTTGTTTGTTTGTTTGTTTGTTTGTATGTATGTAATGATGTCACCTCGTACAGCCGAAACTATGGGACCGATTTCATCAAATAAGGTATCGTTGGATTTGTCTCGATCCGGAGAGTGTCCTAGGCTATGTGACGTCACAGAAAAATTCAATATGGCGGGCGCACCAAGCATTCCTCTTATTCTTTCTTATTTTTTTTTCTTTTTTACCCGACTAGTCTTTACAACCGCATTGATAGTGGTACCAAATGAAAGGGCTTGGGGAGTAGAATACAATACGATATGACGTAATTCTAAATTCAATATGGCGGACACCCTCAAGATGGCGGATTTCTGTTATCTTTACTACCTCCTTAATATGGGTATCAAATGAAAGGGCTTGGCGAATAGAATAGAATACGATATAATGTAATTATAAATTCAATATGGCGGACGCCCTCAAGATGGCGGATTTCTGTTATCTTTACTACCTCCTTAATATGGGTATCAAATGAAAGGGCTTGGCGAATAGAATATAGTACGATATGACGTTATTCTAAATTCGATATGGAGGACGCCCCCAAGATGGTGGATTTCTGTTATCTTTACTACCTCCTTAATATGGGCATCAAATGAAAGGGCTTGGCCAGTAGAATACAATACGATATAACGTTATTCTAAATTCAATATGGCGGATTTCTGTTATCTTTACTACCTCCTTAATATGGGCATCAAATAAAAGGGCTTGGCCAGTAGAATACAATACGATATGACGTTATTCTAAATTCCATATGGCCGACGCCCCCCCAGATGGTGGATTTCCGTTATATCTACTACATCTCTAAAATGGGTATCAAATGAAAGGGTTTGACAAGTAGAACATGGCATTGCTTACTTATACACACACTACATATTTTTTGAAACTAAAAAGACCACAGCTATACTCTGAAAATCATTGTTTCGTCTCATCTTGTTTCGTACTTTTTAGTTGATTTTTCCCGTAGTCGGGTTTTAGTTTTTTAAACTTAATTTTTTATATGCGGCTACGTTACAGAAAGTGTAATTTTTCTGTGTACCTACATATCTACAATTGAATATAATTTTGTTAAAAATATTTGCCAGGCACAGCTGTACAATGTACATACGAGTATGCATATTTGTTTCCTGAAAAATGTGTAAATTGCGCTTTTGTCACTACAAACTACGAGTACATACTGATCTTGATATTGAACCAACTTTAGCTATAAAAGTGAAAGTCTTGCCCATGTTTTTCAGCTTAGGAACGTACCTTGAAACCATGACTTGGAAATTAGTTTTCTTATTCTGTTTGATTACATTTGTTAGCTTTGTCCATTGTGCGGATGCTGGTCTTCTTGAAAGGAGGCGAATTTGTCCTTTGGTACAAATACGATTGTGTAGACGAGATTCACCAAATTGTCTAACAACTTCCGAAGAAGAACTGTTAGGGCAGGAGACAATGGAGTAGACTCGAGAAGAGATACCAGAAACTCCAGAACAGACTCCAGAAGAGAGTTATGTTCCATGGGCACATTATTCGCTGAAATCAGCAAGGTCCTTTGAGAGTGGCATAAATACAAACATTCGTGTACATACATACATAATGTAAAATAATATTCTGAAAATAAAATAAAAATACATTGAGTAAAAAAAATGTCTTCTAAAGTTTTATTCAAAGGAAACAAAAAAGATTTGACATTCATCACAACTTTGACGACTTTTCAAAGGTTTTCTGTCACAATTCGTTCACCTTTTCCAAGAAAAATAACATGATAGGGCTTTAAAGGGCGAAATTATTACTTGTTGGTTTCCCTGTGTGAGTGTTAGGCCTTGTGGTTTAGTTACAATGTTTCGAAACATCTTCATACGTACATTCTTCTCCTCATCAGTCCTTGTTATCCAATTTCAATATTCATACATTACCTATGTACATGTATACATATTCCATATATGTATTTACATAAATATTTATGTACTCGTGCCTATAAAATGTTACTATGGTAAGTTATTTGCTGTTGTTTTATTCCTACTGATTCAATAAAACGCTACAATTGTTTACTCGTACACCTTCTCAACCCTTTTATTTTTCTGGGCCATTAAATTTTCTGGTTTTGTTGTTGTTGTTTTCTATTATAATGTGACGTCTGTACGTAGACTTTCGTTTGACGACATTGAACTTCCGCTTTCCGCATATGAACGCATTAACACATGAATATTGATTTTATGATGTGTGATGGTATTTTACCGTTTTGTTGTTGCAACATTTTCTTGTTTGTTTACAATAAAAAAAAAAACGCGGCGCATTAAAAAAGAAAGTACTAAAGTTGTTGCCTGGATACTTCCATTTTAATTACATATTTGTTTATAAACACTCCATGCCTTCGTATGCTTATAATGACCGATAACATGGTAATGAAATAATAAAAAGAAATTAAGTTTTAAATACATACATACGAATTTTAATACTAAAGTGACTTTCATTAGGGGAGATAGATTTTTCAATATGGACTTCCCGGTTCCTAATATAAGTTTATTTACTTCCGGGTATAAAAATATTCAGAAGAGTTTGCAGTTTTCAGCGTTCAATGCTTCTCGATCGTTTAGAGATTATTAAAAAATATTATTAAAGTGCAATCTCAGTTGTGGGTTCTCAACGCTTATTCGCCAGAAGGGATACTCCCCACCGCCGACGCACAGTGGTTGAATGCCAATCCTGCTGGACATGATTAAAATTTTTTGTTGCTTCAGAATTCAAAAGGAAAGTTAGTCAGCAATAGTCACATTATGCGTAAAAGCATTTCGGGCCACATTGTAACAATAACGGTACAAGCGGGCACAAAGTGCACGCTAACATTTGCTAATACAAAAACAAACATACATTTTTTTAAGCCTACAGTGTTATCGCTCCACATCGTTCAGTCAATCTGTATATTTTTAGTACGCCTGACTAATAAACAAATCACATATTGATATTGAGGAAGTCTCAACTAACGGTAAGGATAGAATTTATTCAATTTTGAAGACATTTAATGGATATGCAGGCAAACAATAGAAAGAGTGTACCGGTGTTTTTGAAAACAGTACAGTACAGAAAACCTCAGAATTATATGTGAGTATTTAATCATGGTGCTATATGCCTGTGACTGTGCACAAGATACTAATTCATGGACCAGATGTAAGTAGTGCAAAATTCGATTGTCCCTATTGGGCAATTACCACAGGACGTACACGAAGCAAGAATTACGAAAGTCGCAACGATTGGGGTTTTCTCAAGGTGTGTGCAGACCGAACGAACAACATTTCAGAAACATTGCTTAAAAAATGTTTCCCGATGGTTTCCCATTTTTCTAATGTTTCTTTCGATGTCGATGAAAACATTTCTGAAAAGTTTTCCAAAAGTTTCTGTTTTATTCATTTTTGCACTTGAAGACGATGGACTCATAAGAAGTAGAATTTATAGCGTCGTGCGTCATCATCATGAAAATATTAAAATAACAATATGTAATAGGAGAGAACAAAAAACGTTTTCATTTCAGTTAATGCATCGATATTTTTGTTTCCATTTTCATAATTTGCGTCTTGCGGATACCATGCAATTTCATACAGTAACTGTTTTTAACAATTTTTTTTTTTACCTATTACCTTTGTACCAACTAAATTGGCTGAAAATTACGGGCGGTAGAGGGAAACATACGCATTTTTCTCACTTACTTACTTGCTTACTTACTTAACGGGCTCCCGATCCGTGAAGAGTCTCTGCCTGAGACACGGCAGCCTTCCACTCTCTTCGATCCGGGGCACGCTGCTTCCATTTGTCTAGATCTAGACCAAGCGCCCTGGCATCCGCGATAGCTTGATCCTTGAAACAGAGGTTCGGTCTTCCTTGTCGTCTCGAACCTGGGGCTGTGGTTTGAAGATCCTCTTTGCTGGAGCATGAATCGATGTGTGTAGTCGACGTGTTTTGGCTTTTCGGACTACATCCACATATTGGTACAGTTCATAGAGTTCGCGGTTGTATCTTCTCCTTCATTTGCTCTCCTCGCATACGGGACCGAATATCCGACGAAGAAATTATTCAAAATCTGCTCTGCTTTTCTGCTTATCGTCCAACACTCGGCTCCATACAGCAGGACTGACAGGATCAATCGTTTGTAGAGCATGAATTTCGTCTTCCGAGTTAGGAGTTTTGAACCCATTTGTTTTTCCAAACCGAAGTAGCAGCGGTTTCCTAGCGTATGTCTTCGTCGAATTTGCATTCGCATTTTGCCACTTAGTTTTATATATTTAGATAGATTAAAGTAACTATGTATATCCCCATTTATCCACGCTTTTCTTGACATTTTTAATTCTACAAAACAAAAAAAAAAACATATTCCGCACGAGAAATAAAAATAGTTTTCCGTCGCCAATAGAAAAGGAAAAATATTTCTGAAACATTTCAAAAACATTTTAAAAATGTTTCATCAGCGCTGACACCAAAAGAAACATTTCAGAAAAGTTTTTTCTTATTTCTGAATTGTTTTTGAAATATTCCGTTCGGTTTGGACACACCTCCAGATATCAACTTTAGAATTTTGCGTAAGGATTTGGGCCTACATCCTTACAAAGTCGTTCTGACTCAGGGCTAAAGCCAAACGGATCACAGATTGCGTCGGCAGGTTGCTGATTGGGCCGTTAAGCATATGTAAGATGCACCTACTCAGATGAGACGGATTTTTGGATGAATGGTTTTGTTAATAAATTAAATTGCCATTATTATTGGCGCGAGGACAACCCACAAGTGTTACATGAAATATCGTTGTATCCAGAAAAACTGGATTACATTGTGGGGCGCGCGCGGTTTATTTCATGGCGGTGTCATCGGAACTTATTTCTTTCGGAATGAAGAATTTTCGTAGTCACTTGGGAACATTGTTTTTGAAGAGATGTGGTTCCAAAAAGATGGCTACGCTCGATTTGCTGAATTATAAGTTTGGCAACTGCTACAAGAATAATATATGCCGACAATCCACAGACTTTATATAATTTTGCTGCCAACATTTGTTGCATACAGTCGCAAATTTTGGACAAGGTGATCAAAAATTGGAGCTAACAGATTAAGTAGCCGATTGGTCCATAATTGGTCCAGAAAATAAAATATGAAAATATTAAAGGGTGTTGTTTTCTTTTGTGGTCGCCGTAGCCGTGGTGGTTAGTGCGTTGGACTACTACGCATGCTGCTGGGTTCAATCCCAGCACAAACACCTAAACGTTTTTTCACGGTACCACCTCTTTCGAATGTCTGACAAGCATTCAAAGAGTATCATTTGTCATGAGAAGCAATGTCCACGTTTTATTTTATAGATTTTCAAACACTTGCCATTATTATTAAAGTCCAGAAGCCAATAGAAGTTCATTCTCGCTATCAGGGGTTATTCAAAGAGTGTTTTTTGTTTTCAGCTGCCCAAGTAGCTGTATATCTTTACGAAATAACTGGGCCATTTGGGTATAGGTACAAATGGTGATTTAGGGGGCTACTGATACTGAGTGAGAAAAGTAACCATGGTAGGTGGGGTAGAGACAAAATATCTCGAAGCAAGCACAAATGCTACTTAACTCAAAGGCAATGGGGCCAATATCCCACGCCCACCGACGAGCAAAAAGGGGGAAACTATACTCAGAGTATAGCATGCTATCACCGACCCCAAATGCTCCTCTACAAAATGGGTTTAATATGTGTCAAAATTTTCTAAATTTTGATAGTTGGCTATCATCAAGGGGGAAACGTCTGAGAATCTTGCTCCAACAATTCAGTTCTAAAGGCCCCGAACTATAGAATTCGTCGACGTCGTTGCGTTGAATGTTGACGTTGACGTTAACGTTTCCCGGGGTGAGCCGTCCCATTGAGTCCGTTGCATACCTAGGTTGAGGGACGACATCTGATGCCATTTTCTTCGATGGCAGTGTCCGTTTATTAAATTTAAATTTTGAAATGTCAACCGATTGTCGACGGCGATGAGAGTTTCTCAATTTTCTCTAACTACTTTCACCAATGAATGTGCTTACTCTCAGTTTGTGAATGCGTGCACTATAATATGTGACTGGAGCAACGAATCTAGAACCTATACGCTGAGTCCGCACACCATTAAATGGTATACGGATGGTTCCAGAACTGAAGAAGGAACGGGGGCAGGAGTGTTTGAGCCCGGAACTAAACTTTTCGAACCCATGGGCAGTTACACCAGCATTTTTCAATCTGAAATCTATGCTATCGACAGACGTGCCCAACTCAATCTTGATAAGCGCTACAACAGATGCGACATTGCAATAATGTCAGATAGCCAATCAGCTATCAAGGCAATAGGGGTTCAGATCATCAAATCTAGAATTGTCTGGGAATACCTAGACAAAATAAATAGACTGAGCGAACGAAACAACGTCACCATATACTGGGTTCCAGGATACCTAGGGATAGAAGGTAATAAAGAGGCGGACAAACTTGCCAGGAAAGGGGATTCCACACTTCCACATTTGTGGGCCCTGAGCCCTTTTGCGGCATAGGGGAATATACAATAAAAGAGGAGCTCCGATCACTGGAGAAGACAAACAGGTCTAAGTCCTGGACAAAAACTCAGGGTCAGGCAAAGAAACTGCTGGGTAACTACTACCTGAAGAGATTCAAAGCTTGCATAAGCCTTGATAAAAACAAACTCCGCAACCTGACTGCGTTTCTTATGGGGCATTGTAAACTCAGGGAACATCTCAGGAATCTAGGTCTATCAGATGAAGACTCATGCAGATTTTGCGATGAGTCCAGTGAAACTCCAGAACACATACTGGTGGAATATGGGGCATTAACCCAGAAAAGATTCAAGTGCTTGAATAAGTACCAAATTACAGCAGAGGATCTACCACTCATAGCACCTAATCTCCTGCTGCGATTTTTCACGGAAATTGGTCTGGATGAGGTGCTGTGACCTATGGAATTCTCACCTGGGCTAGGTGTGAGCAAAGCTCTCTCTAACCGATTCCAATAGGAATAATGACGCGAGGGAAGCTCCTTCATCTAGGACTTGTAGGGGGTACAATAAATCTTAAGGTCGCGGTGCACCACACCCTTAAATAATAATAATAATAAAAATAATACGTGAATGTGTGAACTCCAGTGCGTAAATGTGTGAGCAGTCAACGTGCCAACGCACTTAAGAAGTAGAAAGTAAACCCACATACTTTCTGGGTCCAAGTTCATAAATGCGTTGGTTATGGGACACCTTTCATAAGAAAGCGACTACAAGCTGTCAGTGAAAAACGTCAGTGAAAAAGTCTATGGTTCGGGGCCTTAAATGTGACCAACACCACAGTGAGCAGTGTCGGATTTCGATGCTTTCGCCTCAGCGTATAAGAAACATGTTTAGCAGCACCATATCGGTTGATAGATTTTGAGATTGTTAATTGGAAGGGTATAGGAAAAGGACCGATTAATTAAAGTTATAAAGAGCACCTCTATGGCTAAGGTATACTCTAGCCACTGTACAATACTTGCTAAATGATGCCCGCTTTAGTTTAACATCTAGTTTATTATCTTAAAAAAAACCTTAACAATTAAATCAGTGAAATCAACACAAGTTTTAGAAAAATGGTTTTGTCAAAACTCAAAGCTATTTTTACAAGCGGTCTTCAATTTAATCTGCTATCACCGATTAATCGAAGTTGATTTGTTTAAGGAGGTGTGGTTGTTGGTGTAGTTGTTGGTGTTGTTGTTGGCGTTGTTGTTGGCGTAGTTGTAGGCGTAGTAGTTGGTGTAGTTGTTGGCGTTGTTGTTGGTGTTGTTGTTGGTGTAGTTGTTGACGAAGAGGCTACTGAACTTGGTGTCGCATTGCATCTTGGTGATCCACGGGCACACAATCTCGCTTGAACTCGAGGACGATTTAGTCTCCTCCTAAAAATTTGCCCATCAGCTTCATGAGAAATGACAAGAATGCCGATAACACAAAGCAATAGAACACCCTTAAGAGACATTTTCAAAACTTTTAAATTGAAAGAGGATACTTGTGCAGTGAATAAGAATAACTCTGTTAACTAATGCATTTTCCCCAAATTGTGGCGCCTTATATAGTTCAAATCACTTCAAAAAAAAAAAAAAAGAACAAATGCACCTTCTGAATATATTTCAACTTGTGGTAGGTCTTTTCCACTTAAAGTTGTTTAAAGTGTAAACACATTGCATGCTTTGAGATGATTAAGACACCAAGTGCATTTTAATGAACTTGGTTGAGCAACTCATTTTTGGGTCATAGATCTGGCAACTAACCAAAGAAAGCTACACAAATATTAAATATGTTTACTTGGGCTATTTTCCTAATGAAAATGCAAGTAATTTTCTGTATAAAAGGCAACTGCATATGAGATAGTGCATCAGTTCAGAAACTTATTCAAAAGTATTCTCATACAATAATTTTTCCAAAAAAATACAAAAACAAAATGTCTTTAAAAGGAGTTCTATTTGTTTGTTTTTTTGCCATTCTTGTTATTTCTTATGAAGCCGATGGTCAGATAATCAGAAGGAGGCAAAATCTACCAAGAGTACAAACGAGATTGTGCGCTCGTGGCTCATCAAGGTGCAAGACAGCGGCGGCAATAACCACTACGACTAGAACAACGCCAAAAGCTTCAACAACAGCTACCCCGGAAACCATAACAAAAGCTGCAGTAAAACCTTCATCAACAGATAAACCGATAAATAAGCCAGAAACAACAACAAGAACCACACCTTTTAGGCGACGCAGTTAAATTGTATAGCGAACATCCTTTTAACTTTTTTTTTGCCCGTCCTGGAAAGACATCATTTTATACCATAGCTAAGTAAAGGGTGATCCAAATTGACAAGGCCCATGTGTTTTTTCTAAATTTCAATAAAACTTTGAATACAATTTCGACGACTTTTATTAGATATTCCCGTTATTAGGTGAATATATGGCTTCTTAAACAGAATTCCGCAATGACGTCCTCGCAAACGTAATACAAAATCCTTATCTAGCTACGAATTAAGATTCAAATAAAACCATTGGTTACAATAAAAGCTCCCATAAGCGGACAATTCCCTTAAACGGACACATTTTTGGAAACCAATTTTTAATTTTCCATACAAAATGCGTTCTTATAAATGGACAGCTCTCACAACCGGACACAAATTAGAGGACCACGAGTGCCCACTTATGGGAGCTTTTACTGTTTATGTATTATTAAATGAAATTCAAGCTTAAAACAATTCCCTTAAACGGACACATTTTTGGAAACCAATTTTTAATTTTCCATACAAAATGCGTTCTTATAAATGGACAGCTCTCACAACCGGAAACAAATTAGAAGACCACGAGTGCCCGCTTATGGGAGCTTTTACTGTTTATGTATTATTAAATGAAATTCAAGTAAAGTTCGAAGGACACCCGCCTTTCTTAAAAGAAGATTTTGCGAAAATAATTCTTGCGCCCCCAGAAGTTATGCGATTTCACTTAGAAGGACTTGCAAGTAGTGATGAGCATAAAATCACTACCAGTGAATTATTCACCGTGAACGAAAAATAACTGTTAACGTCTGTTAACGACTTGGAAATAAACAGTGAATCGCTAAAACGTGAATAGTTTCACGTCACAGTTTGGAATTCGCAAATAACGATTTCACAACAAAAGTCGCGGTCGTGAGTATGAACGTGAGGTGCGAGGCAGTGAATGATACGTAGAACAAAGCAGAACGCGGTGAACGATATTGTGTATACAGTATACTATACTGAATAATGCTGCCTTGCGTACACAAACATGTATGTATAGTGTGTTATGTTTTTGTTCGCTGGGTTGCATTGAGAATTGCCGCTGAAAAAAGGGATGAAGGTTGAACTTCGTAGCGGTTCTAAGAATTTGTGTGTGCTAGTTTAGTTCTGTGAATGCTTATATGTGATTTTAGGGAAATTTACATGCATTTGTTTGTTTGGTGTTCAGGACTACGTATTTACAAAAAAAAAAAATACTTTTAAGATGCCGCCAATAACAAAGCGAAGAAAAACTTGTTTTTTGTGTAATTTCTTTAAATTGATGAAAGTTTCGTAAAATGTAATATGTGCAATTATAAATGCATACCTATGGAAATCAAGCATCCGTTAATATCATTAGTTTCTGGGGTAAGTTTATTTTTGAATTATTGCGTCGAAATGTTTTTAACGGCTAGTACGGCTAGAATACATGCAAACGTATGTACATGCATATTTACATATTACATAGTCAATAATTCATTGTATGTAAATTATATGTAGTTTTATAGTAGTTTATGTAGTTTCATAGTCGCATCGTCGTGAATTCACGTTCACTGGTTATATTCTCAGTGAATAAAAAATCACGTTCACAGCTATAACAGTGAACATAAATTCACGACTTAGCCCAACTCTACTTGCAAGCCATTGAATTCTGGTGAATACTTTTGAAGGTGCGGTAATTAATTACGTTTCCATCAAATTGACAGTAAGGGTAGGGAACGCGTGTGAGATTAATTAAAGCCGGCATTGGATGGAACTGCTGTCACCTTTTTAATTTTTTAGTAGCGTTAACTGTAAACTGAATAAAACCAGATATTTAATTTCGGTTTTGAAAAAAAAAAAACGTATTAAAATAAATAAAAGCAAGATTTGTTTGTTCTTACTTTGTAGCTCGATTTTGGGCAATCAATTTGACATCAGCTAAGCAAAGATATTTCGGAAGCGAATGTTTTATTCAATATTTGTGTACGAGTATGTACATTCTGGGATTCTGTAAACAGTTGGTTTCTGTCTTACATATAATACAAAACACTAAAAGTAAAATCTGAAGACTACCTTAGTAACCAAAATATAAACCTTTGATCTTTCCAAACGAAAGGGACAAACACTCTCGCTATTCTTTAGTGCTAAATACATATTTGGGCATCGTCCCTGACTCTTATCTTGGCTGGAAGAAGAATTTTGAACTGCGGGTCAAGAAAGCATGCATAGCTTTCTACGCCTTCAACAAAACCTGTGGCAAGAAATGGGGATTCAAATCAAAGAAGACACTATGAATGTGTACAGCTATAATCAGAAGAGTCCAAAGAATGGCAAACATAGGCATTTTCTCGGAAAAACTCGGCATATTAATCCTATTGCCTTCCGATTTTCGCTAGCGTGTTCCAGGTGGAGCAACTAGCGATCCTTGAGGCCTGTCAGAACTAACTAAACGACCCAAAACCCAAACATAAAAGACAAAGACCTCCGCTGCACGGAAGTGCATGAGGAACATAAATATATCTTTGTAGTTATTTAATCGTAAAATATTTTGAGACAAAATGAAAGCAGGGCTACTATACTCTCACCACTCAGCATCATCGTTTCATTTCATTTTGTGTCGTACTTTTTAGTTGGTTTTGCCTATAGTCGGCAGTTCCCCCACTTTCCTTGCCAACTCATCGGCAAACTCGTTGCTTTCTACAACAGACTGACAAGGCAGGCCAGACACCCAGCATAGTCTTACCTGTTTCTGCATAATGCCCTTAGCATTATTCGGCAGTTCCTGACTATTCATTGCATTATCAGGACCTCTAAGTACGGCTAGAACTACCTACCTGAAAGAGTCTGAAGGCATCCGGAGTCTTAAGAATACTTTTAGCTCTGTGTTCATGCAAAATATACTAGTCCCCGTTTCTTTTACAGCGATTCAAGCGCTGCCGTCATTTGTTTTTGTGAAACACACATTTTTATTTAATTAAATTTTTCAACTGCGCGCTCTACCGTATATCTCGGGACAAGTGTAGATGACCCATTGAGCACTTGCAGATATTGTCAAAATCCGAATATCTGGGGATCTGGGATCTGGCACATCTGGTAATATTCTTTGTTTAAACGCTTTATCTGTTCTATGGTAGGTAGGTCAATATGGCTGTATGGCTTAACTTGCCATACACAATAAGCGCGTGTGCGCCATTCTGTGGCCACAGCTGGTGGGCATGTGGCTGGCTATGGTACAGTGGTTGTCGTCGTCGCTTCTCTCGCTGAAGGTTCACGATTCAGATCCAGATGTCTCCGATAAATGTATTTCTCACGAAATATAAATAAAATTATCAGTTTCAGAAGTTAATCGCAAAACCTATTGTGAAGGCATAACACTGGCAGTAGCATGATGGTATGTCTGAAGACATTGATCGCACACTATTGAATAATAAGAAACATCGAGGAAGTATTGGCCGAGTGTAAGCTAGAGGTTGACATTAACAGAGAAAGCGAATAGGCTTTCCTCCTGTTAAAGTGTTGAAGGTTTGAAATAAAAAGCGCGATTCAACTTCAATTCTTTATTATAATTAATTAACTTAAACTCTAGTAGGTAATTGGGAGATTTAGGCGGAAACCATGTGGAGCTGTTGGCGGGTGAAAATCTAGTGTGCTTTATTACAGCAAGTGTCAAGTCAGGTTGGTCAACCTTCAGCAGATAATGCGCTGCGACAATGCTGCCAAATCACATTACCTCCATTGCTAAGATTCTTGCGATTTCGACCTGTGATCTGTTGATTAATGTATAACGCGCTCCATGTTCTTTTGGAGCATTATAGGGAAAATACCGTCGAGGCCTGGAGACTTGTAAAATGCGAAGCTGCTGATCACCCAGGCTATAAAATTAAATTACCTTTCTTTTGTTCCGTATTTGAGATGAAGATAGAAAGCAACTGCAATGCAATATTACGTACGTTCAGCTAAAATGCTTGCATAAGTGAAAAATATATTGACAATACCATGATCATACTTTTTAGGTAAGTACATAAAATATTATTAACGTTTTAAAGAAAATGCGTAACCTGAAGTCCTGGGTGACATCTGACTTTTTATTTGTATTCTCTTTATACAACCATCTTCTAGACATTTAGTAATATATACATTAGTTATAAGGCCTACGCTTATAAAAACATTTTTTGTTACCTTTTTAGATTTGTTTGGTCTACGGTTTTCCAATCTATGTTCACGTGTGGAATGGAGTTTAATTCATTGTTGTCGTGATGGCCCTTATTTCTTCTTTGATGGTATTTTGATGTCCTTGTCGATTTCGTAGTTTTGTACATACCAGGTTGCATTGTTTTTTGTTCGAAGGATTCAGGACTGTAGTCCTTGAATGATATTTACGTTTGTTTTTCTTGCCATGCTCCATAGATGTAAGCCATCTGTTCATGTTAGTTTGATAACTTTCTGATATGTGTATAGTATATTAGGAATTTTATATCAAGTGATAGTATAGAATTTCTGCGTAATTGTCTAAACTTTCCTTTTAGTTGATTTCGTTTGGTGAGTTTGTGTTGTTCTCAGGTTAATCTACGGTCCTAGGTACCTACGTACTTAGTGAGATTATTAAAGGATTCTATATTATTGTTTGCTGTAACGGTTGGTAAGTTAAATATTTTTATTGCTGTGTATAATACCTGTGCTATTTTGTCTTCGTTTATTTGAATGCTTTATCCTTGCTGCCATTTCGCCTAGACGCCATTTTATGAAGTTTATTGCTGTCTGTAGATTACGATGGGAAGTGTTCATTGAGGTTTCCATTTGTGGTATTGAAATTTCTGCTGTCTATATGGGATATAGGTCCTGGCATACTTCGTTGGGGAATTCCAGCTTAGTTTCAAGTCGGTTAACTTATACTTTTTCAAAGAGTTTTAGGTAGCTGGTTAATTTGCCTATCGTAACATAAGCTAGCTGTTTCTGTGGGATCCTTTCTTGATTTTAGAATAGCGATCCTTGTGGCTACCCTACAAGCTTTCGGAAAGTATTTGAATTTGAAGATTGCGATAAAAAAAATTCAAATGGCATACTATAGCGTATGGTGGACGTTCTTTTAACAGTATTTCTGTTATAATATCGTATCCAAGGCAGGGATAGAAAATGACATTTTTGAAATGTACTTAAAACTGTTTTAAGATTGTACTGAAATGGATCCAATTGTATTGAAAACTATTTTACGCATGAAAAAATAATAGAAAGTAAACTCAAAATATTTTATTTTAAAAAACATAAACAAACAAAAATAAATAAATAACACATTTACATAAATAAACATTTATAACTAGAGTTTTAAAGCACTGTTCAATTCACTGGCATGCTGATGATGCTCAACTGTTAACAAACGCGCCTATTAGTGAAATCGACAATACGAAAAATCTTCTAAACGAAGACCTTTCAAGGATACACGCATAGCCATTAAGACATAACCTACGCTTAAATTCAAACAAATCAAAAGTGCTTGCTGTATACCGAAGGGTACTTGATGTCTCAACCTTTCCTCCAGTTCTTCTAGAACAGTGGTCAATAGAGTGGGTTGATTCCGTCAGAAACCTTGGCGTAGTGTTCAATAGTACTCTTTTCTGGGGGGACTTATATCAGCGCTGCCATCGGTAAGGTACGTACTCTTTGGACAACTCAGCATTTGATTCCAATGAATATTAGGCTGATGCTGGCTAAAAGTCTCCTTTTGGAAGTCATACAGTATGGATGCGAAATCTTTCTGAACCTAGGATACGTTGATAGGAGAAAACTGAATGTTGCATACAGCAATATAGCTCGTTACATTTTCAAACTGATCAGGCGCAGCCATGTTTCCAGTTTCTCAGAACAAATATCCTGTATAAGATTATCATATCGTCTATGAACTCTTCAGGCTTAATACTTTCATTTCGCACATTTGTATTCAAAATATTGCCACTTACGTTTGGTGTCTGTAAGGCAAAAATTCTTTCAACATTTGCTGATGAATGTGAAATAGAGAGAACGCTTTGAGCAATTTTATGAATATTTCTAATTGCTTAGTTTCTTGCAGCACTCGTATATTCAATGATTGATAAATTATATCGAATTAAGGTAAATTGTACTTTTGTACTCGAACAAACTCATTTGTATCAAATTCGATAAAATTGTATCCTTGATCCAAGGACTTTCTTTTAGGACTAATTTTACCTTTTATGTACATAGGTCCAGTCTGGGCCAGTCACCTTTTATATGTCAAATTGGTAAAAACTGTATTTTATTTTTATTTTTAATTTTGTTTGCTTCCTTCCATAGGGAATACAGTGGACGTCCATTATAACAAATATCTGAGTGTCCTTCTAACTTTGATTTTAGCCTTATTTGGTATCCGTTGGTAGTAGTTGGCTACTTATGTAGTTATCATTAAAGTACTCGGCACCATGGGAGTAGCGGTAAGTGCGTTTGACTAGAACGCAATGCTGCCCGTGTTCAATCCCAGCCCTGGTTCAATACCCAAACGTTTTTTTTACGGTGCCGCCTTTTTCGAAAGTCTGACAAGCAATCAAAGAGTATCATCTGTCAATGTCAAACGTAGGTCCCTTCAATTCGTTCAAAAATATAACACGCACACATAAATGGTTGCAAGAAGCAGGCCCACTCCTAGCTGTAGCGCCGCCTAAAGTAAGTATCATTGGAGTTCATCTTTGGGAATCTTTAAGGATTTTGAGCTCGCACTTTAAAATTAATGCATTTTATCAGAGCATGATGGCTATGTTATATGTTTCAAAATTTTACAATCGCGTACAAGTTCTAGTAAGAGCGAGCTCGCGCTTTAAATTGTTTGCAGTGGGTTCAATTGTAAATAGTTGCATGCGCGAGCTTAGTCGAGAATTGATACCAATTGAAGATGGATAATTCAATTATTATTCAATTAATTCAAATTTAAGGGATAGTTTTGTAGACTTAGTGTGCTAACAGAGTGGTTACGGTTTACAATACCACTGCAAATAATCAGGTGCAGTCAAGTCCTTGGCGGCCAACGGAATGTAGAGTGGATAATGGAGAATGTGGAGGCCTGGCTATATGTGAAGTTGCGCCATCTTGCTGAAACCACACAGAGTTGAAAGTAATTCTCTTTCAGCGGAATTATTTGAAGAAAGCTAGTTAAATCCTACTTAAATAACGGTCTCCATTGACCCTTTCAGTTTTCTTAAAAAAAAAAACTATGCCCCGACAATGCAGCTTGATGAAACTATTAACCACACTGTGACTCGAGCTGGATGCAGTTCCATCTCCTGGAGTATTCCCAGATTTTGGTGGCTATATGTTTATTAGACAGTTCTGCTTTTTTTTACATTGTCATTAAAATTAAAAGTGGCCTCGTCAGGCATCAAAATGAAGTTTAGCATATTGTTGTCCTCTTCCACAATTTGTGTCTGTGTCTGAACCGAAGGATCTCAGCTATTATAACCACAGCCTTAACCCCTTTCCTGTACATATGCACATATGTAGGTGTTCCAGTCTATTTTTTTTATTCTACCTATAAACGTGTAAATAAATTTATGTCAGTATTAAGCCGGAACTACGTGTATGTACGAGACAAAAGTGCAGACAAATACAAAATAATGAAAACTATGTGTTGTACTACTCCATCGCGTGGACAACAGTACATTAGCCACCATTTGCGATGCTAATGTTTAGAAAAAAAACCAATGAAGCTGTTGTTGGACGTCTTAAATAAAAACGGGCTTTGAAGCAAATGGGAATGAACCTCTTACAAGAAGTTATTTTAAGTGTTGCCACTTTAATGGTTTTTAGTTAAACCTAATTCTATTATTAATTTCTATTTATTTAATTTTTGGTATCTATATTTTCCGATGAATTGGGAAACATCGTAATTCTGCGCTTAATTTACAGTCAGTTACAAAAGCCATTCGCCATCTGAACTTATCCCTTTGTCCGTTTCAATTTCATTGGAAAATAAACAAACTCAAATCCTGTCCATATCTGTGTTGGAATCCGGTATCTATGTACCTGTTAGTGGCCTAAAATCTCCAGAGGATCTACACCAATGCCTACCTATATAACTCATTGGCCACAAATTAAATAGTTGTGCGTTTTTTTCCTTTTTTCTCTTTTACTTGCCAGTCCTAGCTCCTGTAGATCTTCCGCACGTAATCCTAATTCAACAAATTGAAATATGAATCACTTAATTGTATATTGTCTCTCGCTCTGTCCAGCCAACGCCTGCCTCTAGAGGGTCCTTCTCTTATCACTTTCCAGTTGGGCAGGATTTTGCCCATACCCATGCTTACATGAAAAGGATTTTCGAACTTGAAATGTACGATGGACGAGAAAGGAAGGAGGAAGGAACATCTCTCCTCTCATTCAGTCACGAATGATTTTCTATGGAAGGAATTACTTTCGCATCAGGTCCTGCACTCAGGTCTTACACTCGTAAGAAAGTGGACGCGAAAGGACACTCGGACAAGGAGGTAAATACTTATTGAATTGAATTTTATATTATTTCATTCGCTTCGCCGCCTCCAGTAAGTCCTACTTCGAAGGAAAACGAGCATCGGCAGAGACAAATAATGTTGAACAATCAGAAGATGAACGACACATCGCTAGCGGAGAGGACTTAACCTCCCAAAGGATGCAAAAGTACAATCAAATTATTATTTCTTGGGAAAGAAACAGCAAGCAGTGGTGGCGGTAGTAGCTGCTGTTGTACCTGTCACATTGGACATTGCACTGCTGAAGAATTTAGAAAGTTGCTGGGTGCTGGTCCAGAAACGTGTTAAAGCTGTCACGTGGGTGTTTGGCCGAAAGGTGAACTTATTTTGCTTGGGTGCAATATTCAATTTCTTGTCACCAGCAGTCCGGATTGGGATGTGATAAAACTTTGCCTCCAAATTTGAGCACAATGTCCGACTTGGATGATAGATAACATCTGGTCAATTTCAAGGGGCACCTAACTATACTAGTTTTTTTTCTCTGTGCTTTTGAAGTTTCAACGAGGGGGTAGGTAATTGAATTGTGGATGTTGAGAGCTGTCAGAGAGGTTTTCTTTGGTGTCACGAATCCTAGATGTCATAAAGTTGTATAATTGAATTTTATATTACTTGGGTAGATCAGGCGGAGTTAGCTTGTCACCTTGAGGGGTAATATTTTTATGAACGAATTTAGCCAGATGATGACAGCCAAAAGCTCCAGTCGAAAAACCTGACATTTTACGAACTGACCTGTCAAATTTTAGTTCGCCAGGCGCCAAGCGGGTGGTTTCAAAAGAAAGTCGATTCAGTAGCAATCAAAGCATTTAATTGAATCTTAAAAGCATCGGGAAAACTGTTGAATACCTTACCTGAAGAGAGGCAGCTGGTTCCAAAGACAAACAGCATGAATGAAAAACTATCTGCCAGATGTTGCAAATATGCACAGGTGCTCTTGATGTAATATAACGGCAAGATCAGGAGATTGTGGGTTGTAAAGATACTCTGGTTACGTTCTGTCAATAATCTTGACAAGGAAGATACATACATACATACATCTACGAGTATGACCCATATTTTCAAAAAGCATCAAAGTCGCAACCAAAGAGTTTGCGAGTCCAAAGAACGGCAAGCATAGGCATCACAGGTGCAATGAGGTCATGTCCAACTGTGCTTTTGCACCTTCTGCCACTTGATCTCCATATCAACAGCGCTGTGCAGTGCAGTCCGACTCAAGGAATCTGAGTGCTGGACTGCTAAGACTTATGGTCACAGTAAAATCCTGCACATATTATCAAACCGTCTGGTAATGCCTCCAATGGATTACAATATTCCCGAAAAGCTCTTCGCTGCAGGTTTTCCAAGCAGAGAGGAATGGAAGCGTGGTAGAGTGGTGACAAATTTCGATCCAACGGTATTCACCGAAGTAAGACAAAACAGTCAGCTATTAAACATGGTAAAAAGGAAAAGACCAAGTAAAGATCCTTGTGGGACACCACTATTAACAAACGAAAGGATGCAATTTCGGAATTGTAAGAAACAGCTTGGAAACGGTTTGTATGTATATTGCGCAATAATGTCGGTTAAATTCGTATTCACATCGAAAAATATGTCGACAAGAGAAGCAAATAAAACCGACACCAAACTTACTTATTTATTTAGGAGGCGCTACAGTCCGAGGTGGACCAAGGCAACCAAAAACCCCTTCCAGTTAGCCTGATGATTAGCTAACCTCCTCCAGTTGCGCACTCCAAGTTGGTTTAGGTCCTTTTCCACTTGTGTGCATGACCTTAGGCGAGGTCGTCATTTGCTGCACTGACCATCCGGATTGGAATCGAATACTCTGCGGGCTGGAGCGTTGATGTCCAATCTCTCTACATGGTCCTAGCCATCTTAAATACCCAATGCGCAGTTGTCGATCAGGTTGATGTCACTGTACAGCTCGTTCAGTTCGTGGTTCAATATTCTCCCTCAAAACCCGTCAACGCAAACAGAACCGAATATCTTACAAAGGATTTTTCTCTCGAAACGACCAAGGATATCTTCACCCACTTTCGATAAAGTTCATTCTTTAGCTCCATATAGCAAGACTGGTGACAAGGGTCTTCTATAGAGTCTCCTCAGTAGATCGGGAGAGCGCTTGACTACTCAATTGCCTTCTGAACCCAAAGAAACAACGATTCCCAAGAATAATCCTTCACTTGATTTCTGATGAGATGGCATTTTTTAAGGTTATAGCAGAAACAAATTCATTTACTACCTCAAAGACACAGTTGAATTATAAATATTGCAACGCGTAAGGATAAACCAGTTTTACGCAGCATTTCTGCACAATATACACTGCGGTTCACTAGATTAGAAGCATCTAACTTTGGAAGATGAAATTGATATTTCTCCTGTTGTCAGCAAATAATCAAGTTTTAAACAATTTTCAGAACGATGTAGCGGTACCTGGAAGACCTTTTCGCCCAATGAGTCAGAAACAATTGCATATAAATCGGTTCATAAGATTAGAAGCACCTTACAAATGAATGAAAAAAAAAAATGTTTTTTGGTTTCTTTTTATAAAAATTCAATTTTTATTTCGAATTCATACTCCAGTTACAATTTTCAATATGAATAGAATCATTTTTCTTTCAAATAACCTCAAAAAAACTATCTTTGAGGTAGTTATACAATGAGACCAAATAGTTGAGTGAAATCTAATTCAAGGCAATCTTAACGGCTTCGATAAGCGCTTCGTTATCATTGTATTGCTTTCCACTTTCGTATGAGCCAGCCCCAGACAATTTCTATAGTGTTAACATATTGTGGCCATTGAACCAGTTCAACATTTTTACTGGCAACAAACGATTTAGCAATACAAGCTGTCGTATTGAAATATCCATGAAAGTGGTCCGAAGAGATTGTGGATCTTCGGAAAAGCAGATTTCATCACCACTGCACTGTGCAGCTATTTCCTGTCATTCTAGAGCTTTGTACCATCAAATCGATAGTGCCATAATAAGATACTATACCTCAGACCATTACGCCCCCTTCTCTGCTATGATGGCTTTTTAAAGAGCTTCTCTTTTCTTCGATCGTGGAAGTAATAGTTATAGCCATCGGGTTCATCTAAATTAAATTTTTTTTCGTCAGAAAAGATCTCTTTTTCTCAGCTATTCGAACTTGCTCCTTATTGCACATCGCCGGTTATGTGGTCATTCGCGAATTGTAAGCCTTGGCTTTTTCGAGAAGCATAAAGTGGAGTTGCTTGTGGTATTTGGCACTAGGAATCACACGTCGAATAGTAGATTTACTTGCAGTAACACCAGCTACAGCTCCGATATTAGCTGTTGAAACCTCTGAATTGATGGCTAATTGGACAATTTTTCGTTTTTCCCCAGCTTTATGGGCCGTGGAAACATTTCCTTTGTATTTTTTCCCGTACATTTTTAGATCCTTTATTTAATTGCTTACGAATCTGACTGATTCAACAAACATGTCTCAAAAGTACAGTTAGTTTTCTGAAAATTTTAGAATTCACCGTTGCATTCAGTACAAACCACGCTTTCATTCAAGATCCATTTTTGTTCTGGAACTACCATATATCGGAAGATAGATCATTTTTATTTCCCGAAATCGCCTTCTTCTAATCTAGTGAACCGCAGTGTATGTATGTATTTTGGGCGATAAAATAAGGATTGAAAATCCTTAAAAAATTTGTGTAAATTGATCGAATTGGCGATCCACAATCGATGACGACATGTCTGTTATTTTTGTGAGCTGAAAGAGGAAAATTGTTCGCTTTTCAAATGTCATTCTCTATCAATACACATTTTTAAAAAGAGAATATTTACTAAAATCGCTATAGAGAATTCACAGTCCAACAATAGCACTAACTAAAGGAAGGAGGATAAGAGGATACAATCGAAGCAAAGTATTTCGCCGGAGGCGGTTGAACAGCTTCTGCTCTTGTATCGACTTATACGTGCCTGGAATCGACTGGAAATTAATACACAAAGCCATCGCTGTTTTCTATGTCTCCTGTTCTGCACACAGAACGACACAGGATACAACTCGTTAGTCGTTAGCCTGGATCCAAAAACTTGTAGTTCAAATCAGGACCAATCATGGCAGCCTGACGAGTTAACGTATTCGTACATGCCATACACTCATGCATACAAGTTGTGTATTTTGTCGACATTTTGCCAAAGTGGCGAGTTATTATTATGACTTTATTTGTGACATAACTGTTTTTTGATATACAATACCGTTTGGCCAAAGGCTTCCTCGTATGTCAGCCGTAGGCCGGCAGTCTGCGGTAAAGTAATTGCCCCATAGAATGGGCTTTAAATTGGTTCATTCTGTTGAGGGGGCCAGAACATTTGATAAAGATGAAGAAGAAGAAACAGGTCCGTTCAAAAGATTTGACCTTTCAACTCTGCTGGGGATTAGTACTCTGTGGCACGTTCATGTTTTAAGAAATTGAAAAGAAAACTTCCACTTTTGTCTGTTGGATGTGGCCCCCATCTGCCCCTATTCAAATGGTGACTGCATAGTGCACATACATATAACATACATATGTTTGTAAGACAGTCAACATACTCTAAATGAAACAGACGTCGAATGTGAAAGCAGCTTTACGTTTCCTAGGACAACATATCGGATTTACCAAGTGTTTTTGTTTCCTATGCGATGCTTGCCATTGAAGTGATTTCGAATGGGGACCGATTTATACAGGATAATGTTGAATAATACAAAGCCAAACATATGTTTGTCCTGGTGTGTGCGTGTCCTTATATTCTTACTTGTCAATGATGCAGAATAGAGAACTAAAAATCTACGCATTGGATTTTATGTTCAATGTAGGTCTAGGTACCTACCAACATAATGGTGATTTTCCCTTGGTGATACTTTTCCCTTTACATCCACACATACGAGTATGTGTCTGTATGTCAGCACAAAACTACAATGGAGACCTTTGTACTTCATGGCAATAATAAAGTTGTACAGGCATCTTAAATGGGGCAAATGGCAGAGAAAAACTAGGGAATACTTTGGGGATGATGTAGCCTTGGTTTGTACTTACTAAGAAGCTGGCCGGTAGGCGAAGTATACACCTTTGTATCGTCTTATAATAGGGACATGTAGTACAAGGAATATAGGTATATATGGCCTTGTTCCACAAGTGCGGTTTCTTGCAACTTGTCTGTTTACCTTTACTATGCAAAATTTTGCAATCAATTATCTAGAATAACCAACGCTGAACTCGGTACTTTGCCCACTTATGGTGGCTTTCATGATCGAACTAGTATTCATTGACAGTAACCGTATCGAGCTGCGTTAAGCAAATATCCCTTTTTCAAGGATCTTCGTATGAGACGGGATTTCTCTCATAACACTAACTCTTCCGATAAAGTTTCTCTTGAGTTACAGTATGGATCACGAATAAAGTATCTTTTTGAAAATTCTTTTTACACCATGTTCAACGTTATAGTTTTGTACCAGTTTTAAGCCTTTTATGCAAAATAAATCATTTTATTTTCTTTTAAGGGTACCGTATCTAAATTTGCAAGACGGAACACTATTGGAATCACATTGGTATCTGTCTGTCTGTTAGAGCCGTTTACAGTCCCTGGCTATTTCCTACTTTTTCATGGAAATAAAACAACGTATTTATTGGAAATAATTCTTTTATTAATATTTTCAATATTTTGCTTATTTTTGTTACTTTTTTGAATATTTTGTTGAGCCTTTTTTTGCTTTAATAAGAGCCTCGATTCTGCCCGGCATGCTGCCAATGCAAGATTGGACTGTTTCCTGCATTTGTGGGTGGTGATTCCACACGTGAATTATTTTTTCTATTAGCTTAGTTCTTGTTGTGACCGCATCTTTAGCCACTTCCCTCTTCATCAGCTCCCACACGTTTTCAATTGTGTTCATATCAGGGCTGTTTCCCAGCCAGTTCAACAGAGGGATGTTTTCTTCCCTCAAATAAGTTTTTACAGGCCGGGCTGTGTGGCATGGAGCTCCATCTTGCATAAAAATATATGGTTTTCCATTCGGGAACCATTCTCTGACCTGCGGCTCCAACCGATTCTGCAAGACTTTTTTGTACTGGTCTTGTCGCATTATCCCTTTTACCATGTACAGACGTCCTGTGCCTTTGCCGCTGATGACTGACCAGATCATCACTTTGGTAGGATGCTTAACAGTCTAAACGATGCAGTCGGGGTGAAATTTTTCTCCACGGCGTCGACGAACAAATTGGGCTTTGTTGTCCAAAACCTCAAAAGTGCTTTCATCGCTGAAGCACACCTGTCAAAAAGGCAAAAAAATTTGAATTTTAATTATTTTATCGTTTTCGATAAATTTAGTATCAAATTACCGATCTCCAGAAGTCCGCGTCCTTATCTCGCAACTGTTTTGCCCAATTCAGACGCTTTGTT
The DNA here is from genome assembly GCA_949775065.1 of Brachyopa scutellaris. Classification (NCBI taxonomy): domain Eukaryota; kingdom Metazoa; phylum Arthropoda; class Insecta; order Diptera; family Syrphidae; genus Brachyopa; species Brachyopa scutellaris. The sequence goes on along the minus strand of OX459114.1, from coordinate 98,227,948 downwards.
TTCATTGCAGCTGTTAACTTTGGCTTCCTGGTGGGTCTGTGGGCCTTAAAACCCAAATCTTTTAGTTTTCTGCTTACAGTGGTCTCAGAAGCATTGATATTAGCTTCTTTCAATAGCGTTTTTATCATCTTTGTGGTTGCAAATCTGTTTTCGACGCAAATTTTCTTTACACATCTTTCCGACCTTGGTGTGGATCGGCTTTCTTCTGCATCTGCTCTTTCTTTTTGGGCTTAATTCTTAACCACATTCAATTTTTTTCTTTATCCGTCTCACGCTAGCCTCAGACACGCACACTTTTCGAGATATTTCTCGGTTAGAAAAAGTTTTTGTGTTGATCAGAGCTTTCACTTCAGCTTTTTTACGTGGTTACAGGTCTCCTCTCTTACCCATGGTAAAAGTATCACAATTTATATTTTTGATTGTCAAAAATGTTGTTTAATAACAGTAAAGAAGCACACAATAAACAAACAATACAATTCAATACTGCTTATAACCACAGAAAGCTTTTAAAGTTACACAAACAAGTCCGAACCGGCAGAATGCGAAAATGCGACTGAAAAAAGTCTGTACTTGTTTACGCTCTGTTACCAATACTTTGACATTATGCACGTATAATGCAACATATCCAAATAAAAAATATAGAAAATAGAACCACAAAACAAATTTCATAAGAAAAACTTAGTTTCTGTAACGTTAAAAGTTAAAAATATTGCATACAATCTAATAATTATAAAAATTCTACAGTGCGTCTAATAATATGGCCAGGGACTGTATGTCAGAGACTATTTGCCGTAGACCGTCGAAATACCTTAATACAGATGTAAAGTATCGCTTTGGAAAAGTCGCAGAGTTCCATTATGTTAGATAGTTTGGTATGTACCTAATTATTTACAAAAACCTTTCCACCCCCAATTTTGATGATTTATGCGTAGCATATGTTCATACATACATAGATATGTTGCGGATGGGTTAAGAATCGAACTCGTCTTTTTCAAAACGCAGCTTGTTACAATTAAAGTTTCGCCTAAAAAAAGAGTCGTACGTGCAGATGTTGCACCCGCAAGTTCTTTGCAGCCTTCCCTATCCCACGCTACCCTTAGAACCCAAGACCACAGGACTCCTTGGGTTCGTCCAGGCAGGAGAGAGGGAGGGGGGTCCACATTTCTGTAGCTGGAGGGTTGCTTGCTCGCGGCAGTAACTAGCTCGTGGGAATAGGGAGATTCTTGCTACAGATTTTCGAACGGTTGTTACGCATTTCCATAACTGAGCGAGCTGGTAGTTACTCAAGAAAAATTGAAAAGGCTTGACCCAAAATATTCGTATGTCTTTACTTCACAGTGTTTCTGTGCTTCCCTCGTTCATCGATTGCTTTTCAGCGGGGCGAGAGCGAAAGGTGTTAGTAGCACCTCAGTATCATACCGCTTCCGGCGTGACACATCCTTAGCCACCATGTACTCAAATTTAATGATGGCCTCTAACTGAAAAAAGAAAAAAAATCAATAAATCAGCTGTGCCTGATCCTCGTCATTCTCCTATGTATATCGCACCCGGCGCAGTCACTTCCCCCTTGAGTGACCTAAAAAATACTCATTATGTGCTATATGGGGAGCTTGAGAAAAAAATTGGACTGACTTCCCTGGATCCATCTGATCTCTTCAGAAAGCGAAATAGAAGAACAAAAACAAATAAAAAAAATTCAATGAAATGTTTTTTTTTTTTTTCATCAAATCGCAAAATTTGGTTTTATGTTGCTTGACCTTGTGTCACGGCACCGACAATGATATACAGTGAAATCTCTCATTAGCGGACATCCTGTTTAGCGGACAACTTAACGGACACCTTTTCAAAGAACCAATTTCTAATTTCCCATACAAAATGCGTTCCTATAAACGGACAGCTCTCATAACCGGATAGAAAACGGTCCCATGGCAGTCCGCTTAAGAGAGATTTCACTGTACAGATAAAGGTTTCTTGTCACGAGACGGAATTAAAATATAATATCAACCTGGAAACCTTGCCGATTTTGTTTGCACAAATTCGCAATAAACTCTTGAAATTAAGTGCTAAGTCCAGGCCTAACCTATAATCCCGCTTGAAGACGGGCGAATGGACTAATGGTTGGTCCTCCGCAATCACACAAAAACAACGATTTAACTAGGATTTTAACCTTGAAATAATTGTACTACGTATCTTTTCACACAACTGGTGATTATATAAGTCCAACAGATTCTGAATTTAGGTTTCATTCTGAATAGCATAATGAACCACTTTACCACACGTACCTACTCTTATCTCTTATGTACTATACATATCTATACAACAAAATGTTTATTTTCGCAACATCAATCAAGTCACGCCCTGGTCCACTATGGATACGCATTACAGTGATAAAGAATCCTTCTTAACTCCACAAAAAAGATAACAAAATATTTCATCGACCGCCTCCTGTGATATCATCGTATGCCACATTGCCAATTAAACTCCAACACTCATGTCACATTAGTTCCATGCCAATTTGTCAATGGAATTCCAGAGAAAAAGAAAAGGAAGCAAAACTACGAAAGACGACCTCGAAAACTTTCCTCATATCGATGTTTGCTCGATTTAATCCTATCCCTTGGCTCGTACATCAAAATGTCAGCACAAACTATTAATTCTGTTCCGTTAGCTCATTTTGCGCTGTGAAAAACTACCCTAAAACTTATGCGCCACATTCGGGAGCAGGGAGCTCACCCCCCCCCCCCCCCCGGGATTCTATGCAACTCCTTCCCAGATCAGTGGAAAGTTTCCGCAAATAAATCCGCGAACACTGCTCACGCTCACAGCCAGCTGCACACAAATCCAACTATCGGATTGATGTGTAGCAAAATACAATCCGAAGAGGGTAATCAATAATTGTGTCAGCAGTAGCGAAACGGAGTCCATGTCCATGGACTTGACTGTGCCACCATCGAGAGCGCATAACAAAATTGATAACATTGTGCAACCATGGTTTATGGCCAAACATAAATTTAATTCTCATTTCGGCTAAAAATCTTCATAGATACATATCCACACTTTGCATCTAGTCTACGGCGCGGTGGGCGGAGGGAACTGAGTCCCGACCCGAGCAATTTTCGCTGGAAACAATAAATGCCGGCAACAGATCCTGCTCGATGGGGGAATGGCGGCACCCAATAAAAATCTCGTAAAAATCGTAATAAAAAAAATGCGAAGAACTTCATCTTGTTTTCTTTTCTTTTCGCGCGAGTAATTTGTCCTTGAGGCAATCGAAAAAGAAATCCGCGTAGCTTGCTTCTCTGCGCCATTGTATCTCATCCTGAGGCGGGCGGGCGGCGGCGGCGTCGTTCTCATACGTATAATGCTATTAATAGGTAGTTGTCTCACAACCACAACCAGTAGAGCGATTGAGAATTTGTAGTCATCAGCCGATCACAGCGGGACAATAAATCTCACCGCAGGTGATAGGGAAAATGTGCTTGAGATACTTTCTTTTTTTTCGTGAATTCGCCGTTTTATCTATAAGGACGCGCCTCTCCTTCACGGTGTGTTTTGTTGCTCGCAATTCCCGATCCCGGATATCAATAACATGAGATTTAGATAGAAGTTTAGGCACGCCAGCCGATGGCAGTACGTCAGGGAAATATTACGAGAATTGCGGATATTTAAATTTGTTATCCTTGCTGAAACCACAAATCGCGACTAAAGTGGATTATTAGGTTTTTCTTGGATCCCAAGTCCATTCGAGTTAGTTGTCTTTGGCTCTTTTGATCGGATTGGATTTTGCGATGAGAGTGTGTACGAAGATGGGTAGGACATTTAAGAAGGGTTTTCGTAGGGATAATTGGAACAGTGATGGGATTAGGGGAAGTTCGGTTGATTTCTTTGTGTATTTCATTTGATTTATTGAGCTAAAAGGGTTGCAATTTTGACTAATAGGTTAACCTTTTATGAATTCAGGTCAAAAGGTAGAATTAATCCAGAATATGACTTGGAGTCGGTCAAACGAGTAGATAAATCAAAATCCTCCTCACAAATGAACATAAATCGATGAATAAATATGTTTTTTGTTTTCGGGTTGCGCCAAGGGATGTGTAATCTTCGATAGATACTCGTAGCCCGGGTTACCAGCATACACGATTCGTAGACCTACTACCTACTACTAGCTCACACCCTACATACTTCGACTACTCTCCCCGCGGGACTGCCTCGTTACTTCGAGGGGCTGGTAAGTAATCTATGCTATATCTCCTACATTTTCTGCATCTGTGCACGTTGCATTTTTTCGACAACTGCAAGTCTCCACTCAATTTTCTTTTGATCGCAGCATTTGGTCTGTTATTGTCTGTCGTATGTCAGTTCTCAATCCCAGAGAGTGTATTAACCCAGATTCTCCTACTGTCCCATTTGTGGGACACCTATGCTTTTAATTTTTTTGTTATATTAGCAGACCAGATTCAAAAAATGTTTGAAATCTATTTAATTCCTTTGGATATGTTGCCTAATAACCAACAGAAAAAACCAGCAATAGTTACTTCATTTTATTTTTATTCACTTTTTTTGAGTGAAGGGAAGTAAACTGATGGGACAGTGTCTTCAAAAAGGTAAGTTTAATACAATTTTTACAAAAATAGTGTATACGTAATATTTGAACAATTCAATGTTAGAATATCAAGTTATTGATTTCGTTCGTAAGATTTATGAAAATCTTCTTGTATTTGGCAAAAAATTTTTTTTTATTGGTGTCCCACAGTAGGAGACTAGAGTTCATATCTGCTTTTTTTGTAGGTGCGTAAATTTTGACGAGATCCTAGCTTCTTTGGAAGAAGACGAATCTATAATAATTCAGCATAGGCTACAATAGTATTGGTACCGCCAAATAATGCGTGTGGAGAATTGATGGATGAAGATTCATGGGAAAAAAATGAAATGGCTATATCCAACTTACCACGCAGTCAACTACTTGTGGACGCTGAAGTTGCATATATGATGACGGATTTGATAATGACGACGACATTCCATTATCTGTAGCTGTTACCAAAAAAAGAAAATTAAAAGCAATTGAAAATCTAACCTGGACCAAAAGAGATTTCGCGATATTTAGCAGTGTGCTCAATAATCAAACGCCAGTAGAGATATTTGAACAATTTTTCGATGACAAATTCTACGAAATGGCAATATCTCTCACCAGTAGTTACGCCATGCAAAAGAACATAAGTTTAAATGTTTCATTACACGAAATGAAACGTTTTTTTTTCGGAATACTGTTGCTTAGAGGATATGATGTGCTGATCAAAACATATCGTTGTATGTACCGAACATCTATAAGGGTCAAAAAGTGGTATAGTCCGCTCGTGTCGTATCTTCTCGATGTAACCTTCAAAAATTATTGGCAGTTACAGAAACAAAGTGGCGGTAATATGTATGCGTCTACTTGCCTTTCGACGAAGAATTGCTGTATTGTTATTAGAGTCTAATTGTCATTATAAGAAAAGAGGTCCTTCACGTCCATCTGCATTGGAAAATTTGGACTGAAGATTCGACCACATAGATCATAGACCATTACGTGGTAGAGCCAGGAAACCGAACTCGATGTAGAGTATGCCATCTGAAGTCACCAACTCGATGCGAAAAATGCGACGTTGGACTTTATGAACGATGCTTTAAAATATTTCATATTAAAGAAAATTTACTACTGAATTGTTTTTTTTCTTTGAACTCCTACTGTCCCTTATAAGGGACACCCCATAATTCGGGACCTAAAGGTCCAATTTTTTTTTTTTGTATTTTTGAAATGTTATTTAATAAATAAAATTCATCAATTTCTGATAAAAAAAAAAGTTTCAGGAGAATCTGGGTTAAGTGAAATACTGCGTGCTCTGTGTCATCTTCCTGAATTGGGTAAAAAGGAGAGCTTTTGTGCTCAAAACGGTGTAGATATTTGCGATATCCACCGTGACCAGATAGAAACTGCGTCTATGGTTGGAATCAATCTATATGTATATCCATCCGCTCTTCGTGGTGGTTTCTCACGAAGATTGCCACCTGGTCATTGAACTGGTCACTCCTTCTTCTTCCTTGATCATTTTGATGACCGTCGCCTCTTGGTTACTAGAAGTTCTCCTATTACAGACTCTTTGCAAGGATATCGATGGGGATCATACCTGCAATGACAAAATCGTTCTGAACCCACCGATTACCCTTAGTGCGCTAAGTCGATATGTTGATGATACTGCTCGCCTCGTTTCCTTTATCGCTGGGACCCCCCTCAAACTGGGACAGCGTACAAGAGGACTGAGCTTATTAGGTAGGTACCTTGAATATTCCGTTTCTTTTAGCGCAGTGTTTTTCAATCTATTCAGAATAACGACCTACTTGAGCACATAAAATAACTTAGCGACTCCCTTTGAAATTGAAATAAAAAAAAAAAGTGCAAACTCGCACTGCAAATAATAATATAACGTTGGGGGTCCAGTTAACGACCATGTTAAGCATAGGCACTCACTTTAACCCGGGTTAAAAATTACATCCGGGTTAAAGTAAATTTAAACGGGAAATTAAACCCGAATACATAATATTCACTCGTTTAAATTTTAAATACGAATAAATTTAAACTGCCGCTGGCATCGGGTTTAAATACATAACTTAACCCGGGTTTAAACTCAATTTCATAATATTGACTCTTTGATGAATCGGAAAAAATAAGGATTTCATTCGCGAAGTTGATGAAATGTTGATGTCTTTGTTTTCAGAAGACGAATTTTTGGAAGAGGCATTGCAGCCATTGTAAGGACAGGGGTTAGCAGTAAAGAAGACACCACCTCCCCAATTAAATTAGATGTCCGACTTGTTGTTGGCGTTGATGTCGTCTCAGCGACTGGAGTTAACACCCTATCGTTGTCAACTGGTGCGAGTCCTACAAGCTTCACTTGCAGAGAAACTGCATATTTTTTGACGACCTCCAAAACAACTAAGTGGCTTCCTGAGTCCAAATATATCTGTAGAAGCTGAGGAAATGAGGAAGAAAGCCAATCGACCCAACATCTACTCTGCTACTGCCCCACCCTCCTGCTGCTGACATTCGAGTGTCTCCATGCTATTAACTTGTGAAGTTTCCATTTCGGAAATGCACTCTTTTTATTTGCTTTATTTTGGGCTCATTCAATCACTGCCGTGTTTTCGTTGCCAGCATCGTTTACTTAAAACACAAAACACAGATAGGTACAAACACTGTGTTTCTTAATTAATAAAAAATCTTACTTTTTAATTATTTTCAACTGACATTTGTCATTTTATTTCAAATTTGACAATACGTAGTTTGAAAATCGGTTAAAAACGGGTTAAACTGTTTCTAACCCGGGTTAAATGAATTTTAAACCCGTCGGGTTTATTAATCGTTTGTGAGTGAATATTATGAACATACGTTTAAATGTTCGGGTTTAAAAAATGCGGGTAAAAGATCGGGTTTAAAATTAGTTTAAATTTGATTTAAACCCGGAGTGAATAATATGGCCATAAATGTCGCTACAGTATGCATCATACAGTTTGCATTATTCACATAACGGTAATTATATTGCACATTTGTCATGTCGTGTTCACTTCTCTATAAAAAAGGTGTTTGAGTCGAGAGATCAAACATATAGAGTGTTGGTGCTTATATCCCTAATAGATACCTTACAAAATCGGCTTGTAACCTACTTTCCTGATGAATCTGAGTTCGACAATAAGCGAAGGTGGATACCAAATCCGTTTCTTGATATATCCTATATCCATACATTCAGTTGACCTTAACATGTAAGTGAAGGAAAAACTGATTGAACTGTCTGCCGGAATGCTGAAAATGCAGTTTCAATCGCAGAGGATAGACGATTTCTGGATGAAAAGAAGAAGCGATTTTGTAAGAGAACCTCTCAGGTTATTAGTACCGTTTGCTACATACAACCTCTATTAGCTTACGTTTTCTTCAATGCTGAAGATAAAGACTAAGGCCAGAAACATAGAGGAATAGGAAGACGACTTAATTGCTTGCGTTTCCAAAATATCTCCACAGTTTGAGAAATTCGTCGATAAAAACAAGCCCAACCCTCTCATTAATATAAATAAAACAACAAAAATTAAAAATAAAACTGAACTTCATGTTTTTATTTTTGATTTTGAAGCTCGCGACACCCTAACATCTGCTTTGCGACCCCGCAGGCGGTTGCGACCCAAACTTTGAAGAACACTATTCTAGTCTAGCGTATCCTGGTCCTCCGATTTTTGGCAGTATTTCAGAATGTGCGCTGCCTGAAGTTTGACGCCTTTTTGTCCGAATAGTCGACTATTACTCCAAAATAAAGGGTTTTTCAATAAGAGCGCTACAAAAGTTTTTTTAAATAAAACAAAAATGGTTTTGGATATCAATGAAATTCTTGTGAAAGTACGTTTGATGCCATTATGTATGGAACTTGACTTCTTTTGCATGGCCACCACGGGCACGCTTGCAGAAGTCCAGACGCTGAACTCAATTTTCGACGGTTTTCAAGCATAAATCGGCCGATACTGTAGTAAATTTTAATAATTTCGACTCGTTGTTGGCTCGTATACCTTTCCATCATGAAATGGCAAACCTTACTGAAGAGAAATGTCAAAAGAGCGGCAAGAAATATGGCGTCGTTTGCTGTCCCAGAAGAGTGCCCAGTACTGATCCTTGTGGGAGTAGTACTTTTCTACTTCTTCGGTTTCATATCTTAGCCTTTGATTGGGAAAGTAGCTGGATACAATCTTTCGCAAGTAGTATGGCGTATATCCATTGCGGCTAGTGACCTTCTTATGAATGACCAATTTGCTGAGTTAAGGGGCCTTTTTGATGTTCAACGTCACTACTGCACAATATTCCTTTGTTCCTCATCGCCATCTTTCTCCCTTTATTGCTTCGTCTGCTGTGCCAACTACCGCTTTTATGGCCTCCACGGTGGAGCGCGATTTTCGTAACACAAACTGGTAGTCTGATAAAGCTACTTTTTCCCCTGCCACATTATGTAATCTATCGTATAGGATCCGTTCAAGTATTTTGCCCAGTATGTCCAATAGGCATATTGGGCGATATGATACTGGTTCTCCAGGTGAATGAGTATGTAGGCATACGCTTGTATGTGGGTGCCTATCTCAAAAGATGAGTGGTCCTGAATTGTGTTGTTGTTTTGTTTGATCTATTTGTAATCTCAGAATAAAACATTTTTAAGTACCCCTAAATTGATATCATCACCGGAGATCTACATTATGTCTATATTCTGGCTCATCTACGAGTATCTCCTATTCTCCAGTAAATGCCAAACGTCAACTTATGCAATTCGCCATATTTGCTGGTTTTTCCGGCAGCAGTTCATTAATCACCTTCATGCACTTTAAATTCAATCTCTTTTCAGCTCAAACGGGGACAATTAATCACAAATTTCCTTCAGACATTCCCTGTGGGTGCGGGTACTCGTATATCCTTCTTCGTTGTAATCAATAATCAAGGATTCTGTGGTAGGGCGGTATGGGTGCTTCTATTGGGACAGGCCGAAAACATGTATAACATCTCTTGAACAACAATACAAATGGGATGTTACCTTCTGTATAAGAACCCCCCCCCCCCCCCCCCTCCTACACCACCACCACATACACGCAGCCATATACAACCATTATCATTTGCAAAGTGATTTTTCGTGCAATATTAACAATTATCCAACCGAGAAAATCCGTTTTGCCCATGGCATTTACTGGCACATCACTCCCTTGTTGGTGTGTATCTGTAAAACGAAACTCTTTGCCAGGCACTTTGCACAAGAGCCTGAAATCATTATCCTGTCTTGATTGTCGACCGCACGAGATTCTTCTCCTATAGTTTTTGTTGTGTTCTGCTTTCTTCTTCTACTTGGGGATATACATACATATGCACATACCCAATCCCCAATCCCCAATCCCTATCAGGCTAGGTTTGGCATAGATATTGACCCCATCCTACCACGTCACTGTGTTGGGATTCATTTACAGGCATTTACATCGATGTCCCATCCGCTATACGACTGGAGTCGTGCAAAGCATGTGTACGGGTCACATGAAACAACACCCGGCCAACATCACTAGCTATTCCATAGCTTCAAACGCACATACATATGTATAACGCCAGCGGGCGGGTTATCTCATCTACTTTTACCATATCGATCCGGAATAACGCCCCTGTCGCTCCTCCAACGGCACTCTTCAGAGGATGGCAAAATGCTAGTGCAGAAATAAAACAGAGAAAAACTGAAAGGACTCAGAGTGAACGATCCTCTTGAGTGTTGCTTCCCGAAAGGATGGTTACTTTTGGAACAAAGTTTGCATACACATAGTGCACAGGGAAGTGATTTGTTTGTGCACACATACATATGCATGTGTGTCTCTAGGACTTTTCTGCTTTAATATGACCATTTGGGAGATTCCCAGAAGACGAAGACGATTTTTTCCTTGTTTTTCTGATATGTACTGTGTAACACTTAACATTAAGTGTTTGCTTGTTGTACATACACGAGTATTAATATGTTCACTATACCTACATATATGTACATACATGTTTGTATATGGTTTGCTTACGTGTATACGATAAACATGTGTTTCTATTCAGTTGGCAATTGGTCTTCGTCTTTGTCCATTCAATCTGACAGAAACAGTGTTGACGTTGGTAAATGTTATTGAACACGGAAATGCTCCAAAATGTCCTTAACCTTGGAGGATATCAATGAATCTAAAGAAACTCCTCAAAAAAAGATCACCCACATGTTTACAAGTCAATGGATGTTGAAGCTGAATTGTAGCTTCCTTTAAGGGTAACATTGTCCAATGCCTTTAAAGGGGCAACTTTGAGTTAAGCTGCAATCTAAATAATTCCTGCCAGCATTAATTCTTTAAGCAAAGTCTTCAATTTCATCGATTGAAAGTAGTACCTATTTATTAGCATTATTCATCAGATGGATTCTTAGACCAGTCCCATTTATAAGCTGGAATTACTCTAGCCAATCACCGTTCAATGGTTGTGACATATCATCCAAGAGTATATGGTATTTTGATTTAGTTCGTGTGATAACCGAAGGATTAGTTGTTAATAAAACATTGATATCATTAAGGTACCGGTGATACAACAAAATAACAATTAACTTTATTTACTGTAATTATTATCAAAACTATTCTAATTATAATAATCGGATTCCTAAGACGATTACAACCGCGCGGTTGGCCAACGACTGCCCCCAGCAGGTCCAGTATGTGTCTGTTGATATTAGGTGAGCTTTTACGTATGTTCATTAATCGGCAAGTCGCCACAGTTCGTAAATGTTAAAAACAAAAATCTATGAAAATCAGCCAAATCCTGTTCCCGTACGAAGATTTTTCGTAGTTTTTCCCAGAAAAGAGAGCTACCAAGAGAGTAAGAAATTTCCCCATGCTGCGAATTTTAGCTTTTCGTTGAAAACTGTCAAATGTCATGGATTTTCAATTTTTGTTGTTCAATGCGTTTCTGTACCTACACTCCTTAAGAATCTGTGAATTTTGGTGCAGAAAGTAGGGGAACAGACCCAATATTGTAAAGTAGAGAGCTAAATGAGGAACTTGCAAATTGTTACACGACCATTTTTTTCGGGTGAAGTATGTAAGAACTGTCAAAATAGTCAGAATTGGATAAATCTAAAATAAATATGATAGACGAAATCCGTTGTTTGACTGTTCTTTCATTTCTGGCACACCCATACTAAGTTTTACTAACCGTTACAAGACTGCACCAAGACTTCTTCGAAGTGGTCATTCTCATACCCAAATCATTTTTCAAAAATGTTGATCTTTTGGGCGTTAGACAATAACGCCCAAATCGATTTGGAAATAGAGCCCAAAAAAATTTCCACCCAAAAATGAACAAGAAGATGGAAATAAAGCCCAAAAAGACTTTGCCTAACGCCCAAAACTCAATATCACCCAAGTTATAAAAAAGCAATATCGCCCAAATATTTTCAATGGGAATTGTTTTTGTAAAAATTGGGCGATATTTCCAGATTTTTGGGCTTTATTTCCAATTTATATTAGTAGATGCGAGGTTGGGTATAACATACGTATATGTTAAGTTTCTTTATATTCATGCGGAAACATGCGAAACAGCGATATAAAGAAACTGCATATCTCCTTTATAACATATACAATTCAATCGGCGTGAAACTCGATGACTTTATAACTCGATAACCGCTGGGCCGACTTTCATGATTATTTTTTTGTTTTTCTTTTTCGTATTGCTGTATTTCAGGCTTAGGCAGAAAGAAAATTGCATTTTGCCTGATGGTTAACGAGACTGTTTTAGTACACGGGCGAAGCCAGGCGGAACAGCTAGTACCCATTAAAAACAAAACTTTGAAACAAATGCGTATGTTGCTCCCAAATTAGTGAATAATGAAAAACGCGGGAGGGGGGGGGGGGGGGGGTGGTGGCCCGTCCGCGTCACACGCCGACATGGAGCGCCGCGCCGTGGGAATCATTTAGTTTGGTACAATCGTTCTTTTTGTTTATTTTAAAAAAGGAATCAAACTAATTGTGAAGTCCAGTTTATTCAAAATTGCGGAGAGGCTTGCAATATCTGTCATCGAACTGTGAGTGGGTTGCATTTTGCGTTTTGTCTTAATTGTTTTGGGTGGTATTTCCTTTTTCGGGCATTATTTCCTTTTAATATATTTCCACTTGTTATTTTGGGCTTTACTGCCTATTATAAAATGAACCCTGATTAGGAAATTACACAAATGACTAAAAAAAAATTACAACAACAAATTGTTCGAAATTTTTTTGGGCGCTATTTCCAAATCGATTTGGGCATTATTTCATTGGGCGTTATTGCCTAACGCCGATCTTTTGATACAGCCTCCAGAATCTCACTAATTCTAATTCTCCGATCATTCAACACCAAACGATAAATTTTATCGACCATTTCTGATATGGAGACCTCAATTGTATGTCCAGGACGCTCGACGTTGTTTGCATTCATATCACCGCATTGGAAATTTTAAAAATATTTGCAAATCATTTGAACGATGCGACGGTACAGCTGCAGATTCCGCCTAAGGCTTATATATTCTTGCTTTGGTTTTCGCAGCTGTGTTCTTTTTTAAATCTGTTGTCTGTTTCCAATGTCTGTCAACCACAAACTAGATGACATACATATAAATGTATCTGTCAAATTGTTTGCATGGCATGGTTTAAGGAATGTAATGATAATGTGAAAAAAATGTTAAGCCCCTTTTATATGATCAGTTCATTTTCAGTTTCAGTTAAGCTATCAGTTGAGCTTTCAGTTAAACTGAAACTGAAACATTTAACTGAAACTGAAACTGAGACTGATACTTATGGAATTCCCATCAGTTTTCAGTTCAGTTGTCAGTTAAACTGCTCAGAAATAAAAGAAAAGCTCAACTGAATACCGAACTGAAGTCTAAATGCACTACCTTTTTTAACTGAAATGTCAACTGAACTGACAACTGAAACTGAAACTGATCATCTTAATGGGGCTTTAATTTGAGACTGGCACTACCTGTCGAGATTGTAGGGAATTTTCGAACGTCCCTCGTAAGATACGGGTTATGATGTTGATATGTTCCCATTGTTTTATTGGCTGCATTGATTTTAGCTTCGCTGGCTACATTGCAGGCTTGAAACTACATATGTATGAGCAGTAAGTAAATCAAAATCGGTGCCTTTCCCACCCAATTTTTGAATTAAGAGATATTTGAAATACATTTGGCCTCTTGCTTTGCCTTTGCTCTTTTATTATATCAGTCACGCCCGCTTTTATGTAAGAAAGCTGGAAAATAAGATAAGTTTTTAAGCCCGAAGAAATATACTACCTAAGTTCGAATAGTATCAATCACCCACTGTTAATAGTAAGGTGCTCCATGTACTTTTCTCTTTCGTTTTTCCCATCAGCGCTAAGTGCAAGCGATATTTTCGTATTCCATCAAATCCCATTGAATTGAATTTTCCTTTCGACTTTCCCATGCAGTAACAGTAATCATTCATTTTATTTTTGGGAAATCAATTAATTCCAATTCATTCGGTGGAGGGGGGCGTAGACGGTGGGCCAGCCAGCGACCAGCGCTTTGGTAAAGGTCAAATTAAAAGCAAACTTATTCTACAGTCACCGCCGGAAACTGGGCAAACCCTCCAAAAAATAATCGAGTAATTGAGAAACGTATATATAATGACATGAAAGTTTGCGAACTTGAGCGCAAGATAAATTGATTTTTTAATTGAGATTGATTTGCAATGAACAGCGTGTAGGAGGGAACGCAACCGATGACACGAACAACAAAGGCATCGCGGGAATAAACTATTTGTCGAAAATATGTTTTTTTCTTTTGTTTTGGGAGAGCTTGGAGCTTCTGGCTTCATCTTCAAGTTCAAATCACTGCTCCAATGTTTGAGGGGGCAGAGAATTAATGACAGGGCAAAGCAAATGACAGAGCAAACTTAATTCGGGTTTCTTTTGAAGAATTGATTATGTTTGGGATTATTTTATCGACGAGCGATGAGAACAATGGAAAGTTTAGAAGAGAATAAATTATCCACATCCGCATCCGCATTTAGTGGAAATTCTTTAAGGGGATGTCGCGTTCCGTGTTAAACCGAAATGTATGTATATCTGATGGTTGGCTTATTAGGGATTCCGCCGTGCTACGTGTGCGTCAAGCTACGTTTTTACCTTCACCATGGAGATAAAGCTGTTTAATACTCTTTTAGATAGATGGAGGTACCTAGTCAGCTTTGCATGGAAATATTTGACAGCTTAGTTTCTCTATGAAAATGGCAGCCTCATTGACAGTTTCTGGACAGCGTGGAGAGGCAGTTGATTAATTTATTTAGTTTTTATTTTATTTCTTGCTTAGTACAAGCATACTTAATGCTAAACCTTAAACAATCTGAAACTTTAATCTAACTTAAAGATCTTAAGGCTTAACTTTTTATACTAAGAATGGCGCGTAGAGAAGTTGGTGTGGTAGTGTAGTGTAAAGAAGTTATGTGTTTGCCAAATTATGTTAAAGGATCGCCATGTAAAGAAGTTGTTCGGTCGCTAAAGTAAAGATTTACTGCATTGCCATGTGGTGATACAGTATCATTTGTTAATGATATAATTGCATTGCTGGGTTAGGTTAGGATATCTTCTATACTGCTTAATACTGCTTAAGTGCTTAAGTACAAGTGCCATAGGGAGTCCGCGAAAAATGAGAAACAATCTTGCTTGAATGTCAAAATTTATCTGGTTTTATTTAAATGTTGTTGATGCTTATATACTAAAAATCTCTGGGAATATATCCAATGCATATCAACCCTGCGTGAGTCTAATGCTGATAAAAAATCTCGGGTTACAAATGTGACCTAAATTTAATGTTTCTGTCACATAACACTTGTTATCGGTTTTAGATAATTCAAGTGCGACACTAAATTTTAGTCCTTTCCTTTACTGACATATACGCAGTGACACACATCGTAATGTTTACCTGACCCATCTGTTGGTGGCATATGGGCAACGAACTGTGTTCTATTCATATTCCACATTCTTATGGTGGCAGCATTCTATGGATTGTATGCGTTATCTTGTATGCAGTATTGTTTTGGTGGACAATTTTGTTCATGTTGAGACTAGGTCCACTACAACAGTAGGGCGTTTACGAGAGTGAATCTGTCAAAAAAAAAAAAAACGTCAACCCTATGATAACGTCTATGGATGTGTTGGATTGTTTCTGAGACATATTTAAAGATAATTTTTTTTTTTACTAAATCAACACTAGAATTATTTTTCTTTTTTATTAATTTTTTGATTTTATCTCTTCTATTTCTTACCTTGTTTTAATATCTTTCTTCATTTATTATACTTTATTTTTGTTAGTCTATAAGAGGTTTATATTCTAATTGATGAAGTAAATAAATAAATAATCTCAGGCGAAATAGCCTTCAATAACTTTAGCAAAGGCTTGAAAACCCAGGGTTACCGTGTCAGACAAAATTGACGAAAGAACTAAGATCCTTCGCGCAGCAGTTTAAAGTTTGGGCTTACCCTCTGTTCCGCTCTTTCAAGCATTAAATGAACACACTCTCCAACTGCCTGCATTTCCTCCAATAATCTTGGAGATCGTTGCCATTGGTTATGGTTTTCAGTCCAATAACTTTTGCTCCAATTCCTTCCGCTTTACAGCTCCGTGGCAAAGTGCTCAACAAGATGTGTGCTTCGATATTAAAAGGGGAGCCTTGTTACCGATATCGACACTCCCTTGTGACGAATATCATTATGGTTTCTTTATCAATAAAATGCTGAAGAGTCATGTGATAAGATTCCTGTGCAACCACTGAAATGGGTATGAACGTTAGACTTTGCACTTTTTCAAACATTTCATTTCTTTTTGTGGTGTTTTGGGTAGAAAAAACTTGCTGCTTTTGAAAATATATTTTCCCAATATTTTCAGCACCAGCTCTTTGTGAGCTTAATCAAGTGATACTCTACGTGCTACTGTTTACGATTTAATCAAAGACAGCGACCGAGATGACATCACCGCAATGCCCAAGGTTCGATAAAACAAGGCAAATAAACAGAATCCATAAATCAAACCTATGTAAATAATGTAAATGTCTTTTAACTACTTTAAAATATACATATACTTTATTATAACTTTTCGAACAACACAAAGTAATAGCGTTTTACTTTTAATTCCAACAAAGTTAACTCTATAATATATATTTAAGAAAAAATAGGAATAATGAAAGCCAGCACATAATTCAACACAATATTTTTTGGTCCTTCGAGCCGGAGGCATGAATTTTCTGCTCAAATACTTGCACTCTCACTTCTGGATGATGTCTGCTCTGCCACTGAATGGTTCTTATTTATATTTCACGGTTATTTTGATTGGCATAAGATTAAATCCCACTGAGAGATAACATTTCATTGGAAATTTGTATCGTCCCTATGCGGTAAGTTTTCCGAGAATTTTCCTCTGATTATTAGCACAATATTGTCGGCATAACCTCAACACCTTATGTCACACACTTTGAAAGGCGATGACGGAGTTCACATACTACAGCAGTTCGCATTAAGGAGGACAGAGAAAAGATGATCCTTTGATGGTCAACTTTATATTTCTCGGAATTTATCCTGCTAATGGATATAATATTTAACACTAAGTTTTCTTATCGAAAGTTTGAAGAACATAAAACATGTAGGGACAGATCCTTTGTACTTGACAGTCAAAGTGAATGCAAGTGGCTAAAGATCAAACTTCCTGGTTCACTATTACCTGACTGTTGACGTTGAGCTTAGCTGTACGTTGATTACTTCAAACTGGGGTTTTGGCCCACTGAACTTGGCATTTGATCATTCGAATCCTAATGGAAATATAAATTAATATAACCACTTCGACACTCGCTGTCGATATTAGTTTCAATCTACCGATTGTATCTCCTCATCGCATCTCTATACGAGTACATACGAGTATGTTACCAACGGTATATCAAAATTAATAAACCATATGAAAGTGGGGGTAAAATAGTGCTCGGTTAGGCAAAGCTTCCTATCCTCATTCCCACGTTCAATTCACCCTTCTCCAGCCTAGCCATGCATGTAGCGATTCCTTGCAATTAATTGCCGATATACCGATTGATTGAAAGGTTTACTGCAGGCTAAACAAATAACTCATCATATGCTTGTAACACAAAACGGTCCTAATTAATTTGTAACGGATCTGTAGCCGTCGCTGCTGGTGAGCTAGTACCAGTCTCCATCGATGCCCACCGCTTTGCCAGTTCAGTGAAACTGTATAGAGCCTATCTGCCGGAAGGATTCAATAATCCCAACTACATGTCCATAAAGATAACGGCCGGCAGATATTGAATCATATTGGCAATATGATTAATGTTGCTGGCGGGGATTGCCTGGCAACAACAGAATTACGACATCTGACAGCATCTCAGTAGGTATGTCCAGGACCCTTATCCGAGGTGGATACTCGGTTCGTGTGTGCCTGTGTTTGTTTGTCAGCGTGTGCTCTGTGCATTTTGTGAATTTTAAGATACCCTGGCGTTCGCCTTGCTGAAGGCATTAATCAACAGAACAATGATATTCTGATATCAAAGGAAGAGAACGTAGTGAAGCACGTAAACAAAGTCAATCCTCGTTTTATTTGCTGAGCAGAATTATGATGTCACTTTCATGACATGTGTCTGTATGTAGATAGAATCATTGGGGTTATTTTTATGAGCTCTATTGATTTCTAATAGAACATACTTGCAGTCGTTTAAATGTACTCTTTAACACGCCTGTGCCAGACGCTAGTTACCTAAACGTAAAGCAAAAGTTTCACGTGTGAACCTAAAAGTACGAGGGTCATAGCAAACCTACATACAAATATAGGCAAACAAATTGGACGTCACAAACAAAAGCTTCCAAAACGTGGAAAACTATGGATCAAACTAAACATGCTAATATGTCTGCAACATCTCAGGGCACGGTTGCCGTGTTGGTAGATTTCTACCAAACATGGTAGGTTTTTTCAGCTTCGGTAGGTTGGTAGGCTTTAATTCGATTTGGTAGTTTTTTTTTTACAAATCTGGCATGAAAGGCAATTAACCCAAAAACATCTGTGCCAATTCAACTCGTTTAAACGCATTGGCGCAAATTCATAGTCAGATAAGGCCGACAGTAAAATAATTTATTCACCTACATAACCTAAAATATACTTTCTACTATTCATAGTCACCTTATAGTCGACTTCTAACTTATAGCCGACTCGAAAATTTAAAATGAGCCAAACGTCACTTTAAATAATTAGAGTCGGCTCTAAATTTCTCTTGCTTTACAAAAACATCCCAAAGTCGATACTAAGTCTGCTTTTACACTTAAGACTTGTGAGTCTAGACTTTTTTCGAATATATATATATACTGGCTTAAATTTTATGTTATTTAAAAACAAATTTTGCTTTGGTATGTTTTTCTCTGGATGGTAGGTTTTGCTGGGAAGTACGGTAGGAATTTTTTTTTGCGAGTGGCAACCGTGCCTCAGGGTTGCCATGCCAAACGGGGCCAAACGGTCCGAGAAACCTCCATTTTAACTCTATCAGTGATCAAAATCAGAACTTAAACCGGAGTAAAAGCCAGCAGAGTAATTGCGCATCGCATTGCTCACCACGTTATTCATTCAAATTACCAGAAAATTAAGAGAAAACCAGAACTAAATGATGGGATAGAAAATGCCAGGAAGCTCAGAAATGATAGCGACAACCAACAGATGCATACTGGGGCAAGCTTTCCCTAAGTTTGGTTGGAATTACTTGTTGAATACCGCTGACCTTTCCAGCAGAACAAGGCTAGGGCTCTCATATAAACCACAATGGTAACCAAACGCTGGGTTCGAGATCAAAATGTGGAACTTTTGCCATAGCCGCCATACTCAATTGACTTGAAAATAATGGAGAATTTTTGGGTATAGAAATCACGGAAAGGAGGAAGGAGTCAGTACCAAACCAAAGGAGACTATGAATATGTACAGCTGTGGCCAACTAATTAAAAACACCCTGACTGTCTATTTAAACAAGCGCACATTTTTTTCTGTTAACATAATGGTAATGCTTTTTGTTTTAGGACAAAGAGATGACTTTGCTTGTCAAAAAATAATGCATTTGTAGTTGGTTCCCCGTGCGGTTCATATTTTATCGTGGGAAGTGTAGAAAAAAGTGTTTGCTTTCGCGTGGCCATCTAATTAGAAACACCTAAGTTCGATTCGAATTATTGAAAAATTTCAAAGGTTAGTCAATAATCGAACGAGTGTTTAGATTAATTTACTGTTAATTTTATTTTGATTTAGACGATTTTGGGATGGCTAAAACCAAAAGCTACTCAGAAGGCAATTATTGAAATGCGGGCTCTCAAAATGTCATACCGAGCAATCGTAACTCAATTAAATTGCTAAGTTAAGAAAATTATTGACGCTATCTAGCATTTCAAGGTATTTGAAACCCCAGAAAAAGCTCAAAGGAAAAATCGGCCGCGCAAAACATCTAAAAGGACTAATCGAAACATTGGTTGGCTTGCCAAATTTGATCCAGAAATAAGTCCAATGGAAATCCAGCGACAAATTTCAGAAGAATCGTCTACTCCTGGGATTAGATTCAGGATATTCTAGATATTGGATGATATTGTGGGCACCGTAGCGCAAGTGATTAGTGCGTCGGACTACTGAGCCAGCGGTCTTGGGTTCGAATCCCGCTGCAAACACCTAAAAAGTTTTTCACAGTGCCCACCTCTTCCGAATGCCTGACAAGCATTCAAGAGTATCATTTGTCATGAGAAGCTTCTCAACTCGCCGTTCGGAGTCGGCAAAAAACTGTAGGTCCCTTCCATTCGTGCAAAAATATACCGCGCACACACAAATGGTTGCGGGAAGCTAGGCTTGGTTCTACCTAGGACTGCTGAAGCCAAATATTTATTTTTATTTTTTTTAGATATTGGAAAACAACCTGGTAACTTGGCCGACACAAATTCGCTAGTTATTTGGAAATTCCAGTAGAAGAATGACCCCAAACATATGGCTAAGATCACGAAACAATCTTTCCAATACAATTCAATCAGTGTTCTTCAGTGGGCGGGTTCAAGTGACAACCTGAATCTAATCGAACATCGGTGAGGCGATATCAAAAGGGCAGTCGCCTTAAAATTTTTTTTTAGACATTTTGGGTAATAATATTGAAGATACCTGGAAAGCCATTACTGTGGAGCGCTTCATACGACCCATTCAGTCTATGCAGAATAGATGCCAGGAAGTTATTAGGCAGAAGGGGTTCACCATTTACTATTTTGAACCATAATTTTTGTTTTTATTACTGAAGAATTAACGAAACTTATGAAAAACATTCTTATTTCAAATTTTTAATACGTACTTTATAAATAAACACAGTAATATGAATTTGAATTGGGATGTTTCTAATAAGTTGTCCACAGCTTGGATAAAGATTGCACTGTACTCAGGGTTAAAGGGAAATCAACCCCATTCCTGTTTTTTCAAGAACCTAAAAAGGTGAATAATGTTAATTAAGTGTTTACAGATGTTATTATAATTGGTTAAATACCTTTATAAATGTAGTATTTCCTAAATATCAAAAAAAAAAAAAAAAAACAATAAATTCGACTTACGGGTATAACAATTAAAACCGGAACCAGAAAGTAATAGGCTGCGTTCCAAAACATCAAAAATATGCGCATTTGGAACGCGATACATTGCATCACTGCTATATATTGACGATATGGAACGCTTGACTTTGCAGTACTGCGGAAGAACTGCGTTTTGGAATTCAGCCATAATTTCAAATCGAGTCCAACAATTAAAGGTCCATTAGACTTTGGGTTACCATACGTCAAGATTTGGCCTGAAGCTTTTAAGGTCTCTGTTAGGCTCAAGCCAGGCTTCATGCTTTGTCAGGCTTTTTAATTTTTTTGACTTATTTATTTCAATACAATTTTAACGAATAAAAAATGCTGATTGCATCCAAATATGAAACGAAAAAACAACAAAATATCCCTCCATGATTGAAGGGAGAACCAATAGTAAAGTTTTATGTCGTTTTCGATTGGGCTTTTCAGATTTTGCTCTCAGAATTCAGATTTTTTGTGGTGGATGGAAAACAAACGAGATTGATCTATTTTTCTGCAATAGTATTAGTTTGTCATTTGATATCTTGTTCGTAAAAGGAAATAAATAAAAAAAAGAAAAATAACACAGGGGAACAAAATTTCATTTTTTCGTTTGTGTCAGGGTGAGACACATCATTTCTTGTATTTAGATTATTTGACGCTGAATCTAAATCTGGCAACAGAATTGCTCTAGCACGTCAAAATTTTGAGATGGGAAAGAGTAGTACTAAAGGATGCTTTAGCTAAAAATGGCTATACAAATTTGGTGTTCTCAAAAAATTACTTCAAATATCGCCAAAAAACGTGTTTTTAGCACTTTGAGGTTGGCAGATCTCAAAATTCTGACCTCCTAGAGCAATTTTGTTGCCAGATTTAGATTCAGTATGTTAAACTCTTTATACTGATCATGTTTTTATTGAAGCATCAATTTCGTTGTAGACCTGTGTAATAAATACAATTTTAAATACACTTTCTTTATATTTTCTAATTTTGTACGGAGTTCTGATAATATTTTTGTTGATTGAAAATATATTTTGTTTTGGTAATGGGGTTTTGTTTTCTTATGCATTTTCAAACGTTTCATGACACTTTTAAAGTGTTAGATTTGTTTACCTGTATGGAGCGAAATGCTGTTGGAACTGGTTTTATTTGGGCACCTTGTTCAATTTCAATTATAAATGCAAACTGCTTATTGCAATTATTATTAAGATTTTTTATTTTTTTATTGCTTCATAGAAACATTGTCCATTTAATCAGTACTTTGTTGGACCTCCTCTTGCTTTTATAACTGCTGTACATCTGCGTTTCATTGACTCACATAGGTTTTTCCATGTGGGTACAGGTTTGGTGTTCCAAAGACTGACTAGTAAATTTTAAGGATTTCAATTTACACTGGATACACCTTCGCAATGTATAGTTTCAAGATTGACCAGATATAGTCCATTGGATTGAGGTCTGTGCTGTAGGGAGGCAAGCTTAGCACATCAGCATTGAATTCTTCAATGTTTAAGAAATAAAAAAATACAAATGTAGTTTTTAATCATAAAATTGTAGCTTATTTTAAAGGCTAGTACGGTGCTCGCGATAAACTAAATTTCTGCCGGTCTCCAAAATTCACATGGAAACCGAAGATAATGACAGTCTTTTTCTCATTGAGCCTGCTGAAATTATATTTTGTGTAGCTCGAAATACATCACTGTTATTATCCACTGAAGTCTAGATCAGCGTTGTGCTGAAGTGCTCAATTGGGTAATTCGGCTCAAGTATTTCTGATTTGGCTCAGTGCTCCGAGCCACAGGGAAATGGCTCACATTTGGCTCATTTGGCTCAAAACTTTGTTTTCTTAAAAAAAACTATTAAAAAGCAATAAAAACAAAATCAGGAAATAAGAATTCACTCTATATAACATTGAGACAAATAATCACAACCGCTTGAAATATGAAGAACACTCACTTATGAGTTTTAAAGAGCCTTTAAAAGGATCAACAAGAACATGTGGAAATTTTTAACAACCTTCTAAAGATGAAATAAGGACATTTTAGCCGTATTCTTTCTTTCCTTGGTTATTTGTTTTCGTTTTTATTTATGTTATGGTATGAAATGCTTCATTATGGTTAGCGAATCTGAATTGAATGTTTGAATTTTCGCGAATCGTAATAAGTTGATATCGCATTTCGCCAAATTTGTGGCTTGATGTCAAGCGAATGTAATTTTTGCCATTTCCAAGCCGTAATACCAAATGATCGCAGTCGCTGATGCTGTGTTCGTGTTTATACAGAAACAGGAACCAATAATTTTCTTTGGGCTTTCATATTCAGATTTTCAGTAATTTGACTAATTTGGCTCAACCTGGTGTGGAATGGCTCGGAAAATGGCTCAACTCCAACATTTATCCGGAACAACGCTGGTCTAGACTCGATTCCGACGGCTTTGGAGCATAAAAAAAGCTATCTTCCACTGGGGTCGTCAGTTTTTTGGCCGCGTGGAGCCTTTCCTTCTGCTGGTAGTCCCGGTCTCACGATATTTTTTCCAATTCCATACCACAGTACGTTTGGCAACATTAAATATTTCAGATTTTGTGAAAGACACAAAATATTAGATTTGCACTCCAACCTGTGTTTCACTTTGTTGTTGTTATTTTGGTTCATCTTAGACAGTTATCACGAGCTAAATGTACCTCTCATTTAGAATTACATCGACATTTTTGCACTAATTGAACGACATTTTGCTACATAGTGCAAAAAACATCGTAGCACAAACAGCACTCATGTAAACTTTGCCTGTCATTGTCATACCTCAGACATCAACATTAATATATGGAAATTAAGTTTATGACTGTTAATTTGTTTTAAGTAAAATGTTTTGTTAAAGAAATTTAATTTGTTTTTTTGTCAGCCTTTTTGCTTCAAAATCAGGCTTTTCTCTCTTAACTGCCCGGCTTTTCGAATTTTTTTGATTAGACTGCAAATATCTTCATTTATTAACGAAAATTCCGTAAAAATGCCAAGTGATGATAAATTCGATTAATAAGCCAATTTGAAGGACCCCGGAAGTCAGACCTGACACAGTTTCGTAACAGACTTCGATTTTGCCTTTCTCTGTGCTTTAGGTTATGACTATTGCAAAAAACTGTTTGCAGGAATATTTCCGCCTTTTCCAATTTCTAGTTCCACCAAAACAGTTGCAGAAGTCTGTCAATATTTTTCTCGAATAACTGGAGAAAGTGGCTTATTTAAAGGTTTCGTATTTTTAAGAGTGTTTCCATGGAGTTTCTTTTTAATACAATATATCTGCTGCCAACAACAACTGCCAACAATCTTTCGAGGTTCGCTGATGTAAAAAAAAGTATAAACAGCTCCTTCCTTAAATCAGATACACAATTAATTTATAAATATAACATTAGTCTTGAAGCTTCATCCATATGCACACAAATTAATTCAGTCGAGAAACTCACAAAGGACTTCACACCGGCGATGATGTGATGCTGCATTAACGAAATTTATCCAGAAACTCTTACGAACCCCTAAGGAAAATTTAATGGCTTTACTCGAACAAAATGCTAGTACACACTTTAGAATGCCTTCCTGCTCGTATGTTCATTTTTCACTAGCTGAATAATAGCCACCTTTGGTGAACAAGTCTCCGACTCCCGATGATGCGATGTGATGGCACAACAACACGGGCTCATACGAGCGTACTCGTAATACTCAACGGAATGAGAGCAGGATCAAAGTGCAGGAGCAAAACAACTATAACTAGTTGTTGGCAAAATTCAATCCACACATATTTTTAGAAAATTTCATGGGAATTCTGCCATTAGTGTACGTACCCTACTCACAGAAAGGACGACTTGCAAGGAGAAATTCTCGGACTAGCTATGCGAGATGCAAGTGCGTTGCAGTTTCAGGTTGAAGCCCACCCTCTCCTGGGATGCCCCCGGAATGGGAAAGATGCCAGAAAATATTTTATTTGTCAAATAAGTACATTGCTTATATTTATACTGAGCTTTGTCCATCTAAGCTGTGTATGTGAATAGAAGAGAAACAGAGATAGAGATATCAGACGAGATGCCGGAAGCGATTCTGTACGTACGAAGAAAACTAAACTTTGAGTGGCATACCTAGTTCTTAAAAGATTTTCAATAATACAAACAAGCAACTTACTCAACAAAGAGATTTCAATACATGTGCTACCAATATACATATGTACATAAGTGTGATATGCAACAAAGACCAATATCGAAGAAAGGCTCCAATCTCATTTGGTTGACCTGAATAAATTCTTGAAACCAGAGTTTTAGCAGATGCCAGCAATCCAACTACTGAACTTTGTTAAGTTTTTTTTACAATGAAATCGAATTATTTAAAAGAATAGTGCTGTGCTGATTGCAAACAAGCGAAGCGGTTAAACCAGAAAGATGTCGTTAATTTTGGTCCTTTTCGAACACAAGCTCGAATTATTAGAAAAATGCGCCGACTCATCACAAGTGGACCCTGGGACTTGAATCGAATCTAAGAAAATACAGTAGATGACGGATATCGGAAAACCTCAAATAACTCGCTTATAAGTTGTATACATAACCCCAAAAGGTTATGTATTAAATGTAACTCATATAAGAAAAACGTTTATAAGAAAAACACGGATATAGGAAACTAATAATTCTAGTATAAAATTTTTTGATTGCATATAAAAATAAACGTCTATAAGAAACTATCACGTGTGAACATCCATTTGATGTGACGTGTAAAAACGTTGGTTGAAAACTCAAACTTGTGTATACACCCTTATGAAATTACATATAAGGACCGTTCGCGTACTTTTTGCACTAAATATTTGATATCTGTCAATTTCCGAAGAGTGGGGGTGAAATTCTCTCAAAGACAGAAAAATTGCGAAAAAGTAAACGAACGCTTTAAGCACCAAAAAATGAAAAATGTACCGTATGCGTTGTTTATTAATGTATTCATATCAGCCCCTTACATTGACCAGCCAGTGAAAGTTAGGAACCCAACGGTCAAAGTTTTAGGATGAATGCTAAGAAATTATTAAACACTTTTTATTTGCGATTAATTTTAAATAACAATTAGCTAATAAGGCACCGTTTCTTTATATTTCACTAATAATAAATGGAACGATTGAATATTGTTTTCGTGACGTGCCGAGATGATTATACCGACACTTAAAAATACGCGTTTAAACAGGCCACTCGTTATTGGCGGTTATTTTCAATTATGACAATTGTACATCTCCTGATTTTTTTTCTGTCATTTAAATATCCAGGGATGAAATAAGTGGTAATATTATTTAAATATCTGGTCATTGGTTGTCGCTGGGAAAGTTTAAAAGATTTTATGTTTTTTGGTCAATGTTAGGCACCCAGTCAATGTAAGGGCATTTTACGGTATGTGACAGTTTTCTTAAAATACCGTAAAGAAATTTCTTGTGGTAAAATTCGTAGCATGGGGAAATTTCTTACTCTCTCGTGAGCACCCTCTTTTAGCCCTTTCGCTCCCAAATTTTTATTTCTATATTATTCGAGTTTTTATGTAAATCTTTGTTAACTTTAAAAGATTAAATGTTTTTTTTATAGGTTTGGATTAAATTCAAGGCCAGTTTTTGGAATTTTATGCCGGGACGTACTGTTCCATTAGTATTTTTGAGTGGGATGTATTCGTCCACTGAAATCATTTGAGTCAGAGTTGTCTTCTTCCAAAAGACGTTGCAAATCTTCAGGTAGTGAAGCCATTCGAAAGCTGTTTTACGTAAGAACTGCATAATAATTAAAATGTACATAATAACGTTTACAGCACCAATGGGACATAATATGTGACCCATATCGATAAATCCCAGACTGATTTTGTTAGAAATAAATTAATCTACTTTTTATATATTTTTTTTGTGGTTCTTGAGCACTAAATGCACGTAATGGTATTTACATACCTAGTATGAAAATCTAAAAAAAACTACGGACTTACAACTAAATAACCACTTTGTACAAGAATATTGAGTGCACTGTGCAAGAATCGACCGGCAATTGATTTATTCTGGTAGTTGCTAAAAAAAATCGACTGTGCAAACTGGGAAAAGTAGCGTTTAAAAAGCATGATCATACCTGGGACATATTAAATAACATTTATACATGGGACCAATTTAAATAACATTTTCTTTCAAATATGGCTTTCTGGGTAACGAAAGGGTTAAAAAAAACTACGAAATTTTTACGTACGCGAACGGGTTTTCGTTACTTTTCGTTATTTTTTGTAGATTTTCATAGTGCTGGGAGCGTAAGCGAACGGACCTACATATTGAACGCCAATGATATTGTAAGAAATTACTGATGGACGAGTCCAAATACAAAAAAAAAAAAGCGCGCATGTATATACATACCATATATAAGAAAATTTCTTTCTTTTAATCATTCTTTTTATATAAGAAAGTTTATTTCTTATATCCATTCTTTTAATTTGGACTTTCTTATATCCGTCATCTACTGAACCGTTCTTTTACATAAAAGATTCCCTCCATCAGCAATATAACGTAATTCCAATGACAATTGCACATCCTTGCAATCATCGTTCGCCATAACAATGGTTCGTATTTTGTTGACCAAAAAAAGCCAAAAAACGGCAAAATTATACCGCAGAAAAGGCAAAAAACGGCTTTTAATAATTAAAGTTTTTATGCATTATTATTAGCATTGTAATAGGACTGCACAACCCAAAACATTATGAAGTTCTCGTAACAATCGCCTGCGATTATCTCTCAGGACAGCATTGAATGAAATAAAGGATCTCTCAACATGGGCAGAGCCTAGTGGAGTCAAGATAAGAGATGTCACGTCGTTGACTTTAATATTTGAGAGCAATTTGGAGTTTGCAGCGCTATTTACTTTATTTGCTGAAAAAACGGCGTACATATTTTTCATCAAATCTTCAGCTAATGGCCCTTTAGCGTTTTGTAATTTCTCCTCGATCCCGTTCAAGTATGTCGCAGAATATGAATAAAGATGAAAAGGCGCACTTCCCAGATGTCTAAAGGTTTATGTAAGATGAAAAGATGGTAAATAAAACTGCGGCAAACGCCTGAGATTGCACTTACGGCACAAGAGGAAGCGCATATGTATGTTGAGTTGATACAAATATATTTAGGGTTGTATTGGTGTGTAGCTACCCAGTCGCGAAATTGGTAGGGCCTTACCTAAGTAATGTGTTCTGCAGTACTGAACATAGAATGAAGCTTCATTACAATCAATAAAGCCTCTACATTCTTAGTGAAGTTCTTCCATCAGGCATTCTTATTTTATTATTAAGTAATGCCACTGCATTACCCAGTCGATGAAAGGTAATGGAGAACAGAATGACATGTATTGAGAATATTTTCTTGCTTCGCCTTGCTATAATATACACTGTATTGCTTTATATGATTTTTAAGAAGTACTTCTTTCCTGGATTCCAATTACATCTATCCGAATATAATATGTAATGAGTTGACATTTTTCTAACTGAATTCGTGGCGTCGCTGTTCTGGGAGTTTAGTTTATTGCATCAGACGATCGTTGTATTATCATTCTGGCTGCGATTTTTGAAGTTAAAAGTTGATTTCTTGTGAACATAAGTGAATAATTATAATTAAAAAGTGAGTTCGAAATAGTAAGTATACATTGGTATACATTTAAATAAATAACTTCAAGAATGGCAAGGATGGAAAATGGCAAACGCCAGTTTTAAGAAAACTTTTTGGATTGAGTAGTCAATACCTATAACTTTGGCGGAAGTGAGGAAAGTGGCGCTGTAAGAGGTAAATAATGTTGTGGACTTATGTAATTGAGTATTGTCCGAATCTTATTTATTATTGCTAAAATTATACTTTCTTTTACACAGAAGCTACAGAAAAATACGGGAAGAACGCAACACCAGGAACCCGGGAAAAACTCAAAAAATCGTTATTTTGAGAATATACATAATATGTACATATTATGTTTAGCAAAAAAAAAAAAAAAAAAAACAATAAAAAAAACTTAAAATTAAAATTAAGAAACTTCATTGTTATCTACCCTATTTTTTATTTGATTTTCCAGCGGGTTCTTTTAAGTACATAAAATGGCAGCCATGAATGTTCTTCTTACTGGGTAATGCAGGGTGGAAGTCATGAATGTGCTGCTTACTGAGTAATCGAGGATGGAAGTCATGAATGTGCTACCTACTCCGTAATGCAGGATATGGAAGTCACGACTATGGTACTTACTCGGTAATGCAGAATGGAGGCGATCACCTCCCTCCTATGACATGATGTGTAAAATGTAATGCGCGCTATCCACGTGCGAGAATCGAGTTGAGAAGTACTTGTCATTACCGATAAGTACTTCTAGAATCGATGATAGAATGGGTTTTGCAAGGCCTTACCTCTAGAACTACTTCTAGAAGTAGTGTTCATAGAATTAGACCGCATTACAGGCAATGAAATGTTTCAATTATAATAGAAGTCCTTCCATAATGCAATACTGTTCATTGAACCTAGAACTAGTGAAATGGAAGGCATTACCGAACTAGTAAAAAGTAATGCAGGATGGGATTGGTATATGCTTAAGAAAAGTTGAGGGCATTACCGTACGAATGCGAGGTAATGCGGCAAGGAAGGACTCAACAAGTATACTTTTCTGTAAAATGATCTCACCGCGTTGTTTATGACTGTCGCCTGCTTGTCGCATTTAGAATTGCGTTTGTTTGTTAACCAAGGCAAATCATTCGGTTTAAGATTTTAAGTGCAAAAGTGCTAAGTTCTCGGCTCAAACTATGGCTCTGCAATGTTCTATATGCTATGTAAAATGATTTTTTTATAAAACTCTGATTCACAGATTTTCAACTAAGAAAAAATTACCAAAAAAATACTACAGTATCGCTTTTCCAAGATTTAGATTCAGTTTCTACGTCACGTTTTACATTAAATAAGCCATTAGCAAATATGAAAATGACTGGAAAGTGCAAAAAAGGGCATGAATGCACTACTTCCTTGTAATGTGTTCGAGAATTACTTCTGAGACAACTTCTGGGTATTGCAGAGTGGAGAGGCGATCGCTTCCTCCTATGACATGCAATGCAAAATGTAATGCCTTTTTTACATGTGGTGTAATCGAGTTGAGAAGTAGTTCCGACTCCATTATTTAAGTTTGAACCGAGAACATAGCATATCCGCACTTAAAATCTTCAATCAAATGTTTGCGATTGGCATTGTTAAACAAACATACATAGTTCTGTAAATGCGACAAGCAGGCGACAATCATTAACAACGCGGTGAGATCATTTCACAGAAAAGTATACTTGTTGAGTCCTTCCTTGCCGCATTACCTTGCATTCGTACTGTAATGCCCTGAATTTTTCTTAAGCATAGACTAATTCCATTCTGCATTACTCTTCACTAGTTCGGTAATGCCTTCCATTTCACTAATTTTGGGTTCAATGAACAGTATTGCATTATGGAAGGACTTCTTTTATAATTGAAAGATTTCATTGCCTGTAATGCGGCCTAATTCTATGTCCAATACGTTTGAAAGTAGTTCCAGAGGCAATGCCTTGCAAAACCGCGACTGGGTATTTTTTTTATTTATGGGCGCTGGTGTAAACAACGCGTGCAGTTATGTCCATGTGCGAAGGAAAAACCTGCTCTCATACGTGTGGACACTGGACTAAAATGTCTTTCGTGTGAGCAACGATAAATCGTATAGTTAGGGAGAAAGTGCACAGCTACTCGTACATTAAAAAATATCACCAAAAAGGCAAGAAAAGGCAGTGTGAATTAAAAAAGGCAAAAAAGGCAATATGAGTAATAAAAGGCAAAAAAGGCAAAGTCAACTAAATCCATTCCCTGGCTCAAAGCCATATGGGAATATTTTTAAGGATCGCCTATTAAAGCGTATTTTTATCGTTACCATAGACCGCATGATGAGCCACCGCCTTAATCTAAGACACAGGCTTCTCAAAAGACCAAATATTGAATATGAGTACAAGGACGATGATAAAAACGATAACGAAGACGAGGAAACATCTCCTTTGCATGTCTCCTGTTTATTAGTAATTCCATCATAATTCCAAGCAAACGTGCATTTTATTTCAATTTCTGTCTTCTTTCTTCTCCTTTGCCTTATGTCCTTTTGCTTCTATTTTTTTTTCGTTCTTTCAACAAGCAAGAAACTCTCAGAACATACTCCACAAAGGTAGAGGACCATGAAGGAGCTCTAATCACGTAGCGATTTTATAGAAAAAATTCACACAATTCCATGGCATGAACAATGAATCTGAAGGATAACGAGGAGCACAAGTAATCCAGGAAAAAGCAAAAAAAAACCTTAATGCGCCATCATTCATCCAAGAAAAATATGAAAGTGAACTGTGCAAGGAAAAATGTGTATAAGGATATGAAAGGAAAAGAAAATCTTGACCATTATGGAAACAAACTTTAAGGCGGTTTCGGTTCACTTCAACAGGCCATAACTTTGCGGAAAAATTGTACGTTTATAAGGGATGGACGTCGCGGCGCCATGCAAGGGGGATACGTACTAGGAAGCATCAAGCAAAAAGTTAAAATGATGACTCCATGGGCAATAACATTAGAAATAATGATTTAGTGAAACGCTTCAAATAGTTGAAGTCATTTTGGAAATAAAGCACGTAATTGATGACGTTTATGAATGACAGCAGGTTTGGCATGAGTAGATATAGTGCGCGGAGATTATTCATACGAGTATAACACATTAGATGTAGTGCGGAGATGAAAGGGATGTGTTAAGGACATTCCTGAGTACCAACTTTGGGCAATCGCAATTTTAAATGGATTATAAATAAATTCTATAAAGGAGACAGGGCTACTGTTGAAGAAGTTCAGTAGAAAATACCATAGAAGATAACAATAATTACACTTAAGTCATTTTGACCGTAAAATGTGTAAGCTTATCAGTCAGGCAGTCAAATACAAAAACGGCTTAGAGTGACAAAATAATGGTGCAATAAAACCTCATATTCTCAGATGGATGTGCATTGGCATGGTGAGACCTGTGCTCACCTGTTGGGAAATATAACCAGTCGGGCTATGAGAAGCACACTAAACAAAGTATTATACAGAGACAAACATGTGTAAGCATTACGGGTACAATGAGAACCTGTCTAACTGCGGAATTGGATGTGCTACTGGAGTTTACTCCATTCCATCTTGTAGTGAATGAATTCGGAAATATGGAGTTTCTAAGAATGCCCAAAAAAGGAATAGGGAGAAGAATATGCATTACTCATAAACACTAATAAACTTCTATTCTGGCCTTTCCCAAAGACGATTTCATCCGGACATTTAACTGATCAAAAAACTTTTACATTAAGCTCAGTAACGAGAAAGACTGGAAAGACTGCACCATTAAATGGTACACGGATGGATCTAGAAACGAGGAAGGAAAAGGGGGCAGGTATGTTTGTGCCCAGAACTAAACTATTCGAATCCATGGGCAGTTACGCCAGCATCTTTCAAGCTAAAATCTGCGCTATATTTAATCCTGATAAAGGCTACAAGAGACGCGACATAGCAATACTGTCAGATAGCCAAGCAGCTATTAATTAAATCTGATTTCAGGTCATCAAATCTGGAATTGTCTGGAAATGTCTAGATAAACTAAATAGACCGGGCGAACGAAATAACGTCACCATCTTATGGCTACCAGGACACCTGGGGATAGAACTAGCCAGAAAAGGAGCCGCTACTTCGTGGGTCATGAGCGCTTCTGTGACGTAGGGGAACATACCTTAGAGGGTGACCTTCGATCATTGCAGAAGGCAAACAGGACTAGGTCCTTAGGCAGGCGAAGAAACTTTTGGGTAATCACAGTCTGAAAAGGTTCAAAACTTGCATTAGCATAGACAAAAAAAACTTCGCATTCCGCACTTCAAACTCAAGGCACATCTCACAAAGCTAGCTCTGTCAAATTAAGACTCATGCAGATTTTGCAATACGTCCAGTGAAACTTAAGAATACATACTGGTGGATTGTGTGGCACTAGCCCAGAAAAGATTCAAGTGCTTGGGTAAATACCAAATTACAGCAGAGGATCTACCACTCATAGCACCCGATCTCCTGTTGCGATTTCTCAAAAAAAAAAAAAAAAATGGTCTGGATGTGGTGCTGTGATCTATGGAATTCTCACCTGTGCTAGGTGTGAGCGAAGCTCTCTAGAAATAATGACGAGAGGGATGTTCGTTCGTCTACATTCAGACTTAGGACATTGCAACGTACTGCGGAATCGAATTCAATTTCATAGATGATATTGGAAGATACTCTAAAGAAGTGCTCTATAATCTCATTGCACAAATTGACAAACGATACAGAGCAGAGTGTATAGAGAAGGCTGCTGCATCAGTACACAGAGCTACATACAGCATTCTAAAGCACAATTTGTGTAAGAAGAATTACTTCAACAATAACAACAGCAAAGAAGTTATATCGGCTCTATTTAAATTGAGAGGAGAACTTCTGCAACTTAATTATATCCCGCATCGTCCAGACCTACCAATATACTGCAGCCTTTGTAACCTTTCAGAAAGGGAAGATGTAATCCATTTTATCGGCAGATGCCCTATCCTCAAAGAAATACGAAGACACTTCTTAGGTAGCGACACAAAAACAAAAGAAGACGTTTTAACCTTCCTCAACTGAAAACTATTTTATTATTATCAGTCAGCAATAACGTATCGAAATAAAATTATTAGTGAAAATTAGTATACTATATAAAAAATAAAGCAAAGTAGGTACACTTAATTTGAAATGTTTAATCTATTGTCAATCAGGCAGACGGCAATGCCATGCTAAACGATTTTATGTAAAACATATTTGTAACATAAACATGAAATGAATTAATAAATCAACTATCTATCTATCTATCAGTCAGACTTATAAATAAAATCGTCACAAAGTTCCGTAATGTATATTTATTTATAAGTGTTGTAGAAAATAGCTGCCTTTATATAAGGACTACGGTCTAACACATGAATTTAATTGATCACATCGCGGTACTAGAGAATCAAGAACGCTGCACTCTAATGTATTGAAGTTTATTAAATTTAATCTGTAAGGCTCTACAGAGATTTGCCTAGAGCCAGAGTTTCCTTGAAATATACAGGAAGTAGTATTGCGTGTAAAATAGGCATTATGATAAATATTAACACAGAAGTTACTCTGATGGCTGATGGATAAAAACGTGCCTTTTCTACATCCCTAGATCTGTATAATTTTTGTATCTGCCATCGGGGAGACATATACTCCACAAATGAGAGAACATCTGTAGAAAACTAGGCCCTGAGTTCCACTGCTACTTACTTGAACTGATTAATCCATGCACTATGCACTATTGCAGGGTTTTCTTTAGTTTGGTAAATGAACTGACCATTTCAACGGACTTAATAGGACACCCTTACCTTTGGTGTTATATGGATTACATTCCACATAAACAAGGAATGTCGCTTCATTGAAAATTGTATCAAAAACATACACAGTAGCTCCAGACAATTTCCTAAACATTTCTTCCAAGAACCGTGTCCAAAATTGTAAAGCAATCCCTTATTTGCTAAGAAATACATTTACTGGACTGGGCGACTGGAATACCTGAACTTTGAAAATGTTCACTTCCAGCCTCAGCTACAGTGACTTTCATGCTGATAGTCGCCTTTAAATTTCCAAAAAGGGTCTTCATAAAAAAAGGACTTGCTGATTTAGTGTTTCGGGGCAAACACATAAGTTTATCGCATCCTAAACACTAACAACAAATGCTCCTCAAATATTTACACGTCATTTAAGTAAAACTTTGTAGTAATGAAAATCGCTTGGTTAGCCAGTAAAGCAATTACGATGCCATGGCATATAGCTGGCAACAAGCCATTTTCCAATTTTCTTTGTAAAGTACCGTAATGACTTTATAGAGCAGAGAAGCTCAATTAATCTCATTATGCTCCTGGAATTTCGTAAAACAATGTCCCTATCCTCAGATAGTTGTGCACCCCCTTTCTCTGGCTCTGTGAATTTTCATCTCTGTAAGTGCTATTGCTGGACAAGCAAAAGGGTTGTGAATTACCATTTTTTTCTTTATCCATACACTCGCATCAAGTCCTTTGGTGGAAAATCCATTAGAATACTAAATTAACTTGTCCACTGCACACGTAGGACTTTTATCAGCGAAACCAGATTGAATGAACCCTTTCTGCTGACACACAAAAGGAACTTATTTTCTAAAGTCACCTACCGCTTATCCCATTATTAGTGATA
This sequence comes from Brachyopa scutellaris, assembly GCA_949775065.1. Taxonomy (NCBI): domain Eukaryota; kingdom Metazoa; phylum Arthropoda; class Insecta; order Diptera; family Syrphidae; genus Brachyopa; species Brachyopa scutellaris. The sequence continues at coordinate 98,192,454 of OX459114.1, read as the reverse complement.
AATGACAGGAGTTAGTAACAAATCGAGTGTCCATCGGGGATACTAAAATCAGCTCATAGGAAATGACCAATCCAAATCGGAAACAGTTTGTATGCTTATCTGGAACATCATATTGACACTAGCGAGTCCGAGTAGAGGAGAAGGAGCAGCGGGGGAAAAGCGTTATAAGCGGTCATATGGATTGTGATGGGATCATTCAGTTTATCTTTTACATTGAGTTTAATAAGCGTACCTTGGATGTATTTACAAAAGAAGAAGCCAGTATCAAACAAAGGAGTTGTAATGATATATGCATATATAAATAGGTACTTGTACGTTCAAGAGATAATCGAGACAGAACGCCATATTGGGTCCCTTTTCGTCTCTTTTCCATGATCGATCTTACCCAGGGAGACTCCAGGGATTTCTCCACAGTTCTTCCCTGGCTGCGACTGCTTGTGTTAGTAGTAAACATCTGTTTAGAGGAAATCAATTTCATCATCTGAGTTTCCACACAGCTATCATCTTCTGTTAGGCCCATCTTCCTTAGATTATATCTGAAATTTCGATGACCTGTAGATAATACTACTACCCACTTCAACGTTCTTCGGCGGGTTAATTGTCATTTTAGCCTATCTACATCGTTCCACGGTGGCCCATCTTTTCAGATGTTTCGTTGTGACCCATTTGTTCATCAGGTACTCTTTCTCTACCATTCGTCTTCCAACTTCGAGGTTGACTCCTATTTTGCAAGAGAGTACGCCTTATTATTGCCCTTAATAACAAGGCTACCTTTTACCCAAAGCAGTGTTACTTTATTTTTAGGGAGGCTTAAGGATACAAATAAACTTAGCAGGACATATGGGTCATACATATATGTACACGTTTTGGACGAATGTACGTTCTAGGAGTATAGAGTATTCAAAACACTTTCCGAACAACAATCTTGGGCTTATTCATTCAAAAACGTTGACAAATAACCTGCGATCACATTCTAACTAATGAATAGCAGCAGCATAACGAACGTCCTGAGTTCATTGAAAGTAAATGCAAGTAATCCTTTGTAGATAGTTCGTATTTTCATATTTATTAACTAAAGCGGATACCCGGCGTGCGTTGCTACGCTTTATTTCACAGTAATTTTTTTCACTGTTTTTATGCCGATACAATGCTGCATGAGTTGATTATAATGAGCGTGATAATCAGTCGAAACATCTTATACACGAATAAGAATGAAGCTATTCTGCTTATCTAGTTTTATACAGAAATAGCTGTCCCGCCGGGCTTCGCCCGGGTACTTAAACAGTCGCGTTACTTATTAAGCAAAAAACATTGCTCTATTAATGTGGCCCTGGGTTGAAATAAGAAAAGCCAAATCCGACAAACCTTGTTGAAACACACGAAATGTTCATAGTGAGAATAAACAACAGCATAGTTTTTCTACTACATGTAATGTACGATTTAGTAGCAGACATTTAAAAGCTAATAACACTTTTTTATTCATTCATCTTTTATCAAATTATAAGGGACTTGCATCTATGTACAATGCTCTTCCGACGTCAGTTGTTGCGTTGTCTGAGTCTCTGGATACTACCTGGAAGGACTAGCACTTGGCATGCTTGCATATGCACAGCTAGGTAAAGTCGGATTGGGCATGGTTATTGTCCTAAGGAAGCCAGACGCAGCAAAAGAAACTTTGTTTCATGCCAAGATTTTGGGGGAGTAAAATTAACTCCAAAAATAAACGGACAGACCCTACTAGCTTGCCTGACAGTATTGTTTCGCGCGGCAACAGGTGTTAAGTTGCCTTGAGTACGTTATGTTCCCTCCCATTCACGAAATTCGCGAACGCCATGACAGCTCCCGTACTCTGGATGTTTAAGAAACTGTCCCTAAACCGATGCAAATTACATTTCTAATCTATTAAACCATGTCTTAACGCCTCAAACACGACCACACGTAACCCCATCAAATTATTAACTCAGTTCATGTTAAATTATATACAACTCATTTATTTAAATTTAAAATTAGGAAAAGTAGCCATATTTCATTTTACGTAGATATTTTTAAGTTCCATTAGGTTAAGTTATAGTTAGGTAGTTCAAAATTCAACTAATTAAAAAGGGGGTAACGAATATGTAGAAAGATCAAATACCCTTAAATCGTAAAAAAAAAACAATGTTCAATCAAACCAAATTAAATTTAACTTTATGTCAAATTAGAAACTAAAATTAAATCTGCGTTTAAGTCAATGTCTATGTAATCCAATATAAGTTTATAAAAATATATTATAGAGCTAGTTTGGCGAAAAAGTTAATAACCAATAGAAAAAAAACTCACCACTTATCCACGATGATTAAGAATTTTGTTTTTCTGTTGCTTTGCTATTTATTAAAAATTTTGAAAAAAATCTTGAGGCTGCAGTCCAAATAAAATAATTGAGTTTTAGTATTTTAACAGGCTAAAGGTTGTTTTTGATGTATCGTTTCTTTTTTGTACTCCCCTTAGACACAAAATACTCCCCTGTAAATGTCTAAAATACTCCCATTCGAATTTTCAAAAGGAATTTTCATGGGGTGGTGTGGCGAAAAGTCTCCACTGGTTATGTGGGCGAAGGGGGACTAGGTGGTGATGTGGACGATGCTTGTTTCGTGTGTACGGCTTCTACTGCTGCATACAAGTGCACTTGGGAAAGTTTAAATTTCTGAGCTCCCGGTCCGGAGATGTAAGTGTGGGAGCAAGAGAGTCTCAATGCTTACACACAGGTGTGGGTGCTGGAGGGTCGGTACTTGTGATTGCCTCGAGAATTTTGATCGAGCGGTAGCGCGATTTATGCAAGACCGATCTAATTTTGGATGGGTTGCGGGGCAGGAGGATGTAAGAGAGTCTCGGCGCGATTTCCACTGGTGTTGGAGGTTATGTTCGACGAACACATACAGCGTGGACTATCCGAACACTTTGCCTCCACAAACCGCGAGGGCTCACGGGGTGACACAAATAAAATGTTCACCAAACAATTAGCCTAGTATAGTAGATAATACATATGTATGATCAGAGCAATGCCCTTGGAGATAACTTTCATATGAAATCATTACCTGTAATTTAGGTGCAAATTCCACGTAAATTCTGGTTGATGGTGGGAATTGACTGCTGAGGGTTTATTTTTCCACGGAATTTAGCCACTGATAGGAATTTTACGCAAACCATTTATTAAATAAACTGGTTAGAATAAAGCACGTACCAATATGTTAAGGAATTACCTTAAAGGACTCTTGGGAAAATCTCCGGAATAGTTCCTTCTCGGTTGGAAGTTCGAGAGAAAAAGAACGAGTTTTCCGGCAGAGTTTTAGAAGTACCTACAGAGTTACTCTTAAGGTTGGAAGTACATCCTGAAAATGGCGGATTAACGAAGGAAGTGAATTGGTTTTCGCTGAGTACGAAATATTGAATTCAGTACACGGAGTAACACAGGGATGTCAAAGATAATTAAATCAAGAAAATTTGAACATCCGTAACACAGTCGTCAAGTATTAATTTTTTTTAAGAAATTCTAAATATTCAACACAATGATACATATCTTTAAAGTATTTTATGGCCTTTTGCTTTATATCGGAAGACTAGTATCTGGAAGCTAAATGACTTCAGACTGACTGGAACATCAGGACAGTACAGTGGATGGGGAAGAATGTCCAATCCCAAATATAAGAGTTTCTGTACCTTTACACGTGAGGTGTGGGGTTAAGCATTGCCATGTAATAGTATCGTACCAATCAATTGCATGTATTACTTATGTCGATATCCTCAGAAAATTGTATGACATTTATGGTTTCAAAGCTTGCATAAGCCTGGACAAAAAGAAAACTCCGCATCCTAACTGCGTTTCTACGGGGCACTGTAAACTCAAGGGACATCTCAGGAAGCTAGCTCTGTCAAATTAAGACTCATGCAGTTTTTGCAATGAGTCCAGTGAAACTTCAGAACATATACTGGTGGATTGTGGGGCACTAACTAAGAAAAGATTCAAGTGCTTGGGTAAATACCAAATTACAGCAGAGGATCTACCACTAATAGCACCCAATCTCGTGTTGCGATTTCTCAAAAAAATTAGTCTGGATGTGGTGCTGTGACCTATGAAATGCCCACCTGGGCTAGGTGTGAGCGAAGCTCTCTCTAACCAATTCCGATAGAAATAATGACGAGAGGGATGTTCCTTCGTCTAGGACGAAGGTTGCGGTGCATCTCACCCTTCAATAACAAATAATAACAGTCAGATTTATAAATAAAATCGTCACAAAGTTCCGAAATATATATTTATTCATAAGTGTTGTAGAAAAGAAAAGAAAATTGTATGCCTTTTGTGGTTTCTCGTGGTTAATGCAATGTAAAGTCCACCGGTGAGTTCTGAATTGTCAAATACATTACAGCACACAATCGCAAAATAACCATTTCAACATTGTATGTATTCGAAACACAGAAAACGCACATACATATGTATATACATACGTACAGTACATATTAACAGCACCACCACCCGCCACCAAAGGGGTACCTGCCTGTTCAATCGATCACTGATCTATATGTACATATATGTAAATCTACCCGCTTTGGTTTGATAATTTGTATTCCTATACTTTTTATCCACTTTCTGCCACTAACTCAGCTCCTAGCACACCGATTTTGACCAAACTCCACTGAAACACTCTCAGAAAAATACCAAAATTTTCCACAAAATTTGAACTCAATCGGATCGGTAGTTTCGGAGTCTATAACATACATACAAACAATGTTTCATTTTTATAAAAAGAGATATAATAAATATCATTTATAGACTAATGTTGGGTTATAAATAAAGATGCAATTCGGAAAAATAGAGAGGAATAATAATTTAATTTACAGGTGTAGTAATAACAATTCAGAAGGTTTTTAAACTGTAAGAAAAACAGCAATTTGTTTGCATTTAAATTAATATCACTACCTATGTATTTTAAAATCAATTCAATTATGCACTTAGTTAATTATCCGCCATATGCCTGAAAAGACCAATGGAGCTTTCTAATACCCGAGCTGGCTGATGTGAGTTTTTGGTGCATGTCCAGCCCCACCCCAAAACTGTAACACCCCCGAAAATTGAGTAAAATATATTTTTATTTATATTCAAATCAATAAAAACAGCATGCATGCATAATTAAACAACTATTTTATGAATTAATTATTCTGACCGACAAATTAACTCACAAAATTCAATCCACCCCTGGACTGGACAGTTAAAATTTCCAAATTAAACATTAAACATTGATATTTGATTGTGAATTGCAAAAACCGCAGCCGCTACGCACATAGAGTCACACTCACAGTGGAAATGTTAGCTTAGTGTTGTCCAGAGTGGTAATGCCAAACTAATTACCATGGCTGGGGCACTATTAAATTCCGCATGAGTATACCATATGTATGTTTCTATGGTCATAATTAAACCTAACAAATGCGGCTTTGGCATTTCGGTGGGGAGTGAATAAAACAATCCAAAAAATCACAATTATCCGGAATATGAGTGAATGTATCGCATGCGACATGTGTGGCGTAACTGGGATTATTCTGATTTTTAATTTATTTATCAATTCATTTGAAAATAATTTCATTATTGTGGTCAATATTATAGTCCTATGTAGGCTTGGAATATGTAATGAAAATACATATTGTTCATATTTAATGTAAATATTGCTATTTTGTTTTTTGACAGAGGTAAACCAACTCAATTGAATTTGTTTTTTTTTTTTTGCTTTACTTATTTTCGGTAATAACTCGCAAAGTTTTTTACAAAAACAAATAAAAAACAAATATTTTTGAAATCTCCAATAATCGCCCCAAGCTTTAATTAATCATCATACTATACAATAAAGCAGTAAGGCTCATTCTGTAAACACGGCTGTATCTCGGACTGGAGCTTAAACGGTTGGCCGAATTTGTTTGAAACTTCATATCTTAGGTCTGTGGGACTATACCACAAGGCCAATATGGAATTTGCATTCTAGCCCCAAAAATTAAGGTACCTATGCTTCATTTGGGACCGATTTCATAAAAAGCGGATTTTCTCGTAAACGGCTCAAACGATTTTGTTAAAATTTCATATTTAAGTTAGCTTAGATACATGCTATCAATTGTCATACCAGTGCCCATGTTCTGTAACTCTCGCATCGAGAAATTTTTCGATGGAACGCTGTGAATTGAATAAAAATACACTTTCTCGCATTCATCTGTATTTGTAACTCTCGATGTCGAAAAACTTTTCGCATGAAACAATTTGGAAAAAAAATTACTGGAAAGATGCGAGAAAACTTGTTTCTGTAACTTTCACATGCGAAAAGTTTTTCGATTATTTGTCAAAATTTCTCACTAAGTATAAGGCATGCGAGAAAGACAGAATGGCCGAGAATAATAATAATAATAATAATAACCCCTTCAGGGATAAACCTTGCCGCGGTGAGGTGGCTTTGATGTTTATTTCTGCGAAGCTAAGAGTTATGTTGACTAAGGACCACCGATGTCAAAAAGATCGACGTGGAGAAATGAAACGTAACTAGTTATCCCATAAATAAACATGGAGACACACAATGTAAATAGATTAGAAAGAATGCCGCTCCAGAGGTCGTCGGGCACCACCTGGAGTCAGCCCTGGGGGCGACAGCATGAAAGCCGTTGGTGGTCAGATGCCTGTGAGAGCACTGTCAATAGTCATCACTCCAAAAGTGCAATTGAAAGGGTCATGCTTCCTCGCAAATTGGGAGGCAGAGATAATAGTGAACATAGGTCGATTGCATTACCAACAGCAACTAAATCTGCGAGCCTATTTCCAAAATACACCATTAGACCTATTAAAGCCCATTGCACTGCAGCTCACCTCAGAAGACTTTCCTTGTCCCAATAATGTAGGAACCACTAGTGAGATTATCACAACTTGGAAATCGAAACCCATACATGGAGGCCACTCTCATGAGCTCCATATGCAATACGTCGACCAACAGGCTTCAAACCTTTGGCTTATCGAAGAAAACTTGCTTTCGGAAACTGAGAGATTCGTCATCGCCATAGAAGACAAAGTCATAGCCACTAGAAATTATCGAAAGATTGTGATCAGGGATGAAGTAGAGGACAAGTACAGACGGTGTGGAGACAACAGCGAGACCATCGAGCACGTCATCTCAGGATGCAGGGCACTTACTAGCCAGGATTACACAAATAGGTACAATGTCGCTCGATTGATAAACCAACAGCTGGCACTGAACAGCGCGTTACTTCAACAGCATACGCCCTGCTATAAATACCAGCCCCTTCCTGTGCGAGAAAATAATCTCTACAAGTTTTATTGGGACGTCAATAACCAGAGACCAGCATATACCAGCAAACAGACCAGACATAGTTTTGTTTGACAAGGCAAAAGTTGACAAAAGTCTCCAAATACTCCGCACTGGCAATAGAACTTAGGGCAATGTATGGCGCAGAGCAAGTGGAAATAACACCTATAGTAATTTCAGACACGGGCTTGGTGTATAACAACCTAACCGCGAATTTAAAAAAACACTGCTTAGAAAGATTGCTTCCACAAATACAAATAGCTGTATTGTTGAAATTCCTGTTTACTACACAACAACAAGAGACCAAAGGGCGTAGAACTTGGACTACGTTCCAATAGAGCCTAATCCTCTGTATACATATTCCCGGGATAGGTGTTTTCCAGCCTTTGAGCTGAGAATGAACATACAAATCTATTATAATAACATACTATCTGACACAATTTAAGGAAAACTCGATTTCATTAATTGTTTTGTTTTGATATGTCAAATAGATTTTTCCATCGGAATACGAAACTATTTTTTCAGGTTTTCGACCTCAGTTACAGAAACACTTTTTTTCCAGAGGCGAGAAACGCCGGAATTTTTTGTTTCACGGGTTCTCGATGCGAAAAGTTTTCGCATAAGTTACAGAACATGGGTACAGGTTTTTGACTAAAAATTTGTACAACGGTACTTGACTTTTTAACTGATTTTCTAAAATTGTGTATTTTTCGGATATTGCTCAGTCGATCGGTATTACCGATTTTCATCTGGTAACTGTTTAAAAGTGAAATAGCAATAAGAACTACCATGTAATGTGAAAAGAGCATCAGCATGTTTTCATGTACATGTGTACCTTCATATACCCCTCGCATCTTTTGCTCCTCTTGCAGTACAATTCGGTATGAAAGTGGATGCATATGAATTAGGTGAAGTTAAAACAGATAATAATCCATCTTATAAATAAAGTTGAGGAACAAATTATTCTAAAGTCCAACTAAATTTTCAAAAATATTTATTTAGCAACAGCTAATAATGGGGCTGAAAGTGGGTACATAAGATTGATTGTAGAAGTAAATTTCTATCGTTTTCGAATTCAAAATCTGCCGTGCATACAACTATAACGAAGGCATGATTTTCACCACAAGGAAATGTCGAAAAAAAGAACATGGTAATGTTGTGGGCCTAACCGATGATGGTGCTGTTGTTGTCTTTTTCTTCCTTTCAGTTCTCCCAATTCAATTCTGCGTTATAGCTTATTCTATGAATTCTAACTCAGTTTATACGACGCGGCGCATAATAGCACGCGAAAGGAATATACGAGTACATATGTACATATGAATAGCGAATTATTTATCTTCAGAGGTAGGCATTGAATCGTCTCACTACACTAAGCTTTTATTGGTTAGTATAATTCACCCAGTTATTTTCTTAACTTACATATATTTTTGCCCATTAAGCTCTGTAAAAATGTTCGTCGTTTTCGACGGGGTTCAGCTAGTAGTCACATATTGGTGACTCGGAAAGAAAATATTTTTTTCGTTTTAGTTCATAAAGGCTTGTTTTTAAAAAAACATTTTTTAATTATACATATATGTATTTATTTTTTAGTTTTTAGTATCTGAATTTGTTTTACAAATTTACGTGCACCGTATATTGGCTTACTTACTTACTTAGTTGGCGCTACAGCTCGAGGTGAACCTGGGCCTGCTTCTCGCAACCATTTTTGTGTGCGTGTGGTATTTTTGCACGAATGGAAGGGACCTACAGTTTTTTGCCATTTCCGAACTCCGGCTTGGGTGGGTTTAAAATAAATAAATAAATAAACGGCGTCAGCAGTTCTATATAGAACCAAGCCTAGCTTCTCGCAACCATTTGTATGTGCGTGTTACTTTTTCCACGAAATGGAAGGGACCTACAGTTTTTTACCGACTCCGAATGGCGAGTTGAAAAGCTTCTCATGACAAACGATACTCTTTGATTGCTTGTCAGTTACTCGAAAAAGGTGACACCGTGAAAAAAAACTTTTAGGTGTTTTAGCTGGGATTGAACCCGAGCAGCATGTGTAGTAGTCCAACGTACTAACCAGCACGGCCACGGCGACCACTATGTATGGGTTTGATATGAGAAAATTTACTCAGAATGTATTGAGATTCTACTCGTCAAACCCTTTCATTTGATACCAATGATGGGGATTGTAAAGAAAAAAGTAATCCGCCATCTTGGGGCGTCCACCATATTGAATTTAGAATGACGTTACTTAGCTAATCGAATTCTACTTGTCAATCCCTTTCATTTGATACCCATATTAAGGAGGTCGTGAAGTTAAAGGTAATCCACCATCCTAGGGCGTCCGCCATATTAGATTCACAACGTCATAAAATATATTATATTAGGCGTGTTTTTTTTATAGCCTATATAGAATAAAAAAAAGGCTTTCAATGTATAATACTACAACACCTTAGCCTCGATAATTATCCAGTCTAAGGTTTTGTTGTATTTTATATGGAGAACATGTTGCTGAAACATGTTTATTCTATATAGGCTAACAAAAAATACGCCTATTGTCTTATTACCGGACACGTGTTCATGATCGAATATCTGGAAGTGGGTGTTATTTCGATTCCATTCGATTGTAAAAAAAAATTAACAAAAACAATTCAGCGTTGTCGTTTAGGACGATTTTGCGTCATTTTGACACTTTTTCGGCGATGGGACCCAACTTTTCAAAAACTGCGATTTTGACGAATTTTGAAAATATAGGACCCTAATTTCAATTTATTTTCATTTCATGTCTCTTTACAAATTGTCACTTTAATGACATCACTCATTTAGCTTTTGGCAGCATGACTTTGTCGAGTAGGTTAGCGTACAGATCCTGATCCAAAGCTTTATTAATGTTAAATGTAGACCCTTTCACAGAAAAATGCTGCCTCTTCTCCTTGTGTACTGAATCTCATCCGCAATACTTACCATTCGACTTCACCAGATTTATCTTTTTTCACTAGTCGAAAATATATGTCCCAATTTTTCAACTATTCCATTCTTTAGTTAGACTCGCAATCGTAACAGATTTGCTGCAGTCTACATTCCTTCCACCAACTCACTTGTTCACCTTAGCAACGCCATCTATCTGTTAATAGATAAACAGTAACGCAAAACTTCCGTAGTAACGCCATTTGCTCAATTAGTAACTATGTACCGTTACAAGTAAAGTAAAAGGTATCAATTTTCCGTGCTTCCTATTTTCCACGACAACATCCTGCATATGGATAAAACTAATTAAACGGACGGATGATTGGATTACGGAATCGCCGTTCATATCCTCAATTTGATGAATTAGTAGTTTAACGATTTATTTGCGTTGGAAATCGGAAACCAAAGTTGAAGTGGAACACTGTCATGTATATATGTTACGCTAATCGAATCTATCGAATCAATCAGGAGTGAAATAATCGAGTGAAACAGATACCGCTGATAAAATCGATGATTGATGCTAAACTTATTAGATCTATAAATAAATACATGAAGAAGTAAATAAGGGTGGTGTGTTGAAAATCAGCCAGAAGTGCTCATGGCCAGGATATATTTTGTAACAGGGTCGTGCCTAACTTTTGAAGCAAATTGGGTAGCAGTTTAAATGCTCAACACTATTGCTTTAATTTGGCGGGCTTTATGTTGACAACTAAGAAAACCCAACTAACAATATAATTCAGATTAGAGAATCCGCTCCACTGTTTTCATATAAATTAATAACATTCCGTCACCAGTCGGAGGTACATGTAAATCCCTTACACCCAAATACGACTCCATCCACTGGCTCTTACTTGCTGGATGCGTCTCATTATTTTAACATCAAAATTTCGTGTCATTTCGTCTTCTCCGTCTGTCATTTGGATACACTTGTAAGCTGCCACCACCACACGAAAAACCCATCAAGTAACCAACCAGTGCACTTAGATAACCGTTATATGAAAACTTCTCAGCCTCCATTCATGTCCGAGTATGTTTTCCTTTCCGTCTCGAGTTGAATTGCCTCACAAACGGGCGTGATGATGAGCAGATACTCGTAATATTCATCCTTCTGCACTTAAACTCGTAGCTACCAAGCACCCAACAAGGCGTTGTCGAATATCCTTCAAACCTCATCAGCATAACCGAAGTTTGTCGTCGTCATTGTTGTTGTTGTCGCTTCGAAGGATTGTAAAACCCTTTTTGGTACGAATTATGTGTTATTGGCAATGCAACGTCATGACCAGCATTCGGTATGACATGACATAATTGATGGTCATGATGGTGAGCCCAGACTGTAGGGCCTATGTTGACAAGCTGTTGATGGTAGTTGGGGAGCGAGTCCTCTTAGTACAATTATATATGAGGGGGTGAGTCTGGGTGATGTTGTTCTAAGAAGCAAAATAAATCGGACCTTAAATTATAATATGTGTTTCTTAATTCGTAACGCCTAAGTATAAGTTTGTTAGTCTTCAATTCGGATTTGTTAAACGAAAATAAACAGATCAACAGAATGACTGCTTTTTGGATGATATACCAGCAGTCTTTGATAAGGATTTGAAATCTGCTGCTTGATCTTACCAAAGCTGTCGACTTGTGAGGCACTAGCATGCTCTAATGTCGGCGTTCCACAAGGATCAGTTTTCGGACCACTTCTCTTTGTAATCATCATATATATTATTTCTGTAGTATTGGTACCATTTGCGACTCTCACAATCTTTACAAATAAAAGAAAGAGAATTTTCTGGAGCAGTGACGAATTGCGCTTTCACTTTATAAATTTTAACAAATATTCATTGAAGTGTTGGTGATTGTGGTGTGTACACGCATTTGAAACCTCTTCCGCACATTTTCCTTTTTTATACATTTCATAAAAGTATAGTTTGCAACATAACATTGAAAGAACTTTAAATTGCCTTTCACTTTCTTTAAATAAGTTATTGTTTTGCTCGGTGATTTATTGATTTCTTTTTTCTAATTATGCCTTGCATATGTGGTCTGAAAGTTGACAGAATTGGCGCAAAAATTCAGTGTACTGGGTGCAAAGTTTACTTCCACTTACATTGTGTTAAATTGCAACCTAGTGATTGTGCATACATGAAAAAAAATATCATTCCCTATCGTTGTGTTGCCTGTAATCAAAATAGACGCAATTCGCTGCGCTCACCACCTCTCGCTCTCCACAAAGATAAACAAGTGGATGTCACTGCCACTGGTTACGTCACGGGCACGGCACAATCTGATAGTGAAGTTCTTCTGCCCCCCTCCTGCTGCTCACCGCCCCAATCGGCTGACATAAATATCAACATACCAGCTGCTATCACACTTGATGTACTATACAGAGAAATTACCGCGCTGAAACTAGTAATCACGAATGCAGTGTCACAATTTAACCAGCTGCAAGAAAAAAACAATTTATTGTCAACAAAGGTAAACAATCTACAAAACACTCTAAATTTCGTTCAGCAAAAAACATTGCAAAAGTGTGTTGATGTTATTGGCGTTCCCAATGTGGACAACAAGAATGCTCTGGACTCAGCTGTCAAACTCGTGTCAGAAGGCTTAGGTGAACCGATTAAATCAGATGACATCAAGTCTTGTTACGTCAAGACCATCATAAGCAAACCACTGCCGAACAAAGCATCTACATCTGCAAAATCTTTTAATGTGTTGCGTATAAAATTTAAATCTTTTGACTTGAAACAAAGTGTTATAAACAAAAAAAAGAAAACAAAATTATCAACTGGTCTTTTTGGTGATCAAGTTGTGAATAAGCCAATTTTTATTAATGAAAGCCTAACCAATTTTAATAGAGCAGTATACAATAGAGCTAAACAAATTAAAATAGAGAAGCAATTTTCCTTTTTGTGGATTAACAAAGGAGTAATTCTAATGAAAAAAAAAGAAGGTGATAAAACCATTAGAATCAGTTCGTTTCAAGATTTAGAGAATTTATCTTAATCTCCTATTTTTCCTTATCTTTATGTCTATTCTTGATGTTAATGCTATTTTAGATCAGCTAAACAATTCTGAAAATGTTACTCCTTTTTGTAAATTTGATAGAGAGATATTTCAAAGTGTTTTCCATTCGGTTAATCTAAAGAAACATTTCTCCATCATACAACAAAACATTCGAAGCATGCGAAAAAATTTTGATATCCTTCTAACCCATTTGGAGTCGTTTGCTAATAAGCCAGATTTAATATTCCTAACTGAAATATGGATTTTTGATCACGAAACAGATCTCTATAGTATACCTGGGTATAATTTGTGTGTTAAATGTAATGATACGTATGCATCTGGTGGAGTAGCTGTATTTGTGAGTGACAGATTAAGCTATGAATTCTGCAGCTGTATTATGCAAACTGCAGATATGATTAAAGTTACATGCCTTATCAACTCACAGAAATTTATTTTTATGTGTTTTTATCGACTGCATGAAAAGAGTAAAACGATATTTGTCGAGGAATTAGAGTCTCTTTTGAGTTGCGAGAGAGCAAAGAATCTATTTATTCTAGGCGATATTAACCTAGATATCTTAAGTGAATCTTCTGTGGTGTCCAACTATCTTTCCGTGATGTCGGCCAATGGGTTGGAAGTTTGTTTCACTGAACCTACTAGACAGACACATACTACCCGAACCTGCCTTGATCACATTTTCGGTAGACTTACTCATAACTCGAAACTTTCTCTGATTAGTTCTGTCTCTGACTGGAAGATTTCTGACCATTGTATGACTGGCTTATTTTTCTTGTGTGATTCGCTGGAACAAACAAAAAATGTTTTGCCTGTTGTGAAAATTAAATCTATAAATTTCACATCGCTGAATGGTTATTTATTTCAGGAAAGCTGGATTAACGTATATGCAGAAAATGATCCATCCAATGCGTTTGATATATTTTCGAAAATTCTAGAAGGTCATGTTGAGTCTTGTCTTTCTGTATCAAATAGTCGTAGTAAAGTTAAGACGCTTAAACCATGGATGTCTCATTCGCTGGCTATGAAAATTAAAAACAAGAACAAACTACGAACTAAATGCAAAAACCATCCAAATAATGTCCACTTTCGTGCTCTCTATACTCAGATTTGTAAAGAAGTTGCTAGTGAGATACCGGCTCTTAAGCAAAACTACTACATTAGCAAATTCCAACTAGCTAGAAACAACCTTAAAAAAGAATGGGCGGTTGTAAATGAACTTCTTAACAGAAAAGTATCTCCAAATCTACCTTTGTGTATAACTTACAAGGATAGTAATATTACAAATTATGATGACATGGCTGATGCCTTTAATGAGTACTTTACTGATGTAGCTTCTAAAACTCTTTATGATGCTGGTTTTAACATAGCTTCTAATCTTTGTAAGGAAGACTGTTTCAGTAGGGAAAGGAGACAAGCTTGTAGTTTCTTTTTCGAACCAATCTCTTCATTTGAATTGCTCAAGGCAATCAGGGCACTGAATAATTCTAACTCCTCGACAAGGAATAGCTGGTCCAATAAATTTGTTAAACAAATTTCTTTTAATATTGTTGATGTTTTAGCTTACATTTTCAATAAAAGTATTTATTGCGGCATATTTCCTGATGCCTTAAAAGTTGCCGAAGTCATACCTATTCTAAAGAAAGGAGACAGTAGAAACCTAAATAATTATAGGCCTATATCGCTTCTTCCAGTTTTCTCTAAAATTTTTGAAAAAGTCATTAAAACCAGAGTTGTCACCTTCTTAGAAAAAAATGCCTTCTTTAGTCATAACCAATTTGGGTTTAGAACAGGTAAATCCACTGAGGATGCCCTCTTACAGTTTTGTAGCCATAACTATGATAGCTTAAATAATAAAAAGTGTACTGCTGCGCTTTTTATTGATATTACGAAAGCGTTCGATACCGTTGACCATAATCTCTTATTAGTGAAATTAGAAAAAGCTGGCCTCAGAGGCTTTATGCTCGACTGGTTTTCTTCATATCTCAGTAATCGGAAGCAAGTGGTCAAAATTGCAGGTAAATTTAGTCAAAGTTTAGATGTTCGGGTTGGTGTACCACAAGGTTCTGTACTTGGCCCCATTCTTTTCTTGATTTATATCAACTCAATCTTTTGCCAAGATATGAAAGGTATGCAGACAGGGTTCGCGGATGACATTGCTATTTCATTTTCGAGTAATTCTGCTTTAGATCTAACTGCAAATATTATGCACGATTTAGAACAAATTAGACATTGGTTTAGCATGCATAAACTAGTCATAAGTGACAAGACTAAGATTATGTTCTTTAATTTGTCAAGTAATATTGTCCCATTTCCAAATATTACCTACCATACCACTAATTGTCAACACATGCTTTTATGTCCGTATACTTGTGGTCTACTTAGTTCTTCTAGCACGTATAACCCCGATGTAAGCTGCTCACCTAAATGCTTTAACATTGAAAGAGTCAAAGTTTATAAGTACTTGGGTTTAGAAATCGATACTGGACTAAATTGGGGTGCGCATACGGATCTACTTAGAAAATACTTATTAAAGGCCTCTTGTATAATGTACCATTTAAGATTGCTTTGTTCTCGGCAACTGTTGGAAACAGTATATTACGGCTTAGTTCAATCTAAGTTACAATATGGTTTGGTTTGCTGGGGTGGTACGCACGCTAATAAAATACAGCCTCTGATAGTTGCCCAAAAACATATTGTCAGAATTATTTGGAGAAAGGGACGTATGATACATAGCTTCTTGCTCTTTTGTAACTCTAAGATACTTCCCCTTAAGCATCTTTACTTCTACAAAGTACTTCAAGTTTTTTTTCTAAGAAGTGGATACTCTCTCAATCGTAATACAACTGTATATGGACTCCGTAGCAATGATCGTAATCTTGCAACTATTCCACCACATCATACGACTCACTTCTTAAACTTTTATACCTGTGTTGCACCTAGATTATATAATATATTGCCGCCTTCATTAAGATGCACAAGTAATAGAAATAATCATTTTCTCAGTCGGGAAGTCAAAAAATGGCTTTTTAGCTTCGATCTAAAATTAATAAATAACCTTGTCAGCTTAATTCTTTAGTTTTTTTTTTTTCTTTTACGATTATGTTACTGTTGAATTATAAACTTGATAATTGTACCGAAATTGTTTCTTTCATAACTGCAATCACACCACTTCCACCCTTATTTAAATTAAATGTATTTTTAAAATTTCATTGTTATGATTCATTCGATACTAGTTCTTTGAACTACAGAATGTATCCATTATATTCTTCTACTATTTATGTAAAACACTTAATATCTCTCTAACTATGTTACCTTTTGATTTATTGTGATTAGCTGAGAAATCTATCAAGCTTTTGTATTTTGTATTTAAATCCTAGTACTCATAATATTTCTCCTCAGCTTATAAGCTCTATATAATATTAAGTATTAATGAATAATGTACTTGTTATATTTTTGAATTGAAGAATTGAATAATAAATAATAAATAAATAATAAATAAAAATAATAAAAAAACCGATCAAAACAAATATTCTACCCAAAATGAACTCTCAAAAGAATAAACACTTCCTGTATGTCTGTCAAGTGATGGAATTAAATTCATCATGGGTGATATATTGCCTATATGGAAAACATATGGGAAATATTTGTTGTTTCAGAGTTTATTTTGGTTGATATATTTGCTATTGATGCAAGTGGTGTTATATACGGCCTTAAGCCAACCCTGTAACATTAAAACAAGTGAAGTGTTATAAAATGGCTTCTTTCCTTTTACATCCTTTTTCCGTTCTGAAGTTGCTGGTGAAAAGCGAGAATGAAGTTCTTCTCCTGACTTCAGTCAAGCCGACCACACGCCTCTCTCTAAGTATCTTATACTTATCCATTGAATTAAATATAGTTGTTTTATTACATTCTTAATTTATTTTATTATTAATGAATAAAGGATAATTAATTTAAAGTCGAAAGTTTTCCTTTTATTAAAGTAAAGAAAAACCTAACATTTGGCGACGAGGAAAAAAAACGTCCACGTGTGTAAGTCAAAGTACGAAACAAAAAAAAAAAGAAAAAAAAAAAAAAAAATGTCAAGATTAATCGGCTGTGTGGAGCCGTTCGTCAGCGGTGGAAATTTTTTGGCGTATGAAGATCGGGTTCGTCAATTCATTAAAGTCAACGACATCCAAGGAGAAGAAGCCCTTACGCCACTTTTTATCACCATCGCAGGAGCAGAAATTCACGAGCTCCTAATATCGCTAACAGTGCCAGATTTGCCCAGTGCAAAACCATTCGAAGAACTCATATCGCTTCTACGTGCTCATTTTGCTCCTAAGCATAATAAACGAGCAGAGCGATATAAATTTAACAAGCTGAAACAAGAGGAGGGTGAACCTATTAATGAATTTATTGTGCGTCTAAAGGCTCAAGCTCAGTTCTGTAATTTCGGGGATATCATCCCAGAAAAGGCCAAAGAAGACGTCCAAAAGTACAAAATTAAAATGTTAGACGATGTATTGAGTGATCGTTTTATAGTGGGATTAACATGTGAAAGAATCCAACAGGCTTTATTAGGTGAGGATAACCTTACTTTCGAAGAGTACACCACGAAAGCACTTAATATGGAGCTTTCGCAAAAAACAACAAAATCGTTACATTCCCCGCAAAATATACATGCCGTCTTTCAACAAAAGAACAATAAACACGTGCCGTCTAAAGCACACACAAATTCTTTGCCTAACAAGAAATTTAATCGTCATTCGTCAAGTACACACCAGCATCAAACGTCAAGTGGAAGCTACCAAAAAAATCGTCATGTATCACAGCTTTCATCATCGCAGCAGTCTTGTCATCGTTGTGGAAATAGTCATCACCAAGATAACTGCCCAGCTAAGAGAGAAAATTGGGAGTGTTTTACCTGCCACAAAATTGGTCACACGTCCAGAGTCTGCAGGTCCAAAAAGTCGCATGGTCAAAAAGGCGCAGTCAATGTCGTCAGTACAGAGAAAGAAAGAAGTCATCACCCAGAACCAGCAGAGTGTTCTCTGCTTATCAACAATGTAAGAACCGGTTTCGAGATCGATACCGGAGCCTCGGTAACTATTATGTCAGAGATACATTATTATGATTATTTTTCTAATATTAAACTAAAAAAGTCATGTAATAATTTGTGTACTGTTTTAGGTAATAAAATTGAAGAACTAGGCATTATGAGCGTTGCGGTGGAGTTTGGAGGTGGATGTTGGAATTGTGAAATAATTGTTGTCAAAGGAAGTTGGCCGAGAAAACCCTTGTTAGGAAGAGATTTACAGGATGTTTTGTTTCCAAACTGGCGCAAAATGTACTCGGAAAGTTTAACAGGTATGAACAGTGTAAAAAGTGAAGTTGTGTGTCCCATTTTAAAGTCGATTCAAGAAAAATACCCAAACATTGTTGATGACAAGAATAACGATCCAATTAAGGGTTTTACCGCGAATATCGTTTTAGATGGTTGTCAGAAACCAATTTTTCATTGTGCATACAGTGTACCATTCAAATTAAGGGATAGGGTAAAAGCCGAACTCAATCGTCTTGTGGAAGAAAAGATTTTAGAACCTATTAAATTTAGCCGATGGGCTACCCCTATCGTGATAGTTCCAAAAGCTAATGGTGAGTTACGGATTTGCATGGACTGCAAGGTGACCATCAACAAATGTATTTTGATGGAACATTACCCACTACCAAAAATGGATGAAATTTTCGCGGAGTTAGCCGATTGTGAAGTTTTTTGTGTCGTTGATTTAAGAGGAGCTTATCAACAATTGTCAGTCGACCAAAACTGTAAAGAACTTTTAGTGATAAATACTCTTATAGGACTTCTAGTGTATACACGTCTTCCATACGGTGTGTCTAGTGCTCCTTCCATTTTTCAATCCGTCATGGACCGAGTATTGTTGGGACTTAAATCTGTGTTTTGTTACTTAGATGATATTATCATCGGAGGCAAGACAAAAGATGAATGCTACCAAAAATTGCTTTTAGTGTTGTCACGTCTTAATAATCACAATATTAAAATCAACGTCGTAAAGTCCAAGTTTCTAGTTCCGTCTGTTAAATATCTCGGTCATGTGATTTCGGGCAAGGGTATATGCCCAAATCCAGAAAAACTTGAAGCTATTCTTCAAGCTCCGGCGCCAACTAGCCTTAAACAGTTGCAGTCATATCTCGGGTTATTGAATTTTTATTCAAAATATATCCCTAACTTGTCGTCTAAATTACGTCCACTTTACGATCTCCTAGGTAACCAAAAATTTATTTGGAATTCAATTTGTCAAGAAACTTTTGACAAAAGTAAAACATTTTTAACTAATGAAAGTTTATTGGAGCTGTATGACCCCAATAAACCTATTGTGGTAACTACAGACGCATCACCTTATGGGGTGGGTGCAGTGCTTTTGCATGTAGTGAACGGTGCTGAAAAACCTGTGATGTTCGTGTCCAGCACACTTAATGAAGCTGAGCAAAACTATTCCCAGCTTCATCGCGAAGCATTAGCGATAATTTTTGCAGTAAAAAAGTTTCACATTTATATTTATGGACAAAAATTTACCTTATGCACTGACCACCAGGCTTTGCAAGAAATTTTCAGTCCAAAGAAAAATAATTCAGCCGTTTCGGTCTCTAGGCTTCAAAGATGGAGCATAATACTGTCGTCATATACTTATACTATAAAATATCGCAAAGGAAAGTCTTTGGCACCTGCTGATGCCTTATCAAGGTTACCATTAAATAAAAGCACAGAGGTTGAACAAATACCGATAAATCATTTCTCTGAAAGTGAAAGTCCTATGTTAAAAGTATCCGTCATACAACATCACATGGCTCATGACGATGAGCTAACAGAGGTGTATAAAATCTTGCTTGATAAAGAATATAAATATGAGTTTTCATCCAACCTGTTTAAAAAAATACAAAATAATTTATCTACAGAGAATAAGTGTTTGTTTTATAGAAATCGTATTATAATTCCTAAATGTTTAAGGAACTCTTGTCTAAAATTGCTTCACGAAAACCATTGTGGTATTAATCGAATGAAAATGATAGCTCGTTCATATGTGTGGTGGCCTCTAATTGACCAAGACATTGATGC
This sequence comes from Brachyopa scutellaris, assembly GCA_949775065.1. Taxonomy (NCBI): domain Eukaryota; kingdom Metazoa; phylum Arthropoda; class Insecta; order Diptera; family Syrphidae; genus Brachyopa; species Brachyopa scutellaris. The sequence continues at coordinate 98,172,039 of OX459114.1, read as the reverse complement.
ATGTGTGAAAAGCTGTCAGAGTTGCACTTTAACTGGAAATGTTAAGAAAGAAATTGTCACTACGAAATGGCCTGAAACACATTTTCCTTTTGAGCGAGTTCATATCGATTTTTTTTATTTTCAAGGCAAAAGTTTCCTTATTATTGTCGATGCTCACAGTAAATTTAAAGACATACATTTAATGAGTTCAACAGACGTTTCGAATACACTAAATGCACTTAATAAAACGTTTCGAATTTTTGGATATCCTAAACAACTTGTTTCCGATAACGGTCCACCGTTCAACTCATTTCAGTTTAAATCGGTTTTCAAAAACAAAGATATAGAAGTTTTAAAATCACCAATATACCACCCACAGTCAAATGGGTTAGCCGAGCGTGGAGTTCAGTCTGTCAAAAATGTTTTGGTTAAATTCTGTTTGGATAAAAATAACACAAATTCACTGCAAAATAAGATTGAACAATTTTTATACAATGATAGAAATATGCCGTCCACATCCACTTCTAAAAGTCCATCGGAAATGCTCTTTTCATATAAACCTAGGTCTAGCTTAGATATTGTAAATAATAAATTTAAAGAACATTTTGATTGTAGCAACAAATTTTGTGAATATAAAAATTCTTTTCCACCAAAAACACCAAAACAAATTGCAATTGTTAAAAATAATTTTAAAAAAGGTGATTTAATTTGGTATCAAAATCCACATAAACATTTTGTACGCTGGATACCAGCCCAGATTATGGAAGTTTTAAGTAACTTAAGATATTTGATTAAAGCAAACGGTTTGATAAAATATGTACATCAAAACCAAATTAAATGTTCAACTTCAAAAAATAAAATTTTTTTATCAGACATTAATGTGAAAGAATTAGATAAAAGCAACGATGAATTAACATGTAATAAAAATGAAAATAAATCCTTTGAAAATTGTAACAAAAATCTCGTAAAGAAAGAAAAGGAAGATATTAAAAGTCCTTCTGAGACAAAAAGTAAAGATGAAATAATATTACGAAGATCTAATAGAGAAAGAAAAGTTGTTAAAAGATATATATCTGAATTTAAAACTAGTAGAAAGAAAAAATATTAAATTGATATTTTTGTTTTTTTGTAAAGGTAATGAAAAGAAAGAAGTTATTTTTTTTTAAGAAGGGGAGAGTTGTTATATACGGCCTTAAGCCAACCCTGTAACATTAAAACAAGTGAAGTGTTATAAAATGGCTTCTTTCCTTTTACATCCTTTTTCCGTTCTGAAGTTGCTGGTGAAAAGCGAGAATGAAGTTCTTCTCCTGACTTCAGTCAAGCCGACCACACGCCTCTCTCTAAGTATCTTATACTTATCCATTGAATTAAATATAGTTGTTTTATTACATTCTTAATTTATTTTATTATTAATGAATAAAGGATAATTAATTTAAAGTCGAAAGTTTTCCTTTTATTAAAGTAAAGAAAAACAATTATATATATCAACCAAAATTAAGTTTTTTAAAAAAAAAAAAAAACACTTCCTATATGTTTTCCATGGGATTTCCATGAGTTGATAGATGGAAATCATATGAGAAGTTTGGATGTTGGGTGGGAAGTTTGGACTTTGGGGGTTAGATTCTCTCTTGCGAGAGTTCTCGCACGGGCACACTAGTATATATTAAATATTTCTTACCAATAACTGTGAAGCAGACGAACTCGCCAGATAATGTTCAAAATTGCGGAATCCTTCCTCAAAAAGTGTACCCCACGAACCAATAGAAACGATAAGATACAAAATCTTTCGCAAGCAGTGCAACAGGCTAATCAAAGATGGGGCGTAACCTTGATATGTGTAGTCACGCTAAACAGACTTGACCTCAGCTTTATCAGCACGAAAATTACAGCCTTCTAAAAGTCAGCAGAACACATATCGGTTCCCTAGTCATTGTGCAATAGGCAGACAAGGCAGGACTGGACTGGAATCTGAACTGGAAATCCCATATTAGCAATGTCAACAAGTGGTTTATTTCACTCTTACCCAAATTTATCGCCTACGAAAGTTCGTACCTTCCAAGCCCTTTACTTTCCTCTGGTAAACACATGACTAGAATATACTACATATCTCTTGCTGGGGCAGTGCATATGCTAGTAATTTGCACAGAAAGATGGAAGCATAAACTATGCTATTTAAATCCAGATGGGGACAATTGTTTCCACTTAAAACATCTCTAAATAATCTACCTCTGAGATAGCTATACATACGTTTATAAGGTTCGAAGGCTGTTTTATGTGCATAGTGGATACAAAAACTTTGCATGGAGGGCCTACCCACTCAAAACTCCCACACCAGTAATGGCTCCTAAAGTGCAAACAGAGTCTTACCGAAGATTCTCCACTATTATAGCTGCATTTATTTTCATTTTGTTTAACCCTTTATGCTTTTTAATTTTTGTAATCTTTTGCAGTTATGCTCAACGTTTAAAGTTTAAAACATTCCCGAACTTTTAGTACCCAACACCCAAACACAATATCGCTATTACTTCAGATTACCCACCCGCAATTAAAGCCACAAATTTGGCAATCATCACATCGAAACAAGTAGATCGATGCCAGTAAAAACACAATCGTTTGTACAATCAGGCTAGAGTCACTCATCTCTGGGTGCCAGGACATAGCGCCATTGAAGGGAACGAAAGAGCCGGCGAACTTGCCAGGCGAGGGTCAGCCCATTACAGCTCACTAGTGGAAAACGTTAGGTGCTGTTGGGGGCAATGTACTCTCACACTTCTCAAAACTAGCCGGTCCCAGATGGATCAGTCTGACAAACTGTGTCATATCAAATGAGCTCAAAAACAAATGAGATGCTACAGAGAACTCGCGTTTTTTTGTTACGAAAAGATTATGCATGTGCAGTGTCTTGGCATCCACACTATAAAGCTAATAAGTTCGCATTTTCCTTAAAAAGTACTTCGTTTGGCTTAAACGACAACACACTCGTGCATAGGCACGAGCTGCTTACCTTCCCACATCCTCTGTATACTTTCCTTCATTCCCTGCAAGGACTCCAAATTACGAAATTTGTCGTGGTTAAGATTTTACGACAATGACATCCTGCATGCGAAATTAATCATTTTCGATTTTGACAGCCGCATTAATATTGAATTACATTCCGTTAATCAAACCTTTTTACATGTCCTACTGATTCTTACCGCTACTGCTGCTGCAATGCCAAAGGAGTATAAAATACAAAAACCCTTCGCCGATAAACTAAGATGATTCATAAAAATGTTGTAAACTCCACAAATTGTTTAAGCAGCCGGAAAGGATTCCATTTCCAATACGACGACGAACCGACCGACGCGACGCGACGCACGCTGACTGAACATATTTTCACATAAAGCCTGCTTCGTAGCTGTTGTAGGTATCGCGTGAAGCTACCGCTACCGCACACGTATACATATGTGCGGTAATTTATCGCATCAATGTCTCGGATATCCTACTCGTATACCTCACTGAAATGCAAATATAAAGAGTAAGAATGTAAAAAAAATAAATTAATCGAAATACCATCATAATCTGTCATAAAAGGGAAAATGATTCCCGCATAAAAGTCCTGGCCAACGACCTACCAATAAGCTGCCGCGCAGTTCGATTATTTTTGAGTTCGAGTACTTTCGATTTTCGAACGACCTGCTGGCAACCATGGGCTGGGCATGTGGCAATTCCAAATAATATAGATTATTAATGGAAGTGCACATCTACAGCCCATTTGCGTCGCGTCGTCAATAAAGAGCTTATCCCATGGTCTTTGTCCGGCCCCACCGACGACGACAGCCCGGGGGAGTTTTCCTTAATTTATTTGCCCCTAGTCGACGTGTATTTATGTTTACGACCGGTTACAATACATTTGGTGCCGGGGCTGGGCAGTAAAACGCGTCTAACCGCTCAGCCCGGCCGGGCCGTATTGTCACAATCACAATGAAACGCTGCTTTCTTTTCTCTTGCGGATATTTGCATTCTGGTGAGAATGGGTTACCTTCGACGCCGCCGAGGGTTTGTGGACCGGCGATAGGGTTTAGGAAGAATTCCAGGATTTACGCCGGTTGGCTGCATAACAGAATGCGGTACGGAATGTGCTTGTCTATGTGTAGGTAGGTGTTTCTTTAGAATGGTTTTTGGGTTCATTTTAAGTTTATTGTGTCCGGGGGAACCATTAGGGAGACGTTTACTGCTTATAAAAGGTCGGAAGTGATCTTAAAACTTTCGTCGGGATTTGACTTTGCCATTCCCAGGGGTTGGTTTAACTTTACGAGAAATTTACTTTTTGTATGTGCGAACAGCAAAGAGACTTTCTTTGTGCTGGGGGGCTGTGGGGCTGTGGGTTTGGGGAGGGTACACGGATGTTTTTTTATTTTTCAAAGTTTCTATGCGTGTTAGACAATAGTCGGTGGACAAAATGCGGTAGGTGTTGGGTACACATTGGTAAACCAGAAAAGTTTTCCATTGCAATATGTAAAAGTGGGTTTTTACGCTTTTAACACTTTTCCCGTAAAAAGTTCGCACTATAGAATAAACAACTCTCCCTGTATTGTGAATACTAAAAGTTTATTTATCCTGTGAGCTCGGTGAGGAAGTTTTACTTCCTTTTAGACAAAATTAATTTGACACTACCGGTAGTTCAGATTCAATGAGATGGAGTTTGTGTGCCATTAATTCTAAAATCTGTACTGTACTTGAGGTTCCGTAACTTCCTTATGGTCAGATAGAATGAATTTGTTTAATGGACTTTTTTCAGAGTTGAGTTTAACTTAAGCCTGTATTTAACCCATTTTGGCCCGAGTGGGTAGTTTTCTACCCAGATTTTTATAATTTTTTCTCCAGAGGATTAATGACTGTTTGCAAAATGTTTCTATTTAAATATAATCTTAGTAGTGTTAGTTACCATTTTTTTTTATTCTTCCCCCCACCCCTCTCTTTTAACACTATAATTGGGGCCTAAAATGTAGGCTTCAAAAAAGCATTTACAAAAAAAAAATAAAAAAAAATATTTAAAAAAAGATAAACATTTAAATAATGTCTATTCTATGACGTCAATATAAAGTACTAAACATTTGTATCATTACTTTATGCGTTCCGTGTATCAGACCTGACAGATCAACGTTCAAAAATTGATGCGTAGTTTTCTACCCAACGGGCCAATAAGTAAGATTTATTTTCATTTTAGGACAAGTCATGTATAAAATTGATACAATTTGAAATAACCGTTTTTTGTTAATTTATTTGTTTCACATTTCGAGGTGATTCATCCAAATTCAGTATTTAGTCAAGAAAAGAAATTATGTACTACATAGTAACTAGTAGATATCATACAATAAAAAAACAACAATGCAAATAGAGGAGATTATGGCCTTGCTTTAGTCACCTGATGAAGAAGATTATGTGGTCAATAAGGTGCACAGAACGGAATACGTGAATGTTGTGTATGTACATTCAAGAGTCGACAAAGCACTCCTTTCAATAGATTTTGGTGGAACTTTGGAGCTGGAATATTCAGCGGAGGGTGGTTTACATGCTTGTGAGGCAGAGTAGACCATGGAGCCACCTTGTACAATTTTTAATCATTGTCAGAATAACGTATCTTTGAGTTTTCTAAACATCCAGTGGGGGCTGAAGCAACCAGAATTGAATCTATATCACAGTTCACAGCTATTGTGTACTATACTCCGCTAAAGCAAGTATAAAATATGCTAAAAGGCTCTATTATTACCTATCATTGTCGTAGTACCACCTAAATCGTCATCTCAGTTGTTTTCTCTTTTCCATATTGATAGCATTACCGAGATGATAAAAGCATATAAAGACCAATATGTGGCACAAAATAATGCACACTTCAACTTAAACTGCACGAAGTGAAGAGCTTCTTGGATACACTGTTCCGCAGTGAATACCATACACTTCCTCCATGGAAATTGTACTGGTCAATTCAGCATACATTTTGAGTTTCGATTGCGAAGAATCTTTCAATGTCGATATTTGAATCAATCAAACGACTTATTCATTTATCAAACACCAAGAAGTTCGACAGATCGGGTGCCAAAATAAGACAGCTAATCAATCACCGTAGGCGATTATTGAGGTAATCACAGTAATAAGTAGTGGTGACCACTTTTTGTCAATACATCTTCCAACATGAAGCTCAGTGCATGAAAATGGCTTGTTTTGGTCACGAAATCGGGAAATGTCAAGCCACAGTTGGAGCTAAGAGACCATGTACCTAAGGAGCTTTTGAGAGCAGACCGCAATCGCCCATCCACATGCATAATATAATATTTCGATGGTAGCATCAGTGACAAAAGCGCTGTAAAGTCTCTCACAGCAAGGCGTCTTTCATTTGTATAAAGTGTATTTTTAGCTAGTTTGAATTCTAAATGCTTCGGAGAATAAACTACAAACATATTATATGCACATAGTTATTGACACCTACGTACTACTTATAACTTTGCTATTTAATTTATGCAATGTTGATTTTCTTGAAATAATTTTTTTTGTAAACTTATTGGCCCAGTGGGTAGTAAACTACCCAGATCATAACAGGTAAACGGTTAAAGTAAAAAATTTTTTGCTCACATTTTTGGCTTGATGGGGTATATATGAGCTACTTTTCAAAATATCGTGAAAAAATTTCTACATGAACTGGTACCGGGCCAAAATGGGTTATCGTGGTGTACTCTTGTTTTATCTTCTGTCCCGGACTTCCTAATCATACCGCTGTATTAGAATTTAAAATCAAGTTCCCTCTTTAAAATCGTAAGCTGTATTGGTTGCGGATCAGAGGAGATCAATACATCCTCCTCGTTAATCCTGTCAAGATTTTCAGTATTCGGAATCATTAGTTTCATTTTTTATCAACATGGTATCCCAAAATAAAGTTCATATTTGATGGGAACGCAATATATCTGACGGGCGCAAGGCACATGTCAAATGATAGCCAGACTTTAAGGAATGCCTTTCATGGGACCAGAGCATGCGTTGTGTATGCAAATTTTACAAAAATCAGTGATTCGGCGACTGTAGCGCGGAGAGAGTTCTAGATAGATTGGATTTTAAGATTTTATTTAATACTATTAAATTAACAAAGGTTTGTTTACAAAAATCAGTAAATGCATGGCTTAGCCATCTGCCTGATTAACAATACATTTTTTAAACGTTTTTCGAAATATGTTTCCACAAAGTGCTATTTTGCAATATTTAGATAACTTTGAAATGTCAAGATAATTAAGTATTATTTGCTCATCCATTATAAAATCACGTCCAGAGATGCTTCGGTGGGTCTCTCGGAGAATTGGGCATCTTTCCAAAAAATGCAGTAGGTATGTCTTCTCTCTCAGCAAGGTTACAAAGGCTGCAGTACATTACAAAACCATCCTATGAGGAATATAGTTCAGATCCAAGAGTTCCGCTCTAAGTTTTAATAACATCGGTATTTCCTCAACTTTATACTTATCATGGAAGTAGTTTCTTTCCTGTAGGCGATAGTTCAAACGACTGTAGATGGATCGATGTACGGATAACGACGCTTCTTCGGTATATTTTAACTAGTGATGGGCATAATCGAATGATTTGAAGAATCGAGACATTAGTATTGGAATGATTTGAACAATCGAATGATCATTCGAGATACGAGTAAATAAAAAAAAAAAAATTGCAATGTTGATACATATGCTTTGTGCTATTTCACTTAGGACATAAGAAAATAAACAAACAAAACGAGTTTAATTAACAAAAAGGATATTTATTATCCACTAGCGGATACCCGGCGTGCGTTGCTACGCTTTATTTCACAGTGATTTTTTTTACTTTTCGATTTTTCCAATTTCCCGAATTTTCCGGAGGGTTTTCCGAAAATTTTCTTTCGTAAGAACCTTCTCCTGGCAATTACGAACAAATTAAAAAAAAATGAGCCAAATCGGCCCAGCCGTTCTCAATTGATTAATTACTATACATTTTTCACACCATTTTTATATACATAGATTTATCCAAATATCCGAATATTTGTATTGAATACATGTATGTCTGGATATCAACAAAATTGATATTATGTATTTTTAATCAAATAAATAAAATCAAATTGATTCATTAAAAGTACAAAATTTACGAGATATGAGACTAGCGAATCGATTCTTTTCGATCACACATACCATAGTCCTCCTGGCGAATCGATTCTTTTATTCGAATTCTTTTAGATCGCACACACAAAAGTCCTCGAGAAAATCTCAAAAAGTTCTCGCTTCTCACTCATCAATTTCTCCATTCATACAACGATATAACGTATTATGTACATGTAAGTTTGGAGAACATCACTCAAGACGAAATATGGCCTTGTTTTCTGTGTTAGTGTAGTGAGTAATGAAACGAAGTAGAAATATGAATACCATTTGAATGTATGGCACACTACGCCAATACATCGCAACGGAAGAGAATAATAATGTACATAATAGCAAATGTATAAGCAGAGCTTATGGCATGTTTCCGACACACGTATGCATATGTGCACATGCACCACAGATATAGTTGTTATTTTAAGTAAAGCTCTTGTCATGTAGGTTAGGTATTGTAAAAATCTGAAGAGTAAGTAAATAAGAGAACAGACAAAGAAGAGAAGTAAGAAAATTAATAACGAAATTATTCGAATGAATCTGTAAGAAGAATCGAGATGTCTCGAGACTTTTTCATAATCGATTATAATCGATTCTTTCATTCGAATGCGCCCATCACTAATTTTAACAAGAAATCTTCATCCGCTCCAGCGATGTAAAGCACGGGTTCCAGTTTGAACGGTTTTCAACATCTAGACTTATATTAGAAAGTTCTACAATTTACGTGGTTTGCGTAATATAAATGATGCGCCAAGTTTGAAGAGACTGGCACAACAAGCCCGCGGACCAAGGTCATCACGAATTGACGAAAACTTGGAAAGTGTATATCAGTCAATGCATAACAATCCCTATCAGTGCGTAGGCGAGCAGTTACTTTAAATGTGCCTAGAACATCATTATACCGCATTTCACACAGAGACTTAAAACTTCACTCGTTTTCAATTAGCGCAAGAATCAAAGCCTCAAGATATAAGTCAGGTTTTTGACATTTACCACATCCTTTTTTCGGGTGAGGCACATCTTTATTTTTTTTCTTGTCACTAAGCGGTCTCTGGTGCAGTTACAAGAAAACACTAGACACGAAATGGCAGCCACACGGGGTCGACGTGCCAAGCCGTCAAGGTCAATGTAATCCTTAAGACTGAGCTCTTTGGACCAACGACAAGCTTAAGTTTCTTACCCGCCAGTTGTGGAGGGAACTGCGACATAAAAGATCTATTCTACCGCAACTGCTGGCGCGTTATGACAACAGCTTATTGAGTTTAGAGTTATAGTCCTCGACCTCCTTCCAATTGTGTTTAATAGCCTGGACATGCAGCCTATACAGCGTTACCAGTATTAAGCGGTACACATTTACAAATAACTAAACAATTTGCAAGTACATATTAAACAACTTTTCTTATCGCTCGTTTCAATGGTTTAATACACAGGATGGGCAATAAGTCTCTTCTGATTGAAAAAAATAATAACTTTTGTATTTTTGAACGTTTTATCCCTTTTTTTTGTGTGTATTTCAAACATACAACTTGCAATATGGAAAAATATACCATTTCAGGCTAAACGAAATTGGTAACATAATTTTTGGGAAATGGTCGATTGCTAATTGCCAAGAAACGTGCCAACCGGCAATTTTATGGAATTCGCAATGACCTAAAAGCACCCACTGTTCGTGCTATGATGGGCATTAGAGATTGCGTTAGAATGTCAGACGTACGGTTAGACCTCCTTCTATTGCAGAAAACCCTGAAACATCAAAACGGGGACGTTCAAAACAGTTGGCTTTACTGCATGGTTTTAGATTTATTTTCTGTGGAGCAACATGCAGCAGAGTTGCCGTTTGGGTTTCAGTTTATTTTCATTTCATGTCTCTTTTACTTTTAAAACATAGTACCTCACTCTTTAAACACACTTCATACATTTTATTTTATTTTAAGTTCAGCGTTAAAATACAGTTTTTCGAAAAATTGGGAAAAGTGGGACCCCTTTTTGGACGCTTTTTGAATTGTGCTCGCGGCAACGCTGACCTGAAGGAAAAAGTCAACATCAACAAATTACAAACTTTGCAGGAGATCAAATACAATATTTGAGTGAAAAATGCGCAAATTTCCATACCGGTCATACACGTCATAATGCAATAAAAAGACTGGAGGCTTGCATGTATTCTAATGGTAGACACTTAACCGATATCATTTATACACTTAATGTAAACAAACTAAATGAATTAACTTCAATGTGTAATTATTGTTTTAGTCTTTATCACTTCACTTCAAAGTTTTTTCATTTATTGTTCGGAAAGATACTTTTTGCTCACCTTGTACTTAAAACAACTCCAGGTACGAAAAATGACAGACAAAAAAAGTAGGTAAGTAACATTTTCTGCTGAAATTCAAAGAATTTGCAATTTATCAAAAATAAAGAAATGATGGTTCACAGGAATATTTAACATTGAACATAATGGACTTATTTAAGTGAAAGTTATTCGAAACTAAACTATTAAACACAAAACTGACTAAGGATGCCGCCAATTTGAAAAATGTGATAGGCAAGCAATTCTGAGAATACAATACCTTGAGAATTACAGTGGACTATCGTTAACTTAAATATGTTCGAACCCAAGGCCGTTCAAGTTATTTAGTTGTTCAAGTAACTGTATCACTTGGAAAATTAATAAGAGCTTTGAACACAGATACAAAAGAAATTTTAGGCGAGTCCCGACATACTAGGTGCAAAACGAAGATTCAAACTTAGAGCTATTTTGGTTGTCACATGAAATTTGTTTAAGTTAAAGAGGTTTCAATTTTGTATCCGTTTTATTTTATAGAGTTTAAGGTGTCGAGTATTAAAAAGGGAGTGTTCAAGTTACGAGATACCTAGCATATAAAGATTTCTTAAGTTATCGTATGTTCAAGTTACCGAGAGTTCACTGTAAATACAAAATACAATTATTTGTAGATAAACATATGTATAATCCATTGAAGCTAGATACATACATAGCGTCGCCCTAATATTGGGTTACCGTAAACGCCAAAATCCACTTTTTGAGATTGGTATGCAGTCTTATGTTTTCGGGGGTAGACCTTTCCAAATCTTTTATCCGTTTTGCTCTATCTCTTTCCATTGCAAAGATATACAGAATGGTTTTCACCCAATTTATCAAGTTCACGTATTGTTTTGACGTAAACGCCAAAATTTGGCATTTACGTCAAATTTTCCATACAATTTAAGCAAATTTTAGTTTAAGAATTGTTTCGACTTATGTGCCTACAAAATGCCAGGTAAAACTAAATAATCGTATGCACGTTCGTCAGTAGAAAGAAAAATATTGTTTTTGGTTTTGCCGTACGTGCATACTCCAACTTTCTACTACCACTACAGCGTCACCATTGTGTTCGGCCAGTAAAAGAAAATATTGATTTTAGTGGCGTATACGGCAAACTCATTTTGTAATAAATTTTAAATATCTTAAAAACTAAAAGTGTTTTAGAATAACTTCTTAGATTTTTTGAAAGTGGATTTCCGTATGAATATCGTGTCAAAAAATTAAAAAATCCCAGCGGTTTGTTTTTATGCAATAGGCTGTCAAAACTTTAAATGCGATTTCCCAAAAACATCAAAATGGCGATTACGGCAATCCAATGTTGGGGCGACGATAGGTATGTTCTATAAAAAAGCTATGTGTACAGTTACAATAAAGCCGCTCAAATTCTGTTGAAATTGTGACAGGCAAAACACTGTTATCTACGACACTATCTTATGTGTCGAAAATCGTTTTTGTGATTGTTTTGACATGTTGTTACTTTTAACAAATCGATTTGACTGATTAAAGCAGAAAATTGTAGTGAATGCATCCTTCACGTGCCTAAGTTATGAACAGCAAGACATTGATTTGCTGACTCAGTGCAGATGCAAAAATGTTAGGTCCTTTCGCGTACTTTTTGCACCATATACGTGTTTTCTGTAAAATTTCGAAGAGTGAGGGTTAATTGCTCTCAAAGATACGAAAACTACGAAATAGTAAACGAACGCGTTGAACAAAAAAAAAAAAAAAAAAATGAAAAGCATATGTGATCTGACAGATTTGGCAGTTATCATATTATATCTGCCCAAAGAAATTTCCTGTGCCAAAATTCGAAGCATGGGAACATTTTTTACTCTTTCGCACTCTCATTTACGAAAAACTACGAAATTTTTGGGTAAGCGAACGGGTTTTCATAACTGTTTGTAGATTTTCGTAGTTTTGAGAGCGTTCGGACCTCATATTTCATCGACACATTGAAAAGTGATGAGGATACAACAAGCTACTCGAAGGGCAGTTCTGTACATTAGGCTTTGCAGTCTATTTTAGGTTCGGCAGTGATTTGTACTCTTAATAGTCAATACATTGAAATATATATAGTCACGAGTAAACTAAATAACAATTGTTTTACTTCCGAACATTTGGAGTTCGGTTTATTTTTTTAAACCCCAAAAAAGTAATGTTGACTGGTACTTGAGCAGGGACCGAGTCTAAAACTCGAATTCTTTCATCCCAAGCGATTATTGTGTCTCTTCATATAGGACAGGAATTTAGTAGGTTCAACTACCTATGGGCACGTTGCTGTACCGATGGGATGGGAATACACCATTTTTCCACACTATAGGTAATTGACTAGCAACAAAATAATTGTCATGTCCATGGGAGCATGACAACTTCCGCCAGTGATTAAAGGGATTCAAGCGTAAAGTTGCTGCTTGCAGATATAAATACTTGCGACTAAACGGAATCAACGCAATTCTTCCAAAAGCCGAGCCCTTAATTAAACGTTATTTAGCATTCTACTTTTTCTAGGTAATCGCAATGCGTGAACATTGTGCGGTGCCCAGTGTCAAATGAAAGTGAACTCACTTTACTTAGTTTCATGCAAAGCTAATGCTGCATCGATATCGTGATGTGATACGTTGCCTAATATGAACAACTTCACAGTATCCTTGCAGTCCTAGGTGAGTTAAAAAATAACTCCAATTTCCTATTTGCCCAAATAACTCCATTTTGAATTTGTATTCAAAACCACTCGATTGCCACGATGAACGAAACAGAACTTTATAAGCCCGATTGTCATCCTTTTTGATGTCCTTGGACCTTGCAATCATCTTTCATTTTTGACAGATAACTAGTTTTTATGCAATGATTACCGACACAATATATGATTTAATATTAATATTAATCATCATTGTTGTTGTGTTGTGACACTTCAGACAATAAAGAAGAAGAAGAAAACAAAATCACGCATTCCATTAGTGCACGTCACGCTGAGTTAACGAGTTGTATTCCCCCAACACTATTCAATTGTGCCGCGTCTCATTTTAGAGCCTAAAGGCTTTTCCAAGTCCCTTTGGATTGATTCCTTTTAATGCATTTGCCATTGTGTGCAAAACCAGCAAGTAGTCGTCGTCATTCTTTTTTCACAGTGATTTCGCATATCTCAACCCCGACAGCAGTAGGCCACTTAAGTGGGTTCCCTATCCAATAAACCGACTACAATAGACGCAAATGTGCGAGTACTAGCTACCACCACCACCACCAAACAGTACAGTTTCAAATGGATTATCCTGCAGCACTAAAATGTCAACCGACACAGTGGTGCTGTGGCTGTAGCACCCGCGTCGCCATATTCGAATCTCAGAGGCTCCTTTTGCCGTTGAGTATCCTTGTGTTTGGTTCGGTCGAAATGAAGGCAAAACCGCCTTTTCCGGCTGTTGCTGTGTGTGTATGTATGCCTCCCACCCACAGGGCGTCTTTGCCTACACGTAGTGGTAATATTTTGACCTCTCTCCCCCCTAATTAAAGTTTTATCTCATTCGGCACTGATATGGTGAATGGAAAAATTCCAGAGCCATTTTCATTATACCCGCCTAAATCAATGGGCTTTCAATTTACTTTGTCTTCCTTCGGAAAGCAGTCCCAGACTTCTGTGGAAATCGCAACGATGGCGATGGTGGCGCCGAAATTGGGGGCAAATGGATTTAAATTCAATTTCACAGATTTACCTTTCGGTTCCATTTAGCTTGGCTCTCGGCTTCCGAGCGAATGAGTTACATCCTAATGCCCTGGAATTGGCTATGTTCATTTTGGCAATACGTGATTGTACTTAAAGCGATTTCGGTGCCAATCCCTGCCGAGTAAACAAGAGCTGTTTCATGGAATGTCATTTATTATGCTGGTACTGGCAGCTCCCTTTGTCGCATTAGTTGTCGTAATTTCTCCTATCGGCTTTGTGCTGTATACGATCCTGGAAATAGATAAAAATAATGTCAAAATATGAGTTATTAAAATATCCAGATAAATCTCAGAGGCTAGAATGGGGTTGCTTCAGATGTTTCCAGTCGGACTTGAATCCGGTTGAAATGAGAACCGGCTTTTAGATGTTTGATGTGTAAACATCTAAGCGTCATATATTTACATTGTAACTCCTCGTCAACTTTTAAAAATATTACTTTTTATCCCGGAAAATGGCATGGTTTTCAAAAAATAGTGAAAATACTGTATATTAGAAAGGAAAATTATAGTTATACAGCCCCAACTCAATAATGGCTTATCGGATTGAAAAACAAAATAATAGGTAAAATTTATAAATTTGTCCCTGATTCATTTGAGATTTAAAACATCCTCCTGCGTTGTCCTGAAGCTAAGCAATGTTCAAAACAATTATTCAAAGCATGGACCACAATTTTCTTTCAGTGGAGACCACTGCCAGCAGTCGGGCAGTACTTCATCACCATTTGCGGCTCTCGCAATCAACGAACCTTAACAAATGTCAAAAGAAAGAGGATTTTCTAGAGCAGTGATTTGTATTTTTAGTTTATAAATATTGTTAACAATATCGCATGTAGAAAACCTAGAACCCTTTACTATTTGCGAATAGTTCTACCTTTGGCGCACTACTACTGAGTTTAGGGGTCCGATGCTCGTTTCCTGGCAAAATCCGTACTTTTTTTTGGATTTGTAAATATCTAAGCGCGCGTTAGCAAACTTTCCAGTGGAGTAATTGCGGGATCTCACCATACGATGACGTAAATCCAAAAGGGTGGGCAGTCGACTGCTGCGTATAGAGAGCATGCGATAAGTATATGCGATGCGTATCTTCCTATCCTTTCCCATCCTATCCTATCCTATCCTATCCTATCCTATCCTATCCTGTCCAATCCTATCCTATCTTTTCCTATCCTATCCTATCCCATCCTATCCTATCCCATCCTATCCTATCCTATCCTATCCCATTCTATCCTATCCTATCCTATCCTATCCTATTCTATCCTATCCTATCCTATCCTATCCTATCCTATCCTATCCTATCCTATCCTATACTATCCTATCCTATCCTATCCTAACCTATCCTATCCTATCCTGTCCAATCCTATCCTATCCTGTCCAATCCTATCCTATCCTATCCTATCCTATCCTATCCTATCCTATCCTATCCTATCCTATCCTATCCTATCCTATCCTATCCTATCCTATCCTATCCTATCCTATCCTATCCTATCCTATCCTATCCTATCCTATCCTATCCTATCCTATCCTATCCTATCCTATCCTATCCTATCCTATCCTATCCTATCCTATCCTAGCCTATCCTATCCTATCCTATCCTATCCTATCCTATCCTATCCTATCCTATCCTATCCTATCCTATCCTATCCTATCCTATCCTATCCTATCTTATCCTATCCTATTGGATGTTTGGATGTTTGTCACACAATCACGCCCTAATGGCTCAACCGGTTTGGATGAAACTTTCATGAATAGATACTCTACTTCATGGAGAAAATCTAATTAAGCATTTTTCCAGAATAAGCTCATATTATTTTTCTCATTATTTTTTGGGTAAACTATTGCCATTGATCGTCAGTCTGTTGTGGAGAGAGGGTTGTTCGTGTAGAATCTATGATGTAGATATTATGCTCTTCTCTTAACCAACACTATCGTATTCTTTTATTTTAATTCTCCCCATATCCCACCCCCCCCCCCCCTGGTCACATACCCGCATTTATGGCTGGGCTTCTCTTTATGCAGGTAGAGTAAGGGGATGATTTTGCTGGTATGCGCTAAAGATAGAGACTTTAGTTATGTTTCTGCTTCATCAGCATGCGGATAAAGATTGACAGAAGGTAATGAATGTACCATTTTTTTTTGTTACCTCATGCATGGGTATTAAGTAACCTTAAGGTTAAAAACCAGTACCTACATAATAAGTTTTACCTTTTATTTTCATTCACAAATACACATGTATGTACTATATTGTATGTAGTAGGGGTAGATAGGCGTTGTTTAGTTTTAAAATTAATAAATAGTCGGTGATCTCAGACAAACCTTACCAATGACACCACGATCAACACCAATCGATGATCTCAATGCTGAGTTAAGCATACATATGTATATCTTCGGCATTTACATATGTTACTTTAACTGCGAACATTAAGTACAACTCTTGGATATAGGAAACCAGAAAAAACCATTATTTGATAGTCACATAAAATACATACATACATGTAATGTACATATGTTCACATGTTTGTGCATTACATTTCCATCAAATTTTTGTACAATCGTTCCATCTATAGGGAACAACCACTAAGTTCAATTTATAAAGAATAGTATAGTATGCACCTATATTGACTTCAGTAGTATTACTTCCTACTACATACTACATAATTAATGCGACTGGCTTAGTGCACGGGCAACGCCGGGCGGCAACAGTTAGTAGATAAATAAATGATTGGTTTAGCACTAGAAAGACGGGCGGGGGTCATTTGACCCATTTTGAAGTTTAGCGTTCTATAGTTTTAAAAGTTTTAACTTTTATGGCATGTGCTCTTGTGACTTTTATTAAAAAAGTGTCAATTTAAATTTGCATATAGTTTCATTGTTATATCTTCATAAAGAATTGCATAAACAAATCATCTACCTACAAAGCCATCGCCGGTCATTTGACATTAATGACTTGGCTTTCACCCAAGGTTGATTATGTGGACAAGATCTTACTTGGATGAGCGCACATATCTAGTGCTCTTTAGGTCCTCTATATCAAACTGCTTCACAGCCACCTCTGGAGTCCCACAAGGTAGCCACCTTGGTCCTTTATTATTTTTGTTTACAATTAATGATGTGGAGTGCATTATTTTGAATTCGTATTTATCTCTCTACGACGATGATATGAAAATCTATAGGTTCATCAAATCACCCGCTGACTCTCACCCACTCCAAGACGACCTCAATAGGTTTTCAACTTGGTGCAAACACAACTCCCGTAAACGTCTCCCTCCCCCTTCTAGGACTTACTATATATGTAATGAACTCGTCCCCTCTGTCACTTCTTTGCGTGATCTGGGTGTTATCTGCGACAGAGAACTTAATTTTCGCTCCCATATAGATAACATAATTAACAGAGCCAACTCTACGCGTGGCTTTGTTAAACGCTGGTCCAAAGAATTTTCTAATCCTTATGTCACGAGATCGCTTTATTTTACCTTCGTAAGACCGATTCTTGAATATGCCAGTCAAGTTTGGTCCCCTTACTACGATATTCACTCTCTACGAATTGAAGCGGTGTAACGCAGATTCATCCGGTTCGCATTACGCGGTCTTCCGTGGCCCGACAGGTATAATTTACCACCTTATACAGATCGTCTTAAATTAATTAATGTTCAGTTTCTCGAGAAAAACGCCGTCAAATTGCCGATATACTCTTTGTTAAGCAGTTATTAGCTGGAAATATCGACTGCCCCGTACTGCTCGACAAGATCAGCCTTAACACTAACCCATGTAACCTTAGATCTATTCCCCTCTTCCGACTGAATTATTACCGTACCAATTATGGTTATAATGAACCGATTTATCGAATCCTTCGCGTACCCAATTCCTTCCAAAACGCATTTGATTTCCATTTAAGCAGATCCTCTCTCAGAAATACCCTACACTACCACTCCATCTCCAATACGCCCCATTCCTAGAATATTAAGTTAAGCCTTAAATTCTTAATTTAGGTTTAAGTTTTAGATTGTTTAAGTTTTTAGTATTACGAATGCTTGCAATTAGCAAATAAAATAAATAACATAAATAACATATTTTTTGAATTTTTTTTGAATTTTTAACACAACTACCAATGCCGATGCGGCCTTCAGCTGGTAAAAGACGTCACTGTTATATTTCCAGCTGTAATTATGAATCTAGTTGTGTGTGCGATATTTGTAAAATTCCATTACGTGTTAAATGTAATCAGTCAACAGCAATTATTTGTCATGATTGTAGTAAGAAATAACAAACTTCTTGTTAATAAAACACGTTAATATGATTGGCGCAAATTCATAGTCAGATAAAACCGATTTTAAAAATATTTAATCACCTAGTTAGGCTAAAACCGGTTTTTTGGTATTCATAGTTGTCATAAAGTCCATATTAAACTAAGAAAGCCATTTTAAATTTGAAATGGGTCAAACGTCATTTTAAGTAAATAAAAACAGCTTTTTTCAGCATTCAATAAAGAAAGTTATTTAAATGATTCCGGGGATCGTGATTTCCAAATTTTCGAAAATGTTAAATTGATAACAAAATCAAAATTGTATAAAACCCGATCGAACCCATTTGAGGAGTTAGATGAAAAAGAATTTTATTCGAGGTATAGGTTCGACAAAACCACTGTTAATTTTTTTATTGATATCCTTGATATGAAATAACCTCAAACGAATCGTGCGCTACCAATTCCAATACATATACATTTTGTTGGAAGAATCAGTGTAATGGTGGTCAGATATATAAATATATATTTTCTTATAAGCAAATTACACAAATTACTATCCATTGATATTTTCATCTTAAGCTCATTGCCTTTGTTTTCCACCACTTCCAAAATGTCATTCCACAAATTGCCGTAGCATTTCCCTTTCCATCGATTCCCAATTCTGTCCCCTGTCTCGTTTTATTGGAATACATATGCATATATGTATGTACATATGTAGTACATGCAAACTAATTGTTTTAAATTAAAAATAATAACGGAAATTGCCTTCGTTTCTATTTTTGAATCCATTTTGAAGTTTGAATTATTTTTTTATGTGAATTTATTAGATTTCTGTCAGATTATGTTTACGTTTGGGTTTGTTTGATCAAAAAAAATTTAAAATACGTTTTAAAGTAGGAACTCGTTAGAGGTTAGAGGATGGGAAAAATGTGTCTATGAATAACAAAACATAAAATATGGTTTTAAATTTAAAACCGGTTTTAAATAGAATCGATTTTATACCCTAATCAAAGGCTGACTATGAATTTGCGCCATTATATTTAAGTTTTTTCAGTGATTGATTAGCACTTTTAAATGATTTACTTTATCAAAATCTATATTTTTATTGTATGGGGTCAAATGACCCTTGCCGTCCTTCTTAGTAAGAAGATTTTCCCGTCTTTCCAGTGTTAAATTGTATCGAACATAGACTGGTTATAATTTACTTTCTTTCCAATGAAGTGCAGCTACACACCCCATCTGCGTGATGTCTGCACATAGCTCGGGACTGTGTTGGATACAGTCGCATCATTTTTTTTTTCCATTCAGAGAAAATGTCAAAACATTCAAAAATTCTGTAAAAATAACTAAGCTCGCTGTTATTACATGTTTCAGGGGTGTTTCAGGTGTCCATAATGAAGCTGGCCTCAGTTGGTCTCATAAAATGAAACAATTTGCCTGGAAATTTCCTCAGCAAACAGTAAATTCTCTTAAATCTTGGTCAACAAAATAAAACTGTCCATGTCCATTCAATCTCATGTGATTTAAGTCTCTATTTAAAGCCAGTAACTGTTCGACTTCGGGTACATATATGTACAATATACATACATATATCACATTCAACTGTAAACACGCTTGGATAGCACTACTTAAAGAGGGTAAAATTGCTCAAATCAGTGTATGTACGAATATAACCGAAAAACCATCGGCACCCAACCCATATATCCTATGGCTTCAGAAAACGTTACACAACGCCCGTCCGACCCGACCCCACTGTGATCCTTTAAGTCCTTTTTTATGTACACGAATTACTATAAATCACATTTTAACTGTTTAAATGCATATTCATCGTCATTGTTGTTCGTTCAAAGTGGGGTTGGAAATTCGCACGTTTCAAAAATCAGCACGTTTTCGGTTTTCCTCCATCAATACGAGCGGGCCAATCGCACACACGAAAACTCCCACCCACTCCTAGAGTCCCTGTTCCCGTTAACAGGACTGAGAATGAGTTTCAGAGAGTACGGCCAATATAAGCTACGCGCTTGTACAAGTCGTAGCTGTTGTCATCAGATTTGCTGTGAGATACCAAAAAGTCCTTAGAATTTATCATAATTCTTTCAGGACGATATAATTTTATGTAAATTATGTCGCGAAAGGGGTACGAGATCTTGGAGCAATAGTACACAACTTTTCCCAGATATACGAGCGAAATCGATTCGAAAGTATTTTTCTATTACTGGGGGATAGGTACGTGGGTATCTGTAGACCCTTGAGCGGCTGGTAGCGGCGGTACCCAGTGCTTTAGAAGACTAACGCGACACATAAATAAGAGAAATTTATTTTTCTTTCTTTCATTTTAAAATGTTTTATTTATTTGTCCCGTGGGTGGGTGGGGTTCGTTTGTG
This sequence comes from Brachyopa scutellaris, assembly GCA_949775065.1. Lineage (NCBI taxonomy): Eukaryota > Metazoa > Arthropoda > Insecta > Diptera > Syrphidae > Brachyopa > Brachyopa scutellaris. The sequence continues at coordinate 98,151,258 of OX459114.1, read as the reverse complement.
GCTCACAAAAGTGGAAACACCTCGCTATGCCTACTTTGTTTCGGGCCACAACATAAATTGTGTAAAATTAGCATATTTCCATTAAATGGAAGGCAGTTAGAAGAATGAGTTGGGTGCGGCTGTATTTCAACTTTATTTTTAATTGTGAGCGATTAAAACATTAGGTTATGGGTGTAAACTACTACGATGAGGGTCACCACAATCACTGGCTGTAGGTACTTGGAAATTCAGAATATTATGAACGAATTTTGAATTTTGGAGAAGATGGCGTGGGAGTCAGTGATTTAAACTTTTTTTTATATGGCAACTCAAGGAAATTATGAACAAATTTGCATGTAATCCTTGGAATTTACTGTCAAAGAAGCTCACACTGGGCCTAGAAGTACACATAAAACAGCGTGCGGATTTGCTTAAAAATCCTAATTGCACGTCGAAATCGTCGCCCTAATATTGGGTTACCGTAAACGCCAAAATCCACTTTTTGAGTTTGGTATGCAGTCTTATGTTTTCGGGGGTAGACCTTTCCAAATCTTTTATCCGTTTTGCTCTATCTCTTTCCATTGCAAAGATATACAGAATGGTTTTCACCCAATTAATCAAGTTTACGTATTGTTTTGACGTAAACGCCAAAATTTGGCATTTACGTCAAATTTTCCATACAATTTAAGCAAATTTTAGTTTAAGAATTGTTTCGACTTATGTGCCTACAAAATGCCAGGTAAAACTAAATAATCGTATGCACGTTCGTCAGTAGAAAGAAAAATATTTTTTTTGGTTTTGCCGTACGTGCATACTCCCCGAAAAAGACAAAAGAATTCTAAAATGTGGAAACAGTACCTTAAGGCTTGTCCAGACCGAACGAAACATTTCAGAAACATTTCGGAAATAAAAAAACATTTCAGAATCTTTTCAAAAACTGTTTCATTAGCGTACACACCAAAAGAAACATTTCAGAAACATTTCAGAAACATTTCAGAAACATTTAAAAAATGTTTTTTTGTTTCTGAAATGTTTCTAAAATGTTTCTAAAATGTTTCTGAAATGTTTTTGAAATGTTTCGTTCGGTCTGGACACACCTTTAGAAAACGTTTGCGAAAATCTGGAATTTTTGACGTACGTGTATGAGTAAAAGAAAATATTGATTTTAGTGGCGTATACGGCAAACTCATTTTGTAATAAATTTTAAATATCTTAAAGGGTTTTAGAATAACTTCTTAGATTTTGTGAAAGATCATGAAAGAAAAGAAAGTATGAATATCGTGTCAAAAAATGCAAAAATCCCAGCGGATTCATGCAATAGGTAATACACAAATAAAAAGAAAAAGTTATTTTGATAATTTTTTTTTAAATTTTTTTTGATTATTTATTTTTCTAAAAAAAATTCTACAAAATAATGGAAAAAAAAATACCCACGAGTATGTTGCTGTTACCAGGGTTTTTATTTGAAGAAACAATTTTTTTCACATCAATCGCTTCTGGCCAGAATCAAATGTTTTCGTACCCAAATTGTTTACATTTCTCTTTTATTTAATCAAGTGGCCAAGAATACGTCCCTAAAGTATGTAAAATAACATCTTCTGCGTCATTAAAAATAAAAATGTGGAATTATTGATTCATAGTACCTAAGGTCTTTATTTGTTTAAAAAATGTAAACTAGAATTTTATATTGTGATTCGCCCTATAAAAATGAGCGACTTGTACACTGTAGTATCAGTTCTCTATTGCGAATCCGAACGTCAAGTTGAAATGGTTTCTAAGAGCGTTTTCCTTCTTATCTGCCTAGTTGTGAGTCTTATTCTTTGTCCAGAAACTGAAGGTCAATGGTTTCGAAGAAGACTTTCACGTCCTCGTGTTCAACGGCGATTGTGTAGTCGAGGATCACAATTGTGTACAACAACTACAACAACAACTGTTGCACCAACGTCGCCTACTCCAGCAACACCAACTCCAACAACACCAACTCCAACAACGCCAACTCCAACAACACCAACTCCAACAACACCAACTCCAACAACACCAACTCCAACAACACCAACTCCAACAACACCAACTCCAACAACACCAACACCAACCGGAACTGGAGGTTAAGGTATCGAAGTTGGATGGATAAAACTTTCTAGAAAAATATGAAATTTTATTAAAATAAATTCTGCAATTTTAAATTTGATTGTTTTTATTATTATTATTGAAGGATATGTTGCACAGCGTCCTTAAGGTCCATTGTGTCCTCTACAAGTACTATGCGAAGGAACTGGTTATAGAGCTTAGCTCCCATCTAGCCCAAGTTTTACGAGTCATCCAGACCAATTTGACTGATAATTCGGAGTAGAAAATGGGTATAAGTGGTATATTCTCTGCCGTAAGGAGGTATTTACTCACTTGGGTCTTTCTGAGGTTAGTTGGTAGTTGGTTTCGGTCAAGACTAATACAGGATCCGAATCTCTTCCAGTCGTAGTTACAAAGAAGTTTGTTTGACTGTCTGAGACTCTCGGCTTATATCCAGGACTTAGTCCTGCTTTTTGCAGTTTAAAAGACGGCGAGTTGGAGCAAGGCAGGCCTTAGCACGATAATTTCCGTTATAAATGGATGCCTTCAGTTTGGATGCCAGTTGACATTTTTCCCGATGATATCGGTTTTCTGTCTGAATCTGTTGAATAATGAACCGACTGGAAAGCTACTGTAAACTTCGGAATCCGCCTTTAGCTAAGAGATAATTTTTACGGATGAGGGGAAGTAGATATCCGCGTACAGAAAAATGGATCTGTAAAGGATAAAATGTATAAGTACTCGTAAATAGATATATGTAGTAATCACGACCAATCTAAACATGAGTAAACCTTTTCAGTACAAACTAGCTTAGGGGAAAAGAGCTGTTTCTCAAGAGTTTAGCAGAGTTCAAAACTTAAATTTTGTCATGCGGCTGCTGCCACGCATATTGCTGTAAGGAGCCCAAGTTTGGGATATTGCCCATTTGAAGAGAATAACACTTTACTTGTGGGAACACACCCGCACCCTGGCGGTTCATAGCATAATCATTAATTTCGCTAAAATATCTTTTTATCTCTTTCTAACTCAAAATGTATATCTTCATCTTCTTCACACTTATAAAATGTCAAAATTTAAATTAACAGTCAGTCTGGATTTCTGTTTTTGACTGGCCAGCATTGTCGCCAGACCGTAACATAATTGAGTATGTTTGTGGGCATCTCTCCACCAGTGCTGTCATTTGTACTATACATCAGTCGTCCATACTACTGTACTGCACTTGCTTTAATTTCTATACTACCCAAACATGCAAAAGAAATGGTAACAGTTTCCAATAATGAAACAAATGACAGTAGGGCAGATGACAAAAGAAAAGCAGCAAACATAAAACCTAAACGAAGTGTTTGAGTTCTCGAAGGAGATTTTGTGGAGGATTTAGATTCAGAATGGTGTTTGCTAATAAACCAATACATTATATCTGAAGACCAGGGACTTGAAGAACAGCATTTTTAAGGTCAAACATTGCAGCATTTGGTTTTTTAAGGCCGAGATATAGAGTGTCCGTTGAAACGGACCTTATGCAGAGAAGTCATTGCAAATAAACATTTATGTATGTATGTATATTTCATTTTGCAGCATATAATTTAGTCTGTACTAGTACTGATCTTAAAAGGCTGTCATGAAAGAATTTGCGGATTGATGGAATTGGCTCACAATTTGATTCTATAATATATTCCGGCTGGGATTGCCCCCCCAGTAGCAGTGGCTGCCCCCGGTAGTTTGGGTACCAGTACACTAAAGCCAATAGAGACCCATTGTGATACCAAGGATCTTGGGGGTATGTATCCCTGTTTCTCATAAGAACCATTTGGAGGCTGGTGTAAAGCGAAATAAACTTCTTACATCCGTTCGTAACCTAGCACAAAGCTGTTGAAGCCATATTCACCTAAGTGTAGTTGTCTTCGAAGAGCTGGACATGAAAGAAGATGAGTAGTGATTTCTACCTCTTCCTCGTCTCTACAACTTCTGCAGAAGTCGTTTAAAAAGACACCTGGTTGCAGGCCTGCCTATAAGGCAGTGTGCTATGTTGACTCCAATGTGTGGTCTTTTTAGGGACAGAAGATATATAGACCGTTTCAGATCCAGTCTAGGCCAGATTTGCCTGGTTGAAAGGCAGGTGGATCTTCCATAGGTAAAGGTATTGTTGTTCCTAATTTAACGAGCTCGCCAACTTTACAATTCACTGGAATGTCTCTGCGCCCGAAACTACACAGAATAGTAAACATGAAACGACTATTAGGGAAACAATTTAAAATGACCTGACAGCATGGTGTCCGTTTAAACGGACTAACTGCATGCTAAAAAATTCCATTTATTTTAACAAAACACAATGACATAAACAACTGAGTAAGGTTTTTAGACGAAATCATCACTTTTGTACCCTTTTGGAAATAATTATAATTAAAATAACTTAGACTCTTCGATTTGCCATTTTTACTTCATTACGTATGCACTAATTCTAATTTGTAACAGCACTCTCATTAAATGGTTTGAAATAATTTTGTCATTTTCCAAATAACAAAGCCATCCTTATTCTATTATTGATTGCAAAAATAAAAAAATTAACTTATTTCGTTTAAAAAAATGGCATTTAGAGGACATCTGTTTAAACGGATATTATACACTAATGGGTTAAATCATTGTATGATTTTAGGAGTTAACACCATCACGTCAAAGATGTTAGCAAGTTAAGGAGACTATCTCATTCCTTTTAAGTGTTTCGTAGGTACCCAATTGTCTTTCTGTCTGTCTGTCACAGGAATTTTTCTCAGAGACTATTTGACGTACTAAACGCAAATATAGAAATGAACTTCAAAAGTTGAGTTTTGACTTTGGTGGGTTAGTTTTGGAAGGTTAAATGGGAAGTTAACAAAAAGGGGTCAGTTTCCAAAAGGTCACAATCGCCATATTTTTAAAGTAAAACCCAACTTCTTACGTTGAACAGTTGCGTCAAACGTTTCCCGCTAACGTGGTATGAAAGGAGAATAGGGAACAAAGCAGAGACGTCAAAGATCGATTGAAGGGAGAGGGAACGTAATGCGCATGCATATAGTATTCCCACATGTTGCACCACTACAATACTAAACGCTTCTGTGTAAATCATGGTCTTACTTTCATGCTGAGTTTATACTTATTTATATTACTTATATTGTTTTAGAGATTTAAATTTGGAGATATCTGCTCAGTTGTGTTTTAGAGACTTTATAGCGTACCTATTCTGTATCTGTAGTGCTTTATGTGTTCGATATGGTGAATTCAATCAATGCAAACATTTAATGAATATCATTGTCTTCTCACAAATCTTTCTTCCTTTGCTCAGAAGTTTTACTTCTGTCGCGAATACCTTCTACACGCACTCTTTTCTTTTAATCAGCCACTTTCACTTTTTGGGTGTTGCGTTGGCAATATTGGGACAGTACCTACTAAAATGTTTTGCTATATGTTAAGTCTTAAAGTTATGAAAATGTAACTTTACACATATGTACATATGAATGAAGAAGATTGTGTAGACTATGCCCTATTGCGTTCCACAACTGGAGACCGTTGAACCCATCGGTTACTTTGGCGAATCGCAGTATCTTCGAGGGGTCCAACGATTGGATATTTCCTTTGCCTATGCTTTAGGCTTCTAGACAGTCCCTTCTTTGTCTGAATAGAGTCCGGCATTTTCTTAAAAGGTGGTCATTTTGATAATTTTTTTCTCAATTGTTTTAATTATTTATTTTTATCAAAAAAAACGTACAAAATAGTAAAAAAAAAGGATACCCACGAGTATGTTGCTGTTACCACGGTTTTTATTTGAAGAAACAATTTTTTTCACAGTAAACGCTTCTGGCCGGAACCAAATGTTTGCGTACCCAAATTGTTTACATTGCTCTTTTCTTTAATCAAGTGGCCAACGTCCCTAAAGTACGTAAAGTAACATCTTCTGCGTCATTAAAAATAAAAATGTGGAATTATTGATTCATAGTACCTAAGGTCTTTATTTGTTTAAAAAATGTAAACTAGATTTTTTATATTCTGATTCGCCCTATAAAAAAGCGCGACTTGTACACTGTAGTATCAGTTCTCTATTGAGAATCCAAACGTTAAGTTGAAATGGTTTCAAAGAATATCTTCCTTCTTATCTGCCTAGTTGTGAGTCTTATTCTTTGTCCAGAAACTGAAGGTCAATGGCTTCGAAGAAGACTCTCACGTCCCCTTGTTCAACGGCGATTGTGTAGTCGAGGATCACCACTGTGTACAACAACAACAACTGTTGCACCAACTTCGTCTACTCCAACAACACCGACTCCCACAACTCCAACTCCAACTACACCAACTGGAACTGCAACAACACCAACCGGAACTGCAACAACACCCACCGGAACTGCAACTGGTTGAGGTATCAAAGTTGGATAAATAAAACTTTCAAGAAAAATATGAGATATTATTAAAATGAATTCTGCAATTATAAATTTTATTATTTTTATTATTATTATTGAAGGATATGTTGCACGGCGTCTTTAAGGTCCATTGTGTCCCCTACAAGTATTATGCGAAGGAACATCTCTCTCGTTATTATTACTGACGGAATTGATAAGAGTGCTTAGCTTCCATCTTACTTACTTACTTAGTTGGCGCTACAGCTCGAGGTGAACCTGGGCCTGCTTCTCGCAACCATTTGTGTGTGCGTGTTATATTTTTGCACAAATGGAAGGGACCTACAGTTTTTTTGCCGACTCCGAACGGCAAGTTGAGAAGCTCAATCGTGACAAATGATACTCTTTGATGTTTGTCAGACATTCGAAAGAGGTGGGCACTGTGAAAAACTTTTAGGTGTTTGCGGCGGGATTCGAACTCAAGACCGCTGGCTCAGTAGTCCGACGCACTAACCACTTGCGCTGCGGTGCCCATCTAGCCCGATTTTTATGAGTCATCCAAACAAATTTCACTGAGAACTCGGAGTAGAAAATGGGATAGGTAGGTAGGTACTACATATAAGTGGTATATTTTCTGCTCTAAGTAGGTATTTAATTTACTAAAACACTTGGGTTTTTTTGAGGTTAGTTGGTAGTTGGTTTTTGTCAAGACTACTACTCGGAAGTTTCTTTGACTGTCTGAGACTCTGGGTTTATATTCAGGACTAAGTCCTTATAGCTTTACGCAATGTAAAAGAACAACGCGAATGAGAGTAAGGCAGGTCTTAGTACGTTACTCTTCATTATAAATAGATACATTTAGTTTGGATGTCAGTTCACATGATTAAACTTTTTTAATACAAACAACCTTAGGCGAAAAGAGCTGTTTCTCCAGAGTGGAGCAGAGTTCAAAACTTAAATTTTGTCATGCGGCTGCTGTCACTATATTGATGTAAGGTGCCCAAGTTTGAAATATTGCCAATTTAAATCGGTTGTAGGAAAGATTTTTTCGTTATTTTCTAAATACATTTTCCGGCTACCAAATTGCGTCCGAAAGAAATGGAGAAGGAATAGTGAAAATTGCATAACTGCTTAAGAGCAGTGTATGTCTTGAAATCTTGTCAAAAGTGCGAAGAGCTGGCAGCTGATCTGGTTGTAAGCTTAAACCCTACAAGTATTTGAAATATGTTTAAGTCACTCTACTTACGAAGGATATAAAATAGAAGCACAAATTTCACAACTTAGAAGGATCTACCGCGAATTCAATTTCTACCTCCATGAACGCTTAAAAATAAAATAACCACCTAAAATTACATTCTACATCGATCCGACCTGTCAATTACATATGTATATGTGACCTTCGCAATCTCAAGTTGCGAGATGGTATAGACATATACCATTTCATTGCCTTCTTAAGTGAAGTACTTTGGAGTATATTCGATGGGATTATATGAAGTCCCGAGCATTTTATATGACAATATTGGCCAGTATGTTTAATATTCAAAAACTTCAAAAAATGACATCTCGTCGGAAATCAAACGAAGGATTACTCTTGCCAACCGCTGTTTCTTTGGGCTAAGAAGGCAATTGAGTAGTAAAGTCCTTTCTCGAGCGACTAAGGAGACTCTATATAAGACCCTTGTCATCCCAGTCTTGCTATATGGAGCTGAAGTATGGACTTTATCGAAAGCGGATGAAGATATCCTTGGTCGCTTCGAGAGAAAAATCCTTCGTAAGATATTCGGTCCCGTTTGCGTTGACGGGTTCTGGAGGAGAAGATTCAACCACGAACTGTACGAGCTGTAAAGCGACATCAACCTGGTCAAAAAACTGCACATTGGGCGTTTAAGATGGCCAGGACATGTAGAGCGTATGGACATCAACGCTCCGGCTCGGAGAATATTCGACTCTTACCCGGAGGGTCAGCGCAGCAGAGGACGGCCTCGCCTAAGCAACTGGAGGCTGTTAGCTAAGGACCGGGCTAGCTGGAAGAGGTTGTTGGTTGAGGCCTTGGTTCACCCCGAACTGTAGCGCCACCTAAGTAAGTAAGTATGTTTAATATGAATATGAACAATACATACATATTGTATGTTAAGTTTTTAACAAAGTGTTAATTTAAAATGATATTTTAGGAAAGAAAATCTAGAGATATTTTTAGGCAAGGGTAGAGCTACCATACCTAACCGTAAGGTACGCTAGAGGTTTTTACAGGTGATGGAAAAAAATCGATTTAACCTTAAGAGATCAAAGCTCGAACGAATTATTGGTAGAGTTGTCATCTTCCCAAAATAATTCCTAACTGCGTTTCTAGTATTTCAGTTAGCTAGGGTTAGAACGTGGATTTACGTTGATAGTGTTAAAGATCAGCAACAGCAACCGTAACCTTAAGACTATTACAGAATAACAATAAGCTTAAAGCTGCTCGATACCTTTCGAACTGGACTTAGATTTGGGATTGAAAACTGAACAAACATGGAACAGTTTACTTAATTTTACAAAACAATATTTAGAAAAACAAACCCAAAAATTCGATCGGAAATATTTGGTAAACATGTAGGTAAGCAATAGCTCGACATGTTACATGAATTTATATTTGTTTCATATTTGAATATGGGATGGTTACTGTAAAACATAACAGCTGTGTTATTAATTTTGTAATACCACATTTAAAACTACATATTATGCTCACGTGTGTAAATATAGGTGTGTAACGTGTGCAAATAGACGCAAAGCTGTGTGTCCAAAGTCCGTTTGTGGAAAAAATTACATTACACAACTACATAATTGAAATAATTAAAAGGTGTGTTCGATTGTATGATCTGCAGAGTACAATAATATCGCTAGTATTTTGTTAAAGTTTCAAAATGTTAAAAATGCTGAAGTTACGCCCTTGAGTTCAATAGACCCAACCTTTTGTACCCCACGAACTACTAAATTAATAATTTTAAATTCCGCTGAACACTCATATAAAATGTTGAATACAATTGCTAATTTAATCATAAGATTGCTTAGTTACAAAGAAATAACTTCCTTAGGTGGCGCTTCAGTTCGGGGCGAACCAGAGCCTGCTTCTCGCAACCAATTTCTACATGTTATATTATTTTGCACGGATAGGAGGGACCTATAGTTTTTTGCCGACTCCGAACAGCGAATTGAGAAACTCATCATGACAAATGAATGATACCCTTTGAATGCATGTCAGACATTCGGAAGAGGTGGCAGATGGCACCTTCGAAAAACTCTTGGGTGCTTGTTGGGTTTAAGCCCGGCAGCATGCGTAGAGGTCCAACGCACTTACCACATACTGAAGGTGATTAATCCTATAAGTGTTTCTTGTGAATCATTAAAATGTCAAAGGAACTATTCTATGGCTACGTATAATATACATATGTATAGTGAAAAAATGCTCTACGCCCCTTTACCAGAAATATTGAAAATTTCAAAAGACCTTTCCAATGCAAAAGTGAAATTTTAGTTTTTTAGTTCACTTGAATGGTATGAAAGGGTTGGGTGCAGCGTTGTTTCGGAGAAATGTTGAAGTTGAGCCATTTTGTGAGCCATTGCACACCAGGTTGAGCAAAATTGGTAAAATTACTGAAAATCGGAATATAAATGAGCTTGGCGGGGGGGATTGGGGCCCAAAAAAAAATTGGTACATGTTTCTTCAGAAACACGAACACAGCAATAGTATATCACAAATAAATTTTTTTAAAGTACTTGGGCGATTGCGATAATATGGTATTGTGGCTAGCGAACAAAAAAATTACATTTGGCGAAATATGTTATCAACTTATTTTGGTTGGCGAAAATTCAAAGATTCGATTCGCTGACCATAATAAAGTCCTGAGAAAGTATCACAAACTAAGGAGGCATAAAATAAATAAGATTAAACAATACCATATAAATAAAGACGAAAAGAAACAAAACGTCTAACATTTCCTTATTTCATCTTAAGCTTGTTCTTGTTGAGCATTTAAAAACTCTGTACAACTCATAATAAGTGAGTGAGTTACTTCATACTTTAAGGAGCCTTTGCGATTATTTATCTCAATGTTATTTAAAGAGTCAATTCTTATTTTCTGATTACGTTTGTATTGTTTTAATAATTTTTTTTAAGAGAATGAAGTTTTCAGCTAAATGAGCCAAATGTGAGCCATTTGTCTGTGGCTCGGAGCATTGAGCCAAAGCAAAAATACTTGAGCCGACTTACCCAATTGAGTACTTCTTCAAACGCTGGTTGGGTGGTCCAAGAAATTATATTCTCCTCTGTTTTTATGTCATCGACTTTCGTCTGTATACCGAATGTCTTCTTAATAGGATTACAAGTGCAAGAATGAGAGGGCTGTGACATACAGGCTACTTTAACGGTTCCTAGTTCACAATGGTACTTTTAAAAAGGTGTTGCTGACAGAACTTAACTTATGAGTGGAGGACTATAAGGTTCGTTAATGCGGCTTAAGGATTGGAAGAAGCTATATATTGATGAATTTTTGCTGTAAGAATCTTTTCTGTAAGTATATGAGGCCTCAAATAAGGCAGTTTTTTTTTCATCTGTATAGACTATAAAAAAACGTTCAAATCATTTAACGAATGCCACAGCCAACATATGAGAAAAAAGTGTGGATAGTACATATTTATATTATGTACAGACATGTTTTGTCAAGGTTACTATTTGAAGAAGCCGCCTTCTCCGCATTTGGCCAGAGCCAGATGTTTCCGTACCCAAATTGTTTTCATTGCTCATTTCTTTAACTAAGTCGCCAGCTAATGCCTAATTTATAGTAAAAATGTTGAAGTAGTAGTTATTCATTTCAACGTCTTTCTTTGTTTAAAAATTGAAAAATAAAATTTCATATTCTGATTCGCCTTATAAAAAGGGTGACTTGTACTGTACACTGCAGTATCAGTTCTCAATTGCAAATCTAAGTGTCTAGTTGAAATGGTTTCAAAAAGCATCTTCTTTCTTATCTGCCTAGTTGTGAGTCTTATTCTTTGTCCAAAAACTGAAGGTCAATGGCTTCAAAGAAGACTTTCACGTCCTCGTGTTCAACGGCGATTGTGTAGTCGAGGATCATCATTGTGTACAACTACAACTACAACAACAACTGTTGCCCCTACGTCAACAACGCCACCCTGAACTGGAGGCTAAGTAACAAAGTTGGATGGATAAAACTGTTAAGGGGGAAAAAATTAGCTCGTATTCAAATAAAGGAGTTTTTTTTAATAAACTAAATCCTTGATATTATTTTGTGCAATTATAAATGTTGACTGCAGAAGGTATCATGGAATTTTACATCCAAATCATGCACCGCGATGATGTTTCTTTAGCTAACAGTGCCCCGTAGGGAACCTTCAAGTTAGAACTAGTTATCCAGAAGTAGCTAAGCCTGCCTTAAATGCGGGATTTGTATCTAGGACTTACATATACAATGCATGGGTTCAGGACATACAAATGGTATAGCAGCCCTTTTCCTTGCAAGTTTCTCCGCCTCTTCGTTACCTTCAATCGTCAAATGTCGTAGTACCCGATGACGTAACGTTTTTTGATTCGACCAGCTCACCAGCCATTCCCAGACAATTATGAATTTGATGACTTGAGCTCCGATAGCCTTGATAACTGTTTGGCTTTCTGACATTACTGCGACATCGCATCTGTTATAGCGCAGATTTCGGCTCGTTGCCGCAAATAGACAAACCAATATTCAAGCTTTAGATGGAGCACCTAACATTCGTGTAACGTTTGCGTAACGTTATATTTTTGCCTAATCCCGTAGTTTACTTATTTGATAAAACCCTTTTTTTTCCACCAAGAAACAGCGTTTAACATTTAATTTTAAGATCTCAATTAAGGCCACGACACAATTACGAAAACAATTACCTGCAACTAGATGGCACCGCAAAGATTTTCTTATTAAATTCTCTCGAATCTGAAAACACGCCTAATCCCCTGCTACCGCAATGTAACGTCTACCGCACGCATTCATGATTAATTGTCCAGTTGATGTCAGCGATTAATGTCTCTATTAACGTTTAATTACCCATCACTTTATGGTTGCCGTCTTTGGCTGACGGATGTCCTTCCAACGTGCTACATTACCAAAGGATAACACATTTGCATAAATGTTTTTGTAATCGTAAACTCAAAGGATTTAATATTGCAGGATCCGGATTGTAGGGGAAAATTCAACTAATAAACATGCAAACCTATTGCCACATTGGCGCGGAACAAAGTTGAATGTCACGATACGAAGAGTTAGAGTGCACACAGAGAGCACTCTGCCCAAGAAGGACCTTACCCTCACCACTACAACGCCGCGCCCGCATACATTGTGCCAACGATTTAACTTAATACAACCACTTTGCTAATTGCATCAAAAGTTACACATTCAACACGGTCTGGTATGTTGATGTTGGCTTTGTGCCAATGGCTGGGAAATACTCTGTTGTGCCTGCTTAATAATAATTTCAGACGCCTGTGTCCTGTCGCTCGCTTTTGTGGATCCTTTCGTTCGTGTCTGACCACAAAAAAATAGATGCGAAAAACCAACCTGAAATATGGTGTGGCAATTAGCTAGGTCTTTATGGTGCGGCCATAACAATTAGCTATGACATCGGCAATAAAATACTGCAATTTAGCCAGAATGGTTACAATATGCACGAGTGTGTATGTTTGTATGTATCTTTCGTGTAGCTTTCGATGACAAATGAACATTGTGGCCACTTATGTGTGTAGGTATGGATGTATATTGAAAAACAAATTAGATGTGGAAATTAAAATGAAATGACTTACGTCAGACGTCTATTGCCGTTTGACAGATAGTCTGTAAAGATTAAAATTTAAGAGGCTGGGGGCTCGGTTCTCACCACGGCTTGGGCGATTATGGGATTCTGTTCGGCCGTACAATAGACCAGCTCTGAGTCAGAGCCGAAGAACTGGCTAAAAAAGGTTCGGCTGACTCCTTTACCGGCCCTGAGCCGTTTTGCAATATTCCTAACCTAGCTATAAACTTAAAAATCAAAAGTTGGGAAAACAAAATGTGTGTCTCCCATTGCGAAATTACCCAGGACCTTCGTCAGACTAAAAGAGCTACTAAACTCATCCGTAATAAATCCGAAAAACACATACACTATACCTCAGTAGGAATATATATCAAGAGATTAGTGGGATTTTTAGCAGGGCATTGTCATCTTTGATATCAACCTTCTGATGCCCTAAGCTGCCCTTGCGGCAAAAACGATCTTTTAGGTCGTAGTACTGACCGCAAGTGGCGGGTCAGAACCTTTAAAAAAAAGAGCCTGAGCACTCCGGCACGACAGACTAGATAGTACCATTGTTAGGGGGAAACCTTCGTTTATACGGAGGTACAAGAACTGAACTGTCACTAGTCAGTGAAGCAGCGTATACATACTTATATGTATGTATAGATCAAAATTGCTGATGCAAGAAATCTGTATTTTGTTATGGACCACATATTACCCTCCGCTTCGACACAAGTTGCTGAGATAAAAAAATGCATGATATAAATATTTACAACTCTTACAAAATTCTTGCGTTCGCATCACATTTTGATTATCGAAAGACACTTTTGTATCTATTTTATACTCAAGGAGTGTTCGTGATATGTTTTATATTATGGATGTAAGGGTGTTGAAGGGTTCCGTTATCATATTTTTTGATCATAAGAAGTGAAAAATGGTTTTTCTATTGGCAAATATAAACTTGGACGAATCAAAAGATCATGAATGCGCCTAACTAAATCTCATCCGAATTTTCTTGTGATAGATAAAAATGGTGTAAAATATAGCATATTCTATCAAAATTTTTGTAAACACACATGTACGTACATATTTATTTATTTATTTACATCAAACAGATACACATTTACATATAATATCTTATAAACTACAGAATAATAACATAGAATATAAGTGTAACAATTTAATAATCATAATAATACAAATTTAATTTTAATTTAATCTATTACTTGAGCAGTTATAATATTCAATACTTTAATTTTAAATGCATCCCTACTCAAATTTTGATGAAAATCAATAGAATTACAAACTAAGTTTGATTCTCTTAGGCATCTAGTAAGAGGTTCATTTAGTCCGTAGTTGACTCTGTGAAAGGGTTCACGGAATAGATTACGGAGTCGTAGATCTCTACCAGGAACATACAAATCTATTGATGATAATAGGAATGGACAGTTAATATGGGAATTTAATACATCCCGTATAAAAATGATTGAGAAATACTTGCGGCGTATGTCAAGTTGCTGAAGGCCAATTAATTTACATCTAGATAAGTAGGAAGGCATTCGGATATTCCAATGGAGCCTAAAAATAACAAATCGAGTAAAGCGCTTCTGGATCTTTTCAATCCGAACTGAGTGAATATTGTAGAACGGATTCCAAACAACGCAGCAGTATTCAAGAACTGATCTTACGTAAGAGGAAAAAAGTGTTTTGAGAGTGTAAGGATCAGTAAATTCCTTAGAGTTGCGCTTTATGAAACACAAGATCAAGGCAACGATTTAACGTATTCTTAAAACCATTAATTTGTATAAGATCAAACTCTAAAAGTGAGTCAATTAATTCGACTTCACAATCTGATTTTACATTAAAAGGAAGTAAACACGCTTCATCTGGGTCGAATACCCATTCTAAATTACACAAGTTAAAATCACCTAGAATGATTATGTGTTGATTTAATTTTAAATTATTGACAATTTCGCGGCAGTTATTTACATGTAATGTATATAAATCTAGAGAACTACCTGGCGGAATATAGCTTAAAATAATTAATAAATCATACACATTATTAATTGAAACACGAACAGCGAGCTGGTCAACGTCATACACATTAGAAGCAGCAGTTAAAGATGAGAGCAGCGGAATTTCAACGCTAGAAAATGATGAGCGTACGGCGATCAGCACCCCACCACCTCTTGATACATTCGTTTTAATAGAGCATCTGTCCTTGCGGTAAACATTGAAAGAAGTCGTATTAAAGATTTCTGAATTATGATGAACATTAGTAAGCCATGACTCAGTCACAGCAAAAATATCGTAAAACGATGGAGATGTATAAGAAAGCATTTTATCCAATTTAGTTCGAAGTCCGCCAATGTTTTGGTAGTACAGCAAGAAATCTTTCTGAAGGGAATGAGAAGTGTACGAAGAATTCGCTTCTATGTATTTATCACAGCTGACAGTGCATCGATGTTTTTTCTCTGAGAAACAAAGATTTTTACTTGTACAGAGAGCGGCCAAATAGATGGGTGCATTGCACTGTGGATCATATTTGCTGAAACACTGACCTTGAAGTTGACGAATCTCAATTTCGATTCTTCTGCATCTTTTTTTATTAGTTTAAAACATTGAATTAAAGATGATGGGATGCTCGTTTTAGCTGAGATGTGCTTGATAATATCATCAGGATTTGTATCAATTCGAAATTTAGATATATGAAACCATTTAAAGTTGTGCACCACATTAAGAGAAGAAGAGAGATCTGTTCCGAAAGTTTTGTTGATTTTTCGGGGTTTTGTCTCTTTACTCTTTTGATTTATAGCAGTTGTTTATATCGTTGTTGTTGATGACGGTGGAAAAGCTTTCTTCCTGAGATGACTCAGAATTTAAGAGGTTAGAAGAAATTTCAGGTGAAAGCTGAGAATTCTCGTTGTGGGAATCAAGATTCTCTTTGTTTAACTCCAATGGTTGAATATTTTTTTCTTGATTAATCGGCAAGGTATTATGAATGTCTCTATCATTTCGGCATTGAATAATATTAATATTGGGGTTAAATGGCGATTCAACAGTGTTTAATGAATGATTTTTATCGATTGTATTAATAGGAATATTTAGAGATAGTACAAATTTTATGCATTGGAGCTCTTTAGTGAGATCTAGCACCAAGCACGAAAGGTCATTTAATCGGTGCAATAAACTGGAGAAATCAACCGAGGCACAAGAGTTACACTTCCAGAAAATGTTACGGTTACTAAGACAATTAAAATCAATGTCGCGCAAGTTAGCGCATTGTTTATGATAAGTTAAACCACAATAAGAACCACAAATAACACGACCGTGTGAGCGACGGATAGGTTGATTGCAATTCGCACAAATCGAAGACATTTTAAAAGAGTTTATTAGAATAAGTAAGTACTTGAGAAAGATTGAGAAGGAAAAAAAAGCGACAATCGACCACGGCACTACTCCTTGGACTGATATGTATGTTACAGTGCTTAAAAACAGATTTCTAATGCAATGCATACTTTGGCGTTCAAATGCTTGTACTGCGAAATCTCGCAGTAACGGACACCTTTTTTGGGGAACCAATTTCTAATAACCCATACCAAATGCGTTCTTATAAACGGACAGCTCTAATAACCGTACACAAAACTCCGATCCCGTGGCTGTCCGCGTAAAAGATATTTCACTGTACAGATACCTACACACTTCCAAGTTATAAAATAATAAAAAGTATCTTACCGATACACACTTGGAAGGAAACTATGCTAACCGATATACCCTTTACCCTACTGTCGGCGTAATCTCTCAAGATGAATTACAATTCAATTAACAAAATTGAAGAAACAACAATACAATTGCCTTTGTAGGCCTTATTTTTCATTATCGATACACAGAAAACACGCAGGACTACTGAGTATGGTTCCTGCAATTTAGTCTCAGCAAAATTACTTCTTGTATTTTAGATGCATTTTGGATACTCCCATAAGAATAATTGATCGAATGTGATAATGTGATAATGTGATAATAATGTGATAGTAATGTTATGATAATGTAATAATGTAAAAATAGTAAATAATAAATTATAATGATAATAACGTGATGGTTGCATTAAAATAGGTCCGGTCGAGTTTATCCGTCATAGTTTCGGTGACAAGGGAGGGGGTGTGGTCTTGCACATTTTTGGCAATACCTCACAAAATTGTTTCTAGAAAAAAAATTCAAAAAAGCAGTAATATACATACATACTGGCGAAAATTTATAGTCAGATAAAGCCAACATTAGAAGAATTTATTCACCTGGATAACCTAAAATATACTTTTTCTGTTCATAGTCACGTTTTAGTCGACTTTTAACTTATAGCCGACTCGAAATTTAATATGAGCCAAACGTCATGCGACTTTAAATAATTAGAGTCGGCTTTAAGCGATTGTTAAATTTCTCATACAATATTTTGACAATTGGGTTTTTTTTGTTCAAATCACTTGAAAATAACACCCCAAAGTCAATATTAATTATACACAAAGTTATCGGTGGCTTTTGTTTAGTACCAGCTATAACTAAAGTCTAAGCACTATTTACGGTCTGACTATGAATTTGCGCCAATGCTTCTACCGAATGATACCCCACTTGGCATATTATTCTGAATTTTTTTTTTAATATTTCGAATTTACATTTCGCCACCCTTTACAGTACGACCTCAATAAGAGCAACCCTCGGTGCGCGCAACTCCTCGATTCAAAATGTAATCGACGTGACTAAACTCTATTACAGGAAAAAATTCTATTGGCACATTTGGTCGGAAGCGAAGTGTCGGATTTGGAAACCCAAATAAAAGCATTTTAATTATGGAATGCCTTATGTCTCTGCATTGGTCAAGGTACATTCTAGGGCAATATGAAAGTGCGAAACACTGATTAGGACAAAAACAAAATAATTGCATCAATTAAGATTTGCTTCAAGAGCTATCCTCAAACTGACTGTGCCTTGGGCATAAACAATAGCTGGCAAATAAAACCGATTTCCGACCGATTGGCAGCAATCTGGAAGCCAAGGAACTCAAAAGTGATGGCGGAATGCAGTTGAAGAGCTCCCACAGTAAAAAGTTAAAGCAGAGACTGCAATTCAAGACCTTAATCTTAGCCTTCAATCGGCTGAAGAAAATTTAGTTTCACTGGATAACGTTTAACCGTGGCAAAGAATTTCGCATTTAAAAAAAAACTCAATTAAAAATTTTAAATTTTAAATCAAAAGTTAAAAAAAAAAACATGAATTTTTACAGTTTTAAAATGAAATAAATAATCAGTTAAGTTTTGTGTAACAGTGTAAGAAAGTACTTAGCATTTTGTTCCACTTTTGACACCAACATTTTTTGACTCGGTTATTGCAGCAACCTCAATAAAAGCAACTGCCCAAATTTCTATTAGTTGCTTCTATTGAGGTTGTACTGTAGTTGTTTCACAATACTTTTGAGTGATAAGTAGTGGAACAGAAAACTAACATGCTTGAAGTTTCTGCATCAAGCATAACTGAACGATTCAAAAGGAAATCAAAAATGACATAATTTGGATGCCATTTCGACTTCAATGGCGATTTGAAGATTTTGTGTGCTAATTTGAATATAATCACGATTTTCATTTCCCTTATGTGGAAAGATACTAGACTAGCTTCGATTGGTTAAGGATTCTCAAAGTTGGTAGAGTCGTTTGGGGTAAGAGTGCGCAGCGGGTAAGAGTAGGCAGTGCCATTTTCTCCATCTGTGAGAGAATTAGCAGAAATCGCTTAATGAGAAAATGCGTGCTTCACTAACCGCCAATGAAGAACAACTTCAACGAAAATTTTCCAATTGACAGTACAAAGAAAAACAACAAGAACAAAAAAGCAGGATTTCGTTAAAAAAAAAAGTCAATATTTAAAAGTGTGCCAGGAAAGCGTGGCAACTCGATAGCGCATAAGTAGTATGTAGGCATAAACAGTGTATATATATATTTGAATTAGGATAGGGGAAGGTGGGAACACCTGATCCCCCCTTTTTAATATGTCAAAAATCTCAAAAAGTAAAACATTAATTGCCTTTTTATTTTAATGATATTTTAAACAATTTAATTTTTCATCATATTGTACAGTTTATTTGAGAAAGTATGTAAGATAAAATGTATTTTTTGCCGTTTTTCAAAAACTATCAAAAATAACCAAGTGTCCCCTATTCTGGGAGACTTGATCAGGGCTTAGGGTAGACTTAATTATGAGAGGATACAGCAAACGGTTCTGCCAATTTTAATATAGGAAGATCATAAAGGGCGGAAGATAGTTCCCCATTGTGTTTAGGTATAGGGGTATAGCACAGCACGCAGTTTCCAGTTCACAGCGCTCGCCTGAAGACATTTTGTTTACTTGTTTCTTCCCCTTGGTAGCAACCACTCTTTAGTTTATGGACTGCGGTTAGCCTAGTCTCGTCAATGTTCCATATAGATTCTGCCCCCAAATTTAAACTTTTTAATCATAAAACGTAAATTTTCGAAAAACTGCAAAGTATTGTGCTTACTGAAGCACAATATCTTGGGAACAAGTCTCCCCTACATTATAGGGATCAAATCTACCCTGGGGTCATAATTTTTTATTGAACATTTTTCTAATACGTATCGATATTTATTTTAATATCAAACCTTCGAAGACTTACCTAAATGAACCTGTTTTCGATTATTTTTAGAGATAACTCGTATTAATTATCTATACCTATGTTAAAAAAGCAGTTAAAATACTTATGAAAAAACAATTTGACAACTAAAAAAGAAAAACACGTCACCACAGTACTGCTATCTGCGCGCGAGTTGTAAATTAATATTTGTCGTTTCCAACCAACGGTAAATAGTGTTTTGCCAGTGAGCAGTAAAAAAATAAAATTCCCACATCGAAATAATAGCCAGTGATCAAGTCTCCCAAGGGATCAAGTGTCCCCACTTTCCCCTACAATTTTAGTGGATCATATTATTCGTTCTTAGATTTTCAATACTATGAAAAGTAGTGTCTAGGGAAAGAGTGCGCAGTGCTTTCTTCCACAGTATTTAACTTTTTATATGCTGATTAGAATACAATTAGTATAATTACAATTTTGGGCCATTACCTTCTATAGCAAGTGGTAGGTGGTATCTCATAGCTCGTCATTGAACTATCTTTCTGATTTTCTTTTTCCAGAAAAATATCTGCCACAAAAACTTGGCTTGAGTAAAACCAAAGTTTCAAACCATTTAAACTACGAAAACTGTGACTGAAAATGGTTGCGCACTCTTACCCATAGCTATGCGCACTTACCCTGACTTCGGGGCCAGGGTGCGCAACTTGACTTACTTTGGTTTTTTGATGAAAATATATGAAACATATAAAACATAGAGCTACCCAATAGCATGTTCTGTTTCGATAGATAAACTCAATCAGTTATTGTTCCGAGTACTAACTAAGTTTTTGCATCTTCAGAGCTTGTTTTGTTTCTTTCAAATCCAATGTAAATACTCGTACAAGGCGAAGTGTATGCAAAAAATGGCAAACAAGTTATATTTGAATGCAATGCATTCATCACTTACTTCACTCAAAATTGCATGAGAGTCCTCGATCCCATTATTCAACTCAATAGCTCTCATAACATTGTCCGCATTAGATTGCATTTACTTTCCTTACTTCAAATCGTTCTCCAGAAGAGAGAAAGACTCAACATTGCAAACTAGACATCCTTCAACGTTAGATGCACATCTGAGGTCTGCATTCCAATTTATATAGATAATTAAATTTATGAGAAAATACATATGTATATTATGTTACATCACCGGGAACATATTTTTGTCACATGTACGTACATTCTCTCTTGTTGGTTAAACAAAATTCCTTTTGCTTTTATTCGTCCTACTGAGTGTATTTCCAATGACAAGAGGCAAGAGAATGCCGACACATTGACAAAGTGCAGTAGAGTCCTCTAGGTCCTTTTCTGTTTCTTTCTTCTTAGCCCTTGTGTTGATTGCTTTCTCTTTCTGCAGTTGTTTTAATATTCCCTTCAGCAAGTGATTGGTTGGGTTTACCAGATGACATGCAGTAGAAATCTTAAATAATACGAGTATCTTCTCAAAGCATTGCAGGCTTGTTGAATCCTTAGCACAGCTGTCATACATATGTCTGCTTAATTAAATTTCAAACATTTCTAACACAACTGTCGGATTATTGGGAGCCAGCTTCTCTATGGGTGCTAGTTAAATGATAAGTTTCCATGCATCAAGAAGAATGAAATAATTATTATTTTCCTATAAAAGAAAATCGAATTTTACTCAGCACTAAGTAAGGTGCTCGTACCTACATAGCTTCAGTGGACGAAAGAATGGGACGTGTGTTTAAGCTGGGATTCGGACCAGCATCCAAATTTGTCGGCACGGCCAGTAGTAACCCACCCCCATTTCCCCAATCATTTAAACATCAGTTTTCCTGTTTCCTTTCACATCCAACACATCCCCGTCCATGATATTAAATTAACGTCAAAGGAATGCGCATAACTTCATTACACCATCCAAACAGGAATCAACGAAAAAAAAGAATCGCATGCTTTTCACCTCCAATGCTTTCTGTATTCTGTTTCTGAATTGAAAAACCACTAGTTTTCCTGAGAGTACACAAAATTCCAAACGTTCCACAAATCTAGCCACCCGTGAAAACCCGCATCCCCAACCACACATACTCGTACACACACATATACTCGTATGAAGAAACGAGCCTGTAGCTCGCAAAGGCAAACTGTTGAAATGGCGCGGGCGGCGGCGGCGGCGGCGTCAACTTTAATTTATCTGCACTTATTCCATTGAGGCGCAGATTGTGGAAAATTGGATTTTGTTTGTGTTCAAGGCTCCAGCTCCTGCATTTCGCCATAGTAAACTATAAATCGTCAGCGCCGAAATGTTTGCCACTTTTCCAACAAAACAACAGAATAGCAACAGCATAGGATTCTACATCACAAACAGTCAGGCAAACGCAACAGGAAATCGGTATAACTTCCTTTTAGGTTTTTGTTTTCTCCCTCTTTTTGTTAAATTTGTTTTGCTTATGAATTTTTCATCAACCATTACTGTAGGACTACGGCGACAAACAAGCCACCCATCTGCCACAGGCCTGTACTGTTGCTAGTGTGCATC
The DNA here is from genome assembly GCA_949775065.1 of Brachyopa scutellaris. Classification (NCBI taxonomy): domain Eukaryota; kingdom Metazoa; phylum Arthropoda; class Insecta; order Diptera; family Syrphidae; genus Brachyopa; species Brachyopa scutellaris. The sequence continues at coordinate 98,128,892 of OX459114.1, read as the reverse complement.
AGAGTCAGAGTGGCCCTGTGGTGAACGAAAGGACGAAATAAAAAAGAAAACCTAAAAAGAAAGAAAATTCCATTCGCGTTCATCCTTGCCGCACACATTTCAAATGAACGTTAAAAATGCACTCACACTATTTATTCCCCCCTCCCACCCTCCGCTGCTGACAACGCACATAATGGAGCTGCACACTGCGGTGCGGTGTGGTGTGCCAGTTCTGGTGAAGTCCTGAATTCCATGTGAATTGTGAAATGTTAATTACATAAAACAAAAACAAAAAAAAAAAAATAAGGAAAAATGTTTTCCATTTCGTCCTTTCTCAATTCAATTCTGAATGAGAACAATGTAAGCGGAGTGTGGAAAAAGTGAGTGAAAATGGTTTCCATTCTAACGACCTTGTTCGATGGCAAAAAAAAAAAATACTATACTCGGTCGGAGGAGATTAACTGGAACAGTGTCCTTGATGGAGTCGTATCACCTTGAGCTTGGCAATTCCTTCGAGGATGTGACATGGATTAAGGCGAAATGTCGTCCTTCATTTGAAATAAAGTGCAGCGAAGCTAATTTAATTTATTTACGTATTGAAGAGTGTGTAGCGTACTGAATGTTACGTTGACTGATGGTGGAAGTATCCTTCACGACTAATTGAGTTTAAGGAGATTCTCAGAGAAATCAACCTAAGAATTCTTCAGATGAATAGATTTGTTGCAGAGTCCTTTTGTTTTTTCACATGTGAGTAGTATAGTACTTGTTGCAAGAAGGGATAAGATGTGAACAGTCACTGCTTTTGAAGTGTCATCATCAGGGAACGGATTTTGTTGACTTTGCCTTTTTTTTGCCTTTTTTTACTCATATTGCCTTTTCGGTACTATTTGTAAAAGTAGCTATACCACTTTCTTCTTAATATACGATTTATCGTTGCTCACACGAAAGAAATTTCAGTATCCACACGTATAAGAGCAGATTTTTCTCTTGTATGAACTATGAACATGGACATATGTAACTGCACGCGTTATTTACACTGGCGCTCATAAAAAAATATCCCTACCCACCAATACAACCCTAAATACATTTGTATGAACTCAATATACATGCGCTTCTTCTTGTGCCGTAAGTGCAATCTCAGCCATTCGCCGCAGTTTCATATGACAAAAACCGTTAGACATCTGGGAAGTATTTTTTTCGTAACTGTGCGGCTTTTCATCTAGATTCTAGATTCATATTCTGTGACATTATACTGGTCATACTTAGTGCTGGTCTGTTGAATATTGCGTGTGTCTAAATGCGTGCTGCTCCCCAAATATTTGGTTGCTTGTCATTGAAAGTGAAAATGTCCCAGGACAGAGTTTGTGGTGAAATTGGAAAAAGATTTTTAGTCGACCCGAAAGAACGCATATTTAAGAGTTTACAAATTACAGGTGACTCCTAGTAGTTGTATGTATTTTAATTTGAGCACTTGATCTTAGTGCATTGCGTAGGTATTATTTAAAAGAAGAGGTGTTAAAGACTTTGAACGGACTCGAGGGGAAATTACAACAAGCTAAAGGGCCAGTAGCTGAAGATGGGATGAAAAAATTATATGCGGTTTTTTCAGCCAATTAACGAAATGGCGCTGCAAATTCTAATTTGGACTCAAATATTAAGGTCAAGGACGTGAAATCTCTTATCTTGGCTCCACTAGGCTCTGCCCATGTTGTAAGGTCGTTTATTTTATTCAAGGCTTTCCTTAGAGATAATCGCAGGCGATTGTTACATACCAGAAAACTTCAAAATGTTTTGGGTTTCAATGTTAATAATAATGCATAAAAACCTTTATTATTACATGCCCTTTTTTTTGCCTTTTTCTGCGATATTATGTTGCCTTTTTTGGCTTTTTTTGGTCATCAAAATCCGAACCCTGGTCATCATCTAGAGCAGCTTATATGAAAACTTCATTCTGTCCCCGTGTGCTTTTCCACAAATTTCATACTAACTAGGTACCTACTACGCAAAAAAAGAGATGAGGCGGGCTTTTCACCAGTTCATCCATTTATTTTGTCATTTTTTATGTGTACCTGCGTCACTGAAGTTCACCTCTAATAGTGACATATATCAGTACTGACAGCACATTTTCTGTTTCTTAATTTCAAACGATTTCATCTGCTACTCTTCGTCAAAACATTTATTTGCAATTTTACTTCTTTCTTTCTTCTATAGGTGGCGCTACAGTTTGGGGTGAACTAGGGCCTGCTTTTCGCAACCATTTGTGTGCGCGTGTTTTAATTTTTGCATGGATGGATGGGACCTACAACTTTTTGCAGACTCCGAACGGCGAGTTGAGAAGCTCTTCATGACAAATGATTGTCAGACATTCGAAAGAGGTGGCACCGTGAAATAACTTTTGGGGGTTTGCTGAACAGCATTGCCTAGTACAGTCGACTCCGCCTATCTAAACTACGCTTAACTTAAAATATCCGGTTAACTGAAGAAATCATTACGTCCGAAATTAAAGAATTATGTATACTAATTCAGCTTCGCATAAGTGAAAATACCGCTTAAGTGAAATAAAATTGGTGGCAAAGTCAAAGCGTTTCAGTCAAAGCGGACTTTCGCGCTTACTCGAAAACTTGCAACTGCAGTCTGCAGCTCGGTGGTAGATGAGTTGGGGGCATTGCGTTTAGTTCACTTTGCACATCCAAGCTGGAAGGGCGTCACATGCGCAATGCTGCGAGCACCGAAATAGGTTTTTAGTACGGGACGTAAGGGTAGTGTAATAAATGTGTAGTTTTTCAATTACGAAATAAATGAAAATTCGGTCGGGTTATTGCGTATGAACGCTTAGAGACGTTAAGGACGCTTAGAGATGCATTGGAATTTAGATAAATCCGAAAAGAGAGAGTAATATACAAAATACAAAAAACAAATTGAAAATCATGCACTAAAAGCATTAATACACTGCGAGTCGTTTTAACTTTGAATTCCGACTGAGCAAATACTGTATTGTCAAAAATAGAACTCTAGTTCCTTCATGTGGATACATAACGGTTACATCTACAAAACAACACTATGAGTTGATTCTTTTCGACTTTCGACTAATTGCCTACACGAATTGCCATTTAATTTTTTTTTTAGTTTACCTACTACATATTTGTATATTTGTATGTACTACATATGTAATGAAGATTTCTACGAACAAAATGAACAAAGGTCTATTCAGTTTCAAAAGCGCCAAACTAACTAGTCTGATGAAGTTTTAATATGCGGAACACTTGGATATGCTTCGCGGAGCACACTGGAAAGTATCCTGGGTGTATACCTAACCTAGTCCTGCCAAAGATTCTATTACAAATATAAAAAAAAAAACAGTAAGAAACAAGTAAACATTTTATATTCAATATTGTTGCATTTATTCACTCGAATTGACTATCGTTTTCTTTAACAAAGCCTTTTAACCGAAGTCGCCATTGGAGTATTGCAGTACGCATGGTTTCTTTAGAAATGTGACTGCGTTTTCTGCAGTTATTTGGATATAAAGGAAAAAGTCTAGAGGTGTGATATAACATGATCTAGGCGGTCAATTCACCGTTACGAAGTGTGAAATTAAATGTTCACCGGATTGTTCTCCCAATACACCATGGTTTCACTGGCTGTGTGGCAATAGCGCCATCTCTTGCAACCAATGTCGCAACCATGTCATCAAAATCACGGGCTTCAATTTCAGGCCATAACGCCATCCACAAAAATGAAAATTGCGTTTCCAATCCGTCGATGGTATAGCAAATTGTGCCTTCGATAGACCAAAATACATTCCTCGTAGAACGCTGATTTTCGTAATACAGCTAAAAAAAAATTGTAGACGCTGTGCCAGGCTAAGTCTTTCCATGATGAAATGTCAAACAATACTGAACAAAAATAACATGAAAGTTTGACACGACTTAAGCGTGATCTGTCATAAAATCCCCACTGAGATCACCCGTTATATCCAATTCTCTGGACATGATTCCTCTACTTCAAACAATTCGCCGAAGCGACCAATAGCCCAAAAAACCACTCGATATTTCGAGTGGTTTTAACAACTCGAAAATAGTGCTCATTACAGATCAATGCATGTGTTCTAAAAAGAGGTTAAATATTCTGGCAAAAGTTTCAAGCGATGAGCCTTCGAAACCGTTTAGCAGAACTTATGAAAGGACTCGGTAGATACACAAAGGTATGTGCTTTGGATTAAACAGTATCGTCAGGAAACAATCAACTACAAAAAAAAAAAAATCAATCAAACAACAGAGAAGGTTCCTAAAGACCCACTCATACCGACAGTTATCTCAGCACCATCGGAAACCCTCCTCCATTCACGAATAATATTTTTCATTCCACTTTACGATGGAATTATGTTGCATTTTCTGCTAAGGTTAGCATACATTACCCGTATCTCATGCCGGAATAAATTTCCATTTAATAACAATTTAAATTTTTCCCAAATGCACTAAGCCAACAGCAACAACAACAACAGCATATCAGGAACACTTACTTGTACAGCCGAGAAAAGTTATGAGTTCCTCCATTAGCATACATTATCGTGTATTTTATCGATTGCTTCCTGTATACACACACACTGTTTAGCCCCACCACCACAAAAAACATGAACACTGGGGTTTTTTCCCGTCAAATTCTTACCTCAGTCAGGACAACAAAATACAGGAGAGCACCCGGATCAAACAAGTGTTTAGTTATAAGTTCTACCTTCGTTTGTTATAAAACTTAGTACGTGTACGCTTTGTTCTCATCTCGATGCTTTTTGAAGAAATGCTCGAAAGGTATTTTGTTTCGTCCTGTACCCACTCCACTGTGAAAGGAATAATTCTCAAATATTCCAATCATTTTGAATCGAGAAAAAAAAACGGAAACAACCAAAAAGAACTCATCCCAATTCATTCTCCGTGGAGCTAGCTCCTTTGTTTTTGAGGATAAAATATTCAAAGCAGTCCGTTGAATTAGAAATCCCAAAGAGCCAACAAAATAAAAGGCTGCGAAGGCAGATGAACCAAACGAATTTCGAATGAAAAATTCCACTACCCTTCCAACTTCCCACACACCGCCACCGCGCTGCCACAGGGCAGGCATCCTAGTACTAATTTTCAAAAAAAATAAATAAGAAAAACCGCTCTCGAATAAATAAACAAACTCAAGAGTCTGGCAATGAATTGCGAAACCAATAACCCGAACAGGGATATGGGTGAGCCTGAGCATTGGTTCCCTTTCGTTTGGTTTGCCATCCCCACACCATCATTTTCCGTATTCGAATATAGCATGGATGTACCCCTATGCGGAGCACAGTGGGGCATAAAATTCCTATGAGTCAAATGGAGGGAATCACGCTTGTAGGGAATTTATAGGGTTTCGTAGTAAAACAAGAAACCCTTTTCAGTCCATTTTTCATGACGATGTTTCTTAGGAAGGCTTGGGGTTGAGACTGACCTGAAGTCTTATTTTGCATCGTTTGAGTATACTACAAGCGGGCTAATAAAGGATGTTTTGTTTGAGAGGTTTTTGAACTGGCAACACTTTTTCCAGCGTGTACTGGAGTCAAGCTGGTCATTTCACCATGAATAGCCCTACGCAAGAGCGACGCTTGCAACTTTTGCAAAATTATTTCGGAAATCGTGGTTCAACTCACTTAGTATTGAGAACGATCCGAATGAGTCGATTCGACATCGTGTACAGCAATTTGAGCTGTGTCTATCCACTGTAGACTTGTGTAACTCACATGAGAACCGTTCAGGAGAACGGCTCATAGTGTTAAATGAACTAGTTCAGATATTTTTAGTTCAGTAGTTCACTACGGTGTACGGCTCACCTCTCTCCACCATCATTTGAACTTTTGAGTTGTGAAATACAAACACAATACACATCATTCAATAAAATGTAACGGCTCACTCATTCGCTCTTACTACCAAATACGGAATGATTCATTCTTCTACTCATCCCTTAAGTTTTCTCTCTCTTTCATACTATAGCGAAATTGTAAACTCTCTCATTACTATTCTTCTGGGCCTGGTGCCAAACTAAGAGAACTAGTGAACTACATTGTTGAACTAGTTCACTTCACTGAACGAGAACTACTGAACTACTTCAGTGAATTGAACTAATATGCCCAAATCTAATCCACTGTGATCGATTTTATGAATCCAGCTTTACGAGTTTACTGAATCCAGCTCGTGCAAGAATTGAAGCCGTTTCACTATTGTGACCTATGGATTGCATTTTCGCCACAAAATTTTGTTCAGCGATGCGGCTCATTATTGGTTGAATCGCTGCGTCAACACTGAACCAAAAAACGTTTTGTAATCAATGTGATGAAAAAATTGTCATTTTTCAACTGAATTTACGATTATTATTCTTATTATAGTTTGTGCGATCAATTTGTTTGTTGCCAGTGTTATGCCTTCGCAGTAGGTTTTTGACAATTTTCTGAAACTGATCAAATTATTTTTATTTCGCGAGAAATAAATGCTTCGGAGACAACTGGATTCGAAACGTGAACCTTCGGCGTGACAAGCGACGACGACTACAACTACGCCACGGCCACCCACTATGACATCATGACAAATAATGATACTCTTTGATTGCTTGTCAGACATTCGAAAGAGGTGGCAATCGTGCAAAACTTTTTTTTAGGCATTGGACTCGCTAATTGAACCCGAGCTGCATGCGTAGTAGTCCAACATACTAACTACCACGGTCACGGAGACCACCAAGTTAATCATATTTGAACTAGTTTTATAGAAACACAACTTTTAGTAGGACACAATTTAATTATTATCAATTTTTTGAATGAATTCAATTACGATCATCATATTGACAGCCGTAATTGTCAATTTGAATAAAATGATTGTCAACGTGATGACCTCAAAACGCGATTATCACATTGAAAACTACAATTGTCAATATGATAACTGTAAAGATGCGATAATCATATTGAAAACCTAAATTATCAATGTGATGACTGCAAAAGTAAGATAATCATATTGAAAACCACAATTGTCAATATGATAACCGCAATTGTCAATTGTCAATTGTTGATGACTTCAAAACGCGATTATCGTATTGACACATTGACTACTGGAGTTGTCATTTTGACAACTTCTTTCATCATATTGAATATTGAAAATTGAAATTCGAAAATTTTCAAATTGACTATCTGGTTTTCAAATACGAAGCTAGTCGGGGATAATTTTCATCATATTGACAATTTTTTTTCATCACATTGACAATTTTCAGTTGACAACCGGCAATTGTCAATATGACGACCGATATTTTTTTCAGTGAATAAGCGAAATTGCCGCATTTAACGGCCCATTTTTTTATTTTCTAATGAAATAAATTACTTGAAGTTAACATAGCATCTAAAGTGATTCTGCGTACTTTATAATGTATTTCGTTGCGTTGTTTACCTGTGGGGGTGGATATTGTGGTATATATCAAATTCGATCAAACGGGCGCTAGGGCTACATTTTGAGCTTAAATACGAGATGTAAGGTATATTACGAAAGAATAAAATACTACAACTAATAAAGTGACGTTTCTCCGGTTGATTCAAATATAGAAAAATATTATTTTGTTTAATCCAAGAAATATTTGGGGCGGGTTTCCATTATGAACATAAAGGTACATTTTTTTTGTATTTTTCTTGTCTATTTAGGGTCACAAATATAATAATTTTTTTGCGAGGAAATTATCTTTATTTTCGATTCTAACCTCAAAATAAGGGTCGCTTTCCAATAGGTCAACCTTACTATCTAAACAATTTTTTTATAGGCCCCAGATGATCCCTAAAACAAAGAAAAAATAAAATCAAAGCGAGGAAATAACAATAAAGCCAAAAAAAATTTAAATTTTCGAAATTCTAACCTCAAAATACTGAAAACTAACAATTTATTGAATGAAAGTGGTCATTTTATGAGGAAATATAGTGAAATATATACATATTTGCAATTAATAAATAATGTAAGCACTTGGGTCCATAGCGCGCTGCGCGCGATTACAAAAAAAAACTTTAGACAGGGCATCGACTGAAATCATTAAAGAGGTCGGCGGGTCCTGTATGGCTGTTGGTTCGTTAGCAAATCACACATGACTACTATATTTTCAATTGTGTTTCATTTGTTTATGTTGATGAACCATGTCGCCATTGTTAAATGTAGCAAATAGCGCCCATTTCTGCAATTTTAAATGAAATTGCAATTGTATGCATCAAAAATAGGAAAAATCAAAAACTTTTAAAAAAATAAACAATAGAAAAACAAGTTTCCTCGCAAAAATTTGTATGCAGAATGTCTTAAAATAAATCAATTTAAACAAAAATCATAAACATTTTTTTTTACCGCAATGTTCATAATGGAAACCTCAGCCAATCTGGATGCCTGGCCATAAATTCAGCCAAACATTTTTTTTGGATTGTGTTGGTTTGGTTGAGATTGACCCTAATTAAATAATTACATATTAGTTTATTTCAAAAACCACAAAAAATCAATTCTAAAATACTCACATATTCTTTTTGTTCGCACTCGACAGCCAGATTGCTTTCGAATAAAATGACACTCGTTAACGTATGCTGTCATCTCAAATTTCGATACCGAGTGCTCGATATCGAGAGCGGTAATCCCAAATCGTCACATTTCGATAACGAGTTACTCGTTAACGGATGCGGTAATTCGGCCCCTGATTCATAAAATTTATTCAAATAACATTTTAAAGTAATTTCTGGTCTTTGTCGAATCTGCTTATGTGACACGACCAACTTTCAAATTGTTGGTATTATTTGAATTTTAACATGAAATTGCATATTGTTAGGCGCATTTATATTGAAGAGACTTGTATTAAATATGATACAATGGCCAATTATGATAAAATATGAAGTTTTTCGAATTTACAGCATTTTTACTAATATGTATCAATATGGGTTAAGTTAAAAAGTCACTGTTATATTTCTGTAAAAATGATGGCCAGAACGTTGCAGTCAATAGCGCTATAAACCCATTTTTTACTGACGTTTTCGTTCCCCGATTGAATGACATTAATTTGGAAGAGCTGTGGTTTCAACAACACAGTGCAACATACCACACAGCGCACGTTCTAATCAATTTATCGAACGAAACAGTCTATGAGTGCATAATTTCGCGTAATGGTCCTATGAATTGGCCTCCAAGATCGTGAATACGCATTTAAGTGTCAGTGCCAGTGGTGCTTTCAATAGCTTCCAATTTGACTTGAGCTATTGATTTCAAGATTCTAGGAATACATTTTATAAGATGGCCTTTATTTTTCTCCTTCTAAGATTCTAAGCTCTTTTGTCCAGTGCTTAGATGAATGTCATATGTGCTCATGTCTCTATGTTTCCTAGAACGTTTTGAAACTGTTATTTACTCTGAGAAGCCTAAGCCTGAGCTTCCTGGCCGTTTTACTTAGGTTAGGTTAGGTAAGCGGGCTGACGAGAATGGTCATATCCTCATCACAGGTTCACGTGAACCCATTGTGATATCCGCCCGTGGTGTCAGTGTTGAGGTTTTAACCATCCGGACGTCCTGCCAAACTTAAGCAGACTCGATGGTGATCGACTGATGGCTCGTCGATGTGTTCGAAGAAAAAATGTCCCAGGGTTCTATTTCTAAGTTGGCAGAGGTTTGGGCAATATCCTTATGAGCCTCTTCATCACCGCATCCCCTGTATTTGTCATCGTTAAGGCGTAATTTCATCATGTGGTATCTTAGCATGGTGTAGCCAGTTAGCACTTCATCAGTACTGACAGCGATTTCCTATCTTTTTGTCGAAGTTTCCTTGTATCGTATGGCCACAGCTTTCTTGATATTTCGAGATTTCCACCTGCTATTAACTTCAATTAATGTTTTTTGTTTAATTTTGGCCTTGAGGTTACAAAGTGGAGGTATACCATATACCCGTACCATCTGCGTGCTCTCTCTCCAGCGCTGAGCCTTTTCTGGCCAGTTTATCTGCGGCTTCAGTACCTGGTATCCCGCGGTGACCAGGGACTCAGCAGAGTTTTACGTTGCTACGTTGTGCTGCATGCCAAGAACCTTAAGTTCCTTGCGGCAACACTTAACAAGTTTAGATGTTATTTGCAGAGCAGTGGCAGCTATTGTGCGGTTTTTGTTACTGCTAGAATCTCGGCTTGGAAAACGCTGCTGTGATCTGAGAGTCAAATGGAGCTGTTTACTCTTAGGTATTTCCTATACGTTTTACTTGCAGAACCTTTTTTCCTCCACTTGAAGAGGAACATTCCCGAACTAAGAAACACCTAACTGCTTTAGTGTTAAGTAGTACTGTACTGCTAGACAGTATTTTCCCATATATTGCTATAGGCCCATCGATCGTAATTTTTAGTCTGCCAAGACGCTGTCTATCTTGGTGAATACATTTAATACAGAAGGAGACTATTCCAAAGCGTTTGACTATGTTGAGCACTCAATTCTATGTTATTGTCTAAATTGAAAAGTTTATTCGGTTTTCTCACTGCGTCACTTAGACTTGTTGCACAATATATTTAATTTATCGTACTCAGGTAGTTCAATCGATCCAGGGAACATCAAGTTCTATTTTTGTTAAATCAGGTGTTCCGCAAGGATCTGTGTTCGACCCGTTACTGTATTCCATATTTATAGACGATCTTCCAGACTCAATTATAAATTGTAAAGTACATATTTACGCGGATGATGTCCTCATATACCTATGTCAGTCTGTTGGCTTAATATTTAGAAGATTGTGTCGCCCGTCTGAACGAGGACCTTGTAAATGTCCAACAGTGGTCAAAGAAAAATTAAGTTCTACACACCTCAGCAAACGTATAATTGCGGAGAAAATGGTTTGTCTAGAAACTTTTGGACGGTAGTGTACACTATTTAATACGAAAATAAAATCTATCTATCTTTCTAATGTGTTTTTATAAGCAAACTTTCATATTTTTGAAAGGAACATGTTGATCAGAACATGCAAAAAAAAAAATTCCGGAAGGCATAAAAAGGAGTCTCAAAGTCATAACGCCAGGTCATATAAAAACTGAATTCAGGACTGTCATTAGGCGTGTTTTTTTTGTAACCTGTAGTGGCTAAACATGTTTTAGCAGCATGTTTACTCATGTAAATACAACAAAACCTTAGCCTGGAGAGTTATCGTCTATATAGGTCACAATAAAAAACACGCCTTTTTTTAAAAACATGCAGGAAAAAACTTTTCTATTAATTAAGTGCAATGTCAAAAGCTTTGTACAATATTTTAAATAAAAAAAAGAATCTTTCTGTATGTTAGTAAATTTTTGTGATATCCACATTATTACAGATGCTCCCGTACTTCTGTCTTGCAGTGTAGTATAATAATTTATGCTTGTTTTTATGTTCTTTTCCATGTATTTATCTCCAAACACTCCTATGACATTAGACTCTTTACTCAAAAAAACATTTTAGGCGTTTCTCCAATGTGACGTGCCTGAAAACTAGTAAAAAAAAAGTTAAATTAGGTTCCTGCACCCCTTCCTAGTATTTTGACCCCACTGTGTTGCGGTGTTGTGTGTTATTATTTGTATTCTGCATGAAAAGTTTGTAAATATTCGAAAGGATGTGAAACTTGTTGGGTGTGGTAATGCACACGTAATTTTGATGATAAGAAACGGACTCCAGAGGAGCCGCCGCCGCGTCACTATGGAAGAACATCACCAAAAAACAAATTTCAAAGTTCTAGAACATTTGTTTATTTTTTTTTTGCTGGCCTCTGCTATTGTGGATAAAAATCAAGGGTTGAACTGTGAAATAAATCTCCTGAGGGTTGGCTTCATGTCTCGGGAAATGTTTGCGAATATTGTTAGATGGTGATTTTTTTTTTTTTTTTTTAGGGAAATCACATCAACGGACATCTTTGTTGTCTCTGGGATAACACGCCTTCACGCACGCATCCTTTTTTTTTTCGAAGAAGCAGCAAAAAAAGTGAGTGGGTGATTGAGGCGGGTTTGTGAATTGATGCGTGAGTTGCGGTATTGTCAGCTTACAGATGACAGAGTTTTTTTTTTTATTTATCTAGAATATTGATGTTGCAGGAGGCGAAAATTGCTTCTTTTTTTGTTATTGTTGTTGTTGTTGCTGTGGTTCCTTCTCAGCTACTGTTGGTGGTTAAATTAGGGAGGGGGAGTGGTGACTTGTGCAAATAATTCACTGTTGTTAGGTGTGTATGTGCTTTTTATTGGAGGAGGGTGCACATATCAGGAGAACATATGTTCGGAGTAATTGGTATGGATTTTTAAATTTAAATTGAAATTCAACAACAGACATAGAGCCACCCCAATGGAAGGATGTTACGGGGCGAAAACAAATAAACGAGAAACGATTAGAAGAGATGTTTGCATGACATTTTGATAGAATTTGGCAGTGGTAGATATAAATCAGTATCGATTTGTAACAACCTTGTTACGACTCATATGATTATTGTCCTCAAACTAAAACTAAAAACATTTTTTTGATATCTGCATGCATATTGAGAACATAACTACGTGTATAACACAGCGAAATCTCTCATTAGCCGACACCCTTTAACTTGCATTAATGTGACACCTTTTTGGGAAACCAATTTTTAATTTTCCATTTAAAATTCGTTCTTATAGATGGACAGCTCTCATAACCGGACAAAAAACTCCGGTCCTGCGGCTGTTCGCTTGAGAGAGATCTCACTGTAGTTCTTTTCAGCCCATTAAATAAACCAAAAGGTAACATATCCTCATTCGAGTAAATGAAGTCAGTGGAGTAGCTGAAAAAATAAATACATAGCACTTTTTCTTGTTTTGCATTAAAAGCAATAATTGCAAAATCATAAACGACTGCATCCGATAATTTGTACTAAGCCTGGAGATTTGTCCATCATAACGACGCGAAGCATACAGCCAAAACAGTGAAAGCTTACCTTCAGGATAACCAAATTTAGGTTTTAAATAGGCCATCACAGAGTCCGGATCTACCTATGACCCATCAAACATTATTGAAATGGGCAAAGCCTTGAAACCAAAAAGAAAATGGACTTTTCGTCCAATTATGGTCGTCCATTCAAAAGCTTTAACAAATACGCTACCAAAAACTTGCGAAAAGCTAGCCATGGAGACTTGTGACAAGTTTGGACATAATGGCTACTTACTTACTTACTTAGATGGCGCTACCGTCCTTAGCTAACTGCCTCCAGTTGTGTACTTCAAGTTGATTGAAGTCTTGGTCTACTTGTGAGCGCCACCTTAGACGAGGCCGTCCTCTGCTGTGCTGACCATCTGGGTAGTAGTCAAATACTCTGCGGGCCAGAGCGTTGATATCTCCTAGCTAACTTAAACGCGCAATGCGCAGTTTTTTTTACCAGGTCGATGTCGCTGTACAGCTCGTACAGTTCGTGGTTGAAGCCTCTCCTCCAAAACACGTCAACGCAAACCGGACAGAATATATTACGCAGGATTTTTCTCCCGAAGCGACCAAGGATATCCTCATTCGCTTTCGATTAAGTTCATGCTTCAGCTCCATATAGCAAGACTGGGATGATAAGGGTCTTATATAGAGTCTCCTTAGTCGATCGACAAAGGGATTTACTACTCAATTGCCTTCTTAGCCCAAGGAAAAAGCGATTGGCAAGAGTAATCCTTCGTTTGATCTCCGACTAGATGTCATCTTTTGATATTTTATCAGAGCCGAAGTAGACAAAGTCCTTTACTACCTCAAAGTTGTAGCTGTCTATTGTGACGTTCTGTTCAATTCGTCGATGTTTACTGTCCCTTTTCGTTGACAGCATATGTATACTTTGTTTTGGTCTCGTTTGCCGCTAAATCCATTTAAGCCGCTTCCATTTCTGTACTCGCAAATGCAGTGGTGCCAGCTCGCTGTGTTCTAGCAATGATGTCAATATCGTCGGCATATGCAAGTAGTTGAATGGACTTTTGAAAGATCGTTCCTTGTGTTTTGGCTTGTGAGTTTCGAACAATTCTTTCAAGTAAAGAAGTCACATGACAGTGCGTCACCTTGTCTGAATCCTTTTTTGGCATCGAAGGTCTCAGTGAGGTTACTACCGAACTTGGAGCAGTGGAGCAGTGAGCTTTCTCTATCGTCATTCTGCACAGATGGATGAGTTTGGCAGTGATATCAAAACTAGAAATGGCTCTATACAGTTCATCCCTTCAGATGCTGTCATAGGCGGCCTTGAAATGGATGTACAGGTGGTGGGTATCGAATTGGACTTCTTATGTTTTTTCCAGGATCTGCCTGAGTGTGAAAATCTGATATATGGTGGACTTTTCTGGCCTAAAACCGCATTGATAGGTGCCAATCAGGTTATTGACGAAACGTTTCAGGCGTTCATACAATATGGCAGATGTCTCTGTAATTTGAGCTGTTGAGCGGTTTCCTTTCTTGTGATCCGGGCAAACGGCGCTGAGAGTCCATTCATCAGGCATACTTTCATCTCACCAAATCTTAGAGATAAGTCGGTGTATGCTCTCTACCAAATCGTCTCCAGCTGCTTTAATTAGCTCTGTGGGTCAGAAAGCAGTGATAATCAATTACGGATATCCAGTAAATATTGAAGGCAGAAAATATATCAAGATCTAAAAAATATGAAAATTTTACAATTTCTTCGTATTAATATCCCGCAGTGCTATTTATTTACCTACATGTATTTTCAATAAGTTTTCCACCGTTTTTAAGTATTTTTATTTTTTCATTCTGTATTGTGATATGGCGACAGAAATTGTATTTCTGAATTATGTACAAATATATTTAAATTTACAATGAAAATGTAGAATAAGGTTTTAAAAATGCATTCGAGTTTTTCTTCTGATAAAAGTGCTATTTATCTTTCAGCCACTACTGTAGAGCAGCATCCTTATTGCTCAGCAAAACATCTACAGGGTGTTTCCAAGTAACTCGTCAATATTTTGGGAACTGATTCTTGGGTATAATAGAAGGAAAAAATCGTTCTATAGCAAAAGTCTATCTCCAATGTGGACATCATTTATCGAGAATTTAAGAAAAGACCTACTTTGGTGTACCTTGACCCATGCTAACACAAATATCTCCGCTAATACTTACTACAGAAACTTCATTTAGGGAGAAATAATACTCTTTTCAACTGCGCTTAGATAAAATTGATTCCTTTTTTGGCATTCCAGATATCATTAATCTTGCCCATGAAGAGAACATCCCCTGACTTTGATATGACTCTTAGTGATATTCTCGAAGGGCTAAGATAGTCTGCCTTTGTCCATCAGTGCAGTGTTTACCACAACCCATGGTTTATCCTGTTACGAAAGACGTCAAATAATCTTATTTTATATTAAAATATTATCTAGTCTTATACCCTATTACTTTAATCTATTACTTACCATTATTTTTTTTAGAGAAGAATTTGTTTTTTCAAACTTAAATGCACCCGTTTCGATTTGTTTGTCTAAGTTGAACTAAGATGGCTCCGGAATGAAGGGTGGCTTGAACACAAATGAATTTTTTTTTTTACGATCATCATTAATAAAAAAGGGAAAACATCAATAAGATCAATTTGACGCCAACTAATATCTATTTTAGGGAATCGTTCTAGTGCTATTTCTAGTATTGTGGGAAATTGGAGTGTGTTTCTATTTTTTTGGCCATAGCTGTATATGTGGTCGTCGTGGCCGTGGTGGTTAGTGCATTGGACTACCACGCAATGCTGCCCGGGTTCAACTCCTGGCCGGATCTAAGACCTAAAAAAAGAGTTTTTTCACGGTACCACCTCTTTCGAATGCCTGACAAGCATCAAAGAGTATCATTTGTCACGATTAAGCTTCTCAACTCGCCGCCGTTCGGAGTCGGCAAACAATTGTAGGTCCCTTCCATTCGTGCAAAAATAAAACACGCACACACAAATGGTTGCGAGAAGCAGGCCCGGTTCACCTCGAGCTGTAGCGCCAACTAAGTAAGTAAGTAAGCTGTATATGTACGCGAATTGCTGATAAAATCTTATACTTATTTGATACCGAATTCTTAGAAACTCTCAAAACCGTTTCTTTTAATTTATATGCATTTAGCATCATATACCAAAGGTCTTCAAAAAAGTTGTCGAAATTAGTTGTCCTTACGAAATCGTTATTAAAACATAATTTTTTAAATTCTTATATGACAGCTGTCAAAAGACAGACACCTACTTGCAACTTAACAGTTACTCACGTACATTTCTAGTGCTTCATGTCAAAGTGGATCATTTCTAAGGGCTTTCAGAACAAGCTACATAATTCAATAGGTAGGAAAATAACCTTGGAATTTTATATTTTGATAAGCCTTACCACAGACAAGAGAAATATACAGATGTAGAATATGGTATACATCGAGTTTAGTTCTCTTCTTTTGTGTAGATGACTCCACTTGTTCTGTTTTTCGTTTATTCTATGATCATGCAGGTTTTAAGTTACATGGTCGTGCGATTCAACCATCCTTCAGTGTGTTGTGACTTCGGTATACACACATTTTTTTTATATTTCATTTTATTGCAACCCTTTGTTTTGTCTTACTTATCTCAATCGATCTTGCGAACGAACATATACGAACGACTGACTGGCTGGTCTGTGTTTCTGGATTTTAAACCAGCGTTGCCAGGTTGCGGGATTTTTCCCCGTTTCCGGGAATTTTTAACCCAAAAGGGGAAACGGGGAAAAAGATTTCAAAACGGGGAAAATGAAAAATGTTATCATTCATTGACATTTTCAAAAAATAAATACTATTTAGATTGAAATGTCACAGGAATACATGGTGCGTCAATGCAAACAATTTTATACACACGATCTCAAATTTGCATTTGGCTGAAGGTTGCAATAGCGCATGCGGCACTGACTACAGCCCTTTTTATATGTCTGACAAATGATATCTTGTTTCATTTGAGAATGTGTTGTAGCTCCTTTAAAGTATTTTAATACTAGGTCTGTTGATTGAGGCTATCCTGGGCAGAAAAGTTCAGAAAGGTACATGGTTTTGTGTTCAGTGAGAAAAATGTCTGTCCGAAACTGATCTGCTTTATATTCGGTGAGGTTATCCAGAACAGAAAAATACAGAAAATCTTACAGCTACTCTTGAGGTAGAACAGACTGGTGTATAGACGTCAAAATCAGCTGTGATTGTATATTTGATTTTTTTGACACGAAGTGAAAACTGAATCGACAAAATAAGTTTACCAAATGGAAGAAATCGAAATTAGAGTCTTATTAGATAGAAACATATACTCTGATCGAAATTTAATCGGTAAAAGGGCAATCAGTTATTGTAAAATGCTATAAATAATTTGGAAAACATAAGTACAATAATCGACCATGAAATTGTCATTTTTGACAACTAACATAATGGGCTGTACTTTTCTGTGCTAACTTTGATCTGATATTTTTCACGAATCTGTGATTTTATATTCTAGTTTTTCCTCGCTGAACAAAGCTACTAAAATTAAGTGATTAATGAATTTCCTCTTAAGTTGTGATTTTTAATTTTTTGTTTTTTATTTTAATTTTTATATTTTGTTATCTTTATACCCACCCATAGATTGTTGAATGAAGTATGTACATTATTTTTTATGTACGACTTAAATGATGATTTTTTTCAGTTATTTTATATACTGTAAGTGCTATTACTCTTTTATGTTGTTATTAAAAATAATAAGACTGTATGAAAAGTAGTGTTTTATTTGCAAATTACCGAAATCGAAAGTATATGAAAAACGGGGAAAAAACCGGAGAAAATGAAACGTTAAATCGGGGAAAAAAATTATTTTTCATGCAAAAAAAGGGAATTTTTTCCACCAAAACCTGGCAATGCTGTTTTAAACTGTGGTGTTTTTGTGTGTATATGGTGGTCGTATTTTGATCTGTGGTTGTTGTTTTTGTTTGGTTTTCTTTTCACATTTCTGTGAAAATTCGATGTTCTTTGATTTATGGTTAAGCGAATTTTTTTTTTGATATGTAAGAAATCGATAAGAAAATTTCTCCGACAATTTTTGTATGTCATTCAAATGAAAAAAATAAATATTTGCGTAATTTGTGGAGGCATACATTACATAGCCATAAATAAATGTATGTATGTATGTAGTTTCAGTTTTAAAATCCAGGGCAAATATTTTGTTGTAAAGGCTTACAAACTGGAAATCAAAACAATGCCTACCTACTGTTTTCTGTATCATGTATTATATTTGACTAGCTGACCCGTGCTCGCCTTGCTTCACCCCCGCTGCCACTGTAAAGGCAAAACAAATTGGAGATGAGTTCCGAATGTTTTTTCTGAATTTACCCACTAAGAGATGGAATTTCAAAAAATCCTCTCTAAGCGGATCTCTATGCCATTAAAGGAATGTACTCTTTAAATGAAATTAACGTTTTTACAGAAAATACATATTTTATTGCAATCACAAAAACCAACGAAATGATCTACTTTTCCCGCCCCTCTGTTGGGCCATCGCATATACATACATACATATTTGTACATACGAATACGCGTAGCAAAATTCCCATTCAAGAAAATTTGAACACTTGCAGCACTATGGAAATCACACATCCATGGTATAGTCGCTATTCCCCTTCCATATGCCCCTTTAAACTTGCATAACTTACAATAAGAAATTAAAGCGAAAAGAAAAAAAAAAACTAAATTATTACGTCACACACACATACTGCTCGTGTATTCGTTTTGTATGCGAAAACAAACAAAAAAAAAACTAAAACCGGTTTTCGTGGTACAAATGAAAATGAATTTAAGCAGCAATGGGAATACAACAACAACATCCACAACACAAGGAAGTCCAAAACAGAAAAGGAAATTGAGAGAAACGAAAATTTTTGCTCGAATCATACACCATTCTTTGAGTTCGTTCATGTTGCAGGCATTTCATACGAGGTATTGTATGATAGTATGCTGGTTTTTGGATTTTAGTATGCTGGTTTTCAAATTTTTTTGTAACATGCTTTTGTTCTACCATTCTACATCTGTATATTTCTCTTGTCTGTGGCCTTACATACACTATCTTTCATTGTTCTATCATATGTATTTAGATAGGCAGGTACGTATCTATACAGCCAAAATAATGACTTCCTTTTCAAAGTTACTCTCCAATTGCGGCAGACAAAATCTCCGTGTACAAGAGATAAGGTACTTTCCAAGTAGACTTTCCATAAGTCTCCAAAAATAAATGACAGCTTCGGAGTAGGTAACTCAAAGTTAACATAGAAACTCTCATTAGTATACTTTCAGGTGACACCTATTTCCATAAAGCTTATGTATGTATGTAACTAGGGCCAATAGGTTCTAGTCGGATTACTCATGTATCTCCACAGAATACGTATTATCATTCATCAACAACAACGATTGAATTAAAATACATATGTACATGGAATCGGTTTAGGTACCAGAGAATTGCAGAACGTCATTCGCAAATAGCAGCAATTGTGTTTCCGCGATATTAACGTAGAAAATGCGAACAAAGTTTCGGAAACAAATGCAATAACAACAATAAAATTCTCTGGAAAAAAATGGAAAGACATCTCTGTTGCTCTCTTTGAACATAGCTAGTCAATTTGTAACCACTCAATAAATTTGATTTTCGAAAGTGAATTTTCCATCTACGCTCGCATAACGTTACATGGATGGCCCCTTGGAGATGAAATTGAGAGTTTGCTACTGTTCGACACACACAAACACACGCACATGATGCAATAAAATTCCATTCGATGGATTGAAGGAAATCGAATTTACTACAAAAAAGGAGGTGCAGATGAAAGGGGAGCCGCAGTATCCTTGTTTGGTATAAGAAATGAAATCATAGTTAGATCTTCTTGTACACGAGTACATACATCTATCCATCGGGAATCCTAGATTGAGATGTACGAGTACGAGTATTTGCGTAGGTGAACACTTTTATCATCGAATGTCACAGTTTAAATGATTCGGTATGTGGCCAAGATTTGTGAAGAGGATAGCGATGCTCGCAGCTCGATTATTCACTTCCACCAGTCAGGAGGAATAGGGAACCCAATCGTAAATATGTCAATCGAACGTATCGGATTAAATCGAAAACGAAGTTCGGCACTAGTTGAATTTACGTTTTTAACATTTCTGAGGTGATTGATTTAAATACGATTATCTGCGCTGTAGTTTCGCAGATTGAATTTGAAAAACGATTTTATAAGAATAAATCGATTGAGCATAATCCTAAGATGTAAAAATTCTAGTGCTAGAAGATGTTTTGCTTGCTTGGAGACTGTTGTCCCGTAGAATGTTCTGTCTATCTTAAGAAGGAAGATGACTGCATATATTCGTACACGTATAATATACCTATGTTACACCTCCAAAACAAACTTAAGGAATCAAAGAACTCTTTAAACTGCTATGGAAAAATGATATGCTTATGCTTAGTGTATAAACTATTCGAAGCAACAGCTAGATCGAAAATGTCAGCTCGTAATACGGTGATAAGTAGCACTAAGTTTCCAAGACTACGAATCCACACAGCAACCTGGCGCTCTCCAGATGGTCGAACCGCCAACCAAATTGACCACGTGCTAATAGATGCGAGGCACGCATCCAATATTCTGAATGTGCAAACGGACAAAGGTGACAGAAAATGCACACGTGAAAGCGCTGCAGCGCAAAACAAGAGCAGCGAGAGAAGAGTATCGAACCAGAAGAAGGGAGGAGAAGAAAATCCTGCGTAAGAAGAAAAGGGCCCACGGAGTCTCCCAGCTCAAGGAGTCCCACGATAGGAACAAAATTCGGATATTTTATAGGAAGCAACTTGCAGCAGGCTTCAAGCCCAGAACGCAGGCTCTTCGAAACAGTGAAGGAAACCTACTCGCCGACGCGCAGGGTATAGTTTTTTTTTTTTTTTTTTTTCCGAGGTTAGGTGAAAATCTTCCATAGACACTATGAGAATAGCAAGCGCATGCTTTTCTATCACGAAATATAAACGTTTGGCAGGTTACTTTCCAATGAAAGATCCTGCATGTTCCGCAATTTAGACGCGGTTACTCCTTATCTTGCCAAGTCGAAAGGTTTTGTTCTTTGTAGTCGGCGCAATAAATTGCTCTCATCCAAAATAAGTAGGACTGTATTATTAACATGTCCGATTAGTCGGTTTCTATGTTTTCGCGCGAAGCTTCTAGTTTCAGCTTCGATTGTCGGAATTCCGAGATCCCTGTGGATATCGTCGTTTCTAGCATACCACGGTGCTTGGACAATTTCTCGTAGCACTTTATTTTGAAAGGTCTGTAAAATATTGGCATTTGTTTTCTTGGTACAACCCCAAAGTTGTATACCGTAGGTCCACACCGGCTTTAGCACTTGCTTCTGGCAGGGTATAGTAGATGTGTTTAAGCAGCACTTCCAGCAGCTACTTAATGGGCATCAGGTAGTGGGAGTGATAGGGCAAGAAGAGAACCCGCATCCTGTTAGTGAAGAAACCATCCCCCCTCCCAGTTTTGAAGAGGTCCGCTCAGCTATAAAAAAGCTGAAGAACAACAAGGCCGCCGGCTCTGATGGTCTATCAGCGGAGCTTTTCAAAAATGGTGCTGATGCTTCGGTAGGGTGCATGCACCAAGTCATCAACCAAGTATGGGTGGAGGAAGCCATGCCCGATGACTGGAATATCAGCTCTATATGCCCCATCTTCAAGAAAGGCGATCCTATGTCCTGTAAGAGCTACCGAGGCATATCCCTGCTCAATGTACAAGATCCTATCCAACGTACTGTGTGAACGTCTGAAACCTTTCTACAGCACACTAATCGGCACGTACCAGTGTGGCTTCCAGACTGGCAGATCGACGATCGACCAAATTTCACACTAAGATAGATCCTGGAAGAGACCAACGAATTTCAAGTCGAGACTCACAATCTCTTCACCGACTTCAAAGCCCATATGATAGTATTCATCGTCTTGAACTCTACAAGGAGATGGTCGAATTCGGGATTCCGGCTAAACTGATCCAGCAATGCCGCGTGACGCTGGAAAACACGCGGTGTAACGTGCAATTCGGAAATAGTTACTCCAAACTACTCCAAGCATGCACCGGATTTCGGCAAGGAGATGCGCTGTCATGTGACTTCTTCAATCTTGTGCTGGAACGGATAGTGCGGAGGGCAGGTGTAAACACGGAAGGCACTATCTTTAACAAATCTGTCCAGCTCCTGGGATACGCGGACGACATCGACATCATCGGTCGTTCCCAGCGCGCCGTATTAGATGCTTTTACGGCAATTGAAGAACAGGCGAAACGAGTTGGCCTTGAAGTGAATGAGGACAAAACCAAGTACATGTTGTCAACAAACAAAGAAACACCTGTCCACCGCCTAGGACAAAACGTCACTGTTGGCAACAGTAACTTCGAAGTGGTTAAGGAGTTCACATACCTCGCAGTAAATATCAACTCCACGAATGAAACCTCAGTGGAGATTCGACGAAGACTTACCCTAGGAAACCGCTGCTACTTCAAACAAATGGGTTCAAAACTCCTAACTCGGAAGACGAAATGCATACTCTACAAAACATTGATCCTGCCAGTTCTGCTGTATGGAGAACAGTGTTGGACGATAAGCAGGAAAGCAGAGCAGATTTTGAATACTTTCGAGAGAAAAATTCTTCGTCGGATATTTGGTCCCGTGTACGACGAGGGCGAATGGAAGAGAAGATATAACCGCGAACTCTATAAGCTGTACCAAGATGTGGATGTAGTCCGAAAAGCCAAAACACGTCGACTACACTGGCTCGGCCACATCGAGCGAATGGACAACAATGCTCCAGGAAAGAGGATCTTCGAATCACAGCCCCCAGGTTCGAGACGACAAGGAAGACCGAACCTTCGGTTTAATGACCAAGCTACCGCGGATGCCATTGCGCTTAGTCTAGACAACTGGAAGCAGCGTACTCGATATCGTAGAGAGTGGAAGGCTGCCGTGTCTCAAGCAGAGACTCTTCACGGACTGGGAGCCCTCTAAGTAAAGTAAGTAAAGTTAAAAATATATTTCAACGATTATAAAATTAAAATAATGAATTTAACCCATTAGATCCCAGAATTCCCCCTTGGTAAAAACCCAGTTTTTTCACCTAACTTGAAAAAAGGAAAATGGGCGTGGACGTAGGGAGGTGGCAACTTTAGTTGCCAACGGGAGCTTAGCATATATGTACATTGAAAAATCAAAGAAAAATCTCAAAAGCAACGCAAATCTTCATTTTTAAAAAAAAAAAAAACAGTTAGTTAATGTAGTTAATGTGGTCCTTCCTGTCCTGTATGATAACAATCATTATCAGAACTCCAATACATTCTCTTTGAAGTAAGTGTAAGATAACCGCTGAATAAGGCTATTCCCAGTAAAACTTTGAAGTCCTCGGAAGTTAGGCAAAAGTTAAGAACCGCCTTCTGACCGGCATATAAATAAGTTCCAGCAACTATTTCGTTTCTCAGTTCTTGATCGTGATCCAGATCACCAATATCTTGAATATCGGAGCAATCTGAATCTTCATCTGTTTGCTGATCAGGCCTTTCTTCCGGAGCAATCATCGATATCACTGGGAGTTCACCGTCAGCATCAGCATCTTCTTATTTTTCAACCTCTTCGATGTCGATGACCATTATTCCTTTTGATCTCCCTGACATCTTAGATGCAATAAATACCATATATTGTGAAAATTCAGGTCGCCTTTACATAAGCATAGAAATTCTTTACTCACATTTCTTTCAAAAAAAAATATGCACTTGATATGGATGTATATTATAATGTCCCAGTGGCAACTATAAAACAAAGCAGAAGCAACTCTCCATTGTACCAAACCAGAATCTTTTTTAAAGCTGCAATATTGTAGAAGCAAACGAAAAAAAAACCAAATAAATAACCACCACCAAACAATTATTTTGATGGAATGTATTGCAGCCTAACTTTACTGAGAAATAATTATTGTGACCCGTCAAACTTAAATTCACCTTAACGGTAAAAATTTGTCTTCAAACTTGCTTCAAAGTGAATGAAAGAGTTGGACATATATGCATAAATGTTTGGAAAGAGAAAAATAGACGATAGTATTCTGTCGTAAGGAATAACAATGACTTTTGTCACGTGGCAACAAAAGCTGCCACTGGGACATAATGGGTTAGGCAAAAATGTGTCCACGCATGAAATTGTCAATCTGGCTGACGGCTATTACCATTGCTAAATAGAACTTGTAAAAATTGTATTTATTTGAAAAAATTAATGTTTAAACAGTTTCACTACTACTTACTACTATTACTATTCGCAGGTATACCTAAAATATCCACATTGTGGATATATAAAAAAAGCTATTACTCTTAGCTCCCATTCTCAATCAATTTATTTTTTTTGTTGTTGTTTGAAAGGAAACCGCTTGCATTTTAAATTTTTCGCACTTCCATCTTGACATTTCATCTACCTACTTTCGAGGAAGATTGATGTAATATCACCTTCGTAAAAGTGCCAATGAATGAGAAAAGATTCACTATAAAATCATTCTTTTTTTTTTCTTAATTTTACGATAAAATCTTTGAAGTCATTTAACACCCAGCCAATCTATACTCGTATTTATGTTAACAAACCCAATGAAGTATCTTTCGCAGAATTCTTGCCCATTCACCCAGTCACCGCTGTACATTCGGTTTCGTCTTTCGTCTCGTGCACAAGGCTACAAAGACTGACTATCTCCAAAGTATCTAAAATGGATGAAAAACGTCGAAAAAGGATGAAGTCATCCTTTAGCACTATGATTGATTGATTTCAGCACAAAAAAAGAAAACGATGAGAATAAAACTGTACCTACATATACCTTAATCGTATTCCTAAAGACGATTATAATATACATATTTCCTTCCTTTTTTAACTTTTCGAGGCGTCATTGTACGTGAATGACAGAAAAAGTGAAGAAAGAAACATACGGTGGCAAAAAGGACCTGTCCTCAGCGTTTTCATCAAAGGAAATACATATCCAAATCTACGAGTCTAGTTAGTTTTTTTTTTAAAATATTTTTCAGACGTCCATCCAATTAGACTACAGATTTCGCGCAAATGATGAGGAACTTTAATATTACCTAGAGCTAGAATAAGCTTATGCCATAAAGTTGTAGTCGAACTGCAAGAAAAACTCCAGCAGAACAAGAGCTGTACAACCCAAACTGAAGTTTTATAAAATCTTGTTCCCAGAAATCTTTCAACCATTTTCTGTATCTTGTTACATTAAAGCGAAAACTTTAATATCCAATTTACAGGATAAGCGTATCCTCTGATCTTTTTAGATGAATATTTAATGAAACGTCTGGACGTTTGGATTTTATATATTTACGAACTTTTCTTTATAAATAAAATTTGCAATTTCAAGTGGTTCAAGGTAAATACGTCCTCTCTATATCTATTTTTATGTTGTATTTTATTGATTGTCTGGATATGCCTAGATAAACTTAATAGACTGGGCGGATGAAACAATGTCACCATCTACTGGGTACCAGGACACGAAGAGGCGGATCAACTTGCTGGAAAGGGGCTGCTATACCCTTCATGGGTCCTGAATCCTTCTGTGGTATATGGGAGTACACCATGGAAGAGGAACTCCGATTGCTGGAGAAGACAAACAGGACTAGGCTTCAGACAAAAACTCAGGGTCTAAGACAGGTGAAGATACTTGCAATTTGAAAGATTCAGAGATGACAAAAACAAACTCCGCATTCTAGCTGCGTTCATTACGGGGCATTGCACATAGACTGATAGCACATCTCAGGAAGCTGGGTCTATCAAATGAAGACTCATGCAAATTTTGCAATGATTCTAGTGAAATTCCAGAATATATACTGGTGGAATTTGTGGCAATAACCCAGAAAAGGTTTAAGTGCTTGGGTAAACACCAAACTATAGCAGTGGATCTACCACTCATTGCACCTGGTCTCCTGCTGTGATTTTTCAGGGAAATTGGCCTAGACCAGATTGTCTAGGTCATAGCACCATAACCAGTTCCAATAGGAATTTTGACTAGAGGGATATGTTGAGAGTGATTGAGAGGCTGCGTCACTAGATTGGGCTCATCGCTATCCACTAAGAACCATAAAAGGATGGCACCTAAGCCGACACAATTTCCTCAGAGCATTTTATTACCTTGCAAAATTTTAGAACAGGTCTATGGTTGATTCGGTCAACCTCCTCCAGGCTACTAAAGAAGTACGGAGCCTAAAATGTTTCTGCGACTGCATGCTATGCCCTGACATTCACACAGAATATGTGCGATATGCTCAAATGCAAATATCCGTGCCTATGAGCCCGAGCCTCTTGCAATGTCCGGATATTATTCCCATAGCAATTTTCATTTGTGTCCTGCTTAGTCTAAGGATTTCAGTAGTCCTTTAACGGTCCAGCGCCGGCCAAAGTGCCTTGGAAACCCTATATCCTGCAATGTTAGACCATCTGTGGTCAGCCCTTCTCGTAATCGTATCTTTTATCGGTGGAGCGGTCGAGCAACTATCACCACCTTGGGTAGTGGTAGCTCCCCCCCTTTCCCTTACAACTCATCGACAAACTGTTGCCTTCTATCCAGGAGCGACCAGTCAATCAACATAGTCCTAATCGGTTCTGCGTGCATAATGCCCTGAGCATTGCGTGGCAGCTCCTTACTAGTTCCAACTTAATAGTGCACGGTTCTAGCATCTTAAGTGCAGCCTGGTTGTCGATCAATATCCTCATTGGATATTCGTGTCATTTTCAAAAGCTTTGCAGCTCTGTACGGCTAGAACTAGAGTCTTAAGGACACTTGAAGATTTGGTTCCTGAGAGTAGATACCAGACCCCGCGCCTGGGTTGGTGAGTCTAAGTGCATCATTACTCGCCAGTTGTCTCAAATGCAGATATAGGCGCATTAGGTAGAGAAACATGTCCTGTGCCGCCGTGGATATTGTGCGAAGGTCACCTGTGATGGCAGCACCAGCTGTTCTCTGTACCGCCGCTCATCATGTGTTCTTGTGTTTTCTGGTGAAAAGAACCAGTTCTGTTTTTAGATGATTGAAGTTCAGCCCACACTTATTTACCGGTAGTGGCTAATGCCGCCATTGATTTAACACGTCTACAAAAAATGTGCATACTTACATCCTTATGTGCATCCTGGAAATAATATTCAAATTCCTGATTAGTTGCCCTCCCTAGAATGACAACAATTTTCTGGTTTTGACTTATAAAACAATTTCTATCTCTGGCAACACTGCGTTGAATTTATTGCAAATGTCAGATCAAATTCCCAATTGGGTGCGTTTAGTCGGTGAATAGATTTGGCTTTTAGAATACAACGCTCATAGGGGTGCTTATACGAGTACAAAATATATATTAGCCGTGTTTTATTATCCCCGTGATCTGATCCGGATCAGATCCGAATAATAAAACAAACCAGATCAAAGTTCTGTGTTTTGGTGATTGTACAAGCTAAGTTCATTTTGACATTTAGTGCGAAGTTGTCATGCAAATGAATATTTTCTTTTAAATAAAAATTGAATGCGCTTGTTTAATTTTTTAGGAGGAAATTGTTAATTTTGAATAACAGATACCGAATGAGAATAATATTTTGCAGCTATAATTTCAGTTTCACATCGCTTAAATATCTTTATGAGCAGAAAAATTAATTTATTCGAACAACATTACATAAATGATATTTGGATTGCCAATAATTTTTTTTATATTCTAATCTGGCAACACTTACCCTTGGCAATTGTCGATAATACAGCAACATTCACAAACGAAAGTGTACCATAGTGAGAAATAGTCGAACTAATTTTTGGATCACGAAAATTGATCTTGACAAGAAGCAAGATCTCGGATTGTTGTTGTAATGCACACAAACTTATTTGTTGATCTGATCCGGATCAGATCACGGGGATAATAAAACACAGCTATTATTATAAAAGTAAGAAGATATTCGGAATTGAAAAGGGCTGCTTGGAGACAAAGCACTCAACGGAGTCAAAATCTTGTTCAGAATTGTGCCGATACTCGTATGTAATGTGGTGAATTATATTTGAAATACGATTCAGTGGTTATATTGGAAGGAAGCAATAAGGACAAGGCCCATTCAGAATAGATATCCATTTAAAAATGCGAAATTCTAGAATTAGATAACCAAAGTGGCAGTGTCCCGCAAAAATGCCACAAGCAAAGCATAACACTTTGTCAATTCACTCTTTAGTCATGTTTCAGGAATGTGTAAGTACTAAAGGCTTTACCTTTACCGTATCAAAGGACACCATTAACGGTATTCCACTTTTTTTAACTTCCCTTTTTTACACACTGAAAGCGGATAAAATCTGTAAAGGGTAGATTCGTGTTTGTTTTATCTGCCAGTTATACGCGTATCGATGGAGGAATCTTTGATGTTTGAGGTACCGCTATACGAGTTATACTTTATTCAAATTTTTTATAACTTTTTAGCGGCCATCACAGAGCAATATGGGTTGTTTTGCAGGTACGTCAGCTCAGCATCTTTGAATGAGTTACCATAACGACTTTTTTTTTAATACCCTTCTTCTTTGCTCCCTAATAACATCTAAAGTACTCGTACACTGTGCGCACAAGGGGGTGAAATTGATTTTTTTATTTATTTGTTCAGAGAAAGGTAAGCACAAAAATTTGAGTTTGGGAATATGCAAACAATGGTATAAAGAGGTCCTTTAGGAAAGTGCAAATTTTACTCATCATTTATTTAACAAACGGGAAGAGTTACCTCGTAAAATAGTCGTCGATTAAAATTTAAAAAACTTTTAATCCAAAAGGTTCAGTTTTCTTATTAAAATTCAATTTAATTACCTATGCAGGTCCGAATGAAGGTCATTCCCAAGGAGAACAGAACAGAATGGAAAGGATACACTTATTCATTTGGTACCGCTGTATACAGGTGCATAAAAAACACGGAGACTTAACATACACCTCGTCATCAAAGTGAATGAGTTATTTGGATAAAGAAAAAGTCCTAAGGTGCATCCACATTTGTCAATACGTTATGTAGTGGCGGTGAAACGTAACGTAAAGCGAAACGTAAATAGTTTCACTTCTCAGTAAACTTAAAAGCGTGAACCTTTTTATGGGTGTGTACCCGTATCGTATTACGTTACGTGTTACCTTGGTCTTTATCAACCTTAAATTATTTCAAATGCGTTTCAAAGAAGTGTCATAATCGAATCGAATGACAGATTTATCATTGTGTGCTAATCCTCAACTCAATGAGTTCATCACTGCCTGCCTAACGCTACCAGCATATCCTTTTCCAAACCAAAGGAAAAAGTTTGATCCAATATGAGTTTTCCCGTTTGAAGTGCCTTCGGACATTTACTCATATCTCAGTCCCGCCAAACTGACCACAAAGCAAAATCCATGGTTCGATGGTCATTCATGTGTGTGCATGAGGTCTGCAGTTGAGAATGTTCTGCGAGCTGGCACCGGATTAGGGATACCGGTTGTTGCCAGTTGCCAATTAACTAATCTTGGTCACATAGCAGGTTCAATGGAAATCGCTTATAGCAACACTGATGACAGGGTGGGGTAAGGAAAATCATATCCCAAACTAAAAGTCCTTTCCAACAGAGGACAAATGCGTGTGCGGTTAACAGCCGCTGGATTATTATGCTTTTGACTATTTGGCCTTTAATTGGCTGTCAAATCACATTGTGTGGTGCAATCTGCACAGACAATTCATTAAAAACGGATTTTCATTGAAGTTGGCCGTAAAATTATGCAATCAATTTTTTGTGGGCCAGTTAATCTTTCAATCTGGCGCGTAGTATAACGGTAACCATACAGAGAGGAGAGAGAATTTTCAAATCAACACTGGCATAATATACAGTCTAATTTCTTTAGAACGAACTTGTGTCAATATCGTCGGCGTATGTAAGCAGCTGAAAGGATTTTTGAAAGATTATTCCTTGTGTGTTGGCTTGTGAGTTTCGAACAATTCTTTCAAGTCGTATGACAGCGCGTCACCTCGTCTGAATCCTTTTTAGACATCGAAGGTCTCGGTGAGGTCATTACTGGCACAGACGGATGAGATTGGCAGGGATGTCAAAACTAGACATGGCTCTATACAGTTCATCCCTTCAGATGGTGTGGCCTTGAAATCAATGAACAGGTGGTGGGTATCGCTTTGAACATCTTGAGTTTTTTCCAGGATCTACCTAAGTGTGGAAATTGGGTATATGGTGGACTTTTCTGGCTAAAAACTGCACTGATTGGAATTGCGGAATTCCCCTTTTTTGGTGAGTAGAATATGTATGTATGTAGATAGTGTGTGTGCCAACTGTTCAATCGTGTTATTATGCATTTATTCATAGTACGTGCGATATATGTACATTACCTACCATATTAAGAATTGTTGATCTGTGCAAAGTGTCGAATCGTTTGAAATGTTGAAATTTAGCACAAAAATGGGGGAAAAATCACTGTCAGACTTTAAAGTTCCTCTATAGCGAAATAAATCTTAAACTACTTTATGACGAACAAACTTATTGGTCCCTTGAAGGTTCTTTATAAAGAAGTTTGACTGTGTTTCAATATTCAACTGTCATTGTGTTGACTTTTGATAGGTAAAAACTGCGATACACACTCGCACAATGTGTTGAGATAGTAAACATTCAAACGGGGAAAATATCTATGTATCTATCCCGGAAACGTTTAGTAAAGTTCGTACTGCTTTTCGGCTTTATTATTATTATTATTATTGAAGGGTGAGATGCACCTACAAGTCCTTGACGAAGGAATGTCCGTGAGTGATGTGCTCAGGTGAGACCAATTACACTGAGAAATCGCCGTAGGAGATGGCAGATAGGGTACTGTGAATGGGAGGCCTTCTGCTGAAATTTGGTATTTACCCAAAGTCTTAAACCTTTTTATTTACCCAAAGACTTAAACCCTTCATTCCACCAGTATGTGTTCCGGAGTTTCACTGGACTCATTGTAAAATCTGCATAAGTCTTCATTTGATAGACCCAGCTTCCTGCGATGTCCCCTAAGTTAACAAAGCCCCATACATAAGACCGTGGGCACCGTAGCGCAAGTGGTTAGTGCATCGGACTACTGAGTCTTGGGTTCGAATCCCGCCGCAAACAAAAAAAAAGTTTTTCACAGTGCCCACCTCTTCCGAATGCCTGATAAGCATTCAAGAGTATCATTTGTCATGTTAAGCTTCCCAACTCGCCGTTCGGAGATGGCAGAAAACTATAGGTCCCTTCCATTCGTGAAAAATATAACGCGCACACACAAATGGTTGCGGGAAGCTAGGCTTGGTTCTACCGAGGACTGCTGAAGCCATATATTATACATAAGAAAAGCAGTTCGAATACGGAGTTTATTTTTGTCCACGCTAATACAAGCTTCGTATCTCTTCAAAAGATCCTTCACCTATCTTAGACCCTAAGTTTTTGTTTAAGACTTCTGCAGTCCGGTTTGTCTTCTGCAGTGGCCGAAGCTCCTCTTCATTTTCTCTTCATTTCCTTCTATAACGAGATTTCCTGGTACCAAGTAGATGAGATTATTGCTGTTGTAGCGTTTATCACTATTGAGTTGGGCACCTCTGTCAATAGCGCAGATTTCAGCTTGAAAGATTCTGGTGTAGCTGCCCATGGGTTCGAATAGTTTAGTTCCAGGCTCAAACACATCATCAAGCGCCATTTCACACAGATATAGTGAATTCAATCAATATATTTAAACGTCTCGGTCAGGTTAGTGATGTGAAGACTCCAACTCGTGTTCGTACTGCAAAGTCAGCGGAAAATATCCCCGCCGTAGATAAGAGTGTGACTGAAAACTAACGTGTGTCCATTTTAGAGGAATTGAGCCTTTCCGTCACCACTTTGTATCGCACTTTGCATAAAGATCTTGGCCTACGAGCTTAAAAGGTCCAATTGAGACTAGAGTTGAAGCCAGCAGACCACGCATGATGTCGTACCTTTTCTATTAATTTGTGGCACTTCTTGTTTGATGATCTATATTTACGAGTACGTAAATCCAAGAAATCCAAGATGGAGTTCTCCAATGACTTTAATTTACCCCCAAAGGGTGAACACCAACCTCGAAGTTATAATACAAATATTTCCCCTAATCCTGCTATGAACTTATATGCATAGATAATGTAGCAACCTATTCTACTGTCGAAAGTACTTCAACCGTTTCTTAAGCGAAGCGTATTGTAGATAAAATTTATTGTGCTCTACGTGTTCATGTGTGCCAACTACAACCGAGAAAAATCGCTCAAGGATATATCACCCGTAACCTTGCACCTATCACATAGCGGAGCAATCCGCTTCCATCATCTTGACGGCACACTATATCATTCCTCGGAAATGCAGGCATCCAGCGGAGGTATCTTTGGTCTTCGAAAAAGACGAACGGAAGACACACGCAGACACCATACATCAGTGATTTACCAAAAAAAAAAAAAAAAAAAAAACTGCAACAGTCTTATGGCAAGGACAACGTTTACACTGTAAAGTGTTTCATGTTAGTTTCGTGAAATGCTTAAGCATCGAGCAACTATACATCCGGGAGGTCGGCTCAAATTGTTGTGTGCTTCGCTGCTGACGCCTTGCCATCACTATATGCTCATCGCTGCAGTGATGATTCCTGTCCTCCGTCGCTGTTCTGACACTCTAGTGTGTAACATCAAGTCCGTGAAGAGAAATGCAAGAAAGTATTTTCTATGGCAAACAATTTACACGTCAGCATCGTTAAATCAACATGGCAGAGTTGTAGCGTTATACACTCGGAGTTGAGCAACAAACAGAGCAGCGCAAACGAATCCGAGACATACTGATTCCCTACCTATATCCTAGTGCACCTTGAGGATGGTAAGTTGCCCCCACATGTGAGGGTGTGTGCCACAGCAGACACACCGTTTGTACTTCAAAGGACTTTAACTAACATTTTCTAGCATCCTTGCTACACTATCCAGGATGTGAGTGTACTTCACTGGAAAACGATTGAAGTCTTTAAAATAACCGTAAATGTATCTGTATCTCTGTACCTAACTGAACATCTCCCTAGGTAATACTTGTGCTTGAGCTTTAAAAACGAGGGCGAGTACGGGTGCAGGTGCGGCTCCTGGAATAACGTTTGTTTCAACGCAGAACAAATGGAAAATTTTAATTTGCTTTATCCATGGGAGAATTGTCTTTATGGGTAACAACAATTATTCTAACGACTGCCTTCGAATGGCTTTTGTACCTCATTCAGATTTGCCGTCTGTAGGTGCTCGCATCCTTGTGTACAGTACGAGTATATTCCTTCTCCAGTTAGTGCCCTGCTCTGAAGAAGGCTTAGCCGTAGGAAGGTGGAGTGGATGTTGCAACTCTCCCACGCTGTCTTCTTCTTAGCCATGGCTACTCGTATAATGGCATCACTGAACGGGGGTAAGGTGGTTTTGCACTGGATTTTGCAAGGATTAAAACAGTCTATTAGAGTTTGAAAATTTGTTTGGTTGTACTTTTAGTCGAGCGGATGTAATTTTGAAGAAATCCAATTTAATTTCAGCTGTTTACGTTGTGAAAACTGGCGGGGCTGGGCTTTCTAACAACGCCGATAATTTGAATTCGGAATGATTGGAATGTTTCGTGGAATGTCTTCAGATACTCGAGTAATAATCTCGCACCCACAGTTGTGCTTAAAATTAATTCAAAATTGTGATCTATGCAAAAAAGGGTTTAAATGAGACCTGCGAGGAAATTGTCGATGGATAGGCTTTAAATTCAAGAACATGGAAGATGGAACATTGTTACTAGGCCAAAATCCGAAATGTAAAATTCATATCAAAAAGTGAGTTTTCCTGAATTCGGAAAAAGGTCCTGGAACTATTTTGTATTGACATCATACCAGAACCGACAATTTTACTTAAGTATCCACAAAGCCAACGTTGAGGTAGTAAAGGACTTTGTCTATGTATCACAAAATGATATCTTGTCTGAAATCAAAAGAAGAATAATCTTGCCAATCGTTGTTTCTTTGGGCTAAGAAGGCTAAGAAGGCCCTTCTTCGATCGACTTAAGAGACTCTATGTAAGACCCTAATCATCCCAGTCTTGCTGAAGCATGGACTTTATCGAAAGCGGATGACGATATCCTTGGTCGCTTCAAGAGAAAAACCATTCGTAAGATATTCGGTCTCGTTTGCGTTGACGGGTTTTGGAGGAGAAGATTCAACCACGAACTATACGAGCTGTACAGCGACATTGACCTCGTCAAAAAACTGCGCATTGGGCACTTGAGATAGCTAGTATTCGCAGAGTATTCGAATCCAACCCGGATGGTCAGCGCAGCAGAAGACTACCTCACCTTAGTGGCGCGCACAGGTGACAAAGGACCTCAACCAAATTGAACTGCGCAACTGGAGGCTGTTAGCTAAGGACCGGGGCAACTGGTAACGGATGTTGGTTGAGGCCAACAAGGCCAGGCAGCAATGAAAGCTGTAAGGTTGCGATTTGCCAAAGCTCATCAAAGCTGGACCGAAAATGATTGGAAAGTTGATGAAAGCAAATGAAACCTCAATTCATCTAACGGTACTCAATACGTTTGGCAGATACGTGCGGAGTCTTAAAAAGGGAATGCGTTTTAACCAGAAACTAATTTCGGAGTGCAGTTCGTTCTTAAGTCATCGCGAAAAAGTGTAATGGAGACATTAACCGTGTTTTATTAACAACATGATCTGATCCGGAGCAGATCAGAATAATACAACAAACTGGATCAATTGTAATGAAGTGTGGCATTACTGAAAGTACATTTGACAGTGGCTGATAAATTCTCTGCGAGAATTGGAGAATAATTTTTTATTAACACGTCCACTGCCAACGGTAGCGCTCACATCCCCGAAGCGGGTTACTGACATCGCTTTATAACCGGTCCCTCGTCCTAGGGGTTTCAAAAAAATGGAACTGGTCCTCCAGGTTGGGGGTTGTGCCGTCGGGGTAACTTCCTCACCACGTAAAAAAAAATCTAGCTATGAGAGAGACACTTGCCTCGGATAATGGACACCCTCATTTAACACTACGACCCGGAACGTCCACGGACTACGCCTTGAGAATATGCACCTGGAACGTATGTTCATTGGACACTCCTGGTGCTATTCAAAAACTTGAATCTGTCGTCACGTGGTACAAGCCAGATGTTACCGCGATCCAGAAGATACCATGGATAGGATCAGGTATGCAAAAAAGGAAAAATCGCGACATTTATTACAGCTATCACAAAAGACTGCACATGTTAGGATGCGGATTCGTGGTGGAAAATCGGCTACGCTTAATGATAATTGACCTTAAGCCGATCAGCGATCGCCTGGCTGTGATCCGCATCAAGGCAACATTCCAATACATCAGCATAATATGTGCAAACGTCGCTACCGACCAAGCTGAAGACTGTATCAAGGAGGAGTTTTATGACCTCCTGGACAGCAGCAGCAGCTCGTAACACGGTGATGAGTAACACTAGGTTTCCAAGACTAAAATCCACACATCAACCAAGCGCTCTCCAGATGGTGGAACCGACAACCATACGTGCTAATAGATAAGAGGCACGCATCCAACACTCTGAATGTGCAAACCATCAGAGGGGTAAACGTCGACTCTGACCATTATCTTGTTGCAGCTAAATTCAGAACTCGACTATCCAACGAGAAGAAGCTGCGAACCGCCCAGAAAAAGAAATTCAACGTTAGCACGAATGGAGTAGCCAGAGTGTACAGGGAGTGCCTGAGCGAGAGACTCTCCGCTGTGCATTCACCATCCACAAACGCCAACAATCTGTGAAACCAGTATCGCGACATCAACAAAGGGGTAGCAGAGACCACCATAGGCCACCACTCAAAAAGAGCCCTTGGTATGATGATGAATGCATGCGTCTGAAAAAGGTGACAGAAAATGCACACGTGCAAGCGCTGCAACGCGAAACAAGGACAGCGACAGAAGAGTATCGAGCCAGAAGAAGGAAGGAGAAAAAGATCCTGCGTAAGAAGAAAAGGGCCCACGAAGTCTCCCAGCTCAAGGATATCGAAGAGTCCCACGATAGGAACAACATCCGGATGTTTTATAGGAAAGCCAAGCAACTGGCAGCAGGCTTCAAGCCCGGAACGCAGGCTCTTCGAAACAGTGAAGGAAACCTAGTCACCGAAGCGCAGGGAATAGTAGATGTGTTCAAGCAGCACTTCCAGCAGGGCATCAGGTAGAGAGAGTGATAGGGCAAGAAGAGAACCCGCATCCAGTCGTTGAATAATCCATCCCCCCCTCCCAGTTTTGAAGAGGTCGGCTCAGCCATCAAAAAACTGAAGAACAACAAGGCCGCCGGCTCTGATGGTCTACCAGCAGAGCTTTTCAAACATGGTGGTGATACTTTGGTAGGGTGCATTCAACAAGTCAGCAACCAAGTATGGGTGGATGAAGCCATGCCCGATGACTGCAATATCAGCTCTATATGCTCCATCTTCAAGAAAGGCGATCCTGTGTCTTGTGAGAACTACTGAGGCATATCCCTGCTTAACGTCACATATAAGATCCTATCCAACGTACTGTATGAGCATCTGAAACCTTACTGCAGCACACTAATCGGCACGTACCGGTGTGGCTTCCGGCCTGGCAGTTCGACGATCGACCAAATTTCACACTAAGGTAGATCCTGGAAAAGACTAACGAATTTCAAGTCGAGACTCACAATCTCTTCATCGACTTCAAAGCCGCATATGATAGCATTCATCGTCTTGAGCTCTACAAGGAGATGGCCGAATTCGGGATCCCGGCTAAACTGATCCAGCTATGTCGCTGGTTTCAAATATTGCCAGAAACCTTTCTCAATTATTCGAGAACTCTCTACGGTGTGCCGGGAACCTAAGCTTTCATTGGTCTTCGTCTTCATTTGTATATCTACCAGCGGATACGACCGCCTGGCAGATGACCCATCATTAGAACAATCAGCCATTTGATAATGAACGAAATTGACTTGTTGGCTTCCGAATGGAGGGAGAGACTCCAGCACACATCTTTTGTCAGAATTCCTTTTTCGATATTCGCCGGGATAAGACAAATGATTGTAAATAATATTCCTCTAAATTATGATTGATGATGGGCAATGTTTTGTTCGGGAGGTTAACGGATACTGGATAAGAATGGGGTGGTAGGAGACTGCGCGGAATTTTCCATAAAATATTGGGGGGTGAGATTTTTGGCCAAGTAACTTTGAAGAAATTAACTTTCTTTATGATGGTTGTCCATCAGAGGAATCTCCATTGTGTGCCATTCAGGTGATTAAACGGCGCAAGAAAGATTTATTATCCCGAAGATGATAATTTATTCATTCTAAATTGTTCCGAGGCTCTAGCTTCTATAGAGACAGACAGCCTCTATACATTCACACGCATAAGCCGATGCTTTGCAACTCATGGCTATTATTGTTCAACAGATAGTGGTATCGTGATTATGTTTGTAAGGAACTCACTCGGAAGTCACTCAGAATGATGATGTATCTCTTGGCATAGTTGGTGTTTCGGGCAGGGGTCAACCTTGAAAAGGATCTGCGAAATAGCTGAGGGGACTCTTTTGTAATGGTTTGCGGCTGGGAAAGTATGTGCAAGTGATTAATTACCGGCCTTTGCGTGAGATAGGACGTTTTCATTTTCTCATCTTCTATTGTGTGAGATCTGATAAAGATGTAAGGTATGAAGGGAAGATGCCAATGAATGTAATAAAAATGTGTATGATTTTTTATTTCAAGTTCAATGCAGGTACATACGTGTATTATGGGGCACTCTTGACCTTTACTTCGCGGTGCAATATTTACTTCAATAGTAATAATAACAAGCTTACCTATGCACCTTAAGAGATGTCCCGAATATTGAACATAGCCTTGTTTTGAGATGTCTTCAGTGACCATGGATGGGTGATCCTACTAATGAGAGTTTAAATTTAAATTAAAGCCTATAGCCTCATTATATTTTTTTGGATAAAATAAGTTGGTGTACCCACTTTCTTATAATTGTTTTTTTTTTTGTGATTCGTACACGCTTCAGGTGCTATGACCCTTCTACTGTTTACACACAGCGCCAGCACTTGAAGACCAGGAACAAGAGATAGACAGATGGGCGTAATGATAGCAAACTCAGATTATAGAATTTAAGTTCAACTAACCCCATGGTTCGTGGCCAGGATTACAGGAGAGTTATGTATTTGAATTATTTTTGACGTAACCTATGATTCACAGTTTAGCAGATGTTTCATATTACTCATTACACCACGTCAACAACGTGTTTAACTCAGTTAACTGGAGCTGCATAATCACAGCGCTAGCTAACCTGCAGACACCTCACTACCTAATGAAAATAATTGCCAGCTACTTCAAAGACGGGACGCCTTACTATACGATACAGAAGAAAGGCCAAAGAAATAAAAAATCACAAGAGGAGTATTTCAAGGGTCTGTGCTTGGAGTACGCTGCGCTTTTAGAACCGTGTCAGCGGATGTAATCAGTGTAATATCGGGCAGCAAGCCTATTGATATAGAAGTGAAAAAGTCAGTGGCGCAACGCGGAACTGAGT
The DNA here is from genome assembly GCA_949775065.1 of Brachyopa scutellaris. Classification (NCBI taxonomy): domain Eukaryota; kingdom Metazoa; phylum Arthropoda; class Insecta; order Diptera; family Syrphidae; genus Brachyopa; species Brachyopa scutellaris. The sequence continues at coordinate 98,090,320 of OX459114.1, read as the reverse complement.
TAGAAGTAAGGGGAACTATCAGCGAGGCCATGCAGGCGGCAATACAGATGGAACAGTACAATCAAAGGAAGACGGACACTTACACTGATCCCCAACATAGAGGAGTGGACTAGCAGAGGACACGGAGAGGGTAATTATTACCTGACATAATTTCTATAGGATCATGGATATACAACAAGAATATATACAACGGGTAGAAACATATTAGAAAGGAAAATAGGCGGGCAGGTGACGCCAAGAGGACTGATAAACTTTGTGCTAGAGACAAGACAAGCATGGGATACTGCGAATGAAGTCACGTGCAGCTAGAAACGAAGAGTCTGCAAACTCCGGTAACTAACAACAGACGAAACTCGAACACACATTACCTATGTACAACAAACATACATATGTACATACAAGCATGCATACCCCACGAAATAAAGATCTATACATACAACAAACTGACATTTATACAGTTGCATACTGCTTAAAACATACATATGTATATACATACAGACAAACTTTCGTGCACTAGCACCCAACTATCCGGAAAAGCCGACAAAGAGAGAAGCAGTAGTGGCTGAAAACCCCCACTATGACGAAATGCCTTACGGCTGTACCGTGGGGATCGGATGCAGAAGTGGTTTTAGTTAGGGTTAAAGTTCCACACATAGGCTTTCGATACTTTCCACCTTTTTACAAAAAAAAAAAACCTTGTTTGTATGATCAATTTCTTCAGCCATACCATATCCTACTACCAGTGCTATGCCTTCGCAGTAGGCTTTTGACATTAACTTTTGAAAATGATCGACTTATTTTTATCTCAGGAGAAGCAGATAAAAACGCGTAAAAGTAAATAATAGTAAAATATTAAACAAAAATCCTAGCGTCGCACATAGGGGTATTTGCATCGAAAAACCGCTTATAAATCAATTTTTCAAAATGCAGAGTTGAGAAGTAATTTTTTTCCCTAGCTGTAGCTAAATACCGTAAAATGGGGTGACTAACAACAATTCCCAGTAAAAAAACAAACAGTACTCTATGCTCTACATTATTCAACACTGGCACAAAATTGTTGGTCAAATCAAAAAAAGATACATTCTTTTTGCATATCGGCAACTCCAACATTAAGTATCAGACCTACTTTCGCGCCAAATTGGCTTTGAGTGTTGAATATATTTTGAAGTGATTTTTGTTGGGCTGAAAACTCTTTAATTTTCGGTGTGAAACAGTGAAGATTTATTCTTTATTTTGTATTGGCGGCAGAGCCTATTTGATTATTAAGCAGATTAATTAAGAAAAATAAGTAATTCACTGAAGAAAACATATTTTAATCTAAAGTTTGAAACCATACATTTTTTTGACAAAAACGGGGTGACAAGCGACGAGAAGGGTGTGACTAGCGACGGGAAAGGGGTGACTAGCAACTACATTAGGGTGAAGAACGCAATCATTATTTATTTAATTTGAAATCTTTTTTTTTTGTTTTTATAACTACTCAAAGCTATTAAAGTTGCACTTTTATGAACAAAAATATATTTGCTTTGCATTATTTATATTACTTGTTGAATTTTTTTCAGATTGCAGCCTAAAGTGGATTTTAAAACTTTTAAACTTGAATTTTAATAAGTTTGTGTTTTTTTTTTCACTCCAGTGTAGTTGCTTGTCACCCCTTTACCGTCGCTAGTCACCCCCTTCGCGTCGCTAGTCACCCCAACGGCCGGGTGACTCGTAACAAGGCATATTTTGCCCAAAATTAAATAGAACGGCTTGTTATACAGCATCGGGGCGACTGCCAATGGAAATAGGAGCCGTGACTCATATTTTGGTATACTCACATTGAGAGTACGATAAAAACTTAAGAAAATACAGTCAAAACGAAAAAAAAAAAAATATTGCTTGTCACCCCATTTTATGGTACCCATGGCATAATGTACCGTAGTTTTTTTTTCATTTTCATGCACACACTTCGCCACAGCATCAGTTGAAAGTCATCGATCGTAAACTTGAATTCTGAATCTGTAGATTTGTGCGAAAAATCGCACTGTTAGGTAATTCAATTTTTGTTTTTTTTTTTTATATTGTGTACCAAATTTTTTGTTATGCAGGAATCAGCTGCGATCAGAAGTGTACTTTATTTAGAAGCTAATTTTACGTTTATTGGAGCTCTAATTTAATAGATATTGGATTTATTTGAAATGTATGCAAATGGGCATTTTTTTTTTCTTGTTTTTTTTTTTTTTTGTTTAATGGACCTTTTGTTATATAATTCGGTGTTATTCAGTAACTTGTTTGGTATCAGCTTATAGAGCAAGATGTCAGGAAACAATAATAGAAAAAAAATGCTACCCAAAACTGCCCCCTTAGATTTTTTCGTCCCTGATGTGTGTCTAGTTTAATAAAAAAAATCAAAAACTTTTTATCATAAAATAAATTATTTGCTTGAAGGATCGCTTGGGTTGTGCATTATATCTAAAAGACAGTTATATGATGTTATGTGAAGTTATGTGTGAAGAGAGAGATTTTGAAGCTAAACTGGATCAGCTTCAGAGCTATTTGCTCAATAAACCGTCTTGCACGTAAGAAAAATTAAAAGATTTTAAGCTTAAAATTGAATTATACCTTAAAGTAACTGAAATAAGCTTAGTAATGCTTTTAAAGTTTTTTCAGACAAGTATCACTTCATTAGGACCAACAAATATTTTTGTTCGGTTTTTCGGGGCAAATACCCCTATGTGCGTCGATTCGAATCCAAATGCAGTCAAAGGGTGGAAGTTAATTTTGACAAATTCTATGCTTTATGACGAAGATGATGAGGGTCTCCTAAGAAGGGTCTCACAGCATAGCTCTCCTATATGGCTTGCAAATTGTAATGATAGTAATTCATGTGTTCTACAAATCTAGCTATATAATAAATATATACACGTAAGCGCTCATATTATTTGACGGCGCAAAGCCTCACAACAATCTATCCGGAAGCTGTTGTTGATTATATCTTATATCTTCGCCCCTAACCTTTGACCAACAAAATTGAGATTCTGAAATTAATCGCATAGTTTTCGGCGCACGATTTCTACATGAACTTTCCCCGAAAGCGTGGTTTAAATCGATCACCCGGTGAAAATGGTGCCTAAAGTGAACCTGGACCTAATCTTTTGGCTGCCAGAGTCGTAGATTTTATTAACGTGTTCGATAATAATAAAATTATCGGTTTGTTTTCGGGAACAATTTTATCAATTACGAAAGGAGTATGAATTTCTGAAAAAATTTATATACAGGCAATACATATGGTCTCTTGAATCAAAAATTAAAAATAATTCTAAATCTTTCTGGGCTTTTTTGAATAAAAAACGTAGATCGCTTGGGATTCCATCTAACATGACCTACAATGGAGTTTCTACAAATGATTTAAACCAAATATGTAACAGTTTCGCATCTTTTTTTCAATCAAATTTTATTGATATGAGGATTGATTGTGAAAACTGCTTTGGCGTAAACTCGATAACGGATGTCGGTAGCCTTCAATTATATGAGGATGAAGTAATGGCTATGTTATCATCTCTAGATAACAATATTTCCATTGCTCCAGATAATATTCCACCGTTGCTTCTTAAATCCTGTAAGATGAGTTTAGCGAATCCTCTTTGCTTCATCTTTAATATGTCTTTACGACAAGGCAAATTTTTAGACTGTTGGAAGCATTCGTATATAACTCCTTTGCACAAATCTGGTTCTAAAGGTTCTGTAGATAACTACAGACCTATAGCTAAGCTCCAGCTAATACCTAAAGTGTTTGAGGCAATCGTTAAAAAGAAACTCTACAATATTGTACAAAATCATATTTCAGAGTACCAACATGGGTTTGTAAGTGGTAGATCTACCACTACTAATTTATCCATTTTCAGTAATTACTGTCTTAATAATTTAGAAAATCGCTTACAAGTCGATACTATTTATACCGATTTTTCAAAGGCTTTCGATCGTGTACAGCATAATATCCTTATAAAAAAGCTTGAGCTGCTTGGATTTCATTCTAAGTTTCTTGATTGGCTAAAAAGTTATCTACTTGGACGCAAACAGTTTGTCAAAATTGGAAATTTTTTGTCTGAAGAAATTATAAACTTTTCGGGTGTACCCCAAGGCAGTCACCTTGGACCGCTCCTCTTTCTTCTTTTTATAAACGACTTACCGTCTCAGGTATCCTTTGCGAAGTGTCTTCTGTATGCTGATGATCTCAAGATTTTCAGTTCAATAAGTTCTTTATCAGAGGCAACTAAAGTTCAAACCGATCTGAACTCTATAGTTGATTGGTGTAATCGCAACGGTTTGCATTTTAATGCTAGTAAATGTAGTGTGGTAACCTTCTCAAAGATTTTCAGTCCCATTTGCTTCCAATACAAAATTGAAAATCATGTCTTGCAAAGGATAACTAGCCAAAGGGATCTTGGAGTTATTTTTGACTCTCAAATGAATTTCTCTTTACAAATTGACCATATGGTTTCCCGGGCAAACTCAATGTTAGGATTTGTGATTAGAAATTCTAAGGTGTTTGAAGATCCGTACACGTTAAAAACTTTATATTTATCGCTTGTTCGGCCTATTCTTGAATATTGCTGCGTTATTTGGAATCCCTATCATCAAACTAGTATTTATCGAATTGAAAGAGTTCAGAAAAGATTTACGAAGTTTGCTTTGCGAAAGATTTTTAGAAATTCAAATGTTCCTACGTATGAGATCAGATGTAGATTAATTGGATTGAAACCGTTGGTCTCAAGAAGAAAATTATATATGATACTTTTTGCCTTTGATGTCTTAAATTGTCAAATAAATTGTCCGCTGTTACTTTCAATGTTTAAAATTTATGCACCATCTCGTAGCTTACGACCAAGAGAGTTTGATTTCTTACATGTTCCTTACCATTTTACAAATTATGCGAGAAATAATCCAATTACATCTGCTTGTATTACCTATAATCAATTCGATTATGCTATAGATTTTAATATTAATAGATTAGCTCTTAAGAATATTATTAGGGAATTGTTATGATTGCTATTTTTTTCTTTTTTTTCTTTTTTATTCTGTAGTCTCTTAAAAGTTGTATGAAACTTGATTGACGAAAAATAAATAAATAAATAAATAATATACCGCAAGCTTAAGACTTAAGGCTAAAGGTGTCTAGTCTTGTAACTTGTAGTATTTGACGAAGCTGATAATAATATTTTCTCATTTAGAAGAATTTTTTAAAAACCAATCTTCTACGGGCTCCTGCCTACGGATATAATGCAGATACAAATTTGAAAACTATCCTTATGCGAGCTTCGCCTTGCTTTAAATCAAAAGCTTTCCCCTTCGGAAAATACAACTACCTAACAGAATAACTACCTAACGATAACCTGCACTATCGCTGTAATTGAATGCTCTTCTGCCATCAGTACGGCACTCGATTTCGAACTTCTTGTAAGTCCACAAAAACTCTGACGACGGACCATCCTTCATTGGCCCTTCCGTTAAATCTAGATACGCATTGTAATAACCATACCACATAAGCCTATCTGACGTAACAAGGTTTACTTCATGATTAAAATCCCTGCGCCTTAATGTCCTTTCCTTTTGTTTCTATAAATAATACATTTTCGTCTGACTGTATAATCCCACAAAATGAATTATGCAAACCATCTGTTTATACAAAGACCTAAGCTGTCGACTGGTACATCAACGGCCAAGCAAATAACCTATCATAATCAGGACACTCCATCAATTGTCCTTTCGCCTCAAATTGCACAGCAGCCGACTCGCAGATACTCGTATTTCATCTGCCACTGTTGAGTGTTCAAGGTCGCGCAGAAAGATAAACGTCCGCATAAATCCCTCTTTTCGTCGCAAAGTGCCAAAATTACTACAATAAATGATTGGCTGGCTTCCATTCAAGTTTGTTACTTCATCTATTTCCTTCGACACGACCGCGACATGCGACACGCGACGACCACGACGACGACGGCTGCAATCTATCCACAAAATTAGGATCATCAAAATGTAACGAAAGAGTTCAAAGAGTATCGCGCCGCTATCCCCACTTGGTCTTCGGAATTATTACATAAAATATGAATTTTCGTAAGATAAAATGGAAAACTTTTCCCATAGCCCAGAACGAACGGCAGCACTCACAGATTCACTTGTAAAAAAAAAAATATGAAAATCAACATTTGCAGTTGAAAAGATACTTTGGCAGGCACGATGGGTTTTATGATCATTTTAGTGCCAATTTTACAGATTCCCATTGCGAGCGAAAGGACCTATTTCCATTCGTTTGCTGGGTACACACTTAAACTTTGACATTTTGCTACGAGCATCATGCATAAGTTTCACTCTGAATTCTCGGGGATATACTCGTACATCATGATGGAGACAATTCAATTTATTCAAATATGAAATACTTATATCGCAAGAGGTTAGCATTAGCACAGATCGGTGTAGAAAAAAAAAACAACTGTGAGTCAGATGTTGGCTATCCAATTGCGGGGAAGAATGTTTGAAAGCCGCCTGTCTATTGAATGATGTATGTATGCAGTATGGCACTTAAGTGTACTAAAATGTTAGACTGTGGAATATCGATTCGAGGTACGATTCGAGTAAGCTTCTGCATACGTAGCAGCCTTGATTTTCTCAAATAATATGAAAAACACTTACGGTAATTGTGGGGAATAAAAATAAACAAGTGATCCTATCCAGATCTCCTAAAATTGTGACATCTGCACAGAACACATCCTACACCTCTCCCGTAACCTATTCGACGTCTTTCGGGCAGGTACGTATCTACTACAAAAGCCGTTTAGTTGAGAATATTAATGCTGTTCGTGGAAGTGCTTAAAATGCCGCTAAAACGTCAATGTCAATAAGGATACGTCTCAAGTGCAGTCATCGATCAATGATTCACGATCAGCATTGTTCTACATGGTATAAGAGCAAGGTGACTTAATCACCGTTTTTTACCAAAAGCATACTCAGAAATTGGAGCTAACACATCATGCACAGCTAACTGATCGATCTATTCCTAACCGAAGTTCTTCAACTCGCAGATAAAGTTAAGCAATGTGTAAGTCACTAACGCACACAGTTCAACATAACATCGCTACATAGGGCCTTTCTGTCGCAAAAAGGAGCTACACATCTTACCGTTGAGATAGTACTGCAGCCATAGAATGACGACTTTAGCGCCATCTAGTAGATGTTATTTAATAGTCGCCGTGGCCGTGGTGCTTAGTGCGTGGGACTACTACGCATGCGGCTCGATCTCAATCTCAGTCCGGGTCCAACACCTAAAAAAATTTTTCATGGTTGCCACCTCCTTCGAACGTCTGACAAGTCATCAAAGAGTATCATTTATCAATGACCTTCTCGATTTCGCCATTCGGAATCGGCAAAAAACTGGAGGTCCCTTCCATTTGTGCAAAAATATAACACGAACAAACAAATGGTTGCTTAAAGCAGGCCCAGGTTCACACCTAGCTGTAACGCCACCTTAAGTAAGTAAGTAGATGTTATCACAATCTATGCGGGAAATTAACAAAGACTAGGGAAAAGCTTGAGAAGTCCTCAACCACGTCGCCTTTGAAATAGATTTGAAATGCGACAGAAAAATTACTGGTGATCCTACGGGACAGTGTGGCGTCCAATCACCCTTTCTGAATGAAATTCGCCATACGAGTAAATAGTCACTCGCTCGATTAAGAGAGACCTCATGTGTATCATTTGTAAGTTGTCGACTTCCCAAAATCGTGTTGGTCAACATTACCCAGCAAGTACTTCACATTCTTCACCGAATGGCATCAGAACACGATTCCTCACACCTATCCACAGCATGCTGTTTAAATTGTTCAAATGGTTTTCGCTAAAACATTCGGGGAGCAGAAGCATATTTGATGAATAGATATTCAGTTCGTCTTTAAGTTCGTTAGGATATTTCAGGGATGATTTATCAGAATTATCAAAGTGGACTGACGCCAACGGCCTATAGATTAACATCAACAAGACGCAACTAGTTCTGTTCACAAGAAGATACCAAATTGCATCTTGGAACCCATCAAGACTGAAAGGCACGCACCTCAGAATCTCCACGGAAGCGAAATGCTTGGGCATCGTACTCGATTTCAAGGAAAGAATGAAAAAAAGACTCAATGCAAGAATACATTTGGGAAGAAGTGGGGGCTACAGCCGCATATAGTTCACTGGCTGTACATAGTGATTGTAAGACGAATCCTTACCTAGTGGTCAACAATCTGGTAGGGTGCGACTAACATCAAATCCTACCTTAAAAATCTTAATAAGGTACAAAGAATAGTCTGTCTTGTCTAGGTACAACAAGTGCGCTCAAGTCCACACCGCAACTTGGCCTAGAAACGCTGCTGTACCTTACACCCATTGATCTCTCCATAAGAAACACAGCAGACAGAGGAGATCTCAGATTAAGACTGGAGATACACACTTATACTGGACATTTTAAATCAAAAAGGACTAATGTCCTGCACAGATTACTAAAAACCCCAGCTTGACTTTATCAAATACTTCATGTTCCCCATTCCAGGCAAACAGATCTGGAACAACTCCAACAACGCCATCATTGAAACATCAGACTTAACAGATGGCTCAGAAACAGAAAAAGGTACCGGAGCAGGCGTATTCTCGGAAGAACTTTGCATTAACCAGTCTTATCGACTAGTAGACTATTGCAGCCAAGCCGTACAGTACTAGACTCCACTCAAATTTACCTCACGGCACTAAGAGCGATAAAACACCAAACAGTTATACTGTGCTGGATACCTGGACATGTGGGAATTGAAGGGAATGAAACAGCACACGTACTGGCCAGGATCGGCTTTGATATATGGATATAACACTAGTTGACCGACAGGTCTTACCGGCTTTCGACACAGCTACAAATCTAATAGAGAGAGATCACCACGAATTTTGCAGAGGACTGATGACGTAACGCTAGCGATTGTGCCATAAACCGCAACCTGTGGCTCGCAGTCGACCCTACTGTCTATGGGAAGAAGCCAAATGTACTCGTCGGTGTCATAACTGGACACTGTATAATGGGAAACATTGCCAGAAGATACGGCATCCTTTCAAATGACTTCTGAAGAAGCTGCAAGGATGAGGATGAAAACAATCTGTTACACACCTGCCCGGCTCTTCAAGAAAGGTGCCTATCTTGAATGGGAGCACGGTTCTTCGACTGCCTGGATGACCTGGCTAAGATACCGCTTACAGTCCTTAAAAGATTTATTATAAGTTCGAAATGGTTTTATTAAAATTAATGTTTCAATGTGCACAACTACGGTGTTCCCAATGGACCTTTATGGCCTCTGGGTGAAATTGCATTTACTTCTAACTATTCTCCCAACCTAACCTAACCTAATCCCTTTTCAACGTAAAAAGTGTGTCCAAATATGGAACTATCCAATAAAATTAAAATATTTAAACATACGATCGAGATTTTTCTCTTCATGCTCTTTGTCTCTTCATTGTATTTAACCTATTAATAATTAAATTTATAAAATCAAAATAAGAAGTAAAAAATAAAATCACCAACAAATAAATTAAATTCAATCTGGCAACAGTGGCAAATAATCCACCACACCCATATCCTCGCTGAAAAAAATAATGCAGACTCAACTGACCTACACACTTGCGAGTATCTATCAACGTCGATTGTGCGTATCTTTCTCCGTAAATATTGTAAACAAAACACACACACATACACACGTCTTGCCACTACTAGGGCAATGTGCCATTGCAGCACTTTCTCTTATCAAATTCTTCAATTTTCATTTTGCAGATTCTATATCGGTTCGGTGGTTTTTCCAAATCAAGAGAATGAATCTGAGAGCAAATCTAATTTTCCAACACCCGAAGAGAGAAAGCTCTTCCACGAAGCTTTTTCCTCTTCCTGTGGAACGTATTTCCCGAAGAAGAAGAAAAAAAAGAACACAGATAACCCAAAAACCATTGTAACTGCAGCGCAAGTAACACAAAAGCGAAAAAAAAAAAAAATGTTAAAAACCCCAAGGAAAATCCGAACAAAATTGTGGATCAACACATGATACTCAAACTCAAGTATCTATATCTTTTAGGGCATGAATTTCATTTCCAATCTTACGGATTCAGTTAAGATGTACTATTCGCCCGGTTCGAATGTCTCTCTATACACGGACGTGGTACGCGGAGTTTCTGTTGTCTCTCTCATCAAGCAAAAACACAACAAAAATGAAATTCTAATTCTTAAACTTGCAAAAAGAAATTAATTTATTATTAAATGTTGTTAATTAAATTAAATTTATAATTTATAATTTTATTCTTTTGCATTTTGATGTACTAAATAAAATTCGGTTCGGCTGAGATACGCGACGCGGTGATGTGAAATAAAATTGAAAAAAAAAAAGTTCCTTTTCAAGTCAAAAAAATGCAATAGCAGTGTTTCGAGAGCGATTTAACGGTCTAATGGCTAAAAAATAGTACGTGTGTGTATATGGACAGATGTCTAGGAATGGTCCAATTAAAAATGATTTTTTGAAGACGGTAAAAAGAAAATTGTATCTTTCACTTGCAAACGAAAAATAAAATAAAAAAAAAACCGTGTATCTGTGGAATTGTGAGTGCATATGGTGTGACACTATTCAAGGATATCGAATAACTTCAGGGTCCAGAGAAACCAACACACCCATATCAACATCATAGTGAAGATAATTACGGTTTCGTAGAGAGTATAATGGGCCACTGTAAGTGGCGCCCAACAGACAATGCTGAACTGTTTCTCATCTGACAGATGCAACCGCATTGCATTCCCCAAAACAAATCACATGAATGGAACATATAAATAAATCATAAATATTCCACACCCTCCGTCACCTTATCTCTCGCTCTCTCTCTCTCTCTCTCTTTCTCTCTGTCTCACACATCTACTTGCACACAATCGTCTGTCGGTCGTCGTTCTCGCTTTCTATCGGATAATTAGTTATAGAATAATGTGCCAAATTGAATTCATCTTCCAATTTATCGCTGTATTCCGTTGTCATCGTGTCGTACATAGTTGCCATTGCATTTGCCACTGTAATAATCCTCATGATAATCATAACAATCTACGGCGGTCTGCATCATCTGTGCATTATGGACACTCACAATTAGATACATAATTCTAGTATAATTAAATTGTAAATATAAATAAAAAAAAAACCAAACAAATCAAAACAAAAAATAAGAGCATGTACATAAAGCTATTTTAAGGCACCTTTTTTTCTCCGTAAAAATTGGTTCTCAAAAAAGCAATCGAAAAGTCGGATAAACACGGGTAAAGTTTTAACCAATAAAAAAAATAAGAAAAACTTATATGTAAAGTTTAACACTAAAATAAAAATCATTCAATCAAAAGTAAATATATAAGTAAACGTTTATTCGGTCTGTTTGTCACCTTAAAAAAAATAAAAAAGCACCACAGATTCAATCAAAATTTGAAAATAAAATAATTCCAATTGTCGCTTTAAATTAAAAAAAAAATAATAATGCTAATAACTTAATTAGGAAAAAAATAAATAAAAAATAGTTTTTGTTTGTTTTCCTATCAAACTGAATTCGTCGGGACCAATCAAAGAATCGAAAGATCGAAGCAGGAAGAAATAAAAATCAAGAGGAGGCGTTTCAAAAATTTATTTAAAAAAATAAAAAATATATAATAGTAGTTTTATCACAACAACAACCAACAAAAAAAAAAAATAATAAAACTAATAAATAAGTTAACCAACAGATAAGCAATAATATTGTTAAACGCTCCCTCCCACCTGTCTGTCTGTCTCTTTCGTTCTCTATAAATAAAAAAAAAATATTTTCATAAAATATTTTCAAATAAAAAAGAGAAAAAAAATCAATTAACGTCCACCGTAAAGCTACATTCACGGCACACTTAAAAAACAAAAAACAAAACAACTCTGAAGGATCATCATGGATTACATGCAATTCGCAGCTTCGAACATCAACAGTAACATAAACACGGGAAACATCAGTACCGATGATTTCCTGGCAATATTCTCATCTAGTCCAAGTCCGACAGACTATCTGCTCGGCAATCAATCCGCAACTAATACAACGGCTAATCCCTCAGTCATCAATTTGACAACATCAACAGTTTCGACGACATTTGGCCTTAGTGCTGAACCCTCTGTGTCGTCCGTGTTCGGTACGACGACACTATCCTTCAATGACACCCTCCTCTTCATCAACAACAACTTCAACAGCAATAGCAACTACTTCACGAATAACAACACACTGAACGGCAATGTGACGACGATCCAATACAATGACACGTATCCCAGCGGTTACACGCTGACGCATATCGTAATCGCATCGATTATCGTTACGATACTAATGATTATCATTGTGGTGGGAAATATGTTGGTGATAATCGCTATTGCTACCGAGAAATCGCTGAAGAACATCCAGAACTGGTTCATTGCCTCGCTGGCGGTGGCGGATTTCTTTTTGGGTTTAATCATAATGCCATTCTCGCTGGCGAATGAATTGATGGGCTATTGGATATTTGGTAGTTGGTGGTGCGACATCCATTCGGCAATGGATGTGCTCCTGTGTACGGCGTCGATAATGAATTTGTGTTTAATATCGTTGGATCGGTACTGGAGTATCACGAAAGCGGTGGAGTATCTCAAGTCAAGGACACCGGCGAGGGCGGCACTGATGATAGCATCGGTATGGATAATGTCGGGATTGATATGCATACCACCGTTATTGGGGTGGAAGGTGAAACGACCGGAGGGAAATTTGCCACAATGTGCGGTAAGTTTTTTGTGTTTTTTGATAATTTACATTTATTGGTTGTAAGGGTAATGATGTGGGTAATTGAAAGAAGACAATTCAGTTCTAGTCAAGGACTATCACGCTCAAGTGAATTTACTTTATGTTATGATATTTTTGGTTGAACTTAAGTAACTTAAAATTGAGACTGTGATTGGAGAGTTTATAGAGACTCTCAACTTATTCTGTCACGATTACTATTAGTTTTAGTTTCTACATAGTTTCTAGTTTATAATGTAATTCTTTACATTGGATCATTTCGCACCAGAATATCGGTGATAAAAGCGGAAATTGCGAAATATAAAATCTAGCCCATGGTAACAGACCACATCTATTTTTATCTATTACTATATCTTTATTATTATATAGTACAAAGACGTAACTCCTCAAATGTATAGTATGTTCGAAGTTAACTCGGGAACTAATAAATAGATTTCGATGAAATTTCAGTTAAATATTTGCTGAGTTCCCCTGCTGTCGATAGGCTATATATTATTGCGCCTTTTCATTTAATTATACAGTGCACGCCGCTTAATGTGATCACTTTGGGGCCTGGTTAAATTGATAACAATAACCGATGTAGAAGGGTATGGGTAGTTAAAAAATAAACTCATAAAAACAATATTTTATAGGTTAGGTAGGATAAGGTCGGGAGGATTTGACAGGCAGGAGGAATTGACATCAGCACTTTTCTGAAAAACCTAGACCTCGGCAGAACTTTCAATGATGAGAAAACGAAGTTAATAACGCTTGTTTTAAGTGATAAATAAACAATCACTGTGATCTAGGAGATAAGCGAAGTGGACGTCTTTTCTATTTCTGTGCCCATTTCATCTATCTTCTGTGGTAAGCAATCCAACTGTAATATTTTAATTATGTAGCTTTTGGCATTGAAAGTGCAATGTATTGCACATTCATTCGTCACTATCCTGAGCACCATTACAAAAGTTCTTTTGCGTATTAGTCCCAAAAGTAATCAAAAAGGAGGATTTGACATTTTTCCTGAAGGAGGAATTGACAAAGTGTCCAATCCTCGATTATGCGTTAAAATAAAAATTGTGTGGTAAAACAACTTCTTACTCTTTTTTAGAATGTAAAAATGCCAAATATTTACAAGAAAAACAAATCCCCACCGCAACATCGATGAAACAAGTTTAAAATTAAGTTTTTATGAAATGTTTTTTCTGTTGGTAAATTTATTTTGTTATTTAAAGTCTATGTCCATAAACTTAAATAAAAAGTAGACTGAACTAATAAACAAAGATTGATATGCGTTCAAAATAAAAAAATAATTTTTTGTTGAACAAAAAAGCAATATAAGTTGTTTTATTAGCCCACTGTCAAAACCTCCTTCATGGTAGGGGGAATTGAGATTTTGTAAGGTTTTGGAAAAAACCTTACAACTCTGTTAAAAATATTTATATCGATTAATCATTAATGCTTTTATATTGCTAAAATAATATTGTAACTTACGTAAATTTTGAAAATTTGAAATTGGATTTTAAGATATTTCCAAAGGTCGTTAACGTGTCAAAACCTCCCGACCTTACCCTACATATATGTATTCATACGTATGTATGTATGTATTTAACATAAAATAAGATTTGTCTACCAAAATTCGATTTGCGCGGCTAAAAATAAATACTTACATTTAATTTTTCAGGAACGCAACACGCTAAATTACATGATATTCATATTTACTTCGCTTTGCGCAGTATCGTTTTGCGCGAACATTTTCATTCCCCTAACCCTCCCCGCAAAGCCGGTGACCAGTGTGTGTTGTATTGAGACACACAAATACTGTTGACAAACAAACATTCCGGGTGTGGATCTCCAAGGGGAAAATTTGGCAAAAATGATAACAATAACCGATGTGCTGATTACAAAAAACGAAATTTATCCTGTGTAATTGTATATAATTGTTTGGGACTGTGTCAAAGTGATAATATTAAGCGAATGCTAACATTAACCGTGATTATAATATAAGCGTCGTGCACTGTACTAAAAAACAAGATTTTTTAGTTGTAATGTAATGTTTGAGATTAAAACACTTCGATGCACTTTACGTAATAACGTCTGCACCTATTTCAATGAAATTAATTTGAAAGATTTCAACATTTCTTACCAAAGATTTCAAGGTATAAATTATTTTCCTACGTTAACTTGAAGTTGAGAAATAGAAAAACAATGTGATTTTTAATGGTTTTGATTAAGAAATCATAGCAAACTATTGGCATTGCCCTTCAACCTGCTGGGAGAGGACCCCGTTGTTGAAAGTAAGCTGTTCTCTTCGCTCTTCCCTGCAGAAGGCTGAGGGCTGAGTGAATCAACGCACATAGAGGTATTTGAACGATCTACGCGGCCAAAATTATTTTATGGCCCATGTTGGTTTTTAACGGTTTATGTAAATAAAATAAAAGATTTAATATTTTATCCAAGCATATTTATTAAAAAGAAAATAACTTGAGCAATTGTGTCTTGCAAGAAAGAATTAAGTTGACTAAGTTTTACACATAGTTAGTGCGTCGGACTACTGAGCCAGCGGTCTTGGGTTCGAATCCCGCCGCAAACACCTAAGAGTTTTTCACAGTGCCCACCTCTTTCGAATGTCTGACAAGCATCAAAGAGTATCATTTGTCACGATTCAGCTTCTCAACGGAGTCGAGAAAAAACTGTAGGTCCCTTCCATTGGTGCAAATAAATATAACACGCACACACAAATGGTTGCGAGAAGCAGGCCCAGGTTCACCTCGAACTGTAGCGCCAACTAAGTAAGTAAGTAAGTTTTAAACATCCCATGCCACTTAACAGAGGGTCCGAACCTTTCTTTAAAAATGCGCTCAACATAAAAATGACTTTAAAATTTTCGTAAAACAAATCAATTACGTTCTTATCCGCGACTTTGCGCGGCAACTTTCGACCAGTCAGTTAATATACAATCCAATATAATCGCTCATTCCCATGGCTTTGAGGCGGAACAAAGTTCGACATGTTCGAAGTGTTGTTTTTACACTCCAACCAAATGACATATACTGAAACTGACGTCTAATGACAGCTGTTTAATGGAAAACTAGTAGACCAGTGCGAGGAATCTCGCATGTAGAAATAGAAACCCTTCAGCCGATTACGGTACAGTGCATCACCTAATGTGGCAATATTTATTTAAGGAAAAATCAAACAAATTGGACAGATACTGCAAAATTTTATTGATTTCAGTAAACATAAGAATGGAAAAATATTATTATTTATGACTTCAACTAATTCAAATATTTCAAATAAAATATTGAAAATTGTTCATGAGAAAACATAAAATTAAGTAAAATATGGTCAGTTTTGTATTCGAACACTTTGATGTTTAGTCAATCTACATCTAAAAACTAATATTTTGAATCAAAATATCTTTGTTAGCTTAGACCTGTTTAAGATAGCTGGGCATGGATTTACCTAATTTTTCTGTAATTTCTTCTCTTCAATAAGACTTTCTTTGAGATCTTTTCGTTTCGTATACCAAATTTTCTTTATCTGCGGTCCAAACCCTCCCAAAAATTCATTATCACATTAATATCCGGTGTTTCCATTACTTTTCGAGAGTGGTAAAGAAGTCACATTCGAAATAAATAAGCTTTATGCTTGGCGTCGTTATCCTGGTAAAGGGTAGAATTGTTCTTTCCTTCAGATTTGGGTTCGATATCTCAATGTGTTGCTAATAGTCCATTTATTCCTTAAATTATATGCAGTCATTCCACTTCAGGTGCGGAAAAACACTCCCACACCATTACCGAACAACACATCATGTTTGACTGTCCGCCTTGTTATGTGGAAGCTATCTGGTAGTAGACTGTAGACTCGTCTGTAAATAAATTTTTTGGTTTATTTTTGATATGGTTTTCATGTAAACCGGTTAATGATTGTTTGGATGGTTGATCTTGGTCGACCTAACTCTCCGTTATATCTGATTATCTGTTCCCTCAGTTAATTTGATATCTCACCTTGCATTCTACCCATTTTTCCAACAAATCTCGAATAATCTTACAAAGTATTTTTTTTTTCATTAGTTCACTTTGAAAAATAATAATTCAATGCAAAAGACAACTTTGAAAAGCAGCAAATTAGTAATTTTTATTTTTTTTGCGAATAAACAATCGGTGTACGAAAACGAAATTGAGCTCCTTTTTGTCCTTTTTTTACTTTTTCCTATTTCCAAACCAAAGTGAATGTTTACTACTGTCAAAACTAAATTGAGTGCAATTGCTCAGTATCCAGTAACAATAATATACTATATTTAACTTAATATCTCAATTCGTTTTTGATCAGGAATTCAATGTTATTCTTAATAGTTGGTGTATGAATATGAGATTGATACAATGTGGGTATAGGTAATCATGTTTTTTCGTAATAACTTTATAACTTTACTCATATATGCACTTTTTCAAGATTGTTTATACTGATGAACAAAATGAACTTGATAAGATTTCGACAGTGTAAGAATCATTGAATTCGGTGCAGAAATAAACTCTCAGGAAGAATCACAAGCTCTTGCGCTAGCGATTTAATTATGTATATGTAGATATTTACCGTAGGTACATAAAAATACCTACGCCATCTCTGGTAAAACGCCACGAATTAATTCCAATTCCCAATAGTTTCAACAATATTGTGTCTGTGTTGTTACATGCACCATGTTTCTGACATCCACCACCCCACCACACGCCACTGACACTAAGACACCAAACCAAAATGGTTGCAAAAAAAAAAAAAAAATGAATTTGAATTATTTCCCACTTTTTCTTTTTAATTTCCTTACTTTTGACACGCAATATAAATCACTGCTATAAACCATAAAAAAAAAATCACTCTACATAAAAACAAATAAAAAATCAGGACCCAATTCCTTAAAATATTCGCCCATTAAACATAACAAAGTAAATGAATGTAAATACCTTCGGTGCTAGCGGTTTTCAAGTGATTTTTCATGACTTTTACTCTGACAATGGCAATTGAGATTATGGAACAAATGTTTTCTCGCAAAAAAGGAGTGTAATAAGTACTTTAAAATATGCATAACTCTCCCAAATGGAAGGCACGCAGAAAAAAACCAAAAATCTTCTCATTAAGTGCGAGAAAAAAAGAATGAAATGAAATGGACGACCATTTTGTTCCTTGAACTCCTTTAATGAAAGAATTGTCAGCATAACGCTAAGAAGAGGAATTAATTTCTTTTCTTTTGTCCTGATTCCTTTTTTTTTTTTGTAATTTTTATCTAAACCATTCCAAGTGAAAGAAATGCACAGAAGCACAAGTCAGAGAAGAGGAGGAAAAAAAAAACAAAAGATGATGGAATAATAACTTACTATTTGCGGTCTTATGCAAATGAATGTCCCGAAGGAGGGCTTTTTGTGCTCGAAGAAGAATGAAATGAAATCCAGCCATCAGTGCTAAGATCGATTCCATTTCGTTTGGATATTTATGAGGCAAACGAAGGATTTTTCTAATATTAGTGCAGCTCTCGACTGTGATAGGTTTTTCTTCCTTTTTTTCGATGAATGAATGATTCTGCATTATTGCAATTGAATTGCTTTCATTATAAGCAATTGTGCAGAGATAAGGAGCAGTTTCGCGTTTAGATGAAAGGAATAATTATTAGCCGCATTTTAGTTTCTCCTTGAACTGGTTCAGATCGTTTTTTAGCTTCAGAATTAGAGCATCAAATGAAAGAAGAGGAAATGAATCAGTTTTATTATATTCCACTACGAGATGGCGTGAGTGGTGTGAATTTAACTGAACAATTTTGACACCATGGGAAACCTGGCTTCTATGAAAATTTTATTCGAAATACTGATGGAAATGTAATACATACATACCTATACACATATGTTATGTTTCTACTTATATTTTGTGTAGTTATCAATATTGGCACTTTTTCGTTTTCTATATCCAAGAGTGAGCATCGTGGTGTAGTGGTAAGTGCGTTGGACTACTACGCAATGCTGCCGGGCTCAATTCCAGCAATCACCCAAAAGTTTTTTTTACGGTGCCGCCTCTTTCGAATATCTGACAAGCAATCAAAGGGTATCATTTGTCAAGGACCTTCTCAACCCGCCGTTCAGAGTCGGCAAAAAACTGTAAGTCGTGCAAGAATACGAGGGCTGTTCGATAAGTCACCATGGGAAACCTGGCTTCTATGAAAATTTTATTCGAAATACTGATGGAAATGTAATACATACATACCTATACACATATGTTATGTTTCTACTTATATTTTGTGTAGTTATCAATATTGGCACTTTTTCGTTTTCTATATCCAAGAGTGAGCATCGTGGTGTAGTGGTAAGTGCGTTGGACTACTACGCAATGCTGCCGGGCTCAATTCCAGCAATCACCCAAAAGTTTTTTTTACGGTGCCGCCTCTTTCGAATATCTGACAAGCAATCAAAGGGTATCATTTGTCAAGGACCTTCTAAACCCGCCGTTCAGAGTCGGCGAAAAACTGTAGGTCGTGCAAGAATACGAGGGCTGTTCGATAAGTCAGTGACTTTGATGCAAAATGACACTCGGATCGCATAGAGTGTCTTTGATTCTTTGTTTGTAGTTTGTTTCTTTCTAGGCATAGAAAAAAAAATTGGAAACATCTGTCAAACATTGATTTTTTTACAGTGATCGAAAGAACTTTGCTCAAAATGGAAAAAAGTGAGTTTCTTTTTTTGATATAACACTACTTTTTGTACGGTAAAACCATTGAGGAGACTGAAGATATTGTGTTGGACGATCGCAAGTCACGGTTCGTGAGATAGCTGAGACAGTAGCCATTTCAAATAATAGCGTCATTCGAATCCTGCATGATCATTTGGGCATGAAAAAATTATAAGCAATATGGTTGCCGCGTTTGCTGACGATTGATCAAAAACGGATGCGGATGCAGTTTACAAAGCAGAATTTGGAACTCTTCAAGCGTAATTCAAAAAGTTTTATCGAAATCTGTTCAGCAGTTTTAACGCCATTAGGTAACTAACAAAAAAAAACCCACAGTTTTATTATATTTTGTAATAGTTTCTTTATAGTTAATTTAAAAAATTGTAGTCTGATAATTTGAACAGAAAAAAAAAGAAAAGAAGGCGATATCCGAAAAAGGAAATTCATTGAAAATTTTAGAGAACACACGTCGAGACGTGAAAAATAATAAAGATATTTAAAAAAACGTTATTAAAAGAATAAAATGTATGTCCATTTCATCTCAGATATATGGGGTAACCACAACAGTTAGTTAAAATAACATTAATTTTAGCTAAACAATAACGATACCGTAATTAACTCGCCAACAAGCCATAAGAGAAGCACTCAATAAAGCCGGGGTTGATATCCCTGTCAATGCTACGTTTGTGCAACTCCATAAACTTTACGAAGAGGTAGTCGCACAATCGATAGTCTAAGTCGAGAATCTCGACTCCGAGGAAGAATATGAAGATGCTAATATAACTTTCGATGTTAATTCCCCTGAAGAACCCGCTGCCGCTAATTCGATTAGTACACCCGCTGTTGCTGCTATCGAGGTATTTGCTGTCACTGCCGTTGAAGTACCCGCTGTTGTTACACATGCCGCCGTCATTCGAACTTCTGCCACCGAAGCACCCGCTGTTACCGATGCCACAATCGTGTCTAACCTACAAAAGAATTCTTCTGAAAACTCAGAAAGTGCTGATGTCCACCAGCTAAAAGTACAGCTGAAGCTGTTGCGTATGTGCTGGGAAATGTTGGAATTACCGGAACAAATTCGGATGATGGAGACAAGTGATGAACAGACTCGCACTCGGCGCATTAATTTTGAGGAACTTGATGCTGCTGTACCGAAGTTCAGTGGCGATGATCAATATAACATTTCAAACACTATATAGACGATCTGGTGTGTCGTATGGATCGGTACGAGCAGCGTTGTTTGATCACTGATTACCATATATCACCCGAAGCCGAAGTAGAGAAAGTTCAGAGGAACTATTTGAGTAGTTTTATATAAAGATGTATTTAACTTTTGATTGAGGTCAATCACCTGAACGTTTTTCTACGGTGCCACCTCTTTTGAATGTCTGACAAGCACAATCAAAGAGTATCAGTTGTCATGGGGAGCTTCTCAGCTCGCCGCTCGTAGTCGGCAAAAAACTGTAGGTCCCTTCCATTTCGTGGAAAAAATAACACGCACACACAAATGGTTGCGAGAAGCTACGCACTAGGCTTGGTTCTATATAGGACTGCTGACGCCGAATATTTATTTATTTTTTTACTATGTATATACACATCTTTATAATAACGTGTTCAGGTAAAATCCTTATATTTTGCAAGCAACAGTATGAAATAGAAATTAAATCTCTTGGTAAACCGTCATCAATTAACTAATTTAGTTAGAAGCTCATATGTAAATATGAAGTTTCATACATATATGTTTCTGTGGCAAGAAACTCGCAACTAGATAAGTGCAACAAATTTGATAATTAATATGTCAAAATATTTATAATAAAAACAGCTTATCATATCGTCAAACAGAGGCTGATTCGGAGACTGCAAGGTACTCATAACAGTTTATTGTCTTCAAAACACTTAAATCTATAATAAAATGCTTGCCTTATTTATGGGATTTATGTACGCGTTTCATCTTGAGCATAGAAGCGAGTCCACTGGTATCTATCTGGGATCTATTTTTAATCCATTTCCTAATTGAAAACTTAATATAGCCGAGGCGGGGAACAGAGAAAATAATGTGGAAATGTTGATATGTAACATAGATCTACTAATTGATTTTGGTAATAAAATAAAACTTTATCTGACAGTAACAAATGCATTGGATAGGCGAGAGTGTTCGCTCACGATCGGTCTTATATCTAATAATCATAATTCAACATTCAGACTTAACATGCCTCACAATTAGTTGGATCAATCCGGTGGGCAACAAAATCTGTTCAACAAATCAAACACAGCTCATAAAATAATGCTAGATGGGTGCCATTTCGGGACTTTAGTTGTTAACCCGTTGGACTGTTGAACAGGGTGGCACAGGTTAGACTATAGCACAGTTATGGAATGCAGAATGAAATTTCTTAAAGGGAAGCCATGTGTTAAGCCATAAACGAGTGAGTTGAAAAACGCATATCATTCTAAATTTAAGGAGAAGAAAATAACTTTTGTAAAATAACTGGCCAGCAACTGCCAGGTTGCGACAAGGATTACCAAAGTTATCTATCACTAAGTTACCAAAATCCAGCTTTATTTGTTCAAATCCTTATAACAGTTTAATGAGAATTTAGCAACAAATCCAACTCAGCAAGGACCCACAAACTGACTACCGACAATCTCCAAATAATCAGCACCAGGTCCTTATTTTTGTTTAATAGCGGCCCAGTAGGGGATCGCTGGTGATTTTAGCAGACCTTGCCAAATCACCCCTTACTTCGTCAATGAAAATCTCAAAAAATAGGAAGGCCTTCCCAAAATCATGCCTAGGAAGCGAGTTGGTAATGGCTCTTGTTTTAAAATTCTCACAACTTTTAAATTTGAGCATCAATTGTATTACCACTTCGCTTCTAATAGAATGACCGTTTCAGGCCTGCGCTTGGGCATTGCCAAGGAAGTGAGTTACTAATGGAATCTATTTTAAAATTCCCACTGCTTTTAAAACTTGAGCAATAATTGTATTACTGCTTCGCTTCTAAGGGAATGACCGTTTTCACGCCTGAGTTAAGGCATTGCCAAGGAAGCGAGTTAGTAATGGAATCTATCTTAAAATCTGTTTTAGTGGCATTACTACTCCGCTTCCTATATTCTACTTTTTCAGGTCTTCTTTTCGAATGGAAATATGTACCTAGCAAGCAAGTCTGGCCACGTTAAGTAAGTTTTTTTTTCTTGCAAAATAAGCTGAGGGGAAAAATAAAAACTCACCGATTTTTAGTTAAAGTTTAATTTTTGGCGCATGAAAACTTTCGGAGAAAAAAAGAAGTGCTAAGTAAAATTTTAATAAAGTGCTGTAAAGTATTCAACGAAAAATTCAATTTAAAAGTGTGTGGTGAAAGTTAGTTATCTTTGTTTTTTATTTACAATATTTTTTTCTAAAGCTTATATAATATACATGTTTTTTTATCATATGTAAATTCTATGTCTGAAATATACATACAAACACAACATATAAACACTTGGATTTATTTATTTGATTTGGTTTTGGAACTAAGGCTTCCCTGGAAGCAATATACAATTGGAAGGCCTGCTTTTACTCATACCTGGTAACTGATGATATCAGTGCTTCTATGGAAGGGCTATAGGAAGGCCTGCTGGAACAACTTCTGGGTAACCCCTGAAAGAAGGCCTGCAAAGGAATCGATATGGGAAGTACTTCCTCCCTATGACATCGCAATGTTAAAATCATGACTAAAGTATAAGCAAAAGTCATCGATGCTTAGCTTAGGGAGGCCTGCCTAAAAGAATCACTAGGGTAGGGTTGCCATAAATATTTTGAAGAAACTAGTTAACGAGCATGAAAATCTCGGACTTTCCCGGACAAAATTGGATCCAAAAAAGAGTGCAAAACTAGTACTAAAACGCATGCATTATTTGTTATAAGAAAACACATTTATGGCGGTACTTAAATATTAAATAACTTGTAGTTCTCACTTTATATTTGGTTCGTGGGTGGTCGGGAGGTTGTTAGCAAAAACCTTAGACTTCAAAAATATCCAGAGAGAAAATTCCAACGGCGTTAAATCGCATGATATGGGCTGCCAATTCTGATCACCAAAACAATAAATAAAATGACTCATGCAGTAAGTAATTGAATTGTTTCTAGGGCTATAGGGCATATACCAACGCCTTGTTAAAACCACATCTCATCCATAATATAACAAAATAAATTTCTTGGGCTAAAATTCGCGGTATAGGGATATTGTTTACTTTCTTCTGTGAAAAACTACGAAAAATCTTCGTACGGGAACAGGATTTGACTGATTTTCGTAGTAGATAGAGTCTTAAAATATGAGCCAAATATTTTAATTGATGAATAATGGAAAACCCGGAAAAACCCGGACAATTTAGAAAAACTATCCCGGACGTTCCCCGCATAAGAGAAAAAGAGTACATGTCCGGGAAAACCCGGACAGATGGCAACGCTACACTAGGGTAATGCTCAAATTCCCTACTGGGGGTAAAATAATACCAACACCAGCACAAGTTTGTTTTATATAATAGGAACACTTCCAGCAGATGTGTTTGAATTAATTTTTGAAAAGAACTCGGTCCTAAATGGAATTGCAAATCGAAACTCCTAAAATGTCGATAATCTTTGTTTGTTCTTTATTCCCCATGCCATATGAACAAAGCAAAACATACCATTTATGACTGACACTTTGTAACAGCACACCTCCAACTAATCCCCAAACTATACAGAAACAGAAGCCGACAAGGCTGACCGAGAATTATATACCTACGATATTTTGAGAAATCAAATTTGCCCTTTGACATTCATACAAATAATGATAACAATTTTTTTCTGTGTAGTCCTTTGGGACAAATCCAATGCGACATTCGACTTTAAATCGTTTAGAAAATCTTTTTTCATCCAGACAAACATTTCCCGCCTTCGTCGGATTTGTGATACACTATAAGTGAAATAATTCATGCCGTATCTGCAATACAATAACAACAATAACAACAACAATAACTGTTACTGGCATTAAATTTAACACAATAACTGTGTCGTTTCCTGTTAATCCTTTTGCCAAGGATCAGGACGCAGGACAACGGATCGATAACCATTTACCAAGAATAATATGATTCCGTAAAAAAGGTCAAAGGACATTATACGAGTATTATTTGTTCATAGCGTTTGTACAAATCCTTGTACTGAATCTAGGAAGCCATGTGTGTGTGTGTGCGTTTTTTTTTCAAATAAATTTTACTTAAGTCTAAAACCCTATTTAGTTTGATTCTGCTTTTTTCTGTGTAATTCTCGTATGTAATATGGAAATCTATCCTTAGATTGTTGCCACTTATTTAAGATTTTGATATCGACCTCGTAACAAAGGATAAGAGGACAGACATTCTCATGGACACCAAGTTGGTAATGTGAGCTTCAGAAATTCATTTAAAGCAGATTGTTTTTGTCCACAGGACGCAAATGTGCCACTCACATTTCAAGACCAGCAGTCATACGAATAGGAAATACATACTCGTACAAGGATATTACTTTTTTTTCTCATATGTGTATTCATAGGCGTCAGTCGGACATAGACGCACGAGAAAAAAAAGAGCTCAGAGGGAAATCCACACGCTTTAATTCGATATTCTTACGTAAAAGATAAAAAAAAACATTTTCCCAATTTTATGAATGAAAAGTTCGCCATTCTTTTGTGTCTTTTGTTTGAATCGATCTTAGAAAAAGGAAGTTGAATAAGAGAATGGCAAGGACACAATTTTATAATTTTTTCTTTAAATGTATATTACGAGAGATCCAGTTGTAGATGCCGTGGGTATGTTGGAGCGATATGTATCTATTGCGGCATGTTCGAATCCCAGCAGAATGCCAAATATTTTGTTCACGGTGCCACGTTTTCGAATTCCCAAAAAGCATTTTCAATTGGACTTGGCAAGAAAACAGAAAACAGACTAAGTGCGTATGGTTACTAGAAGCTAGGTCTAGGTCCACCACGGTCGGTTACGGATTGGTCATAGCTTTTATATCCTTTTGCATTTTCCACTCTGCCTTTTTAACTCGTAAACACGTAACGTCAACCGAGAGATAACTGTGTTGTTCCAAAAGTGTTTACACATATGGTAGAAAATTAGAAACAGCTCTTTAAATATGATTTAAAATGACTTATGCTTTTATGATCTTTTGCCACAGATATGTAAGCAGCAATCGTGTGAAATTATTTAGCATAGTATTTTCTTAAGGAGCTCCTCCTTCATAGAACCTACAACGAAATATAATTTTGAAGTTCGTCACCAACAACTATTGTCGCTCATCTATCGGAAGTTGGTCGTGGTTGTGAACACAGTCTGATGAGAGTCGTTTTAGGAAAAGTGGCTCGTTTTTTAGTTTTTAGCTTTTAGTCCCATTTCAGCCGTCCATTGCATCAATAGGTTCACGTACTCTGCCAAAACTACGAAATTTTATGAAAAATGCCGTAGCTTTTCGTAAATGCGAGTGTTCACGGAGGGGTAAGAAATGTCGTCCTCGCTCAGTCCGCCTGTTTGTCCGTATATCACAGGCACAACCCTCTCACTCTCTCACTTATACACCTGTTGAGGTGCCATTTTTCATATAGATATAAGTCGGTGACCCAACAGCACAGATATGGAGAGACTTATTTCATGAACAAATAATTTTTTATAACCCACTGCACACTATACAGTGAGATAAAAAACCATTTTACACTTACCCCTTCGAAATGGATGTCGTTGGGTAGGACTTCCAAAATGCAACACAAAATGCCACGACGACTTGTGGTTTTACTCGTATGTTTCGAAATGTTCGCTGTCAGAAGTCATTTTTGAGTCAATAAGCATAAAAACACGACAAACATTCATATTTAATGCGGAAATTATTGTCAACAAAGTTATGAACAGTTTTCAAATGTGCCTCCGAAATGCACACCGTTTTCATGAATAAACACATGTCATAGAGAGTGGTCGATAACAAACTATTATGCAGCAGCTAACGTAGCAACTACGCAACGTATTGAAATTATTAAAATATTTTATTTAAATAATTGTTAATTTTTTGGCGAGAACTCATTTCGAGTGATGAAGTACACTTCCACTTGGCTGGCTTTCTTAGTAAACAGAATGCCTGCTATTGGAGCATCGAAGACACTCACTTAATACAACAAAAACCACAATATACTCGTAGAATAATTGCATTTGGGCCGAACTGCGCCATTTTTCATTGAGGATGCTAGTGGCAATGTTGTTACAATTTCTAGTGACCACTATCGGGACATGTTGGAAAACTTCCTTATGACTGAATTGGATCAATTTTACTTACAAAACATGTAGTTCCAACAAGACAGTGCCCAATCGCAAACAGCTCTTGCTACAATGCAAATGCTAGAAATTTTTCCCGGACGAATAATGTCAAAAAGTGCTTATGTCTACTGGCCCTCACAATCAACTGAATTTACTCTCCCCATTTCTTCCTATGGAGGGTACTTGAAGGAAAAGGTGTTTTACCAACCAAGCAACTACAACCTTGACACTAAAGGACAACATTCGAAATGAAAATGCTAAAATAACTCAATTTTGTTATGAAAAATGTGCTTAAAAGATCTCGCCTTTGCACTACGGCCACCTTGCCCACATAATATTAAAGCATATTATATTCGATCAATAAAATATATATTATAAAATTTTATTTCATTCAAAACTTATTTAAAAAAAAAATAGCATCGACCTGGAACACAGAAAGTATTAAAGTTTTCAGATTGCCCAAAGTAATAGAACTCAAATCGGCATATCACTGGACACAAGATTTACATAGTGAAACCACTAATCTCGGCCCTTAGATTTGAGCATTGATCGTGAAAGTACTTACCAAAACTAGAAACTCTGCATCTTTCGTTTTGCCAGATTGGCTGGCGAGCGTACTTAATTTGAATATTTTGGCTTGAACCTTATTTTGAGTACTTTTTGGTTTTCTTCTCATGGATATATCTTGGTTAACCGTAGGAATTTTGTTTTCTGTCTTCAGCAAAGTTATAGGTATTGATTAGGACTAGGTTTTGCACTTTTTTTTCCTAATCAATACCCATAACCAGGGCCCGGATTTTAATGCTCTAAAAAACACAAAATATGCGCCTAAAATATGCACTTAAAATGACTAAATATGCCATAAAAAATCCGAAACATGCTGCAAAGATATTCAAAAAGTAAATAATGAAAAAACATTGAAATAAAAAAAAATTCAGTCTTTTATTCAGAGAAAGTTTTCACAGCATGAAGTAAATAAAAGTAACATGAAACATATATAAACATACATATAAACATAAATATTATTAATAATATGAACAATAGTTTCCTAAGTAGGTTTTGTTAGCATGAATCATGAAATTTTTCCTGAAGTTTTCAAAATTGAAACCGATTTGGTCTCAAAAAAAAAAAAAAAAACTTTTATCACATGGAAAATTACCTCTCCACGTCAACAGACGATAGTGGAGCATTTATTAATGAAACAATCTCATTTATTGAATATTGAATATTGAAGCACTGTTATTCATTCCCATTTGAGGATAACATGGTGGAAATATTTTTCATTTTCATATATCCTTCGTTTTTTTTTAATAGATAGAATAGAAAGATAGAATTTTTAAGGTTGGTTTGCGTTTCGGTGAAATCAATTTTTAAAGTGTTTAAAGTTTATTTTTTTGAAATATGCACGAAAAATATGCATTTATTGTTAAAATATGCTCAATAAGCCAAAATATGCATTTATACCAAAACATATGTACATGCAAAAATATGCGCTAACGATTGAATGATATTTTAAAGCAAATTACTTAATTCGAAAAACTATCTGATTCATTTGCTGTCCAAAAAAAAATATGCATTTGTATAGAAATCCGGGCCCTGCTTGTAACTTTGCTGAAGACAGAAAAAAAAATCCCTACGGTTAACCAAGATATACATAGCCATGAGAAAAAAACCAAAAAGTGCTCAATATAAGGTTCGAGCCAAAATATTCATGAGGCTATAAAATACGTTAGGCAGCCAATCTGGCAAAATGTATAATTTAGAGTTTCTAGTTTCGGTAAGTACTTTCAGGATTAAGGCCGGCATTCACCGACCGCTCATAAATCGCTCTTAAAGTTAAGAGGCTCATAAGTTAAAATTTCTGGTTGCTATTCACCGACCACTAATAGGTTTTTCTCTATGCTGTCTATGCTACTTCGACTTTGAGAGATCTCAATTTTCGGATTTCCGAATGCGTTCTCTTAAATATGAGCGTAAATTATGAGGATGATGCAACACAGCTGTAGATGGTGAAATTGATGTTGGTGGATTAATTTTTTTTTTGCAAATTTATTAGGAATTAAATAGTGGAATAAGGAACATGTTCACTAAATTCATTATAATGTTATTTTCCTCGCCGGATGACGACACATTTCTTTCTTTTCTGTTGATTTTTAACAACAGAAATAATTTAAAGTTGAAATGGCAGCTGATTTCAAACTATTTCGAAGTTATCTAAGACATTAGCAGAGACAATAATAATTGTCTCTGATATTCACCCCTGTGATCAATTCCGGCCGGATTGAAAACGCAAACCGATTTCAAAAACGGACGAAATGAAAAAGGGTGTGCTGAAATTCGCCCAAAATGAAACAAATTCGAAATAGGGGAAACCTATCGTCGTTGAATGGCTGCATATTTGCGTAGGCAGCGAAAACAAGGGCTGAACAGACAGCACCAAATAAAAGGATTTCAGTTGCAGTAGGATTGCTGCGTAGAACGATCGTCAGTGAGACGGCGGCATCCTTTCTATTCACACACAGTAGTGAGTATTCATATCTTACAGTCAAATATATGCACGCACCAGAAAACTTCCATGCGTATTAATACATAAAGTAGTAAAACTTAAAAAAAAAAACAAGCATTAGAACTCTGCTTGCTTGTCACAAAGTAAATTCCTGCAAAAGGATGATAAAAAAAAGGGATCGTGGCAAGACATCCTCGAGGAAAAGAAAATATTTGAATGGAAAAAAAATCGTGCCTTAAAAACTAAAGAAAAAAAATTAGATTTGTCCTACTCTAAAAAGTAAACAAAACATTTAAGATGTGCAGGTGAAACTAGAATCTCTTATTCTGTTTCACCGACAAAAAAAAATTGCCCGACTCGCTGTTTTGGTAAAACCACTTGCCAAATCAGGATTTGCCATGAAGTCAATCATTGATTGATTGATTTTGGTTGACATTTGTATGTTTTCCCCTTAATTAGGTAGAAATAATTAATATTTTGTGTATAAATCTTCTAAAACATACAATTTGAGTCTTCCGGATTCAATTTCACCAACACAAAACCGAACGAATTGAAAACGTCAATTTCTTTGCGTTTTTCAATTCCAACCGATTCTCAGCACACCCCTAATTCGTTCGAATTCGAAGAAATCCGAAAATCATCACACCAAAACTGCGAAAACGTAACGGATTGGATTTCGACCGAGAATCATCACAGGGGTGATTATTGCTCGTAACTTAAGAGTGGTTGGGACCACTCATAAGTCTTATGAGCGCTCATAAATACGCACTAATAGCGGTTGGTGAATAGGTTTATGAGGCTCTTAAATTATGAGATGTCGGTAATTGCCGGCCTTAATCTTAGGCCCGAGACGATGACCTGAAAAATGTGATATACCAACTAACGGAAATATTTCTGTCAAGGATTTTTTGACTTTTTTGTCACATAGACTTCTTAACCAGAATACTTAACTTGTACCACCGAGAAATAATTAATCTACCAATAATAATTTAACAAGACAGAGAACTAAGAGGGAGAATGCATTCGTTTTCGGGCATAGTCGTGGAAGCACCGCTGTAGTCCGAAGCACCGATCGAAAATAATAAATTAAACTAATAAATATATCTGTGAAATATTTTATTTTAAGTTTTTTTTAGTTTTCGATATACGAGTATATTTACGTGAGCATCGTGGTCTAGTGGTAAGTGCGTTGGACTACTACGTAATGCTGCCCGGGTTCAATCCCAGCAAACAGCTTAAAGTTCTTTCACTGTGCCACCTCTTGTGAATGTCTGAAAAGTATTCAAAGAGTATCATATGTCATAAGGAGCTTCATAACTCGGCATTCGGAGTCGGCAAAAAACTGTAGGTTATGGTAGAGTTGCTGCTATTACGAAAAAGAAAATACACGAAAAGTTCATTAATTTTCATTTTCCTTTCCATTTGCTAAGTGCAACTTATTTCGTAAGAAATTCTTTACAACATGGACAGCGCCGCATTCAAGTGCTGCAAACACTGTCCAACTTGTAAAAGGCAAAAGAACACAAAATTGAGAAGAAATAAGGATAAAACCGCCTGAATGTTCAACGAAAGGAGATAAATTACACAGAAGCATCTTGTAATGGAGAGCATTTCGTCTAAATGACGAAAAGAGGGAAGAAAACTGTTTTTTTTTTTTTTTTTCTGTTTGATGTGAAAAAAACTTTTAATAATCCGAATTATCCGGTCCCGACTCATGGTCTATTTTTGTATGGATTTAGTATATGCATAGAAACATATATACATACATACATGCCTTACCCCTTTAGTTGTCCGATCAGCAACAGTCAGGGCCAACAGTGAAGTGCTCGGTTGGTTGGTTTTGTATTTGTGCGCTGCAACGGGGCGGGCTACAAGAGGAAACGCAAAGGACTCTTTAAGGAATCGCTGAAGATGAAATTTAAGAAGTTTCTTCCAGCACTTTAACTTAATGTGTTTTAATCTAGCGTAAACGTTGGGTTTTTCTTTTTTGTTCAGCCCGTTTGTTGAACGTCTCTTTTTTCTATGTGCTCCTTGGGTTCGCTTACAAGTACACATACTCGTGCATTTTCGTACTCGTTCATTGTTCTGAGATGCGATAAACTTCTTGCAAATGGTCGAGCATTTTCTTGATGCAGTCAGGCGAAGCTAATGTTGATATTTATTAAGAATCCTTTCCCCAGTTTGTTCTATCCCGGCAGCCTTGAGTTTTAAATGGACATTGCTAATATACAGGACTATAATTGGTGCACACGAAATAAGTGGGGAGACTGGGCGAGGGTAAATGTTTCACTTAACTACGGTGTTAATTATGTAAGGACACTTGTGTTGCTTGATGCTCCTTTTGGGGTTTAGACTATCGCGTGCCTTGCTCGGTTAGTCTGTGACTCAATAGAGGTTTTTGTTTGTAACCAATTCGTGATTAAAGCAATTAACCGACCCTGTACCTACTTAGCGGTATTCGAGGAGAACAATGTCATGTACGATAAGACATAATTAAGATTTATTCAACAGTGATACATTAACTAGCATGCTAATTGGCAAGGAGGTCCGTTTGAAAATACACATACATCCTTCGTTTTTTTTTTATTTGGTCAATAATAGAATTCCTTAACCTTTTTGACAATTCAAATGGTTCGCGTGCGATTGTGTGAAACAAGTAAATGTAATTTTTATCGGCCAATCACTTACTCAGACGATATCAAGAATAAGGGCAAACAAAGTATTACTTATAATAATTATGATTAATAAGAATTTAGTGGCAGCGAATATGATTCTACTTTGCAGTTGACTGCTAATACCTTGTAACTGCTGTAACTTCTTATTACGAATCGTTAATTTCAGCTCACG
Source organism: Brachyopa scutellaris (assembly GCA_949775065.1). NCBI lineage: Eukaryota > Metazoa > Arthropoda > Insecta > Diptera > Syrphidae > Brachyopa > Brachyopa scutellaris. The sequence continues at coordinate 98,058,129 of OX459114.1, read as the reverse complement.
ACATTTATAATGGAATATATAGGGTAACAGGTAATTGAGCAAATTTTTCATTACCTTCGCCTTGGAAATTTTAGGGTGTACTTCGAAATGAATTCTTTGCGAATGAAGAACTTGTGAAAGACTTCATGAGCATGACGGAGCAGGATCATGGCATTAGGACCTCTTGAAAGTAATAATGGGAGTACTAGTAATTCTGGCTTCTTTAGATATTATAATAATTGATGCAAGTTGCAATGAATTGAAAAAAATTATTATTAAGTTCCACAAGGGTCTAAACTAGGTCCATTATCTTTTTCTGTGATTTACCTCCGCACGGGTGAATGAGGAAAGGCAAATAAATACTCGTAGGCACAATTTGATCCCTCTTATGGCCGTCTTTTCTTTTGCATACAATCGGATCTCAGAGAAAATGCAGTTTTTTCAGTATACAAAGAAGAAATGGTTCTGCCGAAGTAATAAGCACACATCTCTGACCAGCTAAGACCTGGATATCCAAGCCAAGTACATGAGTATGGAGCGATATAATTATATGTCGAAAATGTTGCAGGAACGATTTGAAACGAATGGGAAAACAGAGTCTATCTCAAAGTCTGAATGGCGTACCCTTATAGACGAGTTTAAGTCTACAGGATGTGGACTTGGTAGGAAAACATTACCTTCTGCCCACCACAGATTTCACCGAGAGCAGCGACACAATGAATGATCATGAGCATGATCAGGATTTAGAGAGCGAACCTCCATAATCCTTTATCACTCAGAAGATGTACACAGAGTTGTATGTGAAGACATGTCAGTATGTAAAGTCATCTTCAAGCCTCCACCAGCTGCGGCATTTTTGGATGATCCAAAAGCTGAACGTTGGGCACCGTAGCGCAAGTGGTTAGTGCGTCGGACTACTGAGCCAGCGGTCTTGGGTTCGAATCCCGCCGCAAACATCAAAAAGTTTTTCACAGTGCCCACCTCTTTCGAATGTCTGACAAGCATCAAAGAGTATCATTTGTCACGATTCAGCTTCTCAACTCGCCGTTCGGAGTCGGCAAAAAACTGTAGGTCCCTTCCATTCGTGCAAAAATATAACACGCACACACAAATGGTTGCGAGAAGCAGGCCCAGGTTCACCTCGAGCTGCAGCGCCAATCCGTGTTCTGATAATCCGTGTTCTCGCTTATCCGTGTGTACCAGGCTAATCCACTGATTGTAACTCGATATCCGGGTCGAGTACGTTTTTTACATGCAAAATTCGGGGAATACGTATTTGTAACAAACAGTATTTCCCAGTAACATGCGCTTTCGTGTTTGCTTTTGAATGTTGTTTTACCAGAATTATTTTTGTACATTTGAGAGGCAGGTACCTAATATTGTAGTAGGTAAGCAAAACTTGTATTTCTGCATATTTAGAGGTAGGTGATATCTTTTAGTGGGTTAGCAGCATATTATTGTATTTTAATATTACGTTTTAGAGGAAGGCCGTTGAACATACATTACCTATCATGAAAGCGAAACGCAAAAGAGTTGTTCTTACTATTGAAAATAATAACTTAAAGATATATTTTTATTGATTTTTCGATTTTCCGTGTGTTTCAGTTTTCCGGCAACCCCTTCCCGGGCATTGTACCGCATAATCGATGTTCTACTGTAGTAGTGACCGGGATTCGCTTCTCATATCCTGCGACAAGTCCTATTTGCTCTCCAAATACGGCGATTTTAGCACTAGATCACATGAATATTTATGCGGAAATTTGTCACGGCCGAACCGTAACAGTGACCAGTGGTAGCATTAATGGCTTCCGTATAGAGCCTGTTTCTACCACAACGACCTTAACCAGTATCGGAGCTCCGAAATATGCCTCTGAGCAAATCTTTTCGCCGCGCCGTAAGCCAGGTGCAAGATAACTGCTCCAGTAGTCCGGTGCCAGGAACAGATCTAACAAATGTGGCCAAGACCACATTTACAATACCTTGAAATGATGACTCACAGGTTGGCGAGTTAAGCTGGCATTAATAGTTTTGGCCCATTGGGCGCCTGTCTAACGTCATTTAAAAGCAATGATTTTGGGCTGCTTTCCCAGGAAGTGTTTTTAATTATACATTTGTCATGTTTTTTTGAAGTTATATTTTAATTTTTTTTCCACACACTCTGTATTATGATCATATCCTTTTTTTTCCTATTAGTGTTCCGTTCCGTGTACCCAAAACGGAGCACTAATGGAATCAGTTTGGTGTCTGTCTGTTTGTCATAAACCTTTTTCTCAGAGACTATTTAACGAAGACTTTTGAAACAGTTGTAGCAACTAGTGGCCCAAACAGCCCTGAACTTAAAAATATGAATTTCGGCTTTGGGAGGCTAGTTTTGGGGGTATAAATGTGATATTAAAATATATTAAAAATGTGTACTTACTTTTTCCTTTACACTTTTTCAGACAAAATATCACTCAGAAAAATCTGAATAAAATCACAAACATTGAGAAGAAAATGTGGATTGAACCAAAATTATCAGGACTGCATTACGTATAAAATACCCAACTGTTTATATATCAAAAATTGACGTAATCCTATCACAATCATAAAATCAGATATGTATAGGGAAATTTGTATGTGCGAGAGTAAAAATTTAATGGTTGATCCTAGAAATATGCACCTTTTGATGTTTGCGGCGGGATTCGAACCCAAGACCGCTGGCTCAGTAGTCCGACGCACTAACCACTTGCGCTACGGTGCCCAAATAGCATTTAGCTTATACTTAAACCATTGATTATATGTACATAAAGGAATCTTGATGAATGATGGTTTTCTATAGATTATAATATACAAGGTGTTTCTACTTTTACTACATTGGGAAACATTTAATTTGGGTACAGACACAGACACGCATTAAATACAATTCAACAAATAACGGGATAGATAATGAAATCTGATGCATATGCGTAAATCATGTAATCTATCAAGTATCAACATAGAACATACATAAATCTATTACATTGTACTTATGTAAAAATAACTGATAGAAAGGAATACTTATTATGCAAGTAGATACCTACGACTTGCACTTGACCGGATTGTTTAAATATAAACTTAATTTTAATTTTGTAATATTTTTTTTTTCTATTTTTCTTCGTTTATAGTTATTTTATTACAGATTTTATTCATATTATTATTTAATTATAAAATATTTAAGTTGAATATTAACTTACATTTTTTAAATTAACCTTATATTAACAAATGTTTCAGAAAATAGCAGTCTTTAAATAAAGTGAGAATTTTCACAAATGGGATTAAATGTTTATAAATAAAAGAGTATCTATCGACATGTTTGCGTAGTTCAGACCTTTTTACGTCTAAAAATCCAGTCAGCGGTCTCAGCTGGCAATATAAATTGATTTTTTTATTTAAACATTTTATTAAATGAATTAAATTAAGAATGACACTTTAGAAAGCTTTCAATTAGGGTTATTTATTTATTTTCATGTTGTTATACGTTAATTAGGTTTTATTTATTCGTTTACTTATTAATTCAATTAGTGATTTATTGTTATTTGCTTATTAAGTTATTGGCAATTTGAGTTAAACTAAGCTTTCTCCTCGATTTTGAATATCCCCAACTTCTCTTGATTCCGGCAAATATTCGTACACCCGATATAATAGATAGTTTCGCTGCCAGCTAAAAATTTTGCACTAATTATTTAATTTAATTTAAACTCGTTATGAAAATGCTTTATGTGCTGATTTAATTTATTGAGTTCAATACAGTTTAAAATAAATTTAGCTGGGTTATAGAAATAACAGTGGAGAGTAGGTACCACTTGACATTCAACCACAGTCGCTTAAATTCATTTCAGGAAACATAAAACTTTGCTTCCGTTCTTTTTCAACAACGAATTTAATAATCATATTCAAACAAAAAAAAAAATAAAAAAATTATAAAATGCGTTATTTGTTCCTTTGAAATACTTAAAGACGCCAAGAAATAAAAAAAAACAAGATTGCACGACAAAGGACGAGAAAGTTCACAGTAAAAATAAAGCAAAATATATGTGCGAGTATTCTCGGATATAAATAAACGTTTTACAAAGGATGCGAGTTTTTCTTCCTTTAATTTCATTAGAAACTAGAGCATTTCCAGAGGGTGAGCTTAGAATAAAATAGAAAAAAAAATTAAAAAATACTTCAAGAGAGCTTAAAGATGTATCAACCTCCATATTAATTTCTAAAGGAAGTGCATAGCGAAAGGAATGAAAATAATAGGTCCGTTCGCGTACCCTCCCAAAACAACGAAAACCCGTTCGCGTACGCAAAAATTTCGTAGTTTTTCGTAGAAGAGAGTGTTCACGAGAGTGTAAGAAATTTCCCCATGCTACAAATTTATGTCCAAGAAATTTCTTTGGGGTATATTATGAAAACTGTCAAATCTGTCCAATCACATACATTCTTCATTTTTTTCGTGCTTTTCGTTCGATTACTTTTTCGTGATTTTTCTGTCTTTGAGAGAATTTCACCCCCACTCTTCGAGATTTGACAGAAAACCCATATTTAGTGCAAAAAGTAAGCGAACGGACCTAATGGTGCAGCAAGAATGTGTTATAACTTCGTTAATTTTTCTTCAGTACCCTGATGAGTTTTAGTTTAGTCTCCTTCCTAGGGATAGGAGTACTTTGCAATTAGGAATGTTCTGTTGCTATCTGAGAAATGAATTTATAACTGCGCATTCATACGAATGCTACTCTTAGCAGTCTTAGAGGTTTAACAGCATTTCAAGGCTAAAATATATAGAATCGGACGATAGGTACATAATTAAATTTTAATGAAACATAGGATTTTAATCAAAAAAGAGAAAAGCTGACTCCTTTTTCATACATCATGACGGTGTGGTTCATTAAGGATTCTCACATGGCATTCCGACATCAACTCTCCATATAATATATGTATCATTAGTCAGTTGGAAAATACCACCATCGAGTCCAACCTGTCATTTAGGATAGAAAACCATCTTGATTAAGTGTTATCTGTAATGTCCGACCCTTAAGGAAGAAAATTGCCCAAATAAATTGCATCTCAAAGAACAAAAGAAAAACATTCCAAGCAAATGAAAATACACAAAACTAAAGTGTATCTATCGCTCCCCACAGGAAAAGCTAATCCCTTTATCCAGGGCAAAACAAAAGAGGGACCGGGATAATAATACCTACACAAACTCTTTCGTATGCTCTTTGTCGTGCTGGTTGCTTCTTCTGTTTTGTTTTTATTCTTCTCCCTAACTAATGGCACTAAATTACAATAAACCAAAAAGAGAAAAGCATAAGGACATTTTAAATACAAATGGCCGAGACTAAATGTTAAGAAAAAACCAGCGCAGTTTTGTATCCAAAAGATAATTCAATTTAAAAACATAAATCCTTAAGGCTTTACTTTTGGACCGAACTGTTAGCTATAAAATGGCATAAACTTGGACTGAATAATCGGTGTTTTATTTGCGTATATATTTACTGCCATACATTAATTGGATATTAAAAGCCAGCTTTGGGTTTAAGAAAACAAGAAGTAAATACGATTTAAGTAATCAAGTACGTTTTAAAAAGCCTCCAATGTTTTTAAAATGCGTTGACATTTCTAAGATGTCAAACAAAGAAAGAACTTGGTGAACCCGAGCTTTCTATTTGTACAAAAATCCAGATATGGTTGAAAACTGATCCCAAATTTGGTTCGAAAATGCTTTTAAGAGAGACCGTGAGACTATATTCTGTTCCCCAGAAATGGAAAGCCTTATGGCTTTTGGGGGAGCACAGAGCATTAAGTGATCATAATTATTATTATAGTTACAATTAAGATATTGTGTTTGTTGTAATTAATTTATAATTAACTAGCTAACCCGGCGAACTTCGTACCGCCTCAAAATTAATAAATATTGTGTCAACTTATAAGCTGAATTAAATTCAGTTTTTTATTTAGCTACAATCGAGATTTTTATAATTTTGTGCAATGCCGGGGAACACTTTGGTGATGAGTTCCTCTTTCGGCAATGTGAACTCGCAAAAATTTCCCGGGAACGATATGAATCCAGTCGAAACATCAACAGGAATTTGACCATTGCCAAGCGCCAGCAGTTGTCTCGAGAATTCAGCAGCCGATTGGTTGTTCTGCAATGCGACTTCATGTTCGTGGTAAATTTCAACTTCTTGACATGCCGCCACAAAGGCGACGATTTCAGGCGTGCATTAAGTTCATCGGCAGCAGTAGATTTCGGGATGACGGGAAGAAGCGTTTGACGAAAATCTCCGGAGAGCAATATCATAGCCCCACCAAATAGTCTCGTGTACGTTGTCCAAGATTTGATCGTCTAATAGGAGGCATAAGTCAAACAAATAACTCTCCCTTGAAAACAACAAAGTCGTTTTTGACTAATCCTATTCAAAAGAAATTAAAAAAAAAAAAATATTACGGAATGAATGTTTCTCATGCCCGCAACCCAACTGGATAACCTCACTTTTTACACGCAAACTTATTTTCTGAAAAAAATGATCGAATTGATAAATATCGCATTGAGTTTCAATTTATCGTAATGCTTGTACCGTTTGCGGATGTGATGCGCGATATACGACTATCCGGAATCAGTGCAATGATACACAAAACTCAAATCAATTGCGGCAATAAAAATAGCACATTTGCTCAATAGAATTTCACAATTTCACAATTATCCGACATTTTTCAAGCTTCACAACGAATTTTCCACCTTTACATCAAATCCGATTTTCCGAGTTTTCCACTAAGAATTTTATATTTTTCCATTCGAAAAGCCATACCGGAATAATTGCACACACAATTCCATACATTTCGATTTTTCCAATTTTCCGACTTTTTCGGAGGGTTTTCCCAAAATTTTCTTTCGTAAAAAAAAACTTTCTCCTGGCAATTACGAACAACTGAAAAATCGGCCCAGCCGTTCTCAATTGATGAATTACTATACATTTTTTTACACCATTTTTATATATAAAGGTATGGATAATTTGTGAAAAAAGAGCTGTATGACATTAACCCTAATCCTACCAGGTTGTGACTTTGAGTCACATTCGAAATTATTTCGGCTGTATTTCTCGTAATAACGTCGGTTATTTACTTTTGGGCTTGTGTATTCTACTTTTAAACAGTTCTTACTATAATGCGCTAATTTAAATGAATTTTTAGTTCTTGGTTTGAACTGTTTTTTACCATTCTAAAAATACTAACATTAACTACCACGTTGTGACTTACAGACACACAGTAATTTTTAATGTAGCCAGAATTTCAAAACATAGCATGCGTTTTCAAAATGTGGTTGTACGTGTATTTGGTTTCGTAAACGACGTGTATCATAGTAAATACGGAGGGAGTGGGGGTAATATGCCAATAAATACGTTTATCCGCATGCATACTCGATAAAACGAAAAACAAGTAGATGGCCAATATTGCAAAATTATAATTTGGTGGATGTTTCAGAGGTAGCTTTCAGATTGCTCTAAAAATAAATGAAGATACAGAAATGATTATGTGAAAAATCTTCTTTCTTTAGGTTGCGCTACAGTTCGGGTTGAACCAGTGCCTACTTCTCGCAATCATTTTCGTGTGTGTGTTATATTTTTGCAAGAATGGAAGGTATCTACAGTTTTTTGTCGACTCCGAAAGGCGAGTTGAGAAGCTTCTCATGACGAATGATACTCTTTGATTGAATGCTTATCAGACATTCGAAAGAGGTGACACCCTAAAAAAAATCTTTTAGGTATTTACTGGAATTGAACCCGGGCAGCATTGCTAGTAGTCAAACGCACTTATCACTACACCGCGGTGTGAAGTGGTATTGCCTCTTGGGTAAACACGCCAAGATGTCCGAACTCACAGGCACTGACATTTGTAGAAACACCCTGCAATGATATATGTAGGAATACCAGAGGATATCGCGCATTATGCTATGCGAATGTCAGAGCACAGCACGTTGTCGTAGGGATTTACTTCTTTAGTAGTCTGGAAGAGGTGGGCCTCATCAACTATAGACTCGTTCTATAATTTTGCAAGGTTATAAAATGCTTTGAGGAAATCCATTCTGGGATGGAGTAAGAACTAAGCCACACATCTGTTGAAGCTAACCCCTAAGATAGGTTAGGTTAAAAGGGGTCACGATGGATCCACACTGATGCCTAGTGGTTTGTGATTGCTCAACCTAACAACCCCTCTCAACCTAATCTAACTTTGCGGGGTGGCCTCAGCAGTTGTGTGGCTTTGTTTTTACCCTGCAGTAGGTCAATGGAAAATATTTGCCGCAAACTCTTTCTAAAATGTTTGGTTTAGGTGGATGTGATTGATTGCATCTAGCATTCAATGAAGAAGTCAACAATATCTTAGCAGAGCAACGCTCGCATTGTGAATTCATTTCTGACCATTGAAAAAACATCAGCAAATAGTGATACCACTACGCCGCGACGCCGTCACCATCGAGATCGACAGCATATAATATTCGTAATCGATGCCACATAAGTCCATTGAAAACAATGCCGTGCGAATAAACAGAGTTATTCGGAGTGTGATCTAAATGTCTGCAATGGGCACTAACAGAAAACGTTACTTTGTCGTAAATGTATAAATAAGTAATTAAATGCTTAATGAAGTTCCTGTTTTGTATTAATTTGTATGTGCCAATAATTTTTTTATATGAGCATTCTTAAACATTACACATGTGACTGAGAGTCACAACGCGGTAGTTTGTGTAAAACATATAACCTGGTACAATTAGGGTTAATGCATCAAAATAGTCGACAAAATGCCCTCTACAAAATACATACCAATCGAGGTGGTGTTAATTTTGTACACAGTAAATATCTTTATTTCGATCAACAGATTCTGTTGTTTTTAAATCACCAGATGGTAACCCTTTCTCTCCGATTTGCGGCAATTTGTCATGCACACAACGGTCACCTAGTGAGAGCTTAAGAGACGGACAGGTTTATGCAAGCTATTGCTACAAGAAAAGAGTAGCTATAGTTTCCCATTGAAAAGAAAAAAAAAATCATTATTATTTACCACACATCATACAAAATTGTTCATCCTCTCTATTCCCAATTCTGTACGACTTACCCATGAATGACTGGACACAGGAAGGCCCCTTTCTTTCATACAATTTTTCATGCATACCTATGTTCATCGTTGTAATCCAGTAAAATAGTGGGTCCGCTAAAAAGATTTATAAGATTGATGTGCTAAATGAAGACACTTAACGAAATAGCAGAAAATGTAAAGGAAACGTCAAAGATAATGAATTTAATGAAGAGTGAAATCTGACATTTAGGCTATGGTTGTATAGCAAGCGAGTTATGCATATGAGCTAGCTTAAGCTTTAAAGATGTTCGATTAAAGTTGAGGTAGTTAACGCGTCAGTTTCTGTTTGGTCGCTATTTTTAGACGAAGAACTTTTATTTTTATTTTACAAATTGACATTTAGATTTAATAAAAATAAACGATTGAGACTAGGATTTGGATAGTGCGTCGCTATCATGCTTTGGAGTCTGTAATTTTAACACAAAAAGAGTTTAGACGGACATTTGGCGCTATTTCTCCGAGCAGATAGATGGACTGTGATGAGGTTAGTTAACTCTTTTGCCGTACTTGAGATAGTCACAAGAAGACTTTATTATTGAGATCCTTCAGTTAGGACACATAATACAATTGCTGCCATACAAACCAATCCTAGCGCTTCGATTCGGAACTTATCTGCTCAAATGGGAATAAGCAGGCCATCAGTTATTGCTAGAAGATTACTTAAATGGTGGAAGTGTAATGAGAATATTTGTAAGGCATAATCTAAATGTTAACGTAGCTTTAAGAAACTATACTTATCTAGCGCCCTCTGCAGCTAAGTAATCAAAAGAGCGAGAAATGAACGGCCATATCGTTTTATAAAACTAGGTCATTCTGATTGTAGCAGCCGAGGAGGCAAGTTTTAAAATAAAGAAAACCGAAAACTTCAATCGAGTTTTATTAATTAAAACAACTCCTCATCGAAATAAGTGTTTTTATTCGATTTTTATATCTCAGGTGTGGGGTCTAGCCTCAAAATAATCAGAAAAAAAAAAATACTAAAAAAAAAAAAACAAAGTCAAGAAAAAAAGTTTTTTTTATTAAGACCCCTAGGCCAAGATGTCGAATTTAAGAGTAACTCGACAAACAACTGCTACGGTGGCACATTTGCACCTATTGCACGATGAATCGATGGCCACGCGACTACCACCAAAAAGTACGCGAAATAGACAGACAACCGACGAATCAGCCGCTGAAAAATCACCACCCGACGAACCAACCGTTGAACCAACCGAAGAACGCTTCGAAGACGCCAGAGAAGAACAAGCCCAACGTCAGCACGTCATCCCAGAAGAAGCCGAAGTGCGCAAAATGGAGGCGCAAATAAACATATTGCGTATGCGTCGCGAAATGCTTTTGCTTCAGCGACAAATAAGCGAAATCGAAGGCAGTCAACAGAATGAAAATCGTACTCATTGCAGCGTTAACTTTGAACACATGGAAAATGCCCTTAATCCATTCACAGAGAAAAATCATTGCGACATTCGTAAATGGTTTACTGAATTTCAGCAGTTCACGGCAACACGCGGTTATACATCCGACGAAAAGTGTTTGGGCGTACGGCGGCTGCTCAAGGAGACAGCAAAAGAATTCATGAGTACCTTGGGTGTCGTAAACTATGGCGAATTGAAAGACGCCCTCATTGAGACCTTTGGACGACAGGTGACCCACCGCGAAGTGTACCGTCAGCTTGAACAACGACGAATTGGGTTTGATGAATCGTGTCTCGAATTCGTAATTGCAATAAAGGCTCTAGCAGCGAAGATTTCCGTTCCTGAATCAGAGTTGGTAACTTTTATCATTGACGGATTTGACGATGATAGCGCTAATATAACGTTAATCAACGACGCCAAAACTATCGCTGATCTTCTGACAAGGCTGGATCGATACCAGCAAAAGCGCATCCAGCGACTTGCGAATAAACCCAAGAACCCACTGCAAACAAAGGAAGACACCCCAAAACCAACACTAACACCAAGCCAAAGGAGCTCTCCGAGGTGCGTTGTTACAACTGCTCCAAATTCGGCCTTTACAAGAGCAATTGCACAAAACCAGTGAGACCACCCAACGCCTGTTTCATTTGCAACGAAGTCGGACATTTCCACAATAGTTGCCCAAAGGCAAACCAAAAATACCAGAGGATTGTTGCTGCAGTTACCAAGGCACTGGAGGATGATTCAGGCAGTGATGAAGAGTTAGTTGGCACCATCAGTGCCATGCAAACGGTAAGTGTTGCTCTCTCGGTAGATCAAGTTAAAAGTGCTAAATTCATAAAATGTTTTTCTTTGTTCGATGCCGGTAGCGAAATTAATCTCGTCAAACGTTCTCTGGTCCCCAGTAACATCGGCATATCAGAGGTATTGAAACCATCGAAGTATACCGGAGTTGGTCAAACTAAACTTTTTATATACGGTACGATTCAATGTTACATTAAATTCCGAAACGATTTTAGAAAAGTGTTGCTTTTGGTACTTCCAGATTACCTGATGACACTGCCGCTGATTTTGGGACGCAGTTTTATAAGAATTTTTGACATTCATTTAAGCCAAATAAGGCGTTCTTGTTCAAATAAAACTAATCTTTTGTTAAATAAAAACTCTAGTTTAAAGAATTTACACTTTTTTTTTTTTTTTAGTTGTAATGAGAATATTTGTAAGGCATAATCTAAATGTTAACGTTTATCGCTTGTTCGGCCTATTCTTGAATATTGCTGCGTTATTTGGAATCCCTATCATCAAACTAGTATTTATCGAATTGAAAGAGTTCAGAAAAGATTTACGAAGTTTGCTTTGCGAAAGATTTTTAGAAATTCAAATGTTCCTACGTATGAGATCAGATGTAGATTAATTGGATTGAAACCGTTGGTCTCAAGAAGAAAATTATATTTGATACTTTTTGCCTTTGATGTCTTAAATTGTCAAATAAATTGTCCGCTGTTACTTTCAATGTTTAAAATTTATGCACCATCTCGTAGCTTACGACCAAGAGAGTTTGATTTCTTACATGTTCCTTACCATTTTACAAATTATGCGAGAAATAATCCAATTACATCTGCTTGTATTACCTATAATCAATTCGATTATGCTATAGATTTTAATATTAATAGATTAGCTCTTAAGAATATTATTAGGGAATTGTTATGATTGCTATTTTTTTCTTTTTTTTCTTTTTTATTCTGTAGTCTCTTAAAAGTTGTATGAAACTTGATTGACGAAAAATAAATAAATAAATAATCAAAAAAACGAGAAATGAACGGCCATATCGTTTTATGAAACTAGGTCATTCTGATTGTAGCAGCCGAGGAGGCAAGTTTTAAAATAAAGAAAACCGAAAACTTCAACTTTATTAATTAAAACAACTCCTCATCGAAATAAGTGTTTTTATTCGATTTTTATAGAAGGGAAAAACTTGATTTCTTTATCTGACGATGACCATTTTGATTTGAAAGGCAATTTAAACAAGCAAAATTGACGAATATGGAGTCGATCTTACCCTGTGATACTCCAAGACACGGAACTGCATCCAGCTCGAGTCACAGTATAGTTTGCATTGTCGGGACATACTTTTTTAACAAAAACGGTGGACGTTACAGTGGTCAATAAAGACCGTTATTTAAAGATGCTGAAGAAGTTTCTCGTCCCAGAACTATGCCGAAAGAAAATCCCTTTCAATTCTGTATGGTTTCAGCAACATGGTGTAACTTCACATAAATTCAGGTCTGTTATGACCGAATCGCAGCGAAAATTCTCAAATACCTCGCGCTTGTATTATTCGCTTGCTGTAACACATATTAAGAATATTATAACTACAGCCTTACGAACAGCTAAAGAGGAAACTCACAACTGTCAGTCTTTTCTGAGTCGATTACTGTTATTTTAATTATCGAAATTTATTGATTAATTATTTTCCTTCATATTTCCCAGATTTCCCACATACCTTCATATAAATGCACATATGTACAGTTGAGAGTCACCCTATTTGACTAGCCCAGCTGTTACTCTTTCTTACGAACTTTTCATTCCTATAGCAGTTATTCTGACTTGAGCCTGGATATATACGCTATGACAGAATCATCGTTTTCGGGCTCCAAATATTCCCACAAAAGTGACTACAGGTCTATTCCCGTACTGAGACCAACTAAATTCTGCAAAATGTCAACTTACTAAGATGTAGGGAGGCTGAAGGTCCCAAATTAAAAAAAATGGGTCTCAGCCTACCCGCAAAATTTCCGTAAACAATTTGAATATAAAATGCAAAACAGACAGACCATGTTTTGACAGTTGGTTAAGCTGTCAGATGATTTTGACAGTGATGGAGATTTATTTTCATTTTGATTGGAAATTTGAGAAGAATTTATTTTATTTGAAATAATTTCGCTTCGAAAAATGTGAAAATGACGCTCAACTCATTAGTCATCGAACAGTGCTGCCAACATTATACCGGCGCAAATCCATTGTTGAACGAATTTAAAATGAAGACATTTCCGCTCTATGAACTAACATGCCTATTTCAGCATTAAAAACAATTTTATGCGTCGTTGCAACCGTTCCGTTTCACGCACTTCTGCTGCTGTTCGGCAAATTAAGAAATAAAGGTGCCAATTATTTTCAATCGACAGCTATTGTACTAATGACGTATGCACATCATTTGGAATCAATAATTCATCCATGAAATTGCATAGCAGCTGCGATGCATTGTTGGGATTCACTCAAAAGAAATGAGTGAAACGTCTAACAAGCGCAGATGTGGGCGCGTTTCATCCCTCTTAGCGAATTATGTTTTTTAAAAACAATACAACCATGTATTTCAAATCAAATTCCTAAAATCCCGATAGAGATGTCCGAGACAGAGAGAGAGAGAGAGAAAACAAGCTGCCGGCCACCGAAAAATGTTCATTATATTGCGCCGCGACTGGCGCCTTGTTCACTAGAGAGTTGCCCCTGCCTACCATGACCATCATCCCCTGACTGTCATTATTTCGTATGCAAACATTAGCACAAAGCAGAAGTTAAATATCTCGAACACAAATAAACAAATCGCATTATAAATCAGCGGATGTGGTACAATTAATGAAAATGTGCCACTACCACCACTATAGTCCACGGGCTCAGTCATTTGGCTACGAGCAATGAGCAATTCCGAGCAATCCCTCCAGCCAGCGATTTCAGTGTCCCAGTGGATTTCTTGCAAGGACCAGCCAAAAGGAAATGGGTACGCAGGACGCAAATCCCGGTAATAACAGAGCCAAATGGCCGATATATCCACTAATTGCTATTCGGAGTGGAAACTCACAAATTATATGTCGTGGAGTCGAGTCGCGGCGGCTTTAGCTTCGGCAATTGTTGTTTGCTGCCTGATGACGGATCTGATCGTTCCTAGTTTGGGGGTGTCCTTCGCTACCGTTGACTGTGTGTGTGTGTGTGATTAAGTCCAAGCTTCTGGATGTCCTTTATTCGCTGTTGAATCTTATTTAGAGAAGCCGATATCCAACGTTTCCTGTTTTTTTGTCAGTTGATGTTTGCTTAGCGTTTGTCTTTTGGTCTGTTCTTTTTTCGCCTTCTTCGGTGGGGGGTTGGCGGTTGGTAAGTGTAATTTCTATTTTCTGAGCTTTCTCTGTCATTCTTTGGGTGGGGTTGAAAGATTCATAAGAAATTACGGACAATTTTCTGCCTTACTGACTGCAAATATTGTGTCGGGGAGATTTTTATGATTGTATAGCAAGTCGCTGAGAAGGCGGGCAATTTATTTACATTGTCGGGCGGGGGGTGGGTTGAAGCGGACAGTGGCAACGAAAACATCAACACAAACTGTGCAATCAATTACACTTGGAGCTGAATTCTCATTAAGATGGTCTTACGGATGATTGGACAAGGTATTTCGATCGAAACCAGTAAGTCTTGTTGCGGGGAGACAGATATGTATGGTTGATTGGTTGGGGTATAGAATTTCTCTGTGGCGTCATCGTCGTCGTCTTCGGTTAGATTGGATTAATTGATTGTGCTCAGGTATGCATGGAACTTTGTATATATATACATACAAATATGCAGGCGACAGTGAACAGGTGGTGGCTGGAGCTGGTGATGAGTATTTGATAAACATTATGTGCACTTGATGAGAGTAGATTAGGGAAGACCAATAAACAAGAATTTATACTCGGTACGATGAGCTTTAATTATTAGTGCTGCGGAATTATGATTGTCATCAGATTATATTGCTTAGGTAATTAAAAAAAAAGACTTCCAGGCAAACATTTTTATTGAAGCTTTGTTACTTCCCTACTCTATTTTCCAATACTGATTCAACCAGGGGACTTTTCCCTTTACTGAAGAGGTAATATTTAGGGTTCCGTACCCATATGATAATACGGAACCAGTATAAGTTCGCTCTAGCTCTAAAATGTTTGTCACGATAAAAACATCAAGAATCGTTCTGCCTAGAAACTTGAAATTTTGCACACTTATTCATTACTATGGTCAACATAAGAAACAACTTATCACTCAAAAATATTGTGAAACAACTATACAGGGTGGCGAAATCTAAAGTAAAAAAAAAATTCTAAAAAATATTTCATGTGGGATATCTTTTGAAAGGACTCTAGGCAAAGATTTCAAAAATATTTTTTTTTCAATTTTTGCTGTAAGAAACTTTGGGAGCTATTGCCGAGAATTTGTGAAAAATACCATTCCCCGTCCTTATCAGTGAAACTACTTAAGTCAAAAATATGGAAAAATCATGATTTGTAGACGTTTAGCTAGATATTGAACGAAAACTATAGCGAATCTCATAAATTGTATAGTTTTTGAGAAACACACGTCGAAAAATTTAATTTCGCGACCGATTAACTCGACGTAAACTCGCAAACTACAGAACCGATTTCTATGAAATTATGACATTCGATCAATAATTCATTAAGAAGTATTGTAGACATTCCCATATTGCACTTAAATATAAAAAAATAACGATTTAGCTGAGACTCGAACCGGCGTTACGTAAAAGAGTGAAGTATCGGTTCGACTATAGCGAGCAAAGGAAGCCATGAACTTTGCCCACTGTTATGTGACCGTTCGAAGTTAACGTTTTGTTGAATATCATACCCAGGTTTTAACCAGTGGTTACATATCCAATCCGACCGTAGTTAATGCAAATAGATGGCAAATTTAACGTACATACAACTTTTCTTGAAATGACAATGCATCTGAAATTTTTTGAGTTGATAAGTAGCAGATTCTGTTGAGACCAATTAAAGATTTTATTCAAGTTAGAGTTCATGCAACTAGCACGATGGCCAATTGAATCAGGTGAACAGGTGATGTCGTCAGGATACATTTCAACAAAGAACTCGTTAATATGTAGAAAGTACAGTCCCAGAATAGATCCCTATAACACCATATAACTAATACATATATAAAAATCTCATGTCACGGTGTTTGTAGTCGAACTCCTCCGAAACGGCTTGACCGATTTTTATGAAATTTTTTGTGTATATTTGGTAAGCATGAGAGTTCTTTGTTAAGTATATTTCATCCCGCTAGGTGGCGCTGGAGTCAAGTTATTAGATCTATCGAACATTTATATACCATAAAAATGAATGTATGTATGTTTGCCTTTTATAGATTCGGAAACTACCCAACCGATTTTGGTAAAATGTTTAGCGTATAATGTTCTTAATATAGAAAACAACATAGCATCAGTGCGGTTACTCAACAACCGGTGGTTTCGGGACCTGTCAAACAAAATTTAATATCAGGTGAAATGTGAATCTTTTTGGTCAATTAATGTAGATAGACAGACAGACAGATAGATAGATAGATAGATAGACAGACAGACAGACAGACAGACAGACAGACGGACATATGGACAGACAGATAGACAGAGAGGCAGACAGACAGACAGATAGACAGATAGACACAAATAGAGAAAACAATGGAAATCGAAGTTGCAAATAGAGCAGCAGTAATTGCTTCCTACTATGTACTTCCTTTCTATTATACCCGAATAACTATGTGCGCGGGCAAATTTTGAAAAGATAGGTGGAGCGAAGCACACCGGATTACAGCTAGTAACTAATAAGAAATTCTGATATTTTATTGTTCACATAATTCTTTGGAAAACTTTAGAGATAAAAGAAAGGAAAGCAATTACATGAAAATCTTTACCTCTAGGACTCTTTGGTAAAAGTAAGATTTTTGATTTGTTCCAGGCCGAAGGAAATACGTCTGTTGTAAGAATTTGGTTAAAAATATGAGTAACATACGGTACCTCGTCGAACTAATGTCCCTTGCCCTCTCGTCCTTAGAAGAGAATGACAACTGATTTTAGGACATCTCAGTTTTCAAATTGCCTGCCATCGGTTTTAAACCTATATCATTAAAATAGATTTCTTTATATGTAAGTATGTAGTAACCGTTTCAGATCCGTCCGCTCAGCTCCTTTCTTGACCACCTCTGATGTTCCCCAAGGTAGCCAACTAGGTCCTTTTCTCTTTATCTTAACTAGAAACGATATTAACAGTGTCATCAAACACTCCTATCTCTTCCTCTATGCTGACGATACCATACGATTCTTCACCTCATCCTTCAACAGGACCTCGATAGTTTTTCTATTTGGTACCTGAACGAACTGAGCAAACTTTCTCTTTATTCATCGAATCCTTTCGGTTTCGATCGACTGCGAATCTCTCTACAACTCAATTTTTTCAATTCTAACCATCGTCATATGCGATATCCTCGTTTCATCTATCTATTGCACCTCTTATGGCTCCCAATGAACTAATCTCTCGTTTTCGATTTCACCCATAGCACTCCCCCTTTCATTTCACTCACCCTCCTCAATATAAATTCTTCAGCTTTAGCTTGTAATAAGCCGAATAAATCGACGGCTTCGCAACACCATGAAATTAAGTTTAATTGACTGGTCTTTTCCAGGACTAGTCTTATAGCCCCGCTGTGATTCTATGTCGAACCCATCTCAAAAATGGCAAGCATATAAGCTATGTATAATCATCTACATTATTCGGCTGTTGCATAGTAGGTACACACGATATTTTGATAGAAACAAAACAAGCGATGCTGTTTTCCGCTTCCGCATTCATGCTGTTACAAAGGACTTGCACAAAGGTGCATCCATTTTACAAAAGCAAATAGTAGTTAGATGCATTACTATCCAACGAAATCTAAACACCTAACACTGTCATCTACTTAGCGGCTTGCTTTCAGTTATCGATTTTGTACCCTCTAATGTGAGTCCTTGCATAAAATAATATTCACAAAACAACAAAACAACAAAACAAAAAAATAATAATAAAAACCATTGTGTGTCCTAAATCCTAACTGGTGTGTGTTGGCATTTTCTGTTCGCCCTCATATTTGCCATTGTTTGTTTTCTTTCAGTCATTATTGTGTTTTGCATCCTTTTTAGGAGCGGAGCATTGGAAGTAGCTGGAAAAGTTTGAGGAATCACTTTTGGTAACAACCGTGAACGGGGTTCGAGCTGATACATACAAATATGTTTTTTCTTTTGGAAAGGCTTGCCTACACGAGTGTATATTTACATCAATACAAACCTACAACACGAGGATGTGCAGGACTTTTTGTTTATCCCCTTTTTTTTGTTGTTTGGTAATACTATATCACGAAATGAGGTGGTGGTGCTGAGTAGGCTTTTATTTCGTCTTTTGCGTGATTTTCTGTTTGTCTATGAGGGTTGAAGTAACCGCCCCACCATTGAAGGTGCCAGTGTTGCTGTGCTTTGTCCTGACTTGGTTAACATTTCTGTACGAGTATCTCTCTTTATTTCTTTTCTTTTCTGCTCTATTTGTTTTTTTTTTTTTTACCTATGGTGGGAGTGAAGGTTAGATGGGGTAAACGGATTCATTACCATTCATAAAAAATGAAAGAAAAATCATTTTCCATTTAGATTTATGGGCTAACCATCCCAGTTGGGGAAAGGATTTTTTCGCATTTTTTTGCACTTTTTTTTCCACCCAAGCAGTGATAAGTAAAACGAGGAATCCAAATGTATGTTAAGTTGTTCATAATGAGAGTAGACCGTTGAATAATGGCAGCGATGTTTTTTTCTCTTTCAATTCAAATGCGGCTCCATGTGCGTTTCGTATTGTGAATGTAGCTGGATCCTTTGTAAATTAGTGCGTGTGTGTGTGTATGTTTATTGACAGGAAAATGAATTTCGTGCGACTTAAATATGAATTATAATGATTGATGAGTACGTGTAGAAATTAATAATACACGAGTACGAGGACGAGTATGTCTACAGGCTGTGGTGTTGTGTTCTACTTAAAAAGTAATATTCCAGTATGTTCAAGGACTTTGAGGATATTTTTTATTATTAATAATTTTTTTCTTCTCTTCCATTTGGCAATTTGAGTGAAGATTATTGCGTTGCATATGTTGAGAAAGTTAATATCGGCTTTTCATTTTATCATTTGTTTTTCATTTTAACGAAGGATGTTTGTTTTGTCCTTATATTGCTTGTAGTCCTAGAAAATCAGGTCAAATCGATATAGCATGAGTGGAACTAAGAAGCTTTAACCGTATCCCATTAATTTTTCGTCATCATTGAGCATTGTAGCTTGGAGCTTTAAGTTAATGAGTTTTAAAGAATCATAATTTCACACCACGGCTCTGTATCCTCTTGGATGCACTTTCGCCGGCAAAAAGTAATTTTTTTTTATCACCTTCTTAAGAATCCTACATCGCATTGTTAGAAACAGCTACAAAGCTAGCAATAAGAAAAGATTTCTTTTTGTGCCATTTCTACCGTATGCACTGCAGAGCGCGGATTTAAATCCAATTGAACACCCATGGGTGTATATGGAAAACAAATTGCGAGTGGGAGGAGTTACCATCAATACATAACTCAAAAAACTTTTCAAAACATGTTTCGGTTTTTGCTATGGGAAATCGATTAGGTACATTGAGAGTTATCCTAAAGGCTAAAGGACAACACACATTTTACGTCTTTTTCCCCCGGGAACTAAGTCCACTGAGGGACTTAGGTCTCACTTAATGGGAACTAAGTTCATTTTATTGAAGTGAACTTCGTTCCCATGCAACGTGGGCACGAACTCCACTTTCTTATGGGAACTTAGTACTCACTAAAAAATATGAAGAGGGAACTAACATTCAACAATAATATGTAACAACAATGAAATATGTATGGGGGGCAAGCTGCCCCCTGCAACCCCTCCGCTTGTTCGCCGTTGGATTGGGGGTGGATGCGAGGTTGGATATATGCAAAGTTTCTTTGTATCGAATTTTATACTATTGCTCTATATTATGTTGAAAAACTAAATGCCCCATTTAAAAATTAGTTATTTAGTTTTTGAACATAAGATGGAGTGTTGGTATAAAATTCGATATAAAGAAACTTTAACTGGTAATTAATTTCGCATTTAAAGGGAATTAAAACCACACAGTTTTTTTTGGAACTTAATTCCCACAGTGCATGGAAACGAAGTCCTTTTCACTAAAGTGGATTTAGTTCCCATCAAGTGAGAACTAAGTCCCGCAGTGGACTTAGTTCCCGGGGACAGATTTCCCTGCACCAAAAAAATACACCATATGTTTTTATACCGGCTGCAGTTAAATATCAGTTGGGAGATTATCATTAAGGAGTTAAGTCATAAAACATCAGAAAATTAATTTTTATTAGAAATAATAAGAAAGCGAACAATGAGACAGTCTTAAACTGTAAATAGTGAGACATCTCCCTGCTAGCCCTTATTGTTTTAAGACACTGAGACTTTTCTTTCTATCTAAATAGTGTCAAATGTTTTTCCTATTGAAAAATGGCATATTTGAATCATGTCCTAGAAGATATTGAACGTATTCCTTCACCACCCATTCAATATGGCCACATAAGCCAACAGAAGGCCATTATCGTGTTCGAACTTGACTGTTCTAACTACGGTAAAAGTTGTGTTATACTATTTTTTATAAATAATAAAATATTAACTGAACATTTGGCAATGTTTCAAAGTTCGCACTACGGCGCGGTGGGTGGCGTCTCATAGATCAGACTTCCGGTGAGTGGTGAGTTATTTTATCGCCAGTTACTTGCGCTAAATGCATTCAAGCAAAAGAGAATTTCTACATGAGCACACCGGAAGGACAGGTGATTCTGCACAACTTTGAATGAGCTTTATCAAAGGCTTTACCGATTTAAAAAAGGTTTGCGGCATTCAAAATGTCAATAAAATTTTATCATAAATTCTCAAAACATCCATTTCCTGGAATATTTTGGAGCAATGGCATTACATTCACAAAGGATACGTACATACATATGTCTGTATGTTTAATATCCTCTGCTGAATCCATATCATTTCCGTATATGCATTCTTCCGTTTTTAAAAGCTCCATTCTTTAAGCAGGGTGTCTCAGGAGACAGTGCCCAGAAAGTATTCCTATTAAAGTTCTTAGCTTTGGCCTAGTGAGTCCAAGGATTCCTGCATAACTGTATGAGTATGATTATAATAAAAATCATCGAACTGGATTTTGACGCTATTTAAAAAAAAACAAACACAGAATGTCTCTCAGGCGGGTATGGTATAACTCGCGGTTTTTTTCTCGCATTTTGTTATTTCGCTGCGATCATTTCGCACAAATTTCGCGCGAAATTCATAACATTGTGATAAAATGAAAGCCAAACAAATTAAAAATACAAAATAATATTTTGCCAAATAAATTATAGCAAAACGGGCGAAGCATGCTGCAAAAATACCCGGAAACAGTTTTCTTAACAAATTTCTATTAAAAAAAAAGAAAAAAACAAACAACTATACGTATTCAATATCAATAATCCTTATTTAGGTACATAAAATTAAATTCAAATACAAGGGAACAAGCTGCTAGATAGCATTGCATGAATTAACGGTTTGCCAGATAAGCAAATGCAAAAACACCAAATGCTAGTTGATAGAACCGCTAAATATAGAAATGCGAAACAAGTAATGCTAGTTAATCTTACAACGGGATGAACGCAAAACGAAATGACAATTTGCCACATGAGCTCTGCGAAATAAAGGAAATATATTGAGACAGTCGCGAGATAACAGTTTGCGAAATGAAAACCGCGAATTGTCGATAACCCCTCTCATGCGTACTTGAACAGTACATAATGCATATCCCCGTTTTGAGACTATCTTGGAATGTGAATTTTGGTTAAGATAAGTGAATGAATGTGTTCCCCAACTGCAGATCGCCGAGTCTCTCGGTCAATAAAATATCCAAAAGTCTCTTCAGTGAGTTTAGTGAGAGAATTTTCTTTGTGTCTATGCAATAAGCTTCTAGACAGTTGTAGCCTACATGACGCTACAACGGCTCCTTTTTACTCAAATACAAGGAAAGAACTTTGAACTGCCGTTTCAAAAAGTTTTCGAGGGGGACACATTGTTCTATTTAGCATTTTTGACTTTCCATTTTTTAAATTTTTATCTTTTGTTGGAAAACCCTTTTCCTATAAATTTGCTTAGACTGCTTATATTCAGTTCTTTCGTAATTCAACTTTTAGTACAAGCACGCACATAACAACGAATTTTAATTAAAAAAAAAACTCCAAGCAGCGATTCAGAACTGATCAACCCTAGATAAAAGCACAAAGATTAAAGCCATTTAAATAAATGAGTCCAATATTTGATCCTGCGAGCCAGGGGAAAGCGCAAAACTACGACGAACGCGGAAAAGGTCATAAAAAAAACAATAAACAAGAAACACTGCTAATATTTAGCGTCGCATTTAAAAAGCTGCTCAGTTATTTCGAAAATGAAACATAAACATTATCCCCCCGCCCACCCCATTTGTCTGTGAACCCCCTACTCACCCATATCTCAAACCTAAGAGCAATATCATAAAGCCCTTGAATACTGATTTCCCTTGTGGACAAATGAACCAACAGAAATACATATATATCGACATGAAGGAAAATAAAAACAAAAAGGAAATAAAACAAATGACAAAACAAGAAGAAAAATACAACACAAACAAAACGAAAGAAAAAAGACAACCGGAAGGAAACCATTTGTTCTTTCCTTTTCCATCGTTCTAATTCACACACAGTGACATCTCTCCAATCGTTCATCTTTCCTCTAGAAAGTGGGGGGAGGGGCTCTGGTGAACGATAATAAAATAGGTTAGGTTTGCACTGCACCGCAACCACTAAAACTAAATGAAAGTGCAAATTAAATATGCAATGATCTAGATTTCCTTTTGCGTGTTATTCTCGTATTATTTAATTAGCTCTTTCTCTCTGTCAGTGAAACTGTATTTTGGTTTTAGTTTCAATCTCAGCGAAAGATAAACTCACACATACATACTTAGGTACGAAAGGTCCTTCGGTTGATTGTAGATTTTGTCTTCATCTGTGTTTTTTTTCTTTGTTTTCTTATCATTTTCATTTGGGGCGGCAAATCTGCAAAAGGAGAAACGACAAATGACAGAACATTAGAGAGACACTTTCACTCAATTTCTTAATTTGTTATAATTCCCAGCAGAGCCATCATCACGAACACGAACACTATTGTTGTCGCCATTTTGTATGCCTATACCGTTAGATAGTGATAGGAAGAAAGGGTACAGACAAAAAAAAAAAAACGAGGAAAAATAAAATCCTTAGTGCGATGACGAGATGCGATAATTAAAGCGAAGATTAGGATATCCGCTGGAAGGTTTCATTTCAATTTCAACCTACCTTTCAACTACATCTACACACAGCAGATACACATAGGCATCTCTCTGTTTGGCATGTTTTATCTGATGTACGTAGGATCTTTGAAGGATTACCTTTCGAGTGTTAAGCAAAGTTGGCTGAGCAGCACCAGATTCGTGATGACAAAGATAATTTTTCCTTTTACCATTCAGAAGAGGGATTCATTTGCCCTTCTTTACTTAAATAACTCGGGATGGTACTTTCATTGTTTTGCTATTCATGGATAAGATTCTTATTTTTCATTATCTTGAGTAACTCAAAAGTTCTAGGTAATGTATGGACGAGGACGAGGGACCTTTTTCTGTCTCCCATTCCTCGGAGACAGTTGAAAAAGTGTCAATTTTCTAATTGCAAGAAAAGGATTAGATTTATCTACGCATTCTGATAGAACTTCGTATTTTTTGTAGCAATAGCATGTTTGTATATATACAATATGTACACATCGCATGGTCTAGTGTCTATGAAGATAGAAACGTTCTCAGCACAATCGGGATGAGCTTCTTCATTGGAAGAATGTCCAGTTCTTTCTTTAAGTTCCGAAACAGAAAGTAGCCGTTCGGGGCCTTGGTCTGGATGGAACTTGGAAGCCACCATCCTTTGAGGATGTGTGAAGCGGTGCATTATCGTGCAAAAAGAAAAACACTAAATAAGTTGAGTTCACGCCTTTATTGTAGACTAAACAATCCCCGTGTAATCAAGACGTTGCTAACTTTTAAACTTTTGAAATTAAGCTACAGTTTTTTACTTCTAGTTTTTGCTGGGCAATTAATTTCTATCCACCCGTTTTCGATATATCAATCGATTGGTGATTTCTCCTTGATGCGATTCGCCAGGAAATTCTACTGAATCTTTGTCGAATTTCAATTTGTACGGACCCCATTCATGTAGCATTGTTACCAACATTTTGTTCACTGCACAATACCCAAATATACTCTTTTTAAATTTGACACATTAAACTCAATGCCTCTATTGTAAAGGGTGATTTTTTAGCTGGTTTGGTTTTGGCAACACTGGTTTTGACAGCTGACGTGTGTTTAGTACCTTGTGTCACTGTCAAACAGCTTCAGTTTGGTTTGCAATTTAACCATGGATCGTCTTACAAATGAACAACGCTTGCAAATTATTGAATTTTACTATCAAAATTCGTGCTCGGTTCGAAATGTTCATCGCGCGCTGCTTCCATTTTATGATCGGCATTCTCGACCTTCTGAGCAGTCTATTCGGAAGATTGTGACCAAATTTCGCACCAAATTTACTTTGTTGGATATTAAACCACCAACACGTTTACGTACTGTGCGTAGTGAAGAAAATATTGCGGCCGTATCAGCTAGTGTGACAGAAGACCGCGAAATGTCGATTCGGCGCCGTTCCCAGCAGTTAGGCCTTTGTTACAGCACTACGTGGAAACTTTTTTTTGCCCGAAATGGAAGTTCTTGACTTGCATGATATGTGGTTTCAACAAGACGGTGCCACATGCCACACAGCACGCGAAACAATGGCGCAATTGCGAGGCGAGTTTGGTGAACAGTTAATTTCACGTTTCGGGCCGGTCAATTGGCCGCCTAGATCGTGCGATTTGACACCATTAGATTATTTTTTGTGGGGGTATGTCAAGGCTAATGTCTATAGGGACAAGCCCGCTTCGATTGACGCACTGGAAGCCAACATCCATGCATTCATTCGTGAGATACCGGCCGATATGTGTGAAAGAGTATGCCAAAATTGGACTCAGCGGATGGGCTACCTGAGACGCAGCCGCGGTCAACATTTGCATGAAATTATCTTTAAACATTAAATTGCAAGGTTCAAACCATCGATTCAAATAAATATTTCATTCATTTTTTCGAATTTTTTGTGTTTTTTTTTTAAAAAAGGTTCTCAACCTCTTAAAAAATCACCCTTTATAAGACAACCCAACTTACATAGTTGGGCTTTCTCTCATATTTTCACAAAACTGAACGCATTTCTCCTTTTTAAGTTGTAATTGTGACAAATGTTGTCCACTTTTAAGGTCTGTTTGGTAGGGAACTAGTAAATTTATATAAATTTACATCCAACTGTCAAAAATCAAGAGAAGAGAGAGCCAAATGAGAGTGTCAAAAAATTGCCCCTCTTGCGAAATCGTGCTACATCTTTTTAATGGAGTCAGCGAGGGACATCTGTCAAATAGCAATCTGACAACTTGTGAAATGTCAATCACTTCTTGCTAACAAAATAAAGGAAAATTAGTTTTTTCGTGAAAATATTTAATAGTTAAAAAAGAAAAAGTGACGATTTCCCTCCACTTTTACTACATATTTAACAGATGTCTCATTTGGGTCACAAAAAGTTACCAAACACACCTATATAACATACAATACAAAACGGAACCATTATTAGCTCGCTCTGAAATGTTTGTCACGATAAAAACATCAAGAACCATTTTAGCTAGGAACGTGAAATTAAGCACACTTATATACATTACGGTGGAATCTTTATATAACGGGTTTTTCAATAAGAGCGCTACAAAAGTTTTTTTTAATTAAAACAAAAACGGTTTTGGATATCAATGAAATTCTTTATTCCTGTGAAAGTACGTTCGATGCCATTATGTATGGAACTCGATTTCTTTTGCATGGCCACCACGGGCACGCTTGCATAAATCAGCCGATACTGCTGCAATTTCACGTTCGATATTCGTACGAAGTTCATCAACCGTCGCTGGCTTGTTGGCATAAACCACAGACTTGACGTAGCCCCACAGGAAATAGTCTAACGGCGTCAAATCGCACGACCGAGGCGGCAAAACGACTGGACCATTTCGTGAGATAACACATTCTCCAAACTTGGTTTCCAATAAATTGATTGTGACATTCGCTGTGTGGCTTGTGGCGCCGTCCTGTTGGAACCACATGTCCTCCAAGTCCATATCATCCAATTGGGGCCAAAAATATTCGGTTATCATTGAACGGTAGCGATTCCCATTCACAGTAACGTGCCGGTCTTGATCAACACGGAAGAAGTACGGCCCAATGACGCCGCCGGCCCATAAACCACACCAAACCGTAATTTTTTCGGGATGCAATAATGACTCATGGAGTACGTGTGGATTGCTGCCTGACCAATACCGCATATTTTGTTTATTGACGAAGCCATTCAGCCAGAAATGATCCTCATCGCTGAAGATGATTTTTCGATGAAAATCCGAATCATTTTCAAGTTGTTACTCAGCCCAATTCACGAACATACGACGCTTCTGGTAGTCAAGCGGCTTCAGTTCTTACGTCAATTTAATCTTGTAAGGATGTAGGCCAAGATCTTTTCGCAAAATTAGCCACAACGACGTCACAGAGATGCCCAACGCTTGAGAACGACGTGTGAGAGACACATTTGGGCTTTCTTCAACTGAAGCCTCAGCGGCAGCAATATTCTCGACACTACGGGCACTTCTTTGTCTCACTGGCACGGGAACATTTTGTACTGTGCCTGTGGATTCAAATTTTTCCACTAGACGCTCAATTGTTGATCTGCTAGGACGATTATGACGACCATAAATTGGACGTAGCGCTCTTAACGTTGAGGCCACTGACTCCGAATTTCGGTAGTAAATTTCAATAATTTCGACTCGTTGTTGGCCCGTATATCTTTTCTTCATGAAATGGCAAACCTTACTGAAGAGAAATGTTAAAAGAGCGGCAGGAAATATGGCGTCGTTTGCTGTCCCTGTCACTCTACTTTTGTAGAAAAACCCTGTATAAAAATGAGCTGTTCGATTGATACCTCAAAACTCATAAACTAACTATCCGATTGAGCTGAAGCTTAAACTATATACTTTTTCTGATGTTAGAAGAGTTCGTACATCAACAAACTTCAAGTTTTCCGGTAGATGGCGCTGGAACTCAAACATTTTTAAACTCACCGTACGATTAAGCTGAAACTTACACAATATATTCGTGATGAGGTGAGAAATTTTTGTGGATCAAAAATTTTCAAGTTTTCCGATAGATGGCGTTGGAACTTCAACATTTCAAAACCACCCGATTGAGCTGAAACTTACACAATAATATTGTGATAATATATTATATATGTAATGAAATGAGAAATGTTTGTAAATCAAAAGCTTTCAAGTTTTCCGATAGATGTCCATGAAAACCAACATTTCAAAATGATTACTACAGCAATGAACAGTGACAGCTAACTTTTCATTTACGTGAACTTCTCGCTTCATAACAAATATGTTTTCTAAGTTTCAGCTCAATCGGATAGTTAGTTTTTGAGTTTTTATGATATTATTGTTTGGACAGTTTTCGTAAATCCAAATAGAGTTGTCGGCATTTTATTCTCCACCAGAGTCATTACTATTCACAAAAAGTCCCTCGAAAAAATCATTACTTTTTTGACATATACACTGTTTTCAAAGGGTGCAGCAAAGCGCACCGGGTAGTAGTTTTATAAAATTGCAATGATCAATTATTTATTTAGTTTAAGAAAATTGTGATTTAAATACACACATACATACATACAATGAATTTGGCAGGCTTATTTTGTCTCTTATCAATCTTTGAATAATTACATTTGGATATTCCTTCATATAAAAATGTGGTCATCAAAGAATAAATTGATTGAATTTGTGGTGACATCTTTCGGTAGCAGTTGTAAGAAGACATTAACTTGAACTCGCCGGCATGGAAGCCAGTACGAGACAGAAGCGTTTTAACACTAGAACCGCCGAAGTTCTATACTCCCCGTAAACCGCCGGCGGGACAAATTTGACCCACTTGAATTATTGCGAAGATCATCCGTTTAATGTACGAATCCATCATAAAAATACATAGTAAAATGATTTTTATTGTTTTTGTAATGATTTTAAATCATATTCTGTATTGTTAGATTAACAAAAAAAACGTCACAATATTAATTAATATTTTTTCTGCAGTACTGAAGACAAAATCTATGTTTTTTTTTTTTTTTATTTGAAATGCAAGTAAGTTGTAAATCCTTTTTTATAATATATTTATAGAAGATTTATTATTATTTATGAACTCTGATTTGTTTTTGTCTCGTTTCTCGGGGTGTTCCGGAACTGCAATAGGAACACCTACAAACTCGTCTTTCTATTTCTAAATACTTTTTGCCCGATTCCTCTCCCAATGGTTTTTTTCAAAGAATCAGTTTCTATTGCTTTATTATAGTGCTTAACATTAGGACTTTTTTATTAGCCTTAGATTGATAAATATTCAAAGAATTGGCTTTTTTTAGTAGATATATACAAGTACATTTGTACAATTTTTCTTGTGCAGTCTTCACGCACACTCGTATTTCACTGCGAGCTTTATTGACTGTACCGACACGATAGTAGTATTTTTTAGATATAAAATATTCATGTAATAGTAGCGAAGTGAAAACGTTTTCACATATGTAATATTTTTATCCTTGATATAATTTTCGATACATTTTTTCTTCAGCCGGATGCTTATCTTGAGGTTTTTTGTTATCTCTTCCGACGTAAGGGAACGCATTTACCTCAGAATTTTTATCATCTACTGCCTTGCAAAATGTTTGTAAGTGTTTATTTAGTCTAAAATTCAAAAACTGAGTGAATCGACAACGGTACTCAGAAGGAAAAATCTGTTCATCGATCATTATGTACGGTCCGGGTATAATACCAACATTCGTGGAGTAATAAAACCAAAAATTGTGTACGGGCTTACTTTTACATAAATAAGTAAATTTTCTTGATGCCAACTATAAATATATTAGACTGTATTAGATACATTAGAATATTAGGTACAATGACTAAAACTTATAGTCATATCACAGTGATTTATAGTAAAACTATTCTTGTATTGATTGGGAGAAATCGAATGTAATAATAATTAATACTAGTATACCAGTGCGAGGAATCTCGCATGTAGAGACCCTATACCCGTTGGCATTGGTAATAAAGTTTGTTTGTAATAACTTTACTCATATGCTCTTTTTCAAAATTGTTTATACAGATGAACAAAGTTCAGTTTATTAGCTTTCGATCAGTTTTAGAATCATTGAAATCGGTGTAAAAATAAACTCTTAGGGGGAATCACAAGCTCTTGCGCTAGCGACAGATAGATAGATTCTCTTCATTTTATTATGTTGGGACAAAAATGACCCAGCGGCGGTTCTAGGTAAATCAATATTTTTTTCAAAACCTATGATAATTACGAAGATGAAAGTATTCAAAATTATTAAAATATACCAATTGAGTAAAAGTCAGGAAGTTTAATGATTCTTAGTTAAAAACAAACGAAGTTTGAGGTGATTGAAAGTGCCGGTGGGACAAAAATGGGACGGCGGCGGTTCTAGTGTTAAAGTGCGATACAATGCGTTGCTAACTTGCAGTAGGTATTCAATATGTAAGACTTGGATAATGACAAACAAAATACATTACTATACGAGTACGACTCGAAGTGAAATACAATGTACGACTTGCGTAATTGGGGTGATATTATATTATTTTATTTGTCCTGTTTACGTTTTTTAGTCCATTGGCGAACTTTTGCACCACACCAATCACCCACAGATTCTAACAACCAATACACAACTGAGTTGTCTACCATAATATTAGCAAAAATGCATACACAAGCCTAAAGACAATTCGTGACTTTCTCTAAAAGTTGTGTTAGGCAATCCCGAATTTCTAATTACAACCGAACTACAACTTAACACAACCAAAGTTGTCCTGCGTAATATGGACATAAAATATTGGCGATTGACTTATGTTGCCCCATTTGTATAACAAAACTACTCTCCAATTATATTGCCCTCTCTGTGTCAAACCGAAAATGTTTCATTATCCTCTAGGTCTAGTTATGTTGATCGACTCACAGTTAATACACTAAAAAGCAGTTTTCGCCACCACGCTTCCCCTATTCATAAATGTCAAGAAATACCAATAAAATAGCACCACCGGCCGGCCGTACATTAAGGATATGACTTACTTCCACATAATCTCTTCTCTTCACACTGTTCAGCTATATTAATATTTACAAAGTGTCAGCGCGTTATTGACCACAACATCGATATCCTTCATCTTTGTTGATATTGATGGGTACCGACCTTGGCTCCCTACAATTGTTAACATTGAAATATTTTAACACTACCTATTTTGTGTTTGATCTTTGCATAGCCAGGTTTAATAGGCCATCACTAAATATCCTATGCTCCGAAAGTGAACAACCCAAATGACGAATTTCCTTTGAAGTCGTACAACTCCATTCATTCAACTAGAGGGGGGGTGTCAAATTTGCAAAATGGTATCCAGGGATAAAATCAACTCCACTCTACTCTTCACCACTACCAGAGTGGTAAGGCAATTTAACTTTAAAGCAAAATTCCAGGATTTGCTGCTCGAATGGTCATAAGCGTTTCCTTCTTCATTTTCAGAATTGCTTTGCGACATTTTCATATTTTAATGAATTCATTTCATGTCGGTACGATTGATGTTCAATTGGAAGGATAACATCATTCGATTCGAAGGATAATATCGTGTCGGCAGTGTTAGGGGGGATGGAATTCTGAGAAGTCTACATAGGCTGTTTAGAGTGCTTTTACATTGAATTGATTAAATGAGACTGACATTAGGCTTTTTGTACTTCATGCGGTATTGGATTCGTGTAAATATTTAAAAACGTCTAAGAAGGTTAGATTGAGAAAGGTGTGTGATATAATTGTATATATGCACAATCATTTCCACTCATTTAAACTCCTTTGTGAGTCTTTGTGAAGATTCGATTTATTTGAGTTTTACAGAATCTGTGACCAATGGTGCAGAGGCGTTGTTTCTACAGAGCAGAGATGTTGGATCAATTTACTTTCATTCTCGTCTTCGCAACCTAGTTTCACATACATATGTCCTATGATTTCTTCGGTGATTAATTGTATAGAAAAATCGTCTGAATGGTTATGTCACCGACATTGTCCTATTCAGGTTTAGTTATTTTTTTTTTTTGGTCCTAAACAAACAAGAAAGAATAAGGAAAGCTTTTAATGCACTCCTTACCTGCAACAGAGCGGCTGGAAAAACATGGTTGCTTAAACCGGCAATGATAGTCAGACCCATACTCAAGTATGGAACACTAGTCTAATAAGATTAGCGGTAGTACAGAGAACAGCTGGTGTTGCCATCACAGGTGCCCTTGGCACGACACCCACTGCGGCACTGGACAATGGACATGTTCCTCTACCTACGGTCTCTCTATCTGCATTTGAGACGGCTGGCGAGTGATAGTGCATTAAGACTCTCCAACCGAGGTCTTCTTGAGAATAGCGGCAAAGGACACTGTACTATTCTCACAGAAATCCAAATAAATAATCCTTTAAGAATGGATGATACCCTACTCACACTTGAGTTTAACACACCCCGGAAACCTGTGCGTGAAGAGTGGACAAACAACACAGTCACGCGGCACATAGACACTGCAGTCTTGAGCGACGGGTCTAAACCTGCAAGGAGCACGCGGTCTTGTATATACGGTGTGGAACCAGATTTAAAGGTGTCTGTAAGACTCTCGGATACCGCGCAGCGTTTCTCAGGCAGAAGTTCTAGCCATACTTAGAGCTGCAGAGCTTCTGAATATGAAATGAATATTCGGTAAGGATATTGATATTAACATCGGCTGCGTTTAAGATGCTAGAATCGTGCACTATCCAATCGGCACTAGTCAGGAGCTGCCGCACAATAGTCAGGGCATTATGTTCGCAGAACCGGGTAAGACTGTGTTGGGTGCCTTGCCTGTTCACTTTGGGATAGAGGGCAATGAATTTGCCGTTGAGTTGCCAAGAAAAGACCCGAGGTAGTGGAAGTTGCTCCACCGCTATGCACTATAGAATCAAAGGTACAAGACAGTTTCATCAGAAGGGCAGAGCATAGATGGTTTAACTAAGTAGGACATACAGTTTCTAAGGCACTTTGGCCAGCACTGGACTAGCGAAATCCTAAGACTTAGTAGGGGACAAAAGAGAGGCTCGGACTCATAGACATGGATATTTACAGATACTGCAACAACATAGGTGTAGCAGAGTATATCGCACATATTCATATTGTGTGCTAATGTCAGTGCATAGTACCTAGCCACAGGAGGAGGTAGGCCAACTAAACTTAAGACTCATTCTAATATTTTGCATGGTAATGAAATGCTTTGATGAAATTGTGGCTGTTTAGCTCCCATCCTCGGATGAATTCTTAGGGGATCGCGATGGCTTAGCCTCTCAACCTGACCTAATCCTAAGATTTAGTTTCGGCCATTTAGAGCGACATGTACCATAGTCGTTTTTTGTAAACCACAGAACATTGGTCTCTTTCAATTACACTGAGTCCGAAAAGTCTCCGTGCAGCGACACGTGCCCGCAATAAATGCTTCAATGAAATCCAAATACAATTATTAAATTGAAAAGAAAACTTTTCTATGAAAGTGAATCTATTCTTCTTTATTTCTACCAAATTTAATTTACCTTCGCATTGTTAGTTGAAGTTTATGATCGCAACTGTCCTGTACGGCCGTTTTTGAGGAACAAAAAAGTCTCCGTACAGATACCGTTCCAAGGATCTTACGATGTTTTCTGCATTTTACTCGTAAGTTATGCTGAAAGTTGTGTTAAGGTGATTTTCCGAAACAATTAATTGTGTTTTTCCCATTTTCGGTTAAAAAGGTAGTTTGTTTTTAATATGGAGGAAAAAAATAACTAAATTCCTATCGCAACTAAAAAAATATTGCTTATCTAAAGGAATTTTTTTTATCTAAAGGAAGAAGGTAAATCTCCAGCTGAAATTTCAAAAATTGTTCAAATATTTTGCGGTGCAATAAAGTAAAATACGGGATGTGGATACGAAATGATCTGGGCTTGCATGGCCTCCTCGACGTGGAAAATCCCGTTTCGTCGATTGCTAAATGGATAAATGTGCATTTCTGAATATACTCAGAGAAAATTGACATTCAAGCGGAACTAAATTAGGATATGCAACAATTTTCTTCTTCCAACAAGATAATGACCACAAACACACCTCGTGTTTGGTAATTGGTTACTTAACAATGTTCAAATGAAGCTGAAATACGCAGCGCAGTCATTTGATTTGAACCCCATCGAGCACTTGTAGAACTACTTAAAATAAGAATAAATGTGAAACTGGTTAAAAGACGTCATCCATAATAGAGGCCAACCAACTACGTATTAATTTAGTATTTGTTTCACATATTTATTAACATTTTTAAGAAAATTAACCACTGTACGGGGACTTTTTTTGCTTTAATCAACCATTGAATCTATTATTTGTCCTTTTTTTGTATGTTTTATTGATAAAATATTGTTTCTTTGTTAACTATTTCGTCAGATGTATTTCTTCAAATTAGGGTGAACTTTTATCTTAAACCACTATGCTTTAATGTTTTTTATGAGTTGAGAAGTAAGAAATGATACATGTGCGGAGACTTTTTGGACTCAGTGTATATGGTTTGGTTGATCTTGGTTTTAATCGGTGACAGAATACATAGAGATGCCTGCTTTTCTATTGCTCTTGGCTGATCTCATTCTGGCTGTAGTTGATCTGCTTTCTCGTCCCGTTCATTATTGTAATGTCCGAGTTCCCAGCACAGTTTAAATTTGTGAAGGCTTACGGCATTTAGTGCAGTGAGACATTTTTTGACTTTGATCCTATGGATTTCAAAGCCGTTCGGAGATCGCTATCTTGCATGGTTACAACGGCCCTTTCCATTGCAAGTAATTCTGCTAAGACACTGCATGTGATCGGTAGTCTGAAGGATTCCCATTTGCGCTGCGAGTAGAAATCTGCCAAAATCCATTCATAAGGTACAGTTCAGGGTAAACCAGTGCCACCTTTATGTAAGTTGGCCACCTTACCACCATTTTACTTTATGTACAAATTTAAGCACATCCCACGCTTAAGAATACACATTAAGAAAACATATAACCTCCAATGCATCTCATACCCGCATCCATAAAGACTCAAAGAGGGCTGCAGTTTTTAACTCTGAAAATAACCTCTTCCAGCATAAACGTCTTGTGATTTCCTTCCAGGATACCACGCATCAAACGTTTTGCGTTCATTGTCGGGATTTCACTTTCAGCTTCATTGGTCTGTGTCACTTCCGATTAAATTGTTATCGACGTGTACATTGTCAACGAATTAATTTTGTTTGCGTAGACGTACACCCACTCACGTACACGTACGAGTATATAATTTGTAATGAAATTATGTCCTTGTATCGATTTATTCTTCCTTAAAGAAAAACACAAAACATAAACCCGTGTACATATGAATTTATGTGTATGTGTGTGTGTGTGTGTGTGGTTTAGGCGCAAACGGAAATTGCTTTCAATTCGATTTCGGCCCAGTGACTCTGGTTTAAGGATAATTTTCTGGATTTTATGGGCAAAGTTCAAGGCCGTTTAGATGTAAATGTGAGTTGTATTTCAATACCAGATATTGTACTTCAAAATATTCCCTAATAAAGTATCGCATTCGAGTTTCTCTTTGTTCACAAACCTTTTTCTGTTGTGCGTGAACTCCAAACAAATGTGCCATACTCGTAGCACGTATGTGCTGTGCATGTTGTTTAGGTTTTGAGATGAGATCCTTTACGTTAAATGAGAACTTTTTATTAAAGGACTTTTTCGTGTTCCTCCCCCCCTTTTTTTTTTTTGTTGCTGTTGCTCCCGTATTTGCTTACAAGGGTTATGTTTGTGTTTGTGTTCATGGTATTTCAATTGGACTCTTCTGGTGCGGGCCTTTGGGAATAGAAGAGTTATTTAGTTTCAATGGTTTTTGCGGTTTTGAATATACAAGTACACACAACACACACACAGCCATACGAGTACCATTCTCAAAATCTGTATGCGGGTTTTTATGATTTCTTTCCTTTTTTTCATGCCCAGAAAAGGGTCAGGAATTGTAAATGTCTTTGCTTGTGTTATGAATGACCCTTGGTCTTCGGGTGCGGTGTATTAAAGTGTGTTTTTTTTTTTTAAAGGGGTTTCCTTCGTGGAATTAGTTATCTTGCTATTCCGATAATATAAGCTTTGGGATTTCATAATGGAACATAAGTTCTTTTTTTCGGACGGCCTAAGCGGAGGGAGTGGAGTGGTTTAGATCGGGTCCAACTGATTCGTTATCCGAGAGTTTGAATTGAATTTAAAATGAAGCTTTAGGGTAAAAGGATGGTGTAGAGATTAATCACCACTCGAATTACGAATGATTTCACAGTTTTCACTTTAAGTCATTACTTCGAGTGCTGCCAATATTCTCCGAAAAGGATTTGGTGTCTAGAGATAAAACAACATTTCTAGATAATTTATTATGTCGTCCCTACAGTGCTACATTTATCACAGCAAATTGCATCTTTTTTCGTTGTATATTAACAAATTTATTAAAGTAGTCTAGGTTTTGTAAGACCTAGCAATACACCCCTGCCCTTCAGCAGCTCTAGAAGCCATAATTGGTATAACGCCATTACAAATCTTCATTAGGAAGTCAGTCGCTAGAAGCGCTATTAAACTACAACTTACTCGTAAGTACAAGTAAGTACAAACCAGGTAATCTTATGGGTCACCTAAACATTATCAACAATATTCCCGATCAGGACATGCTCCGCAACGTCGCTGATGTTATGTGTATACGTGAATACTGCTTTGGCAGAAAATTCAAAGCTCATTTTGGGGAACGTACCACGTGGTCAAACGGACGGACCCAAAGTGCCTAGTATGGTACACAGATAGATCGAAAATGGCGCTGCGTTCCTTGGGCCCAACACCTGAATCTCCGTCTCTCTTAGATCATTCCCTAGCATGTTTCCCAACCATTGAGATCTGCGCCTTGATTGACTTCCAGAAATGTAGTTTCAGACAGCGAAGCCGCACTCAAAGCTTTGAGCTCCTACTCTGTGGCCTCAGGACTGGTAAAGTGCTGCTTCAATGCTCTCCAATCCCTAGCTACGCACAATAAGCTCAAACTTTGGTGGATACCTGGTCACATAGACATTGAAGGAATTGCGGATTGTTCAGATCTACTGCCGAACTCTCAGGTTTGGAACTTTTTTGTGGCATAAACTGGGCAACAATCTCAGCCTTAGTTAACAAATGGGAACATAATCTTCGACTCTGTCATTGGAGAAATGCAAACCAAACTGTTAACTAAGCCTTATACCAATCACATAGAACTTCTAAACCAAATTCCGGTCATTGTCTATTACGATACCACCTAAAGAAGAAAGTCCTGTCTAGCGATTGTCGATCCTGTTTAGAGGAGGTTGAGACACCCGAACACGTTCTTTGTGATTGCCCGGTACTTTTCGGGGTCCGACGGCGTACCCTACACAAGAAACTTCTTAGATCTTATGAATTAAAAAAATGCGTCAACCAAAGACATACTTGCCTTGATAAGGAAGGTGATTCGCCTCTTGGACTAATAAGTATCATATGATACAATAGATTTTTAGCTCGCAGTATCAGCCTTGAGGCAGGATCCGTTCTTCTTCTCTCCACTTAAACGACGAGGTTATGATTAGAATTATAGGGATCACAACCCTCCCACTTCACTGCATTCCTACTGTGGGGTTCGCCGGTTCGACCTCAAAAAATATCTGCAGGACTCCTGATTTTGAATCAAATGCTGGTGTTTCTGCATTTGTGTGATCCAGGAGTTTTTAGGCCTGCCTCTTTTACGCGATTGTAAGGGAACGTTGATAGCCATTGCCTTTTTGACAGGGTTCGTAGGATCCCTCCTTTGAACATGCAAATACCAACTGAGCCGGTCATGCTCCAGTTTTTTCGAGATGGGTTCTTTGACGTGAAGGCTTTCTCGGATTTTGGAACTTACAATTCGATCAAGCTTCATCTCAGCTGCTTACAATTTGCACTCATACTTTTTGTACATCGTCCAGCATTGTGAACCGTTGTGAGCGCTGGATGCACAACTGCAGTGTAGAGCCTTCCTTTCAGCTTAGGAGACATTTTTCGGTCACAGAAGATGGCAGAATACTCCCGACACCTTATCCACCCTACGCTTACACGATAAGTGATGTCGTCATCAACGGTTGCTTCGCTGTTGATCATTGATCCCAGATATTTGAACTTTTCACACTTGGGAACCATCACTCCATTCAAATAAATGTCTGAAATGGTTTGGCTTGGGTCAGATAATGGGCAGTACAGATACTCTGTCTTTTTTTGGCTAATACGATACCCATTTCCCTCCAAAACATCTACCCAAACATCAAGTGCTCGTTGTAGGGAAGACTGATCATCACTTATGATGGCAAAGAATAACTGATGCACTTTAGGGTCCGTCACTTTTCCCTCAAGCAGATAATCTAGGACTGTAATAAAGAGCAAAGGACTTAAGATGCTTCCCTGGTGCACACCAATTTTTATTGGGAATTCATTGTTGACTCCTGCGGGACATCTGACTTTTGTCCTTGCTCCCTCGTGCATGTACATGATCATCTGTACGTAGGTTTCAGGAACTCCTCGTTGTCTTAGCGCTACCCATATCAGATCTCTTGGTTGTCTATCGAATGCTTTTTCAAAATCAACCAGAATCATATGCAGATCCTTTAAGGAATCACGATGCTTTTCCATTATGATCCTTATCCGCGGAAAAACCTTCACTGGTCATCAGACAGCCGTATTATTTTTCTTAGGCGGCCATCTAATACCCGCTCAACGATCTCCACGGTATGTGACATCATTTCTCCTCCTCCTCCTTTTCTTTGTGCAAAAGAAGAAGATAACTTTCCCTCCACTGATTCGGCATTGGATCACCTCTCATGAGAGATATAAGAATCATGAGCCCGATATCTCCCATCTTTTTCCAGAACTCACTGGGTATCTCATCTGCCCCAACCGCTTTTCTCTTCTTGGAGTGCTTGACCGCTTTCCCAACTTCTTCGACTGTTGTTTCGGTCACTTCTTAATTGTTGGGGGCGGCTCCTGGATCCGTTATTTAAAAAAAAAACACCTAGCAATTAAAAATGGTCTACTGACTGTAAAATTCAAATAAGGAAAACTACTGCTCCTTTCTGATTCCCATCCAACTATTTAATCAGAAATAAAAGCCCCAACGGGCGACACTAATCCGTCCCCATGTAACTCAAATGAAAGGTCAACTTAAGTCTATTTAAACAAAAAAACCGCAAACAAAAATTAAATATTCGATGTTACTCACTGATAAAGGACATAAGTAGTACCACGATATTCTGGTTCAAGAAAAAAACAGAAAACAGAGAAAAATAATAATTGAAAACATGCTTGGAATAAATTATTTCTCAAGCGCAAGAGTATTGTTCCCCTTGACAGGAGTACTCGAACTTGGAACATTTTTACCCAAAAATAAAAATAAAAATAAAAATTTTGCGAATAAAGTGGAAAAAATGTCAACCAGTACAACAATCAGCGGTTGTGTGGTGCTGGTGCTAGTGCCTATAAGAAGGACATGACATTGTTTGTGGCTTTTTTTCTCGTTTCTTTTTTTTGCCAGTTATTACACAACAAAACATTTCCGTCCCAACAACCCACCATTCCAGTGCAGAAGAATATCCTTGAAACATGATTCCCGCATTGCAATGTGTGCGCCCGCGAAATCGAGAGATGACAGCAGGAACACGCACCAAGAAAAAAAAAATAATAATAAAATAAAATAAAAATGATAAAAGGACTCATCTGGTAGAAATTTTCAATGAGACGCGGATCGTAAATTATTTTTCCGTACGAGTTTTTGATGTGGAATCACTTTTTTTTTTCAAAGCACTCACCGTCACCAGATACATCGAGCGGGAAGGCGTTTTCCACATCTTCTTCTTCGTCATCTTCATCTTCATCTCTTAATATCTTTACTTGCGATATTTTCATAATGTTTGTAATAATAAATGTGTCTATAGGGATGGTGGCGGGCGGTATGGTGGTGCGAATGTAACAGCTCATTTCACCTTCATTTCGCCTTGACTTTGATGACAGAGGAAGTCGTGTAAACTGAGATGAATCACTTTGTGTGGGCGTGCGTTGATGTTGACAAATACTGTGGAAAAAAAGATAGAATTTCCGTTTCTGGATGAAATTAAATTGTCCGCGGTAAATTTGTTTTTATCTTTAACCACATGGTGACTTCTAACGAGAAGGAGAACCTTCAAAAAAAGACGGTGGTTGATTTTTTTTTTAACTTTTTTCTCTACTTCAATCGACCTTAAGATTGTTAAGAAGTTTGTAATGTATGTACCTCGTTGTTTCTCAACGAATCTATCGCTCAAAGAAAGTCTTAGCTTCGCACGTGTTCGAAGAACTTTTATCGACAATATTTCAAAACATTGAAAAAAAGGTTAATTTGTGTAGAGTACTTTCTCAACATAATTT
The DNA here is from genome assembly GCA_949775065.1 of Brachyopa scutellaris. NCBI lineage: Eukaryota > Metazoa > Arthropoda > Insecta > Diptera > Syrphidae > Brachyopa > Brachyopa scutellaris. Next base: position 98,017,938 of record OX459114.1, on the reverse strand, counting down.
CCTTAAAAATCACAATATTAGTACTAAACCTTCTTAAAGGACATTTCTTCGTGAAACGCGCCATATCTATATCGAAAATCAAGCCATGTGTTTCGGCTTGAATTTTTTTCTGTTGGCATGTTTTCGTACTGCAATATATTCAGCTTTAAGAAGCGGGCATGAACAATTTCACATAAGTTTTTTGAATGAATGAACTGGATTGCACATGCAGCGGTTTTGTCCCTCTACATGTCATTTTATAGTAACAAGTATCGCCTGTGGTCGAAATTCGACCAATTGTTCGAGAGAAACGCACGTATTAATATTTATTATTTTACCTGGCTTAGACACAACATGTTGGAAAAAAAATTACATACTGCACTGCCCCTCTTCTCAACATTTCCAACGAAATCAAACTCAAGCGAATATGTTGAGTTTAAGGCAGCTAAAAAGGGGTTGAACTGTTTTGAGTTCGCCTATTTACATATAATAAAATAATATATATTTATAAGTCAATCTGAGTAGACGTTGTAAAAAAAATGACCCGCGACCTGCGATGCGTCAAACTGTTTTTTGTTTATTGACAGTGTCTGCAGGTGCAGGTTGCTGATTTTTATTTTGTAGACATGGCTCGTGAGCCCTACGCAAAGAATTGGGGGAAAGATAAACTCAATTAAAACGCAGTCATCATAATGCTGAATTGTCAATTTCGGAATGTCTTATATAGCTATCTGAAAATCGCCTGGAAATACTGACAGCAAATATTGAATGAAGCCTTTCAATAAATCATTTTATTAATGCAGCAAATGAATTTATATAATAATAAAAATATGATATGACAATAATAGCCCAAACTAAAACCTCTCTTATACTCCTGTACGCCTGTTATTTTCTGGTCTCAAAACATGTCTTAAGGAGGCGTAGTCTTACAACATGCACGTATATGTCGTATGTATATACAAGTTGAGAACTTAATAATGTTGAAAGGCAGAATGAAAAAGGCAATTTAATATCTTTCAACAGTTTTTTTTAGAACATATTTCCGTTAAGAGTTATTACGAATTTTAATAACATGGGTATTTGCACTGTTTACCATACGAGCTTTTGAACATTTAAATTAAATAGCATTAAATCATGTTTCTATATTTACATCTCGTGTGACATTTTCTAAGAAAAGTTCCCATGAATTCTTCTTCTTGTCAAATAGATAGAGTCAAACGAATTACCGACTTCAATTATAATATGCATGAGATTGCTTTCATTGTATTGTTTCCTTGCTATATACATATTCTCCATCTAAATTGCCCTAAGGTCTTTAAGAAAATATGTTAAATTGAAACAAAAGTCAAAGTATGTGTGTGTCACAAAAATAACTACGAGCAGCTGTATATCTATAGTTTGGTTAGCTTACCTCCTTCTTGTATCTTTATCGACTTTGTCAATTATCTGGGCTAGTAGAATACACCCATGCATAAGCAGCTTTTGCCTTAAGCTATTGCATGTTATTCGATTATAATTATTATATTGTGCACAGAGCTTCAAACACATATGAGAATATTCGTATTATTTTTGTAGCCTGAAGGGATTTGTGATGACATGCAATTTCAGATAAAAGCGTATGCATACGTCATATGTGTATAGCGTCGGGGTATGTAACTGTAAATGGTTGTTGGTTGACATTACTGACAATAAAAATGGAAATAAAAATTCCGATTTAAGATAATAGATACGGAGGGATAAATTGAATATTACATATTTCAGCTAACGATAGGATATGGTGGCGTATACGTAACTTTTTTTTAATACTTCATGATTCTGAATAATGTTGAATTTTCTTCACACAAAAACTTTAAGACAACCATTCCAATCAAAACGAAGAGATAAAACAAGGAACGATGCGTGACCTTGTGCTGGGAGTATACAGGAACACTTGTACACCACTGAGTCCAAAATCAAGGAGAGATTGTGTGAATGTGATTTATTTTTACCTCCACAGCTACGGTAGCATATTCAAGGCGAAGATAATGGGAGATTAAGGAAGCATTGTTTGAGCTGAAGTAGAATACAATGTCTGCCCGGGAAATGTGCATATTTAAGGATTTCAAATGCTGATCTAAAAGAGTATGGCATGTCTTTCAAGTTGCCAGTGTGTAGGATTATTCCAGTAAAGTGTAGGGCTAACAAACTGATGAACTTACAACGATTGAGAAAAAAAACAGGGAATGTCAGAGGCATGCTTCTCTTATTTTAGTCTGAGATGGTTAAAAAATTAGCAAACCTTCTTTTTCTTCCTTCCATGGCGCTTAAGTCGGTGGTTTGCCCATAGGTCCTTGCAACTATCTTTCTGTGCCTTGAAAGTCGAAAGGAGTCGCCCTATAGCCATAAAAGATCAGATATGTATCTGCATATGCTTGAATTCATGAGTGCGTACATGTTACTTAATAGAACCCCGCTCTGGACCATTTAGCGAGGAACCCACAATCGTTATATTCAGAATCCTGATGGTCTGATACGCAGTCAATACAAAAAAAAGATGTAGAGCTTTTTCATTTTTCAATGAATTGGTTACTTACTTACTACTTTTCCATTATTTCTTGGAAGCATAGGGCTTCGAAGATGTTTCTAAGCTCAGTCGTCTTTGTAGATTTGTTTTTATATTATCTAAAAAAGGTAAAGGGGATATGAATATACCCTTATAATGCTTACACATAGCGCGAGTATATGAAGAACAAGAACGAGAGACAGACAGATCGGCGTAGTGAAAGGAAACTCAGATGTTAGGTTTCAACTAACTCTATGGGTGGTGTCCAGGATAACTGGAGAGTTGTGTATTATTGAAAATTTTGCCATTGCTTATGATTCACAGATATTTTTTCCAGATGTTTCCTGTTATTGTTTCTGTGCTATAAATTTCTTTAGCCATACCTCCATCATAATGCCAGTAGATGAATAGGTGTCATTCTTTTAGTGCTCTTTTAGGTTGCTTAAGTTCGGTGTCAATAGTTCAATACCAATTATAAGCAGGAGCGTCTTAGGCAAATATGAGCAAAAGCTTCGCTTGTGAGCTTTCAAAGAGAAATTGCGACTCCAATAAGTCCTGGTTGTTTCAAAAAAAAACTATCAGTATTCATTATCCGGTAAGCCGCGACCTTCCCTGGTTTCTAAAGTCGAATTTTTCATCTCCAAAGTGTAATCCTTCTAAACGTATGATGTACCCACCTCGTTCAGCACCAGGACCAAGGAGCAAGCTTCCCGTTGCAGCATGCTTCTAGTTAAACTATTCCTCTGCTACTTTGTTACTTCAACTAAACATTAAGGGAATGTGCTGTACTAACAAGGTTGTGTGTGCTCCTGATAAATGTTATGACATTTTTCATTCGGTGTACACTGTATACCTTTATTATTAATTAAATTCTTTCATTGTGCTTAGTCTATGTGTGTGCTCGCTCGTCTCTTCACTATTTTGCCCCAAAAATAAAGAAGGACACCCGAGCAAACATATTAAAAACTGCACACCCACACACCAGGATATTTAGTTGCTTAACTATTTTAGGGCACATTCATGATGAGAATTTTCCTGTTCTAATTTACTTTTCCCCTCGCTGAACGGGTACACACCACTATTTCCACTATTCCGACTCCTTTCCCTCTGAAAAGGACGAAGTAGAGAGGAAAATTTGAAATTGAAAAATTGCAGCTGCATAGCTGATGTCCATAATAATGAGGAAACTTGTATTTAAGGAATTCGCAATGGGGAAAAACAAGTACGAGTATTTCGCAACATCGTTAGATGTGGGAATTTAATTAAAAGCTACGCGAAGTGCAATATATGTATGTATGAGGGGGAGATCTTGTGGTTAAGGGTTTTCGTTCGTGTATACAACAACAAAATAAATAAATAAAATACAAAATTCTTTTGCGACATTCTTGGAAAGAAGTTAGCGGTTGCAAGTTGTTTAATTTGTAGCGGCGACAAAGCAAGAAGTTATGAAGAGAAACAATTTAAATATTCACGCAGTCTTGGATGACAGAGAGAGTGGTCATAAGTTAATGATGGAATGCGTTGTGCTGATGGAGTAACAAAAAGATGACGGTGCTGATCAAACTGTGCTTTGTAACAGACGCTTGACGATAGAAATGAATGGAAACAGAAACTTAAATCCTATTGACCCGATTTGTGGCAAAATATATGAACTCAGTTTCAACAAGTATGTATGAAGTGTCCGCGTAGCTTAATAGATTGAATTTTATACAGTTGCAAGTTCAAGGCGTGTTCCCCAGATGGACGTTTTTTAAAGTCGACTTAACTCGAAGACATTGGGAATCAATCTTAAACTATCATCGACGACTTTAATACTGGCATTTGACCGATCTTAAGGACACTACACACGTAGACGTAGATTATGCTGTCAGTTTACTTACCTAGTTAATTTTTCTATTTCATTGACTAGGAAAAGGGGGAAACAATTAAAATCAGCCGTTTTTGTAACTTTTTTTTGATGTATCAGGTGACAACAGCCTACTGAATAACTTAAGGTACCGGCCTATAGAATCCGTCGACGATGACGTTGCGTTAAGTGCTGACGTTTACGTTGACATATGACGGAAAGAGCCATCCCATATAATACGTTGCATTCCAACATTGAGAGATGACAGCTTATGACATTTTCTTCGATGACATTTTCTTTTCAAATTGATTTAAATTTTGAATTGTCAATGATTATCAACGGCGATGACAGTTTCTTAATGCCTCCACCAATGAATATGCTTATATCTCAATTTGTGAATGTGTGAACTTCAATGCGTGAATTTGAAAACTGTCGATTGATCAACGGACTAAAAAAGTAAAAAGTAAACCTACTTTGTACGTTGAAGTTCCTATATCTGTGGTCACAAGGAAAAACCGCCTGAGTCTGTTTTACTCATTTTTCAGGAGAGCAGTTTAATGTTTTTGACAAATGCGTGAAATACCGTCAAATAGCCATACTTTGACCAGGTTTTTACGAAAAACCTTTGCAGTGTCTTTGTGTGTAGCAAGATCTTTCGGATTTTAGGCTTATATTGTCGGGCGTTGAATTCTGAAGAAAACTAAGACTTTAATTACATGTTTGTACTACTGGAGGAGTTTTAATTGCTAAAAAAACATCCTGGTCAAAGTTTTACTATAAAATTTTTAACTTTGACCAGTGCAGTTTTAACTTTGACCAGTGCAATAAACAGGATACTGAAAAATGTTTCTTTCAAAATTTAGCGCATTTTATTGCCAATAATAAATAACACACAATTACAGATCTTATATATTTATAAGCAGGATCTAAGTATACTTATTTAGATACCAACAAAACATTAGTTGTAACATCTTAGAGGAATATCCCTCTAATTAGACATTTGAACCCAAATATAGTTGACTCTGTATTAAAAATAAAAATTGGTCGAAGTAATCATCCGTGGTCAAAGTTAGGCAGTTTTACAGTATCTAAGTTAAGACTAGGCAAAGTTAAAAATTGCTGGTCAAAGTTTTCCGGATTTATAAAAGTATAAAATTATATAAAATTAATTTTATTTCACCTATGACTATAAAAAAAATTTCATTTAGAAGATAAAATGTTAGTCTATATACCTGTAATAAATACGACACAACTAAGTAGATTAAAAAACAAAATATCGGAACGTTTTTTAGGAGCTCAAATCACTACCTGAAAATTGCACTACTATTTTTGACGATTATATTTTTTTTTAAATATTTTCACCTCATGAACTGAATACCGCAACTTAGTTGATAAACCAACCTTTGAACTCATACCAAATATGTTGAAATAACCCAAATTCTAGTACGCTGAATCTAATTGCATCAATTCCATCTAAAGTCGACTTTAGCAGTTATGGCTTGTGGCCAAAAGTATACGTTTGTTACGGATCACCTTCCATGAAAATGTGTATATAATGTAAAATGTGAAATGACGCAGAAACGCACTAAGGTATTCTATTACAAGGGGCCTTTAGGCTTTTTTACATAATTCATCAACGCTAAAGGAGTTGTGTAATGTTAAACACAGAGCAGAGAGATACAAAAAGGAGCGCTAAACTTATAGGAGATAGAAACATCACTGAATCAATTGACTCCCTTGAACACCGTCGTAATGTTTCTTGTATCTTCCTGTTTTACCAAACACGATTTTTTCCTCCCGTTACGATCTATTAACATTCATCTCCTCTTTCATCCTCCCTAAATTTCCCTATGGCCCACGCTGTGCAAGATATTTTAAGGGTATTCATAACCCATTTAGCGCACGTGAATTATAAAAAAAGAGACAGACAAATTGGCGTCATGATAGTAAACTCAGATGTTAGGTTTCAACTTCATCTAACTCTATGGGTGGTGTTTAGGATTACCGGAGAGTTATGTATTAGAATTATTTTTGTCACGTATGATTCACAGTATATTTTTTTCCAGATACATATTTCTTATTACTCATTGTGCGATCGATTTCTTCAGCCATACCACATTTTACTGCCAGTGTTATACGTACCTTCGCAGTTGGTTTTGACATTGACTACTGAAATTGATCAGTTTTCTGAAACATCTGGATTTGAACCGTGAACAAGCATTGTCATCGAGCTGAACAATAATATTCTAAAGTTTCCATTTTCATGCCATTATCGTTCATTTATTAATTTATAAATATCACTCAAATAGTGTTCTAACTCATTAGAATAACGAGTCGAGATTGTGCTGCCTTGGCAACTCCGTCCCTTTGATTGTGGCGAATTGTTTTTCAGTATGTCATTGCTGTAGGCGAATTCTTTTCCTCGTTTTTTCAATTTAACGTCTGCCATAACCTCAAATACAATTGAATTTTATTCAAGTAAGGATAATCTGAGGTGGCGGTTGCTTTCTTATATTCCAGGTAAATCTGCGCGTTTAAGCTATTTAGAAAATTGAATTTAAATGTTATTATTATCAATAGATTAGAAGCCCACAATAGATTGAGCAGTATTTTATGTTTAGTTGCCCTGGCAAGCGTTTTGATAAGGCGGCACAATCCCGACCAATGTAAGTTAAATCTTGTGTATAAAATTGCGATTGAAATAGTTTATGTTTCGTTTATTTTTTTAGAAAATAAAATTGAATTCCCATCGAGAGGTTGTCTACTAGTTTTATTTTCGTAGAACTCGATTGGGCCGGATAGTTTGATGATTATTTTTGGGGAATCGGATTGGTGCAATTTCTAATCGTCGCTGGAGCAACATTATTTTATTTTATTGTGGTTCCTCAATACCATTTTGTATTATTGCAACAAGCTAGCATGTCGGACGATCACAGTTGCAGCTCCAAAACTTGTCGCAAACCAGACGATGAGGATGATATGGTAGCGTGTGATCAGTGCAAGCGTTGGTGGCATTATTCGTGTTGCAGTTTTGATCCTGATCTCTATGACACTGCCACACCATGGTTCTGCAAGCAGAGTGACTGTTCAGCTACTCCTGATCAGCGTTCAAAGTCTTCACGCATCCAGATTGAGAACAAAGGTAGTGGAACTTCGTCCGATCAGAATGAAGTCGTTGGTTCCATGGATTTATTGTTAGAAGCTGCGGCAGTTGCGCAAGCAGCCGTTGCTGAGAGGGACTCTGAACTTTCCGCGCTGCGGGCTGAAATGGTGGATTTAAAAGAAAAATTAGCTGAAGCTTCTTCGGCTGTAGAACCACCACCTACTATTTCTATTGGTGCCCCTAAGTCGCCTAAATTAAAGAAACTAGATGAAAGGTTAGAGCTGATAAAGAAGATTCAAGCGAATCATGAATCTTTGCTAAAGAAGTCAATTAAACATCATCAATCAACGCCTATTCGTGACAGGCAGAGTGACCAAGGTAGTTTTCGAGATTCTTCATCCTTCAGAGAGATCAACATGGCGAGTTTATTAACTATACTCAACCGAAACAATGTCCAGGAGTTGCCCACCTTCTCAGGCGCTAACAAACGAGAGTGGCCGTACTTCGAAGAAGTTTTTAAATCCACAACCATGGAAGGTAGATACTCCAGTAAGGAAAATGTCGCTCGTCTGCGGAAAGCCCTAACGGGGGAGGCATATCAGCTGGTCAGCGATCGGCTGAGGTACTCATCGGATGCGGACGCGATTATGAATTTGCTTCGCGCTATATTTGGTCGCTCGGACGTGCTGGTTCACGATTTGACGGCCGATTTACTCAGTCTTCCAAAGTTAACCTCCAACATTGACCCCAGGTTACGGTTATGGGCGGTTAAGGTAAATGGTTTCGTTGCCGACCTCAAATCGTTGAATAGAGAAGAAGACCTCACCAATGGATACGTTTTGACAAACCTCGCTTCCAAGTTAAGCGCGGGGTTGTATCAGGAGTGGCAGAAAAGGAAAGCGTCAATTCCGCGGGTGAATTTTGTTGATTTTGCGGAATTTCTCACTGGAAAGGTGATTGATCTACCACCTGAATTGTTGACCGTTTCAGGCATCGTTGACTCCAAGAGGGCGCAAGCTGGTCCGAAAACCTCTCGGCGAGTTCTGACTCATCAACCTGTTCCAGCAACTGTTCCCACACTTTCGTGTGAAAAGTGTGGTCGTAATAAGCATCCTTTGAGTCAGTGCCAAGATTTCAAAGCCATGTCAGCGGAGCATAGGCTCGGTTATGCAAGGGAAAAGTTTGTGTGCTTCACCTGCTTGAACTGTGTGAAACACGATTGGAAGGCGTGTGCAAGAAAGAGATCATGTGGAGTAGGCGGCTGCAAGGGACGTCATCATCCGTTACTTCATCAGACGTCTCCTCCCAGCAATGAGCAGCTTAACACCGATGCCGAAGTTTTCGTTCCGCAACCACACCTTCTTTCCTCTCGTGTGGGTTCAAACTTACCAGTGATGTTCAAGATCGTCCCGATTCGAATTCATGGTTTGGACCAGAAGTTCGTGGACACATTCGCTTTCCTCGATGACGGGTCGTCGTTGACAATGGTGGAGAAGGAGATTTTCGACGAGCTTGGGCTTGAAGGAAAGCCAGAAGAGCTCACACTCCAGTGGACGAAAGGAGTCTCGCGGCACGAGTTTTCCATGCGAACGACTGTGTCGGTTTCTGGCGTCAACAGCCGTAAACGACATTTCCTGAAAAATGTTTACACCATTAATAATTTGGATTTGCCAAGTCAGTCAATCGATGTCGCCAAGTTAAAAGCTTTATACCCGCATCTTCGAGGTCTGCCACTCACGGATCTCGTAAACGCCAAGCCCAAGATTCTTGTCGGATTGGATCAGGCCAAGTTCCTGTTAGGGCGTGGTCAGAGGCACGGTAAAGACGAGGATCCTTGTGCTTTGAAAACGCTTCTTGGCTGGATCGTGTACGGGAAGTCAGCTCCAACTGTTGAGGTCTCGTGCTTACATCAATTCGCTAAGCCTGCGGTCCAGTTGATGTTTCATGATGCTATCAAGTTAGATGAGGACCTTCACGAATTAGTAAAGCGTCATTTTACCACAGAGGAATTCGGTGTCATGGCCCCCAGAGGTGACTTAGTAGGTCAAGAGGTCAGACGGGCAGAGGACATCATGACTCGGACTTTGAAGCTTGTCAACAACCGCTACGAAATCGGTCTTTTATGGGATGCAGATGATGTTAAACTTCCCGACAGTTATCCAATGGCTTTACAGCGTCTCATTGGATTGGAGAAGTCTCTGAAGAAAAGGCCGCATCTTCTGGATTGGAAAAATAAGCACATGCTTGAACTGGTGTCAAAGGGTTATGCGAGGATCGCTTCCGAAGAAGAATTTATTATAAAATATGAATTACGTCAAATTACTAACTGTACAAACTGAGATGCATAATAAATACTGTACGATTATACGATTAGACACTGAACTAAACACATCGTGAGTTTTACTTTATTACAGGTTATGGGCCTCTTGCACGCAGTTTTATTTTTTGAGTTTTAGTCGTGATAAATAAAATTCTTTTTCGCTGTAAAGCGCGTAATTGTTTCTCGTAAAGATGAGTGATAACAATAATATAATACGTGTAGAGAAATTGAAAGGGCGTGAAAATTGGGACACGTGGAAGATCATGGCAAAATCGTATTTGGTCATAAAAGGTTTGTGGAAGCATGTTGAAGCAGAATCCACAGGCGATGGTGATTTAAAAGCAAAATCTGAAATAATTTTAATGGTGGAAACGAGTAATTTTTCATATGTTGCGGAAGCAGTGTCGGCGCATGTGGCATGGACAAATTTAGAAGCCGCGTTCGAGGACAGTGGCGTGACACGAAAGGTAGCCGTATTGCAGCGGTTGGTTTCGCTAAAGTTAGTAGATTGCGAAAACATCGAAGACTACGTTAATAAAATGTCGGTGCTCGCGGCAAAAGTGCGTAAAGTTGGTTTTAAAATTGATGACGAAATCGTCGGGTCATTAATGCTTGGTGGATTGCCGGATGAATACCGACCGTTAGTAATGGCGATGGAAAATCGCTCGGATGATAAATTAACCGCTGACAAGGTCAAAAATACATTACTACAGGAACGCTCATTCACAACCAATACAGAGCCAACAGCGATGTACGGTAAAAACAAAAAACTAAAGCCAAAATCGAAACCGAAAAATAACGTGCAGTGCTATGAGTGTAAAGAGTTCGGTCATTATGCCAAACACTGTAAAAAACGTCATGTGGCTGTGAAAGATGGCGCGAAGTTCAAAACAAAACATCACGACGTTCTCTTTTCCTCGCTCGTAGCAAAATGTTCACGAGACGATTGGTACATTGACAGTGGTGCATCCGCACACATGACCATGCAGCGAAATATATTACAGGATAAAAAACCGGTTTACAATACGAGAGTGACTGTGGCGAATGACTCGAAAATGAACATTGAATGTATTGGTGATGTGTCGATGAATGCTCACGCCGGTCGAGATGTAGTCCTAAGAAACGTGTTGTATGTGCCAGACTTATGTACGAATTTAGTGTCCGTGTCGCAAATGATAAAAAACGGGAATGTGGTTGTCTTCGAGAAAAACATTTGTAAGATTTCGAATAAAAACGGTGAATTAATCGCAACCGCAACATTAACAAATGATATTTTCAAATTGAACTGTTCAATTACAAATCGGGACGGGTTTACAGCGTTAGTGCGCAGTGATTGTAAACAGCGAAACGCTAACGCGTTAGTGGCGAAAGTGGGTGAAAACATTTGGCATCGGCGTTTGGGGCATTGTGGCATCGATAAATTGAATAAAGCCAAAATGGCAGCCGACGGCATTAGCGTATATAAATCCAAATTGAAAATGCCTTGTGAAGTGTGTGCGAAAGGTAAACAAACAAGAGCAAGTTTTCCAAATACGTCAGCAAAATCATCGAATAAACTTGAAATTGTGCACTCAGATCTGTGTGGACCGATGTCAACACAGTCGATTGGCGGCGCCAAATACTATATTTCGTTTATCGACGATTGCACTCGGATGGTGTTCGTATACATGATGCACAACAAATCGCAGGCATTATCAAAATTCATTGAATTTCGCAATATGGTCGAGAAGCAAAGTGGATCGCCGATACGGACTCTGCAAACCGATAATGGATTGGAATACTGCAATTCCAAATTTGATGCATATTTGAAGGGGGCTGGAATAGTACATCGAAAAACTGCTCCGTATACCCCGGAGCAGAATGGCGTTGCCGAGAGGTTTAATCGGACAATCATCGAGAAAGCAAGGTGCATGCTCTTCGATGCAAATTTGTCAAAAGGTTTTTGGGCGGAGGCGGTTGCAACAGCCACTTACATCATTAATCGCCTACCTTGCAAAATCAACAATGATCGATCACCACTGGAGTTATGGTCAAATAAATTACCGGATTTGTCGTCGATGAAAGTGTTCGGATGCATGGCGATGATGCATGTTCCGAAAGAAAAACGCCGGAAATTAGACGCGAAGTCATCAAAATGCATATTCGTTGGGTATGATTCATCAGCAAAGGCATACAGGCTGTTTGATATGGCTGCTCGAAAGCTACTGGTCAGTAGAGACGTGATTTTCTTCGAGAACGAGCATTATGGAAAGGTAACTGATAATCGAACAGATAATACTAATTATGTTTATCTACCAGCAGTTGATGAGAGTATGTTTGCGAACAACAATGACAACGCTGATACGGATAGTGACAGCAACAACAGTGAGAGTGATCAGTCGAATACATGTGCATCGAGTGATAAACCTAGCGGCAACGGCGATGCAGAAGAAAAAAAAACCAAACCGAATGAATCTGGTGATTCGACAGCGAGTGGCAGTGCGCCCGATGACAGGATCCTACAATCAATCAAAGAAGAAGCGGCAAATTTGATGTCAGGACCAATTGACGCAAATTCAATTATAGTAAGTGGCGGGAGCGAAACTGAAGTTTGCAATTCGACGGTTCCTGAAATCAGCTCTGACTCCGAAGATGAAATGCGCGAATTTTTTTCGAAGCGCGCGGCAGAAAACTTGCTGCGAAAAGTTCGTGCAAATGTTGCAGCATCCGTCCCAGCCGATCCAGAAACGGTGGATGATGCATTGGCGCGACACGATTCAGCGAAGTGGAAAGCGGCAATGAAAAGCGAGTTTGATTCACTAATTGAAAATAAAACGTGGAAATTGTGCGAGTTGCCTGACGGAAAACGACCAATTGACTGCAAATGGGTTTTTAAAGTCAAACGAAACACCACAATGAATGTAGTCACACACAAGGCAAGATTAGTCGTCAGAGGATTCTCGCAACGGAGGGGAATTGACTATCAGGAAACATTTTCACCAGTCGTCAAATATTCGTCGATTCGATTCCTGATAGCGATTGCTGCGAAGAATCATCTAAGAATTCGTCAACTGGATGCGGTCACAGCATTTTTGAATGGAGACTTGGACGAAGAAATCTTCATGTTGCAGCCGGAGGGATTTGATGATGGAACCGGACGGGTCTGCAAACTCCAGAAATCACTCTATGGGCTAAAGCAAGCATCGAGAGCGTGGAACAGCAAACTCAACAACGTTCTTCTTATGTGCAGCTTAAATCGAAGCGAGGCTGATCCGTGTGTCTATTACCATGTTGACGATAACAGCATGCTTATATTAGCTGTTTATGTGGATGACATCCTCATATTCAGCAACAACCAGCAATTAGAGAATCAAGTCGTGGTGAAATTGAAAGGACACTTCAAAATGAAGGACTTGGGTAATGCGTCGTCTGTCCTAGGTGTTAACATCAAATGTGAGACCAATTTCATCGAAATCGACCAGCAACACTACATCGCAAAAGTTCTCGAGCGGTTTAACATGCGAGATTGTAATCCACTATCTACTCCCTTGGACGTCAACCAAAAGCTATCAAGGGAAATGGAGCCAAAAACGCAAGACGAAGTCGATGAAATGAAAAACGTACCGTACCAAGAAGCGATAGGAAGTCTAATGTATGCGGCACAACTAACGCGTCCGGACATATGCTTTGCGTTGAGTGTGCTAAGCCGCTTTAATAACAACCCTGGACGAGCACATTGGGCAGCAGTGAAAAGAATATTCAGGTACTTAAATGGAACTATTAATCGTAAATTAGTTTATCGCAGGAATGACAATAACAGCGAGCTCATGGGTTTCTGCGATGCTGACTTCGCCGGTGACGTCGATTCACGCAGATCAACATCTGGTTTTGCGTTCATGTTGCAAGGCGCAGCTGTTGCGTGGGGTTCGAGAGGGCAGAAAACAGTTGCCTTATCAACCACACAGGCGGAATATTCTTCACTCATAACAGCGATGAAAGAAGCAATTTGGTTGAAACGTTTCGAAGGCGAAATATTCAACAACGCACAGAAGCCAATCACCATCTACTGCGACAATAAAAGTGCGTTGCATTTGGCAAATAACAATTCACCATCGAAAGAAACCAAGCACGTCGACCTGAAAGTGAAATTTATCCGTGAAGTCCTGGACTCTAAACTCATCAAATTGGAACACATTCCAAGTGTCGATATGATTGCCGACATCTTTACCAAACCGATGACCAGTGACAAGCAGACAAAATTCACAAATCTTCTTGGATTGAAAATTGCATGAAATTAATTAATCAATTTTTTTTGGAATTTAACTTAACATACTTACATAATTTGCAAAGACAAATCTAATTTCTTATCATATAATTCTGCCTATTTGAAATCCTTTAATTTTCCTTTGTATCATGTTAATTCCGTAACTATTTTGTTCATCTTATATATATTATAAGTTGACAATTGAATTTATATCTATAAGGTTTGAGATAATGAATTAATTTACTATTACACTCAATTAATCAACTGTTTTTTGGAAATTTAACTTTACATATACATACATAATTTGGCAACTGAATCCAATCCTTGTTCATATAAAGTTGTAATTTGAAATTCAGTGAGAGTATTATAAAATATGAATTACGTCAAATTACTAACTGTACAAACTGAGATGCATAATAAATACTGTACGATTATACGATTAGACACTGAACTAAACACATCGTGAGTTTTACTTTATTACAGAATTACAGCAGAAGTGGCCACGAGTTTGGTACGCTCCCACCTTTGTCGTCATTAACCCAAATAAATTTCCGCCGAAGCCCAGGGATGTGGCTGATGTCGCTGCGAAAGTGTGTGGAGTCTCGCTCAATACCCACTTGTTGAAGGGCCCGGACAATCTCGTTCCTCTTCATGCGGGTATTTTTAAGTTTCGAGAGCGTGAAGTAGCCGTTAACGCTGATGTCAAGGAGATGTTCCACCGGATAAGCATTAAAGTCGAGGACCAACAGTGTCAGCGTGTCCTTTGGAGAAACGGGGATAGTTATCAAAAGCCCAAAGTCTACATTATGCAAGTAATGATGTTTGGGCCCAGGTGTTCGCCAACGTGCTCTCAGTTCGTGAAGAACCATCATGCCAACCTGTTCCGGAAGGAATGTCCGGAAGCCGTTGACGGATTAACTAAGCGAACGTATGTAGACGACTACTTTAACAGCCACGATTCCATCGCTAAAGCCGTTTCTGTGACCAAAGATGCCATCCGGATTTGTAAGTCCATGAACTTCGACCTTGTGGGCGTTCAATCAAACAGTTCTGAGCTCCTGAAGCAAATGCCCGAGAGCCACGTGAATCCTAAGCTCGTTAGTATTGACCCGAACGAGTGTGATAGTGTCGTGTCAAAAGTGTTGGGTATGTATTGGCACCCATCCTCAGACTGCTTTACTTACAAGTTATCAGTTGATGACTCTCTGGAGAGGATGATGCTACCTGATGCTATACCAACCAAAAGAGAGATGTTGAGAATGATTATGAGAACTTTCGACCCGCTTGGTCTAATCTCTCTTTACATAATCCGTGGGCGTATTGTACTCCAAGAAGTATGGCGTGAGGGTTTCCTATGGGACGAGCCAGTGTCAGAGGAGCTAAGGATCCAGTGGTCGAGTTTCATGAAGGAGTTGAGAAACATTGAGAGACTCAAAATTCCTCGACGTTACGTTTCGTGGAGTCCAGATGTTTCCAAGGTTCACCTAATCGTTTTCGCCGACGCTTCGGAAAAGGCCTTCTGTGCTGTAGCTTACTTACGTTTCGAGCACAACAACAACGTGGAGGTAGCTCAAGTTATGGCCAAGGCTAAGGTGGCACCAGTAAAGAAGCTGTCGGTACCCCGGTTGGAACTGCAAGCGGCAGTGTTGGCTGTTCGTTTAACCTCAACAGTTAAGAGTAGTCACACAATACGGATTGACGAAACATCATTTTTCTCCGACTCCAAAACAGTACTTTCGTGGATAAATTCGTCAACATACAAGTTTCCGTCTTTTGTCGCAGTGCGAGTCGGGGAAATTCTGGATTCGTCTTCAGCACGGCAATGGTTCTATGTCAGATCCTGTGATAATGTGGCTGACGACGGTACGAAGTGGTTCGATTCCTCAATGGGTAACCAAGAGTCGAGGTGGTTCAAAGGCCCAGGCTTTCTCAACAAGTCCATAGAGAGCTGGCCTATTACCCCGGGGAACGTCGTGGACAAGATCGGAATTGGCGAAATCTCAAACTCAACCTTTGTGCTTCACGTTAAGAATCCTTCAGACGCGGTCGATATTTACAACGAGCTGTCAGCGAGATTTCGCGCAAGGTGGACATCGTCTGTCAGGTGCCTGGCGTTCATGCTACGTTTCTTGGATATCATGTGTAAACGGCCAGTAAATAAAGAATCTTACATCACACCGGAAGATTTTTACCGTGCGGAAAATTGGCTATTCCGAAGGATTCAACGGGATGCTTTCCCAGGCGATGTTACCTCTCTACGTTTAAAAGGAAAGGTCAGTTTCTCGAGTTCCATCCTGTCACTATCTCCATTCCTTGATAAAGACGGTACGATTCGGCTAAGTTCGAGGGCACAGAAGGCGAGCATTTCCTATGCGGCACGCAATCCTGCAATATTGCCAAAGAATCACCCGCTGGTGGATCTTTTTATCCAGCACCATCATGATCGCAACTTTCACTCGGGTTCAGCTTCAATCATCTCCGACATACGTGAGCGAGCTTGGATTATTAGCATTAGAGGGGCGGTAGAGAGGGTCAGATCCAGATGCTTCACATGTAAACGGCTCAGGGCCAAACCAGCGATGCCGATTATGGGGCAGCTCCCCGAAGCTCGCCTAGCTTTTAATTTGAGGCCTTTTACCCATGTCGGAGTCGACTGCTTTGGGCCACTTTTGGTCAAGTTTGGGCGAGGGACGGTGAAACGCTATGGGATGATCTTCACATGCCTTACCTTTCGTGCAGTCCAGCTTGAGCTTTTGAATGATTTGAGCTTGGATCACTGTACAATGGCACTTCGACGTTTCTTGATCAATAGAGTCGTCACTCGATTCCTGTACAGTGACAACGGGTTAAACTTCATCGGATCTAAGAACCAACTGGATAAGGACATCAAAGAGATGGAAAGTGGTCTCAGTGATTACGCTGCGAAATATGAGGGCATTTTGTGGCGTTTCATCCCGGCTTATTCTCCATGGATGGGAGGTGCGTGGGAACGTCTAATTCAATCCATCAAGAAAAGCGTCGAATTCGTTCTCAAAGGAGTTATCCCGCAAGAAGATGTCCTTCGAAACGCTCTAATGGAAGCCCAGGGGCAAATAAATCGCCGTCCGCTAACCCATATTCCAGTCGATCCGGAAGACCCCAAGCCCCTCACTCCGAACGCTATGCTTTTCGGTGAAGAGGACAGAGACGTTACGGCCCCCGGAATCTTCACGGAGAGAGATCACTGCAGCAAGCTTCACAGTCGCCGCACGCAACACTTAATGGCTGAAATTGTAAGACGTTGGTACGCGGAGTACCTACCCGTTATTACCAGACGGGGTAAGTGGCATACCAGTTCAAGGCAAGTGGAAGTTGATGACGTTGTTGTCATTATTGAGCCCAACGAGCTCCGCGGGGCTTGGCAGATGGGTCGTGTGGTGAAGGTGTACCCAGGTCCCGATGGAGTAGTGCGGATAGCTGACGTACGGCTACCGAATGGTACAATCAAGTCAAAGAGGTCAGTTGGTAGGCTCGCTGTTCTAGATGTACGGTCTTCACATTAGAGGTTCAGACGGCCCCCGGAATGTCATCGAGCTGAACAATAATATTCTAAAGTTTCCATTTTCATGCCATTATCGTTCATTTATTAATTTATAAATATCACTCAAATAGTGTTCTAACTCATTAGAATAACGAGTCGAGATTGTGCTGCCTTGGCAACTCCGTCCCTTTGATTGTGGCGAATTGTTTTTCAGTATGTCATTGCTGTAGGCGAATTCTTTTCCTCGTTTTTTCAATTTAACGTCTGCCATAACCTCAAATACAATTGAATTTTATTCAAGTAAGGATAATCTGAGGTGGCGGTTGCTTTCTTATATTCCAGGTAAATCTGCGCGTTTAAGCTATTTAGAAAATTGAATTTAAATGTTATTATTATCAATAGATTAGAAGCCCACAATAGATTGAGCAGTATTTTATGTTTAGTTGCCCTGGCAAGCGTTTTGATAAGGCGGCACAATCCCGACCAATGTAAGTTAAATCTTGTGTATAAAATTGCGATTGAAATAGTTTATGTTTCGTTTATTTTTTTAGAAAATAAAATTGAATTCCCATCGAGAGGTTGTCTACTAGTTTTATTTTCGTAGAACTCGATTGGGCCGGATAGTTTGATGATTATTTTTGGGGAATCGGATTGGTGCAATTTCTAATCGTCGCTGGAGCAACAAGCATAATGGTTCATTGTACTACCAGGCAGAACCATCTTTTTTTATATAGATACTGTCTATAGCAGGTGTTCAGTTATGTAACTTCCGTTTTTTGGCACTCACCTCATCAGACCCAAAATATCTGCAGATCTGAGAAAATCATAATAGTTGCAAAAGAATAATGATCCGCTGTAAGTTATTTGGAGACTTTTTTTAAGAACAGACTAAATGGTGAAATAATAAAAATCGGGAATGTCCTTCCGCAGTCCGCTGAGTCAAGTCAATGACATGTAATTTTGTTAACCTTAAACCTAACCGCTCACAGAAGCCCCGACAAAAATCAAAGGTAGATAAACAATTGCCTTGAGACCCCATATTCGAATCTTAATTTTGTAAGTTTGGAGTACCAACTGCAAAGATAGGTAGATGGTGAAAGATGCAAATTCCTGCATGGAGAAGTTAAATGTATTAAAGACATAACAAGACTTAGCGCATTGTCAAAGAAGAGAAAACCCATACTGGAAAGACCACAGGTTTTGCAATACATTGTCTTTTGGACCTTCTTTAGTCGTTGATGGCATACATACCAAAAATTCCATGACTGGTCCACTATACTACCGAATTCATATAGAGAACTAAATTTGAATGCTAAGATTTCAGCTAGTGAAGGTCAGTCTATGCTAATTTCAAATCCAATAGGGTTATTTCAGAAGAATGATTGATACCTTGGGCTAAGCTTTGTAATTCATTCGGGGTCAATACATAATCCTTCCAGCAGGACTTAGCATCCATGGAAATTAATAGTACTCCTTTAGCCTAGCGGCGCACAGCCTTTGAAAAGTTAAGAGGATTTTGAATGCCAGTACCTGTGCTAAAAAAAATCACAAATCGCTTCTGTCTGAAGGCGTTTAACTCATGTTTTCGCCAAGAACCGTTACAGGCTGATTCAAACCAATTTTTGTTTTGGGCAAAGAATAATAAGAAGCAGAAATCACTTTATATTAAAATCAGAAATATACAAATTCAGAATGACCCACCTGACTATGAATAATTTAGAAGGGAAAAAAACTCAATGAATTACGTTCAAGACGGCAGGTCCGATAATCCATAAAAATAAAAACAAACCAAAAATATTACAAAACCACCGGCACTTTTTATGCAAATCCTTAAGACGTCAAATGGTATGTGGACTAGATAGGACTAGCGTTGTCCACATTTCGATGAATAAAAGTATGCATTCGAGTCAAAAATTGTACTCAAATAGTACTAAAAGTAGTACAAAAATTAAAATTACTACTTTTAACCGCAGCAGATGTATTTACGTCCAAGAGTCTATAATTAGATGCAACTTCATTTACTGTTGCTCCTAAAATGTCTTCAAAGGATTTTGAGTTTTGTCCTACAAAACCAGAAATGAACATAAACCACTTAAAACAGGCAAAATCGATGGCCCCATGCAAAAAGAAACTAAGTGCATTTTTGCTATTTTTCAGGAGAAGCGTTTAAAGTTTTTTGACTATAACTTCTTTGTTTATTAACGGATTTTTAAGCTGAATGCTTTGTTACTGTCATAATTTTTATACAATTTTTTAGAGATGGAGTTAGGTCTGCAATATTGTGGTTTATTATGTTAAATTGCAGTTATTATTATTGTGACTGTCTTATTCAAACTTTTGAATATACTATTTGATGTTAATTCTGTTTAACACGGAACAAAACATATCAAAAAC
This sequence comes from Brachyopa scutellaris, assembly GCA_949775065.1. Classification (NCBI taxonomy): domain Eukaryota; kingdom Metazoa; phylum Arthropoda; class Insecta; order Diptera; family Syrphidae; genus Brachyopa; species Brachyopa scutellaris. The sequence continues at coordinate 97,997,991 of OX459114.1, read as the reverse complement.
TATTTTAAGTGCACTTAGTTTTAATGTGGCTGGAAACCTATACACTGAAGAGTATAGATGTCATCTTCTTTTTCTTGCGTACAGACAAAAGTATACTAAAAGGCACATTAGTGCATCCAACTTCCAAAAATTCCATGCAAAAAAATATCATGTCAATATAGTATACATGCGTTTATTGGAAAATTTAGTGATAAAAATATTAAAATGCTTAGTATGATTTTGCTTGGAATAAGTGTTTACATAAGACATTATAGTAAGTGCTATTATAGATCTATTTTCAAGGTTTTTGGTTCGATTCACACGAAAAAAATCTGAAAAATATGGTATACATAACTCAAAGCTATACTAGGTGCACTTAGTACATATCCTTTTGCATCGATATGTAAGATGTAAATAGAAATTTCACCTTTTCTATTTTATAAAAAAAATATCCTTTATTGCCTCTATGTTTAATGGAAAAATGTAAAAAAAAGTGGCAAAAATATAAAATTAGATGCGATTGAAACCAAAAATAGGTCCCAATCGTGTTAACATTTTGTCCACTGGCTAATTTTTGATGTTTGTACAGGTGGATACAATTTTAGCTTTTTGCTGTGTCGATTGAATTAAATGGGATTTTTTTAACACTTTTTTTTAAAATTAAAAATGTTCCCTTTCTTTAAATTTTATTACAACTAAAATTACCAAACTGTTTATAGATGATCTTATACGATTTAGTCAATATGAATTACATTTTTTTATAAAAAAATGTTGAATTGGTTTTAACATAATTTTCACGAATGCTAGTTCTCCCGTCGAATGTGAATACTAGTGCGCTACATTTGTCCACCGAGAAAACCGAAACAAACAGTCAAAAATAAGCCACTGGATACATTTTTATGCAGCTCCAGAGCCGGATAATTTTTGAAGTCTATATTCATCAAACTACTGTCAAATTAGCCAGGGGATACAATTTTAATGCAATTGACACACAGCCTTGAGTTTGAAATAAGACGAAAGCGAAATGTGGTAAAAGTTATTTGAACTATGGCATAAGACAGGGATGTGTTCATGTACTTTAAGGAAAAAACAAACAAAAAACCGACATGGCTCGAAAAACATAAACAAGTCGGAATAAACAAATTATAATAAAATAGTAGTACGTCTCACCATAAAAGTAGTACCGTACTAAGTTCCCAAATTTGTACTCAAAAAGTACAATTGTAGTCCGGGGGGGCGACGCTGGCTAGGAGTACATTGATGCATGGGGCACATAGATACAGTCGACATTATTTAAAAACCAAACGCAGGAGGCCGCTCAACCACGCACACAACGCCACATGTCTATCAACGCAAACACAATATCTGACTGACATCCCTTTTCAGTCATCGCTTTGGGCCCAGCAAGCACAAATCTGTTTCGCATGTCCGCAAGTACATTTTTGTCGTTTCCTTCGAGTGAGTTTTTTTTAGCATATTTGTGATAACACATTCATATTAAGTTATTTGTTGAGTATTACCTATGTCCTTCATAATTTGATATTTACGTAAAATTTAATTATTAAACGTTTGGTTTAACCGCGTTTAATATTTATTTTGTGTAAAGTCGGTTGGGGCACATTGATACACATGACCTCGGGGTAGTTTGATGCGTACCAATGTGCCCCACATATATTCTACTAAATACTACGCCACCTGTAGCCAGTGATCTACAGGAATGGAATGTTATCTTAAAATAAAGGTTTTCAACTCAAAAAAGAATCGACCATTTAACCAATTTGTTGGAAAAATTATATTAGTAAAAGAAGAGAGTGGAGGGAAATGATTTTCATGTATCTTTCTCGCAGCGTAGGCCGACTGGAACTTTTGTATTCCCTGATATTAAAGATAAGGGCTTTGTTAACATTTCTGAATTTATCCTGAAGTTACCAAATCCGATAGTAAAGAAAGACACCTGCAGAACATATTATCTCATTAATTTTAAGATAAATTTGTCTCCATGTAACATTTCTATGTAAGTAGTTATTTGAGAAAAAAATAAACGCTGATTTAATACCTAAATATTTAAAGTGCTAATCACAGTTATCTTAAAACTGATTATGACAATCAGAAGACTGCTTATTAGTGTTCCGTCCGTACAAAAACGGTACACTAATGGAATCAGTTCGGTGTCTGTCTGTCTGTCTGTCACAGGCCTTTTTCTCAGAGACTATTTGACGTAGACTGTTGAAATTTGGAACAGTTGTAGCAATTAGTGGCCTAAACACAGACCAGAACTTAAAAAGCTGAATTTCGACTTTGGGGGGGTAGTTTCTTAACAAATTTTCACAAAACGTTACAACTTGCTGTCCCGAGCTTTTTCTCCGAAAATATCGCTCAGAAAAATCTGAATAAAATCACAAACATTGAGAATAAAGTGTAGATGGAAACATAATTCTCACGACTGCCCTACTTCAACCGTTTTTTTTTAATTAATTTTTTAATTTCAACTACCCTACTGTTTACATACCCAGAAAAATATCACAACGCCTAAAAGTAGATACGAGAGTAAAAATTGAATAATTGATGGCAAAAGTGTTATACCCGCAGCGAATTTTTGTGGCATATTTCAACCGCATAACTATTGACCTAAGACTTAAACCAATGCTACATAATATAACACATAAAGGAAGCTTGATGGTTTCCTATTATAATGTAGGTGTCTCTACTTTTACTAGATTGGGAAAAATTGAATTTGTGTATATACAGACACAGAGAGGGAGACAAATCGCAAAATTCTACGCAGTTAATGCAATTGAACGAATAACGAGACGAAAAATAAAATCTGATGCACAAGCGTACATTTCTTGTAAATACATATACATATGTACATATGTAGGTATATATGTATGTATGTATACACATGCTTTATTTGTTGTTTTTTTTTCTTTTACTTTGTGTGTGTATAACTATTCTCCTGAGCAGATGAGAAACGACATCGGAGACATATGTACATACATACATAACATGCATATGTAGGTAATTTATTCAACTTACTTACATTTGTGTTGGTATACATTTATGTAGGTACAAATTTGAATTTATTTTTCGCAAATTGTGCTCAATTTGTTTGTATTGAAATGTGCTGTGCACTATAAAACTATGTATATATGTAGGTACATATGTACTTACTTGTGTCTGCAGATATACAAGTGCATATGTACATATATCTACCTATGTATCGAACATTGAACATCATTGTATCATTAGTAGAAATCGTATCGTAAAGATCTATCAACATAAATCTATGACATACATATGTATGTAGTTAAAATAACTGATACATAGTACGGAACACTTATTGCGCAAGTATAACTTGCACTTGACCGGATTTTTTTTTATACTTAATATTTTAAGCTCCTTGTTTTGAGTCCTTTTGTTTATGTGATTTTTTTTAAGCGATTTAAGCGAAATAATTTATTTCAAATTAAAACTTTCCCTCAATAATATTTTTTATAATTAAGTAGACTTTATTTGAATAAATATTGCTCATCTAATTGATTTGCCTTTTAATTTTACCCAATAGATTACTTGAATAATAATTCAAAACTAGTTTGGCCTAACACGCTTAGGATAAACTAGTTTGGCCTAGGCTAAACTAGTTTGTCCTGATATGCTCGGGTTTGGCCGTAACATATACAAAGGCTTCCAATTATTTAACTCAATGCCGCTAGAAATTAAGAATGAACGAACCATTGCTATATTCAAAAGAAAGACCATAGATTTTGTAAAATAAAAGTTCCCTCACAATATGTAATTTTGTCTATATTTATTATTATTATTTATTATACTACTGTACTTATTATTATTATTTATTATACTATAGAGCTTAAACGAAGATTTTGTAATTTACAATAAACATTATAATGAATCTAAAAAGTAGAGTATCAGCTAAATAAATAAATACAATACAATACAATACAATGCTGGTTGTATTAATATGTTTATGTTATAAAAATAATAAAAACTTGTTTTATTAATTGAGGTTTTTCAATAAATACCGATTAAAAGGCTGACATGTATCAATGTACCTCGTGAGTGAGGCAGTTTAATACAATATTCCATTTCTTAATAAAATAGGTCCTAATATTTTTTGTGAATAAATCTAAGAGTAAATTCGTCTGATATGAGCTAGTAAGAAAGACACTGAACACGATAGTTATTTTACTTTGCTATTATTGTCAATATGCCGCCTGTTTTTTTTTTTTTTTTTTTGAGACCCAACGAAAATGGTATCAAGGATCCCCACCTCCCTCTACTTACCGATTAGAAATCAGTCATCTAAATTCACATCCAAATGTCAACATACGAGCACCACTGACATTATCCTGGTACCTATAACCTCTGCCATTAATTACAACACCTACTGTGAACGTAAACTGCTATTTAGTGTACAAAATGTATAAAGATAAAATCTTTAAGGAAATACAAAAGATAAATAAAAATATTTGATCCAACACAGCCCCACTAAAAGTTCTAGATACTTAATCTGCCTTCGATGATGATGGTGTAAGAGGAAATAGAAAAAAACCACTAAGCCAAGTGTTTGCAAAATATTCAAAGGGCACTAGGGCTGGACATATACATACATACGACAACACATAAATGTGTGTAGATATAGTAGGTGCGAGTAAATATATCCTATAAGTTTATCAATATTAGAAGTTTCAACGATGACACATTATTGCGTTGGTCGTGAAGGTCAATCTATGTGAGTAATGTAGACACATTTTGATGGGCGTCCGTTTGCATTGTATCCGATTCAATTTAATTGATGTGATTTGAATTGGATGGATGGTGGTGGCCCTCTGCGTGTAATACACACGTTGTACAAATTGATTGTATTTATTTTGAATGGTGTACATGTGACTTTGACAGATGATATTGTAGAATTTACTTTGTACTTGAAAAGCAAACAAAGAACGCGTTCGTCAAGTGAGGGATTTACGAAAATTCGAAATACTCTTGATCCTTAAAGTAAACACGGTTGTGTGTGTAGTAATTGCATTTGAAGAGGCTTTTTTGCAAGTTTAATTAGATTTTGTATGTATGCATGTACTCCTAATGCGATGTATTGGTAATCGTCAGCATAATGACTTTTCGAGAACAAGTATAAAGAATTCCCGATTTACGTTACGACTACGGTTAAAGTTTTTTTTAGTTTTAAGTCGTTGCACAATAAATTTATCACCGCGGTCGCTATATACTCGTATATGAATATTGTTCACGTAAAAATTATAAAATATAAGACCATAGATTATTAATGTGACAGAAACTCGTCCAGTAGGGTCTCACCGTCAATATGTAAATTGCCACTAGAGGGCAATCACACCGAGTGAAGTTGGTTGCACCTCTTTCCATTGAATTTTTTGCCATATAAAAAACGACATCGCCGACATTTTTGCTCTCTCTTATTTTTTGTCATCTAAGCACACGAGCTGTTTGGTGAACGTGCGCTGGCTTGCTGGCACTGATATTAATAAAGTGTTAAGTTACAACAAATGCGTGCACTTTTTTTAAGAAACCCCACCGAGTTCCCTTTTATTTTCTTTCTTTAAGGAGAGCATTCAACAAGAGTCGTCGTACACCAGACGTACGTTTTGGTCCTTCGAGCCGGATTACGTCCGCCGTGCCACGATCGTACATTTTGGTCCTTCGAGCCGGATTACGTCCGCCGTACCACGATCGTCCATTTTGGTCCTTCGAGCCGGATCAAGGCGTACATTTTGTCCTTCGAGCCGGTTTCCGTCCGCCGTATCACCATCGTATATTCTGGTCAATACGAGCTGGATTACGTTCGTCGTACCAGAATCATTGAGTTTTTCCGAAATAAATCGTCAGATAGTTGGTCTCGTAGTAGTAGCATCATAATTAATAATTAGTATTAAATGATAATTCTTTCTTGTTAGTTTTTCAAGTTACCAAATTGTTTGCTCTCGCTTTTATTTCTCAAAAGATTATATTTGTAATTTACTGTAAAGTCGTTATATTAAATAAATAAATAAATAAAATATAAAAAAAATAAAAAATAAAAATAACCTGATTCCGTTTGCAAAGAAGAAGCCAATTGTAGTAGCCAGTGGAACACATCTCTACTGCCTGGTGTCTGTCAGTTGGGTGCTCCTAGTTATTTATTGAAATATAAATTATACAAGCTCTATAAAATAGTGTTGCCAGATACCAATGAGTGAACCTTTCAGAGATGATTACAGAGGATCCAATCTGACCTCAAAAAAGAACCTTATGGGAGATCTGAAACCGTCATTGACAACGCAGTGAAATTAGAAAAAGAAAAAGAACAGAAATATTGTCCCTGATACTGCCCCATTTACCGTACCACAGACAGTCGCCATAAGCTTCGAACTCGAGTTTGTTCGACCATATTGGTGAACCCAACTCTCATCTATAGTTACGATGTGGTTGCAAATTTCATCCAGGCTATCCCCGGCTAACTCCAAAAAAATCTTTTCAGCGCTCGAGTGGTTAATTTCTTGTCGAACGGTGTACGCACTTTCGGTATCCAAACGCACTTTATTGTTAATTATGCTTAGGGGCTCATGCAAAATTCCGTTCCTTGCTGATGTGCAACCTTTTCGCTATCTGCTATATATATTTTTATTCTTCGGTCGGCCGCAAACTAGTTTTTCGACCTTTCTTCAGTGCTACTTACACAAGACGCCTTGGGCCGTGAGCCGTGATTCGCTTCATAGCTCTCTCACCCAAGTTTAAATAGCCGAGTCCCTTTTTTGACAATGGTATACGAAGGCCCAAAATCCTGAAGCGATTTTTCTTTATCACGGCGCGATGGTTACAAATGAGAGAACTACTGATATTCAAATATTTATCCCACCAGAGGGAGATAATAACGAAATGAAATTATTATTGAAGGGAGATGAATTAATCGTCTAAATTTGAAGATCAAATCGTTCAAGTGCTGGTTTCAAAAATTATTCGGTCTCTTTAATCAATCATTCAATCATTAAATCACAGAGATTGACATATTTTATTAATTGAATAGAGTGAATACCATCAACTACTAACCCTAAGTAACCGGACTGGAGCAACAGATCTAGAATCAATACGCTGAGTCCTCATACCATTAAATGGTACACAGATGGTTCAAGAACTGAGGAAGGAACGGATGCAGGAGTATTTGGGCCCGGCACCAAACTGCACTAGCATCTTTCAAACCGAAATCTGCGCTATTGACAGATGTGCCCAATTCAATCGCGACATAGTAATAATGTCGGACAGCCAAGCCGCTATCAAGGGAATCGGAGCTCATCAAATCGAGAATTTTTTTTGGGAATGCCTAGGTAAGCCTAATAGACTGTGCGAAGGAAACAAAGTCACCATCTCCTGGGTACCAGGATACCTGGGGATAGAAGGTAACGAAGAGGCGGACAAACTTGCCAGAAAAGGGGACACTTCATGGGTCCTGAACTATTTTTCGGCATAGGGGAGCACCATAAAAGAGGAACTCCGATCACTGGAGAAGATAAACATGTCCTGGACAAAAATCCAGGGTCTAAGAAAACGTACTGACGGAATGTGTGGCATTAACCCAGAAAAGGTTCAAGTGCTTGGGTAAACACTAACTTACAGCAGAGAATCTGTCACTCATTGAACGCAGTCTCCTGCCGCGATTTCTCAGGGAAATTGGCCTGGATGAGGTGCTATGACCTACAGAATTCTCATCTGGGTGAGTTGTGAGCTAAGATCTCCTTAACCAGTTCCAATAGGAATAATGACGAGGGGGATGCTCCTTCATCTAGGACTTGTAGACGGCACAATAGACCTTAGGGTCGCGGTACATCTCACTCTTCGAAAATAATAATAACGGGTTCATAGGCATGTCTATAGAACTAAATACAATTTCTGTGCAATCCAACAAGAGCCATGTTGATGAGGAACGGTTAGAATTCAATGAAAATTCACAGCCCTTGCACCCCTTATACACTCATCGACCAAAAGTTAAAAAAAAAAATGACTTTCAATTTTAATCACAGCCCACAATTTACTGACAGTCACCTTTTTAAGCTTTGTGGTCCATAAAGCTATCAACCGAAAATTGGTCATAAATTCTGCGTCTTCCACACCATTCGCATTTTAAAACCCCAACACAAAAAAAAACCCTTCTCTAAAGTTGAACGCAAGTTAAAGGAAAATATTCATAAATAGGTCGTTTTTGTACGCCTACCGTTAAGCACAGTGAGGAGGCAAGGAGAGAAAAAAATTAATTAACAAAATTTACTCAGCGGCTTCAAGCAAACCTTTCACTAATCATATTACAATATGTAAGTCGACCAATTCTAAGCCCCCAAACACAAATTGGGGTCCTCTCTTCAAAAGGGTGACCTTTTTTCTTCACGTCTCTCTCCTCTCTCTCTTATTAATGAAAAGGTCTCTCACGCGTACGTAATTATATTAAAAACAGAGGAAAAAAAATTAAAGGATTTTTGCTTCTTCACTTTAGCTGTGCCCCAATCCAATTCTGTTTTTTTTTTTCCTGTTATTAGATAAAATTTAATTTATTATTATTTTAATAAGGCACGACAGTGAGAGAACCCTTTTAATATGTGTGTGGCAGGAGAAGGGTACACGATGGTACTTGGAATGTTAATGGCTAAAAACCGTTTTCAGTGGTCGACATGAAATTCTTCTGTAAAAGCAGTTAAAATTAAATATTAGAACGATTCTCGTTTATGGGAGGAGCTTGAGATGATTTTTGTTTTTTTTTTATAAATAAAGTTTGATTCATGACTTTGGTTATTTGGGGAAACTTTGATTTTCGAAACCATTGAAAGTTTTAATTGGACTTCGGAAGGTGTTATGACTCCATTGACTTTTTATTATGTTTATGTGTGTGTGCGTGTGGGTGTTTGTTTTTACTCTGCGGAAGATAATTGAGGTAAAACTTTGAACATTGGTGCATAAGACAGTGAAGTCGATTTATTGAAATTGATATTCGAAATTACAGTTATAAAAGTTAAAGGAAAATTGCCACTTTTATGGAATCAAACCGAATACCTTGGCATCACTGAGTCCCAAAAAAAAATTATTATTTACCACAAGCTTAGGTACCTTAAAAGATGGAAGTTGGAAAGAGTAACCTGTTAATAGTCCTGTTTCTTTACCTTCTAGATCTAGATTAATCGTGTAATAACCTAGTTGTGTGATGGCTTAAAAAACAAAAACTGGGCTGCTTCGTATACACCATCATAAAAATGAGATTTGATAAAAAAGTGATGAATACAAATGCAGCATTTGGGTGTATTTTAGAAAAGAAAATTAGGACAATTTTTCTCAAAGTGGAAAGTAGTGAAAATGCTCATCCCAGATAGAATGAGAGTTATAAAAAGAAGTGTTCCATGATGAGATTATCTCCACAAACGGACCTGTGCCCTGGCCTCAAAAATGGTATGGTTTGACAACGATGGACTATTTTCTGTGGGTGTGTTTGAAGTTGTTGGTGTATGCGGTCAAGCCAAGGGTGCAGTTCCTGAGACGTTTCCGTAGTAGCCATATATGCCCATTGACATATTATATATGGACTGCTAGTACCCAACTTCGCGTTGGTTCCAACATAAGCACTAGCCCTCTTGTTTCGTTTCGGAGAAATATGGAAACTTTGACTGTGTTTGAATTCACGAAAACCGTTGGTTTGTGATTTAAGTATTTTTTTAATAAATTGTGAAAAGTTGTACTGCATTATAAAGCAAAAACACAAAGTATTAATAAACACAAAACATGAACTCCAAATAAATTTAACATATTTATCTAGTTTATGGGTCAGTAAAGAAAAGTAATGGCTTTTTTCAAATTTTGTATTGAAATTTTGGTAGTGGCATCTGTTGGTACCAATGCGGCAACAATTTAAAATTTAACGTATTTTCGCAGTAACTCGTATATACGGCAATAGATGGCCTCAGTTTCTACGTAAAATAAGTATGATGGCGGATAATTGTTTCACATTGCTGTCCCTACGAAACACGTGGCGCTGGTTATGTTGGAACCAAATTGTCCGCAGACGTTGCATGAAAGTGACATTTCACTAGCAGTCCATAATTATATAATAATATGTCAATGCATATGCCTATCTTCGATTAAATGATCTACCAAATAAAAAACCTTTGACTCATTTGCTCACCTTGTGTGTGTTGAATATTTATTTGCAAATCCTACAACTCTTAAAAAAATATGAATTATAAGTTTATCAAGTAGTCCAAAGGTGTCGACTATTCTAGATGTAAAATGAGAAGTGACAAGCCGTATACTAAGGAAAACTTTGATTTAAGAAAAAGGAACCGAACGCTATACTTTTGATATAAAATCATCGGCTATTAACTCCTAATGAAGAAATGAATAACAAAAGGTGTAGTAATTCCAAACTTTTGAAATGAAATAGATCCTAACTCAGGGTGAAATATCTTCTAACCCAAAAATGAAATAAATCCTAACATTTAGGAGTTATTTCATAATGAAACAACTCCTTACACGACAAAATTAAAAAAAGTGCTACAGTGCAAAACATTTGTCTTTTTTAATTTTAGTGTCAGTACAGTTCGAATTTTAAACTTGGATGTTGTCGACTATGGATCTGCATACAGGGCATCTAATAAATTCATCCTCATCCGAATGTAGATTACTGAAGCATTCAGTCTGTTCTATCAGCGTCGGCGCGAACGACGCGAACGGGTCAACAAACTTCACGGGCTTTGAACATACACTATTTAAAACTTCGTCTTTGGCCTTGCAATACGTAATATTGTTTATTGCGAATTATTGTTTTTTTTATGTATATAGTTAAAAACAAAATGTAATTTTAAGAAAAATGAAATAACTCCGAACATTGAGGAAATAATTCCTAACAATACTGAGTGCAATAGCTCCTAATTAGGATTTATTTCATTCACATAATTGTAGGACTTATTACATGATGAAATAATTGCTTGCAATTTAACATGCAATAAGTCCTTACTTTGATGAAAATAAACCTAATACTTAGGAGTTTTTCATGGGTAATAACTACTAACTTTGTATGTAAGATTTAAGATTTCATTTCATTTTTTTTTTGCTAGGAATCGTGTTGTACATCGTTGAAACTATAGACAGTTTGGGAACTACTAAAAACAATAAATGACATATCGAAAATTAAATTTATGCTGTCATTGTTCTAAATATTGTTTTGATTGCTTTATTTCCAATCAAAATTCAAAAACAAAGTACATTTGCAATAAAAAATTATGCGAAGAGCAATTCTTTAATTGAGTTTCTATTTCTTTCTGCCAGCTCCTTCGTATGGTTATTGGAAATATAAGTATTTGCATTGCAGTTTCATTTTCCAACGCATAGTCATCGCTGGATTCGGATTCCACAAAATTGTTGTCCGTATTATGGTAGATTAGATTAGACAGATGTTCTTCAATGCCGCGCAAACATTAGCAAAAATAGGATCTTTGCTAGGGTAGTACTCGCTCTTCCTCTCTCCATTAAGATTCTCGATCGACCTGCTATGGTACGAATAGTCAAAAATACATGTAGGAAGACAACAGTGATTGGTTATATCTTTTCAATTTCCAATACATCTCTGAGTTGAATTTCTGGCCTAAGAATGAATTTCATTAAAATGTATCATAGCTGGGGCATTATCTCTGAGAGGGTACATTGTATCAACCGAAATTCCAAAGTCGTTACTAGTCAACCATTTGTGGCCACCTTTAGCTGGGACTTGCTTGAAAATAGTTTATAATATTTTAACTTTTTCCTTGGAAGTGACATAGGATCCGCTACATCTCCAATCCTCCTTCGCATTCGCAACAGTCCGATAAAATTTCTCCTCTTTCACCATTGAAAAACAACGAATTTGTAAAAAATGCAACATGAAAAGGCGAACTCGGATGGACGGCCTTCCAGCTATGATGTGCAAAGTGAATTTATCTCAATGCTGCAGTTGCAGCTACCTACCTCGAGGGACTTCCCCACACATTAACCACCACGACCACCACGGCCACGGCGATATTTACTTATGATTTTTATATTTTTAATTAAAAACGATTTAAAAAAAACTAAAAAATCAACCACGAAGTATACTCGTAAAACGATTAACAGCAATCGTTCAATCGTCATCGATATTGGACAGTTTAACAAGCTATTCAAAACATTATTTAAATCGCTCAAACGACGTCGTCCATATAATTCAAATATTTACGTATGTATGTGTTTTATGAAACAATACAATTGTCGAAACGACGTTGTCAGACGATTGTCGTCTTGTCTTGCTGCGTGAAATAAAAACTAGGACGGCTCTTACACTGCATTTGAGTTTGACGTGCGTATTTTGGTTATTTTCCTTTGGACTGTTATTCTGTAATGCGCGCGTTACTACATGAAGCCTATTTCTCATTTTGTAGTTTCGCGTGTTTTTGACAGCTATCTTTCATTTAGGCCGATGCCACATGAGCGTCGTTTTCCGCGGTCCCATTTGGTTGCGTGCCATAAGTATATAGAAAACCAATAGAACTGTACAGTACACACGAGCGCCCGCGACCAAAAAGGTGTCTAACGTTATGAGGATCCAGTTTATGTACATATATAAGTCCGAGTTCAATTGGACTTACGTGTTTAGACGATTTTTGAAGTTTTATTTTTTTTTAAGAAATGGCATCGCTATTATTTAAGCCTGAAAATTCGAAGATAATATCCTGTAAAATCGAAAAAAATATTTTAAATAGCCCGAATTAATAAATATCAATTTACCAATCGTAAACGCTGCCAAAGCTTTAAGTTTTGAACACTCCGTCGGTGCGCCGAATAAGAGATGTTGATGTGTGCTCTAAAGATTGAAAATACCATCTTCCGGATTATATTGCCGCAATTTGTTCTCCAATTGCAATAGTCCTCCCAAGGTCAAAAAGCCTTTCAAGAACGATCCAATTTCTTAACTCCATCCCCCACCACAAACGTTCCAATTTCTCAAATTACTTGTAACTGCAGAAAGAAAAAATAAAGAAATTAAATAAAATTCACCTGTCGTCGTCGCGTCTGCTATCATTATTTGTTAAAATATCACCGGCGACGTCATGGCTTCCACAGCTTCCAGTCATATCTGTCTGCAGTGATGATATATTATGAGTATACAATCTAACACTTGTCGTTATTCATTGGAATTATTGATAAGAAAGGAAGTAAAAAGGAGAACAGAACTGAATAGCCCGCAGGCAATCTACATTCAGCTCTCTCTGTGTGTGGTTGGTTTTTCTTTTCTTCATTTTTCTTTGATAATGTCCCTCTCCACCTGAACCGGCTCGAGATGGAATGATACGGCGAATCTACAAATGTAATTCAAAGTCAATTGAATATCGAACTCGAAAAACATATTTTCTATTCCACTTCTCTTTCTCTGACTACCTTTGGCATTCTCCATTCGGAGAAAACACGTATGGCAGGTAGATATGCCGTACAAAGAAATCCGTCCACTCGTGACGATTGTTAGCACAAGGGTTGATATTGTCACTTGCGTGGAGCAGTCACTTTCTATTTATTGAGCTTTAACAAATTGCTATAACAAACAATTTTGCCATGAAAAACATATCCACATACACAGGCTTGAGTTGCAGGATAATGGAGAATGGAGACTCTCTAACATAAGACGCTGAAATCGAAGGATTTGAATATTCCAAAGGAAGATCTGTATCTGCAGGTTAAGAGTGTGTTACAGATACAGTGTGCTGCGAAAGAAAATTCTGTTAAGACCAGAGACACAGGCAGATCGGCGTTGTGTTGGGAAACTCAGCTTACTCTGTGGGTGGCGTCTTTGATAACTGGAGAGTAGTTTATTTTTGATTTCTTCTTGTTTTTTCATGATTGTTTTTATTATTTCTTCAGCCGTATCACCATCTAACTGTCAGTGTTATGCCTTCGCAGTAGGTTTTGAAATTAAAATCTGAGATTGCTCGACTTATTTTTATTTCATGAGAAAAGTTTTTTTACTGATACATCATCCTTAATAGACTTTTTAAAGCTTCTTGTTCTTGTGGCTCTAATGTCACTTTGAAACACTAATAAGCTACAAGGACCAGGAAAGGTATTAGATATTGGTTCGTATTTTCTGTTGTTTATATTTGTATTGCTTGTATTTAATGGAAAATAAAACATCCAGTTCTTATATATCTGTAAATTTACTAAAATAAATATACATATTCTTAATTAATAATAATTTAAATTGTTTTTCGTTTCAGGTAAGTGTCTCTCACAAAATGTTCCATTGGTAAGTTTTCTCAAAATAAGGCTTAGAAGCGAACTCTAGCTATATCAATAGCCTAGGGTTCTTTCCTTGAAGCTATCATCAAAATAAAAATGGATGAGCTTAGAAGAACTAATATTGATGGTAGCTGTTCTATTCATAGTTAAGGCCTTTTAGGCTCATAGCCGCCACGTTTTATCTTTGCAGCAATCCCGTTTTGACACAAACAATAAAACAGTTGTAAAAACTTACTCAAACAAAAAATTGCATCCTCTTACCATTGACTAAACATGTACAGAAGTATAAGACACTGAATAATTTGTATTACATCCGTCGAACAGTCGGATAGAGTTTCGACTATTTATGATTCATTCGGCGAAGCACATTTACAAAACAGAGAACTAAGATCAGCAATGATGCCGTATGTGATTCAGTGTCTGACTATCTGCCATGCAAAACAAAATATAAGTTAGGTTAGGTTAGCGGTCTGATGAAAATGGTAGCATCCTCATCACACTTAGGGCCATGTGGACCCATTGTGATACCCACAGTGTGTTCCTGCCTATATTGTTAGTGTCTAGGTGCTAGGTCCCAACCAAGAGGAAAGTCTGGCAAATTCCAGCAGATCCGATGGTGATCCATCAGATAACTCATCGATATCTTCGACGAAGAATTTGCCAAGGGCTCTATTTCTCAGTTGGCAGAAGTTAGGGCAGTGACAGTGGAAGTGGGATGCGTCCTCATGAGCCTCTTCGTCACTGCATCCTCTGCAGATATCATCATCATTTAGTCGTAGTTTTTTCATGCGATATCTTAACATGTTGTTGCCAGTTAGCACTCCTATCAGCATTGACAGCGATTTCCTGGCTTTTGGTAGGAGTTTTCTTCTTCTCGCTTTGTTTATTCTGGCCACAGTCTTCTTGATACATCACAAGTGGTTACTGATTTCCACCTGTTATTTGAAGAAGCTTATCCATCCCATCTGCTTATTCGCTGTTCAGGGCTGAGACCTTTCTGGCTAATTCGCGCGGCCAGCAAAAAGTTATGTTGTGCTGTGTGCCAAGAATCTTAAGTTCTTCACGGCAACACTCAACAAGCTTAGATATTATTTGCTGTCAATGTAAATTGTGATATCCTCTCGCGATATCGCCGTCATTCACATCAATTGGGCAGCCCTTGTCACTGCTAGAGCCTCAGCTTGGAAAACGCTGCTATGGTCTGGGAGTCGTGTGGAGTTGCTTATTCTTAGATACTCAGAGAAACAGCCCACTTCTATGCATATGTCCATTTTTGACCCATCGGTGAAGATGGATTTAGCGTCCTTAGATATTTCGTCTTTCACCCACTGTTCTCTGCTTGGAAACGCCCATGAGAAGGGCTTATCGTTTATCGATATCCAAGTATGGGACAGTATACTCCGAATTGATTTTATCGTTAAGATAGTTGCCAAGTATCTTGGTGTGTCCATATGTGTTCGGTCTTCAGTGCTTTGACTGGCTAATTCTGAGAGCGCCTTTTTGTTGCGGTCTCTTGCGTATAGAGATCTATGGGCAGAAGGTTATGAATTGCTTCCCATTCCGGTATTGGCGTTATTTCCATCGCGCTGGATGTTCCAGTGTATGCTATTCTCTGCAGTTTGGTACTTTGCTCGTTTTGGAGGCACCGTGCCACATATAGGTATCCAACGTCGCCAATATAGATAGCCCAATTCAGCTACCTGAAACTCTAAACCCAGTAAGAAATTCCATCTAAGCCTGCCCTGAAGCACTTCCCTAGTAATAAAATTAAAATAAAAAAAAAAATGCAGTTATTTCCAAGCCTAACTGGAACATCGGAAAATGCAACAAAATGTATTATTCCTGTTTTCCCCTGGTACCGATTTTTTATTTGTTTGATCCACTGGATAGAAGCTAAAAAGTCGTGATTCTTTCCTGCGGAACATACTTTTCCATAAGTAACAATGGCAACCGCAAGAAAAGGAAGAAAAAAACAAACCATCCCTCATCATCGGTTCTCTATTCGAGATACTTTTATTCGGTAGAAAATTGTTTCCTCAAAAAAACAAATCCCTTCACCCCTGTGCGCGCTCCTTCGCACCGGGATGGCAGCTCCAATCTGCAAAAGCTCAATATTGGGCGACAACTTCAAGGATTCGGTGTCAATTTATCGACAGCATAATATTTGGGGAAAATTGCACGCCAAGTGAAACAATTTTCTGACACCGCATGCCTTCAGCCTCCTCCACCCACCCAAACCCACTTCGAATAAACAAAATCACATCACCCAAAGATTTCGAATAGAATTTGAATTTTCAATAGCGAATCGGCTATAAATGGGACGAACGATGACGACGACAATGCCAAGGATGAAAGGAAAGCGAAAATCGAAAAGGATCTGTGCTGCCTGTACATCCTTCCATTCAGTCATCAACAGAGGAGGGCGGCTACTGGTGGATACGTATATCGATAGTGATTGTCACATCCGAGCGAAATTTTTATGTAGCCGCTAAGTGATTGATATGCGTATGTTTTTTTTTTCTTTCGTGGAGGGGGTGGATTTTGGAGGGTGTCAGCCGAGCATACATACACTCAATATGCTCCTGTGATACATGCGATCTGTGTTGTGTCAGTAGTGCTCCCGCTGCTGCCTTTGAGGTGATTCAATTGCGTTTACGTAAATAAGTGAAAGAGCACTTGGGGACTTATTCTTCGCTTGCTTTGAGTAAATTCATTTATAGATTTTGATGAAGCGAATGGATGCACGAATGGTTTTTTCGTGTGTGTTGGTACGGTTCCATGGGGGTGATCATTTGGGGTGTGACTTAAGTGTCAGGTTGGCGGGAGTGACTTAAGTGATTTATGTGTTGTAATGTTGTTTCCTTAGTCGCCCCCGCCTGCCTGCGTGCCTAACGCCATTGTGTGGCATGAAATTGAATTGACCTCGAAAATTCAATAGACATGAATATGTGTGTGTGCGTACACGACAATTATTTGTGCTGGTATTTAAATGGAAATTTTCTCGTCGACGGGAAAAAGGACTTGAGATTTTCCGCAATTTGAATGGAGTGCCTCTAAGGGAATTTTTTCATTTTTTTTTTTTTTTTTGGGATAGATAAAGCTTACCCTGCGGTGCCGGATCATTAAATGGAAGTGGTGTTGAATGGCGTACGCATTTTTTCTTCAGTGATATTAAAATTGATGAAATATTTTGTGTCGGAATGTCAAGGCATCGATATGGGGCTTCATGAGCCATGAAATCGTATACATAAATCATAAATAACGGCCGGAATAATGCCTGAGATGACAATTTCACTCAATTTCGCTTCTGAGATGTTGGATGGGAAATTGTTTATCCGGGAAATAAAAGCGCGGAATGTTGGGTTATTTTTTTTTCACTCGTGTCTACGATTAAGAATTTAATGTTAATCTGTATGATGAATGGCAAGCATCTGTGGCTATTTATGATTTATTCATTGTTGAATGGCGGCACTGATTCGCGATAGGATATAACTGTGGGATCAGATGGGGATCGTGTATAAGTTAATGTGCTATGAATTTTAATATCAATGACGGAATAATATACATACATTGTATATGAAAAGGCGGAAGCAAAGATTACACCTATTTATTGAAATTCTGTGATCGAAAGGGCGACAGTTACATGCACTAAATATACATGAAAATCTTTTTACTGTCACACGTGCCATCTTTTAGTCAATACTGAATAAAAACGATTCGAATTTGTACTTATTATTTAAACATTTCATTTTAAATTTCGTGATATTAACACGAAGTTGACAAAATTTGACAGCTGTCAAGTAAATTCATTAAAATGTAAGAAAATGGAACGTAATATGTAAAATAATGCAGATAATTATTGAGAATTGTAAAGCAAAGTTACAACCGTTACAATACGCTTTCGTCTCGGATAAGAAACTATCTCGTCGCTCACAACATTTCGAGGCGAGCTCGGATAGACGCCCTTTCAGTTTGGATGCTCCAAGTGAACTTAACTCAATGCACCTAACTCATCCACCGAGCACGAGCAGTAGGTGCAGGCTAACTGACCTGCCTATTTCTATCTATTATTCAGAGATCAGGAGGGATTCCCCATTCTCTGTGGCAAGTTTTAAATGTAGTTCTCTTTGGCCAGTGTACAGTCTCTACAAACAAAGAAACAGCAGGACTTTATGAACCCTTTCTCTATGATTCATGTAACAAAAATAATCTTAGTTGGTTGAACCATAAAACACAAAACCAATTTAAGTCAATCAAGGTCGGTAATGAGCTCACCGAGACCTTCGATATCAAAAAAGGATTCAGACAAGGTGACGCGCTGTCGTGCGACTTCTTTAACATCATACTTGAAAGAATTGTTCAAAACTCATAAACCAACACACAAGGAACGATCTTTCAAAAGCCCATTCAACTACTTGCATACGCCGACGATATTGGCATCATTGGTAGAATATAGCGAGCTGTCAACGGTGCGTTTGCCAGCATAGAAATAGAAGCGGCTAAAATGGTTTAGTGGTAAACGAGGGCAAAACAAAGTATATGCTGTCAACGAAAAGGGACACTTAGGCTGTGGTCACGTCTCACGCTAGTAAGCGAGTACGCTTGTTGACGCGTTTACGCTAGTAAATCAAATAGTACGGCTACTGAATGTGTTGGTCACGTTTCACGCTTGAAGCTTGTACGCTTGTAGGAGTGCTCGCGCTAATAAGCTTGTAGATCAAAATCATTTGATATTTAAGCTTACAAGCGCGAACGTTGTTCTTTGGTTTATTAAATTACTGAAGGCGTTTCCGAAACAAATAACGATTTTTTTTTTACTATAGGTACTTAACAGTCTTTAGTAAGAACACATACATATATTTGGTATCAAAATGGACAAGCCTTGACAAACTTAAAAAAAAAAAAATAAAAAAAAAAACTAAAAGTAACCATTTATTTTTTTAGTAAAAAAAAAAATAATCTCAGTTTGTTTTATGGATGTTATGCTAAAATCGATTTTATGTTAACCGCAAATGCCTGTGCACATTACATATGAACATTATGTTGAATTTTGAGCAAAGAATTTTTTATTTTTGAATTATGAGCTTCCAAAGACGGTTCAGGATGCTCTTCGCTGGTGGTAAGCACATCTTTACCTCGACGCGTGAGACCTAATATGTCCGATAGCACATACATACTAGTGTTGTATCGCCTTGCGTATTATTTTCCATGTCCTCTTTCTCCAGATTATCTTCTTTCTCACTACCAGAAGAATCATCTACTCTACAGCATTCAGGTCGTCTTTCCCAAGTTACAAACTGTGCACTCAATGATAATAGTATACAAAAGAAACACCAGACTCAAAATAAACAAAACTAGCGTGAAATTGTTTTTAGCTATTAACTGCTACTGTCAGTGGTAAGATCCCAGCAGTAACATATAATCCCTTTTGTTTTAAGATAGGTACTTTCTGTAAAAAAACAGTAATTCACTTTTCGAAAGAGCCAGTATCAAAGTTATTTTAAATCTGGTACACCAACCGCACAATACCCCGTTCAAATGACTACTAGTTATAGCTTTTGTCGCCTACACTCGTGGAGACATGGAGACGTGGAGACTATAAGCGTACAAGCGTACACGCGCGAACAAGCTCAAAACGCTTAAATGCGTGAGACGTGACCACTAAAAGCGTACAAGCGTACACTCGCGAACAAGCGCGAACAAGCTCAAAACGCTTAAACGCTTACAAGCGTGAGACGTGACCACAGCCTTAGCATAGACGAATTCGACAGAACGTCAAAAAAGACAGCTACAACTTTGAGGTGGTAAAGGACTTTGTCTCCTCGGCTCTGCTATAACATTACAAAATGACATCTCGTCGGAAATCAAACGAACGATTACTCTTGCCAATCGCTGTTTCTTTGGTCTTAGAAGGCAATTGAGTTATACTCTATATTAGACCCATATCATCCCAGTCTTGCCATATGGAGCTGAAGAATGGAAAGTTCTCTTTTAAGTAATTTGAACTTTAGATCTTCAAACCTCCTCCACTTTATTGCCGGTTAAGTCAATATGGATCCATCTTTCAAAACAGCTTTCAAAATCGCCTTTTTGCAGCTTTCTGATCTTCTCATTCAACTTGAGAGTTTTCCCTCCAATTTTATTTTTATTTTCGGAAAAAGCCAATAATTACGAGGTGCTAGATCTGGGGAATAAGGTGCTGGACGAATCTCATAGATACCAGAAAGCTCAAGAAAGCTGTTGGTTCTTTCGGCAGTGTGAAAAGGAGCATTGTCGTG
This sequence comes from Brachyopa scutellaris, assembly GCA_949775065.1. Classification (NCBI taxonomy): domain Eukaryota; kingdom Metazoa; phylum Arthropoda; class Insecta; order Diptera; family Syrphidae; genus Brachyopa; species Brachyopa scutellaris. Next base: position 97,977,433 of record OX459114.1, on the reverse strand, counting down.
GTACAAAAAGTAGCGATGAAGTTTTTTTTTTTTTGGTTACCTAACAAATTTTGAAACACTTGTTACTGTTTAACCAGTTTTTAGCGGGATGACGGCGACCACTTTCGCTCTGGTAAGGTAAATCAACATCAGGACTTGTGCTTTGAATTTTGTTGTTTGGCCTTTATGTTGGGTTTAGTAACTGGGTTCACTTCGGCAACCCTGTTTGCAGCGATTGCTAGTGTTTAACTTCGCTCTTTATAGTTTTTAACTTAAACATTATACCCCTTAGCCTTCAAGTTTCAATTTGTGCAGTGTTCGATAATTTAAGAATTTCTCTCCTTATCGTAGTAATTTCGCAAGTTGTTCTTTATTTTTTAATTAAGAAATTAAGAAAGGAAAAATAAATATCAAGTTTCTGAACAATAATCAGAAGAACTTTTGAGTGATTTCTCTTTAACCAGCATTGAGTGCCGAATACGTCTGTTTCATCTAATCTCGGCCGTTATATCAGACTTTCGACTCATTTCCCCCGGTGAGTCTACTTTTAGTGCATGTTCTGCCTTTATAGAAGCAATCGAGACTATACATTATCGTTATCTCTTTTACACTTCTTCATCTGCATCGACCGCATCGTTGAGTGATAACATCGGAAATTTCTCCTCCTTCTGTCAACTGCGGACTACAACATCAGAAACTACATTGGTGATCTCACTTCCTCTTACGTGTGAGTACAATATTTAGTACATGTTCTGCCGTTTTAGCAAAGTGATTCTACTCATTTGCATTCGTACAATTTTTTTTTACTCATTGCATGTTGCAACCATCATCTATCCAATACTACAACCATCATATTCTAATACTGCAACCAGCTAATCATGAGTGACTTGGAATGCTATATATGCAAAAAAACAGCAAATGATGTTAAACTTTCTTGCGCAATTTGCCATGTTAGTGTGCATGCCAAATGTATTAATATTAAAGGGAAAGATATTGATAAAATTGTCTCAACACCTGGCCTCTGCTTCTACTGCGATAAACATCGATTCCAACATGTTAGGTTTCGCAACAATATTTCTGACAAAATTTCTGTCACTTCTGGAGTTCCCCAAGGCAGTCATATCGGACCCCTGCTTTTCATCTCGTTTGTAAATGATATTGTAAAATTTCTCCCGGAATGCTCCTTGTTAATGTTTGCAGATGACTTCAAGATTTATACGTCGGGCAGTGAGCCGCATTGTTTTCACCTCTTAAACTCTCATCTTCAAAAGTTTAACCTGTGGTGCTCTAAAAACTATCTCTCTTTAAATGTTAGTAAATGTTCCGTCATTAGCTTTGCTCGTTGTAGATCTCCTCTCATGAATACATATTCTTTTGATGGTGTAGTCATTTCTCGTGTTAATGTAATCAAAGATTTGGGTGTGTTATTAGATACTAAGCTATCTTTCAACAATCACGTTGATTGCATCACAAACAAGGCGAACAGAACATGGGGAATGCTTAGGCGCTATGCTTATGAGTTTTCTAACGTGTATGTCTTTAAATCGTTATATGTTGCATTTGTGCGCTCCATATTAGAATACGCCTCAATTATCTGGTATCCATATTATAGAGTTCATATATCTAGAATTGAATCAATTCAAAAAAGATTCCTTAGGTTCGCTCTTAGGGGACTTCCTTGGCAGAACTCATATCACTTACCTCCTTATTTATCCAGGTTAAAATTAATTAATTTAGAATCACTGGAGGTGAGGAGAACGGTGGCACGAGTTGTTTTTATTCATAGGGTTTTAATAGGTGAGATTGAGTCTACAGAAATTCTTGACCTTCTCAACTTAAACGTTCCCTCAGTCAATCTTCGAAGCTCTAGATTCTTTAGAGTAGCACACTCTCGTACAAACTACGGTCGTTCTTCCTCAATTAATGGATTGATGATTTCGTATAATGTAAATGTCCATTTAATTGACTTTAACCTATCGATTTCATCAATAAAAAGAATATTACTTGATGGTCTTCAGTCATAATTATTTGCCCTGTTTTTAACTTTATTTTTCATATACATGTATATTTATAAATTTTTGTATTTTTGTTTTCTGCTTCTGTCTATGAAAGTGTAATCTTTGGTGACAAATAAATAAATAAATAAATAAGTTCTATACCATGGATTGATTTTCGGTTTCTCGGTTGTACTGTGAACACCTAGATTCATCACCACCTACAATTTTATTCAAGCGGGTCAGGCTCTCAATTTTCCGCCTCTTTGAAAAAAAAAACTGGACAAACTGTTTTTGAGCCTGTTTTGGGTCTTCTTTCAAAATTCTTGAAACCCAGCGAGCTGATTTCTTCAAATTTTTTAGTTGATGATTATTCATGATACGGCCATGGTATTCAAGCTCGGTTCATCAGCTATCACTTCCTGTGTTGTTCTTGTATGTTCGTCAAGCTTAGCCTTCACCAGAACCACATTTATATCGTCAGTCGAGGATTTTGGCCGACATTCATGAGATTCTTTCTCCGCATTAAAAGGACCAGTCTGGAATCTTCTAAACTACTTTGAAACAGTAACGAGAGATGCTACATTAATTCCATATGCATGTTTGGTATTCGTGCAAAATTTTCACTGACGTGAGCAGACGTCGAAATCCAAAGAGATCCTTTGTTGGCTGTAGAATTTCAACGGGCATAACGTCACTAACTCCATTTTTTCATATTCATTACTCAGCTAACTTAGTCCCCCTACGTATTTAATTAGATGTGAGATTAATTTGTGGTCTCAGATCCACCAACAAAAAGTTTCCATTCGCCCTCCATATGCCATTTTCATCAAATTTTCTCCACTAATCTACGGATATTATTACACAAGAATAGCATTTTAGTACAAGGATACATGAAAATCATTCATCCTCATCCCGTAAGTTATTAAATAATATTATGACTTCGGGGGAGTAAATATAAAAACTTTTCGATATCAATCTCGATAAATCGATGACGAAATAGTAGAATCTTTCTATTTTTCATCTCAGTTAATGTCACTTTCGAGATTCGAATTCAAAAACTTAACTCGTTGCGAATAAAATTGTAATAAAATTGCCAAGGACATACTTTCGCATATGAATGATATTAATTTGGCTGTACACGTGCGTGTCCGAAATTCTCTATATGACAAGATTATCTTAATATTAAATCATTTTACTGAACATATTAATAAACCATGAACCGTAAAATCTGGACACGATACATTTGAGTGCTCACATTACGAATGGCCAGCCTAAGGGTCATCTGACATCTCTTCATGTGTGTATGAACTACGAGGTGTTCATTCGGATTCTCAATTTCATTGAAAAGATGGATATTCCAATCGTAGATACACACACACACGTAACTACGTAATTGAAGATGGCACTGTTTCATGGAGTGTAATTAAATAAATTGATTATATTTAATGGGTTATCTTTCATGTTCCCTCTTGTATTTGATTTGATTCACTTGAACTTGAGAGTAAATCGAATATGCGATAGCTCTTGGAATTATAACCTCGATTCGAAGGAATGAAGTAGATACTCCTAGTTGATGATGATTCCGCTAATATCGTGAAAAGATTTGTAACTGTGCCAAGAAATTGAACTGTGCTCCTCCTCCTTCATAAGAGTATACTCAGAAATATTAAACTTCTCAATAAGATAATGGTATTCAGAAAAAACCGAAAGCGAAACTGACCCTTCCACAAGGTGATTGTAAAATTTATCGAAAAATCGTTTCACAAAATTTGGGCTTTTTCCTCTTCCCCTCTTTTGGGTGAAATAAACATTTCTAGTTTTTCCACTTGTACACAATACACCTTGGTACTCACAGAAACGAAGCAACATGCTCCCTTTTTCTCACATATAATTAACTGGGTGCGACAGTCAGACCTAATTTGAACTTTGAAGGTAGACATTTAATCGTAAAGTAGAGAGACATAATCATTTTTTAAGTGTTTAAGGACACACCTACATAATACGTATTTTCGTTTATGTAGAAATAATTTTTGTAACGAATCATTAACCTTATTTATGATATTAATAAAAAAATTGAGTTGATTCATCAAAAGGTGTATGAGCCCCAGTAAAGCTATTCTTATCCATTTTACCCGAAAAAGAATTCTGAGTCTAGATTAGATATCTCTAAACAACACCATAATTAAATATTAAAAAAAGAACTCGCACGTAAATAACAAAATAACCAAAGCTACAAAAGCCATGTGGGTTTGTAGTCGTATGTACGGTAAGACCTGGGGAATAACCTCCAAGGTCACATGTTGATGATACAATGATGATACGATCTGTAACCAAATACTCATCAATAGTATGGTGGAGCAAAACTAAGAAGAAATACACCACACCAAAGCTTCAAAAGCTACAAGGACTGGCATGCCTCGGCACTACAGGCGCTATGCGCACTTGCACCACAGCTGCTTTAGAAGCACTCATTGTCCTAACTCCTAACGCCACTCCACAGCCAGACTATTGCAAACAGGTGGGACAAACTACATAGATCACACAGATAAAGTAAATCTTATCTCCGAAATCCCAGAGCTTGATATGATCTACGCGGTAAATGACCGCTTACCTAAAAAACTTTATGCTTCGACAGAAGGTTCAATACAGTGATCCCAAGCTATAAAGCATGGAATTATAAAAGTCCTACTTCAGACCTAAAAGGTAACAACGGATGGAACGAAGATGAATACCGGGGTGGGTGCTGGTATATTTGGACCAAACACTAGAATATCAATGCCAATGGGACAGAGCCGCAGTGTATTTCAAGCTGAAGTTCATGCCGTTCAAGTGTGTGCCAATATCATCCTCAAATCTGGAATAAAAGGTGTCCTCATACATAAGCCCATGGTCGAGCAGCTACAAGAGCACTATGCTCAAACCTGATTGACTCCAAATCAGTCCTGAACTGCATCAATACTCTCCAAGACCTCTCTCATAGAGACAAAGTCAATATTTGGTGGGTGCCCGGACATAAGAGTATTGATGGAAACGAAAAACTGGCTAGAAGAGGTTGAATCCTACATCGGCCCTGAGCCGTTCTGCAGCATTTCTAATTCAGCCATTAACTTAAAAATCAAAAGTTGGGAGAACAACTCGTGTGTCTCCATCGAAGTGCCATTAAACCCTCAAACAGAGCATTGCCATGTTCGATATCACCTGAACAAAATAGGTCTCATTCAGGAAACTTAATGTCGTTTCTGCAAGGAAGACGACGAAACTGCGGAACATATTGTATGTGACTGCATATGCACTATGTGCCCTTAGGAGACAACACTTCTACAGAGAAATCCTAGCTCCCATGGAAATCCGCAAGGTCTTCACCAGTGAGATCCTGAACTTCATCAAAAAAGTTGAATCTCTTATTGTTCCCTAAACTGACTGTGTGGTACAGTAGATCTTTCAGGTCGCAGTGCCCTCCACAACTGGTGGGTCAGAACCATTAAAAAAAAAATTAACTTGGGAAAGTAGGACTGTTTACAAATATATTCCTTTTCCACCACGCTTCGGCTCTATATCTGCATTATCTGCTCGAATTCGGTCCTTGAGCTTTGCAAATATTTATACCTTATTTGTGTAAATCTTAAAATTTCAAAAAGAATAATTGAGAAACCTTAAATTGCTCGATTCGGCTCTATAATGACACCATCTCCAGGTCACCGGAAGCCAGATAAACTGGTTACCCTTCAGGGCGACTTAATCGCTCCTCGTTCACCAAACAGTGACTTCTTGGTAGATAAATAGACGTTTTTTGAATCTGTTTTGGATATATTGTCAGCACCCCAAATGGGACAATTTAAGTGCCGACTGACGTAGCCATTCAGTGCTGCGTTAATTAAAGCAATTTTAATGCAATAATCACTATCCGCGTCATTGGTCTCTGGAGGCAATTTAACAAATGTTCGACGTTGTGAACAAGCCTCGTGAGGGTTGTTGTTGCGTTACTGGACAGAGGACACTTGTATCTCTAAACGAAGTTATTTTTTGTTAATGTTCGTTATGTACTTTGCGTTTTTTTATTTTATCATTCATAACCTGGTCGCAAACGGGAAATGATTTAGTTCAAGAGCCCTTTGCAAGTTTCTTAGCATTTTTGAACATATTTCTCATTTGTAGTGAAATTTCTTATGGCTCGTTGAGCAGTAATTCCAAACTCTTTTAATGGTTATTGTTTCAGCTAATATTTGGGGAAATTTCAAGGAGCAACCATTGCATACTTTAAGGAGTTAGCACCATCACGCTAAAGATATTTACATACCAACTACAAGTTTAGAAGATTAGCTCGTTCGTTTTTTAGTGTTTCGATCCCAATTGGCAATATTTCTGGAATGATTTAAAATGTAAATCCTTCACCTCGTGTTGAATCGCCCTTTGTAATGTCGGCTGCACGACTGCCCTTCAAATACACAGTGTCTCGGGTTAAACGGTCAATTAGTTTTGGGTCTTATCACCTGAATCGTTACGAGGTCTGGAAGTGTCATCACTTTTATTGCTCATCTATACGGTTGCCTGAAAAGTCTTCCAATCAAACTGACCACTTAATTTTACTGAGAAATCGAAAAAAAAGGGGAAAAATGCGCGTATTCACATTCAAGTGCTCACTTAATAACACACAATGAGTGTATACCACAGAATGAGCAAATATTCCCATTTCATCGACAACAAATCATTTCGCGGCCATTGCAAGAAATTCCAGAATTTGAATAAATTTCAAACTGGATAGCACCAAAGACACTAATGTGATTGCCGGCAGCTTGAAGCTATACTCCCACTCAAATCCCTATTCAAATATGTTCTTTATTTTTATCTAAAACACTTCAACAATCTGTCAGCGAATAAATTAGATTTCCCTAGAAATTTATTGTCCTTGCACTTTCTTTAGCCCCGATTGTAGCCGTTTCGAAGTCCCTAACGTTCATGTTATCGATACACTTTGATCAAGAGTAAAGTTAACATAAACATATATACAGCAATTCATCGTGTCCTGTGCTCCCCGAATAAATAATGGAAACAACTTCGTCGTATGTTATTGCTGATAAAAATGTATGGATGTTTTTGTTCTTAATTTATAGATTGAGATTGTCCTTTTTTTTTTAATTTATCTTTTATGTTCATAATGAGTAAAGTTTTCATTTACATTCCTGCCCGCGCACTTTTGGGGTGCCATCTATTAGAAAACTCCCGAACTACCTTTAATCAGCACAGATATTACCACTTTAAATTGCGTCAAAAATGTTAAGAAAGATCTTTTAAATATTTCACTTCATCTTCCAAAAAAATTGTTATTTACGAAACCAATACTTGCCCCTTAAAGGTGTAAGAAAATCAGTGAAAATTGCATTTCGCCCCCATATGCTTTGAATTCGTTGCTGTTCAACGAATTTGAAAAGTATTTTATCATTGCACAAGGAAGGACCTTAGTTGTTTTGCATACCAAACCAACTGCATTGTTCTGTTTATTTCCAGCTTCACAGACAACGAACGCATATGCGAGCATACGAATCTGCTAACCCTCAAAGAACGTATGCAAATTATTTGCAACTTATTGAACAATCGAAATTTAAAATGAGCTCGACAAATTCACATCTTTATTTGTGTGTATGTAAGTTGAAACTGAAAGAGTCGTTTTAGAGGGAAATCCCCATTCTTTGTCACACGTACTGTATGCATTCGTACTCAGATTTTGCATTTTAAAAGCCATAGTCAACGCTTTCTTGGATTTCGAAATTGGAAAAATATATTTACTTGCATCTTTTCTTTTATTTTGAATTCAAAAATATTGGAGAACAGGCATCCCTTCTTTTATACTCTTATACGGTGATAGTTTTATGTATCTATAGGTATCTTGACGTGAGCGTCAAAGCATCAGAGTTGATTAACAGTCAAACTTGGATAACTCGAACCATCACTTGCCAGAAAAAAAAATTCCAACTATCAAGACTTCAAGTTATTAAGTAAAATACAAAATTGATAAATATGTAATTTATCATCAGAGATAATGGCGCAAATTCATAGTCAGATAAAGCCGACATTAAATGAATTTATTCAGCTACATAACCTAAAATCTAATTTTTGCTATTTATAGTCACCTTAAAGTATGTACAGTCGACTCTCCCTAAGTCAAATTTTCACGGGATACCAAGATTTGATATTTTTGTTTTAAAACGTCTGTTTAATAAAAAAAAAAGGTTAATGTACTTATAAACAATAAACAAAACTTTTGACCACACAGTTTACTTCGCAATCATTCATGTAACTTACTTTTTTTTTAAAATTTATCTTGCTACAAACATGCACATAAAGACTGCATCAGCTCCGTTAAACTGCCTGGAATCAATTGATTTTGAAATCCCAGCTGGAATCTTACTAAAACAAGTTCTTTTTATATGCATATATACGCAGATAGATCCATTGAAAAACCTGTTTTGAATGCAACCAACAACACAAAGAAAAGGATACCAATGTTTTTTTTTTGTTTTTGCGTTGTAACTTTTTAAAAAACTGTTACACCGTTTATAAGGAGAGTTGAGTGGTCGAGTTGAAACTCAGCTGAGATTTCAACCTAGGTATTTCAACACACCGAGTTGAATAGTTGAATAGTTGAAATTCTCAAACGAGGTTGAACTGACAGATATCTTAACACACTTTAACCACAATCACAGACACGCAATCAAAACAAAATGATTTCCCACTCCAAACAAAGGCACAAAAAAAAAACACAAACATAGAGATCACACACACACTGAGACAACTTGTCAGTTCAACCACTCAACCCAGGTGTACATGCATTTTTTCAGCCCGACCGAGTTCTCACAGCTCAGCCGAGTCCAGTCAAACCAGCTTCTTCTCAGCTCGCGTTTATATGCATCTCAACCTAGGTTGAAGCTGGCTTCAACTCTCCTTATAAACGGTGGATGTATCTTTGTGTGGAGGTACCAATAATATGAACAGGAAGAAACACGACGGCTGACGATGATGGCACACATATTTAGGATATTGAAGTCTGTAGGTACTTGATGGTTGTTAGTTATATACTCAAATACGAATTCCGAAGGGGTATTGGCTTTTATTTTGTTTTGTGCTGAACAAAATTCGACTTAAGGGGTGAAAAAAGATGCCAATAATCGAGAGAATGTGTTCGAGTTAGAGAGAGTGACGACTTAGAGGGAATTCGACTAAAGGAATGGTTTTCGTATGGAAAATTGAAGGGAATGATAAAATATGGCGAAAAACGTTGAGTTAGAGAGGATTTCGACTTAGAGAGAGTTCGACTTAGGGAGAGTTTACTGTATATAGGACTGCTGACGCCGTATATTTATTTATTTTTAAACTTATAGCCGGCTCGAAATTTGAACTAAGCCTAACGTCACTTTAAATAACTAGAGTCGGCTCTATATCTCTCACATAAAATTTTGACGTTTAGGGTTGTTCACTTAACATAAACGTACCAAAGTCGATACTAACTAATTCAAAGGCCAACATGTGTTTATGAATAACGAAAAGTTATAGTTGGTATCGCCCAATATACCAACCTAGTAATGTGGGCTCTAACCCCTACTAACAAGAAATTCGAAAATTCGACAAACGAAATCACGATTTTCTATACGAATGTATACTAGGTCATAGGAACATACAAACACAGTGCTCCCGAAAGCGATGCATTTTAAAACGAACTTGTAAGAACACGCAGAATTTGGGTATTCCCCTTCAGAATTCGACCTATCGATGGTGACACCAAATAATCTCTTCGAGTTATCAAGACATTCGAGTTATAGAAGTTCGAGTTATCAAATAAAAATTACGTGTAAATTTCAGTCTTGGCGCTATTGCCAACCATTTTCATTCGAGTTATTAAATATTCCAGTCATCGAAGTTCGACTTATCGAAGTTCGGCTGGATTTGCTCCTTGTCTTTAGGGTCTAGAAATTCTTTTCTAGAAATTCTTCGGTTTTTAAGGTCCATAGATATACGTACTGTTTCATAATTGTTTAATTGATTTTGGCGCACATATAAAAAAAAATAGTCAGCGAAACTCTAAATTTCTCAAAATTGCAATAATCTTGTTTCCCGAATTATGTTTTGATTTTTTGAATATTTTCTCAAAATCCTTTCTAATGGAAATGGTTGGTGGAATCCAATTTCGAGCGATTGTTAATTACCTGAACTGAAGGAACGAATTGGACCGGTCTTAAACTTCATCATTTATGTGGAATAAGTCGTTCGCAGAAGAGGAACCACCACTCGTTCTCCCATACTTCCGTCGTGCTTAAGTTGCGGCCTTGCCTGACTTGAGCTTTTCGAGTGAAGCTTCTACTTTCTTCAGGGTGAATGGACTTGAAAACTCTGCTAGTGGGTGGATCCATCTTATATTGGCGTCCAGGTCTTTTGAGTAGCTGTCCCAGGAGGCTTTGGCGAAATTCCATCTAGGTTGGGTACGGATTTAACAAAGGGTATTTGAACGCCTATATCAATGACAATCGGTCCATGCTGGCTATGGGGAAGGTTCGCGACGTCTTGATGACTGGTTTGAAGAGGTCTTAGGTCGCGGTTGCTGCTCACAAATGTGAGATCTGGGTACACTGGTACTGAGCCGGTGTAGTCTTTACTAGGGCGCCATTTGTGCATTTGATGTCTACTCAGTGATAGATAAGCTTTTGAACTACCTCGAGTATGCTAATGGGCTGTATTACGGCCCGCAAGGAGCCACCGGTGATTTTTGCATTCTAATAATAAAAGTGGCTCAGATACATCGCGTCTTTAGACACCCATCACAGGGCTTTATTGATTCCCAGCATCCAAGTGGAAAATGACATGAAAGATGGAGCATCTATCTTTATGGTGATTCATTATCGAGTACAAGGGAATTGTACTACAAGTTTTTTTAAAGGCTGTGGTTCGGGAGTGGAGTAACCCAATATAATGAAAAAAACATTTTGTAAATTGGTTTTATTTATTTACGTAAAAAAATCTAATGCAGTTTTTTTGGCAATACGTTCTATAAGTAAACAATATAAATTACAATAAAAGACAACGAAAACATCTTTAACCATTTAAAAGGAAAATAACATCCCTGAAGGGTACAAATGTAATTCCTTTGAATCACTCTTAGCTAAACGAGGCATCGTTTCCCATTCGTTTTTAATGGGACAATACTCTTTAAAACAACCTCCCTTATATGTTATAAAGCTACCATAAGAAAGTGCCACATCCGTGCAAAACGATTCGTCCATACAATTTACTTTTTTAAAAGTTTTAGCAGTATTGGTTTTGAAATTAAACAATCTAAGTGCCGTTTTCGCAATGAGACACTGGTAATCAACTTCATTTACAGAAATATTTTTCATGTCACATATGTGCAATGGGAAACGAGCACCGTTATTGGACCACGTTTTCGTCGTTGGATTGTGGAGATCAAATAGAGTTTCAGCATTTTTATATTCAGCAACAACTAATGCTGATTTCGTAACACCCACGCAAAAATTGCATTGTGAATATCTCATTGGAAGTGTATTTTCCCATTTTCCAATAAGTGGGTCCCATACCTCAATAGAATCCAATATATCACCTGCGTTATTTTTGCCACCAACTACGTACAATTGACCATCTAATGTTGCCATCTGACACCCACTTCTGCCCGTCAACAATGGAGGCAGTTGCGTCCAATGAAATGTCTTCAGATCCAAGCAATCAACGCGATTCGTAGCTTCTCTGTTTCCCATAATTCCGCCGGCTATAATTACCTTCTCTTCGAATACGCAGTTTCCGAAATGTGAACGTGCCTCTGGAAGACTCGGACACTCTGTATAAAACCACTCTTTCAAAGAAGACAAATAGAATGCAACCCTTAAGTTACGTCCGGCGATGTCAAATCCATCGATAGCAATGAGAGCGTCGTTTAAGGTCCTTCGCTTGATCTGCTGCTCTGGCCTTGATGACCGCAATTCTGGCAAACAATACAATTTGTATGACTTGAGAATTAGTTCCCTGCATGAACTGGACTTGATAGCTGGTTCCACGACACTGGCAAGAAACTTTGACGGCATCATGGTCAAGCGCAGATGCCAAAAAAGCTGTTCAAAGAATTTCTGCCGTTGCCTATGATCATGGTTCACCCATGACAAAATCGTATGAAATACTTCCTCTTCAGAGTACACTTGTAGGTTGTCATTGGAAATCAGTTTGCTCAACTGATCAACGTTCAGTGAAAAGAATTCCTTTTTACGGCGCAACTCCATGAAGTGTTTTAAAGCAAATTCAAAAGCGAAGTCCCACAGCTGTGTCATTTCCAAATGCTCTGCAAGAAGTAAAATATCGATGACGTTACACGTATTAATCTCCTTTTGTAAGTAATCTGAACATGCCCCTTCCAATGACTTTATTTGCAGTAGATGAGCAGCTCTAAGGATATTTTCCACTGTGTCGCCTTCAAGTTGAATCGTATTCGAGTACATGTAATTGATGACCCTATGTAAAGTTTTGCCATCGATGTTCTCGAGTTTCACCTCTTTGGTTGCAGCTTCTTTCAATGAGCTCGTAAACATTGCTGAAAAGTACTCACTCCGCGCAGCTAGAATCAAACGATGGGCATTGATTTGGATCTCCCCATTCGCAGCGGTAATTGTGATATCACAAATGTTTCCATCGACAAGGAATTCTTGTAGTTTTTTGATTAAATCGGAATTGCCATTGTCGTTGGTGAAAAATTCGACTTTTTCCGAGTTGATTTCGAGTTTCATATTTGTGGTTTTACAGGTGGATAGCAGTAGAGATATGTACGAATTGTAACTGCTGACCTTGATCGTTAAATTTCCAATTTGATAGGGTTGACTTTATCTGCAAAGAAAAAATAACAAAATATTAGTTACTTATAAGAAGCTACGACTACGGCTATACTCTGAACATCATCGTTGCGTTTCGTCTTGTTTCGTACTTTTTAGTAAGTAGTTTCCCTCAGTCAGGTTTTAGTTTTTTTTTAACTTAGTTCTTTATTTACAACTTTTTAGTTTCACGAAATACGTAGAGTGTAAGTAGGTAAGCAATGCAGTGTTCTACTTTGCAAACCCTTTTATTTGGTACTCTTATTAAGGAGGTAATACAGATAACGCTTATACACCATCCGCCATATTGAATTTAAAATTACGCCACTTAGCTTATCGTATTATACTTGTCTAATCCTTTGATTTGATACCCATGTTAAGGAAGTAGTAAATATAATGGTAATCCGGCGTCTTGGAGTGTCCGACTCACCAAGCCTTTTCATTTGATGCCACTGCCAAGGCGGTCGTAAAGAAAAAAAAGGCAATCCGCCATTTAGCTTGGTGCGTCCGCCATATTGAATTTTCTGTGACGTCACATAGCCTAGGACACTCTCCGAATCAAGATAAATCTAACGACACCTCACTTGTTAAAATCGGTTCCATAGTTTAGGCTGTACGAGGTGACATCCTTACATAGGAACAAGCAAACCCAGCCTGTTAAAATTATAACCCTTCCTTTTGCGGGTAAAACAGACTCAATTTCCAGCCACTTTTACAGAACTCGAGACTCTTCTTAAGTTGACAAGACACCTTAAACTTGATGATTGCAGAATAAGCTGCGAAAAGTTCTTGAACTCAATAAAAACGGGTCTTTCCAGAAGTACGTCAAACAAATTTCACTGTGAAAGCTGCTAAAAGTTTACTTACGAATTCAAGACAAACCAACCCTTAGTGGTACACAAACAAAGACCGATACTTAATGCTCTTTCCCATGATTCGACCATCAAAATCGATCTAAATCCAATGAAGTTGCCGGGAAATTACTGAAGCACAGAAAAAATGGTAAATGAATTACCTCATATAGCATTAAGGCTTTTAATGGCATGTGGAATGTGGAAACACTCCCAAATTATGATACTATCTAAGCCTGGTAAGGTTTCTTCACACAGTTTTCCTGACAGCGCTTCTCTAAATCAACTATGCGGAGCACATGGCTATAACATAGTATCATTTCAAAATGAATCGCATATGGATTCTCCTGGTCTAGGCAGACGCTTCAGCAAGTCCACGAATCAATTCAAAATGAAAATGCTGAGGAGACGGAACTCGGAAGACGTTCTATTAGAGCGGCAATTGTTCGGAAGATTGCGCTGCTAGAAAGAGAGCTCGCTGAACTGGACGAACGGAATCCAGAGAACCAAAGTCGCTTGCACAGATTTGCTTTGATGAGCAGTACAGAAAAACTACCATCAAACAACGTCGTTTGGGGAAATTCAATTGGTTAGTGTTGCTTTGTATTGTAGCAATGTCGGAGGTGTAAATCTTACACATGTCTATTCCTTTCTCGATATCGGTAGTCCATACAGTCAGCTGTCAGCTCTTGGAATAAAGCCAATCTGCTCGCCGCGCATTTTGCAGCTAGCTGAACGCTTTCAGATTGCGCTTGGCATCCGCCTGTTCTCGTGAGCATTAAACACTTTGTAATCGTTCTTCCATTTGGTATATTCGCCCATCATTGGAACTATTCCCCGCAACTCTACAACTAATTATATATCCGTCCAAAGCTCGAGGACAATGCTCATACGTAGTTGGGTGCTCTAAAATAATCACTGCACCTGATGCATATAAAACAAAAACGCGAGATAAATCGAATAGGGGATAGAAACATCACTGAGTCAATTAACTCCCTCGAACACCGCCGTAATGTTTCTTGTCTTTCCCTGTTTTATCACTTTTTCCACAAAAAATGCTACAGCGAAATAGCCAGTTACATTTCTGCCCTTCAACCATATTCTCGCAACAATCCTTTAGGACTTAAGCCCAACTTCGAACGTACAGCAAAATATAAAGATTCTTTCTTTAACCGCTCAACACGAATGTGAAGTGCTTTACCGAACACGATTTTTCCCACCCATTACGATTTACTAACATTTAAGAACTATGCGCATCGGTAACTCCTCTTTCATCCTCACTAATTTTATCTATGGCTCGCGCTGTGCAAAACATTTTAATGGTATTCATAACTTTAGCGCTCGTGAATTATAAAAAAAAATCGATCAGCGGCCACTTGCCACTTAAGCTTGTCGCTCAGCTTTTTTCCGCTCTGTGTGTGGCCTAGCCTAAGGATTATGTTAAAATTAATTAATTGAATATCAAAAAATTGTATTTACCTTTATAAATATTTTAATTTATATTTCACTTCCTAACAAAGGATAATGAGTATACTTTAGATTTACAAAATATGAAAACTTTTTGTGTTATTTTTTCACTTAAAAATAAAATAGATAAAACAAAGAAACTTTCATGGGCAAAATAAACTACACAAAGTAATGTTAAGAACTTCAACACCCGATCTAACTGTAAGCAACTAATTCAATGCATAAACCGCTAATCATGCACAAGCGTTTTATAATTTTCCATTTCTTCCGCTGGTTTATCTATTTCTTCGTTGTCTCGCTCATTCGATGTTTTGGTGGAATTATGACGAAAATTTTATTGTAAATTGTAAAACTAATGATCTAATAAATGGCAATTAATAAAAAAAAAACTACTGTATCCCAAACTGTAGTGTTGGCAGGTAGTTGCACCTAATTACCCGTTTCCAGGAGACACATATAAGGACAAGAATTAAATGTTGAAATTTCGGTTCGGCATTTATTGCTTGTGTCCAGAAATATTTTTGACATTTGCCCATTTGACAGGTAGATTTTCTTTGACCGAGCTGCGTTAAGGGGGTATTCTTGTCTAGCGGTACAAATTTCGGGTGTTTTTTAAGATTCGAGAAAAAAAAAAAACTAAGCATATTTTTACTAGTCAGTCTTTTATTAGATACTAGCTGACCCGTGCTCGCCTTGCTTCGCCCACCTTCAACTTGGGAAAACAAATTATTATTTTCATCTAATACATTTCTATAGTATGTATAGGTATGTAATGTTATGTATAGCTGTTGCCCGCCCGGCATACAGCATTGCCCGTGCACTTTTTTAAAATTTGAATTCGCCTTTACAATCATATTTATCGTAGTAGGCCGGGCACAAAACATCATAGAATGCTAATTCCGTTCATACGCAGAAATTCAAATATGCCACATACACACACTCTAAGACATCACCCACTGCTGCATGGCTGTTGGCTTCGGTCTCCACTGATGGAAAATTGTTGGCAATAATTTCATGAATTGTTTTGAGCATAGCTCAGCTCCAGGATAACGCAGAAGGATGATTTATACCTCAAATAAATTTTTAAGCAATCTACTACAACCAATTTTTTTTTGGTTTTATGTACATCCAATAAGCCATTGTTGAGTTAGGGCTGTGTAATGACATAAAATTTGATTTTCTGCCACTTCGATCTCAAATCTCAGCTCCTATAAGTAATGGTTTAGTCTGAGTACCTACAATCATTAATTTCGCCAGATCTGCAGATAATAATAGTGAAAACCGCATCTAAATCCGTTTAGTGGTTCTCGAGATAATTCTGTACATACAGACAGACACATTTTTGGGACTTCCTTCTATACTATGTATAGATTTATTAATATTTTAACAATGCAACAAAAAAATTAAAAAAAAAACTTTTTTTTTTGAAAATTTAAAAAATTACAGGCTGGTAAAGTTTGGCGGTGAGAAATAAGGGTGAGTCCTTGTTGACATGATTCCAACCCTTCTGGTGATACGAAAATACAAACTACGAAAATAAAAACAAAAATGTTTTCACAAAATGGCGGCTGTTTGAAAAAAATCGCTCTTTTTTTAAAAATTTTAATTTTTTGAAAATAGTAAAAAACAAAATTTTTACATAATTCTAGTTCCTGCGAAAGAAAGAAAATTCACGCCAAATTTCAAGTTAAGGGGAGCAATACGTTTAGATTTTGCTTCTCTGAAGAACTAGGAATCAGCGGCTCCTTTCGACTTCCAGATCACAGCAGTATTTTCCAAGCGGAGGTTCTAGCAGTGACAAAGGCTGTTCAATTGATGTCAATGATGACAATATCACGTGAGGATATTAATATTTACATTGACAGCCAGGCGGCCATAAAAGCGATAGCTGCTACGCAAATAACATCGAAGCTTGTAAAGTATTGCCGCGAAGAGCTTAAGGTTCTCAGTACGCAGCACAATGTAAAACTCTGCTGGATCCCTGGTCACAGCGGGATACCGGGCAATGAAGCCGCAAACGAACTAGCTAGAAAGGGTTCAGCCCTAGATAGAGAACAAGCAGACGGGACGGTCAAACCACCACTCTGCAACCTTCGGGCCAGAATTGAACAAAAATCAGTAATTGATGCGAACAATAGGTGGAGATCGCTAAACACCTGTGTGATATCGAGAGGACTATGGCCAACGTATGACAAAACAAGAACTAGAAAACTCCTACAAAAAGATAGAAAGTCGTTGTCAATACTAATTGGGGTGCTAACAGGGCATAATACCTTAAGATACCACATGAAAAGATTACGATTGAATGATGATGACATATGCAGAGGATGTGGTGATGAAGAGGTACATGAGGATACAACCCATTTCCTCTGTCACTGCCCTAACCTCTGTCAACTAAGAAACAGAACCCTAGGCAAATTCTTCTTCGATCACATCGAGGAGCTTTCTGATGGATCACTATCTAATATACTTGAGTTTGCTAAGGCGTCGGGTTGGATGAAAGCATAGACATTGATACCACGGGTAGGACCACACTATGGGTATCACAATGGGTCCACATGGACCTAAGTGTGATGAGGACACACACATCCTCATTAGCCCGAAAACCTAACCTAACCTAACCTAATACCTTTAGAACGCTTCAAAATAACTCATTTTTTTAACAGTGTTTTTAAAGGTGATAATATAATTGAATCAATCAAGTTGTAACATCATTTTATTCGAACTATGAAAATATAAAAACAGATTTTTTTTTTATTCACAAAATGGCGGCTCAGTTCAATTTATCTTCCGGTGTCTTTGACGCGATATTCAAAAGTGCTGCATCTGTCAGGCTTTCTCTATTTATCTTTTTACCAAAAAAAAAAAATTACTTTCTATTTCTAACACATTCATGGGAAGGATGAACCTATAAAATCATAAAAAATTATAAAATTAAAAATTATGTACGCTTAAAATGTTCAAATTTTTTACTGTTTTTCGACATTTTTCATCCTCGAAAAGTTTTTTATTAAAATGAAATCTTTAAAATTTTAGATATAACCTTCCGGTAATGATATAGAGAAAAGCCTGACAAAATTTCAGCCAAATCGATCAATAACTTCTTAAGTTACAGCACGAGTAGTTTTTAAAAATACGGATTTGAGATAATCGCGTTTAAAGTTTCACTTTACCATATGCAGTGTACCTCCTCTTCGGACCTACGGTGCACATATGTGTAGGTACTTCCGGAAAAGAATTTTCATATTTTATTTATTTAATTCAAAGGGAAACTATTTAGGAGAACGCACTTGAGATATGCTTTTTTCACTTCGGGACTACTTCGCGCAAGATTTGACCTCTAAATTTCAAGAAATCGAAAAAAAAGGAAACCGGACATTAAAAATACAAAAAAATCTCTGGTCGCGAAAAATATAAATTAGTTTAGCATTGTTTTTCTGCTTTCTTTCTTTCTATTGTTTACACAATTTAATATACAATTGTTTTTTCTTCAAAATAAACAAACAAAATGAATAAAAAAATAATTTTTTTGTTAGATATAGACCCATTGTATAATATATGATACCCCCCTTTTCTCGGAAACCCCCCACCCCACTTTTTTTTAAGGTTGAAAAATTACTCTCAGATAAGCCATATGGGTGAGCATAAGTAACATCAAACACATGGTCATTCTGGATAAAGCTTGGGTCTCAAGAGGCTATATGCGCTCGACTATATGTGCGATAACTGTTAATATTCAATATTTTAATTTTTCCTCGAGTCAATATATTCTCAACACATTGTATTTTCGAAATATGAAAGAAAACAAAAATCGATTGCCCCCTTAATCGGTTCATTAGAACTTGAGAAATCATGTCAGACGTGTTGGAAAAAGTAGTTTCGAGAAAAACGCGTTTAAAGAAATACGTTACAACGACCTGCAAATAAAGACCTTCTGAGAATTCATGGTGTATAAGAGACTTTCTGTAGGATAATTCAGGAAAAGTTTGGAGGATACATATTTAAAGGTCTAATCTTTAAAAATATGAAATAGAAAAAAACACGATTTTTTTAAAATTCTAGACTAGAATACCCGCTTAAGCAAATATCTCCTTTATCAAGGATCTTCGTGTGAGACGTGATTTCTCTCATAACACTCACTCTTCGAGTTACCGTTAATGTTTCTCTTGAGTCGCAGTGTGGTTCACACCAGTGATGGAAAATGGGTTACAATTGTAACTTTTTGGATACAATCAGAAATCAAAGTTACAGAGTTACAATTGATTAGAAAAAGTTACAATTTACCAAATACAAAAAATCTTTAAAAAAAGTACCAATTTCAAAGTTTTGGACTGAGATTAGCCTTATTCAAAATGAATGTGGTAATTTTATGTTAAACATACATACAGAACCTTGAACCCTATGCATGACGAGTAGACAAACAACACAGTAACTCGGCATATAGACTCTGCAGTCTTCACGGACGGATCAAAAACTGCAAGAGGCACAGGGTCTGGTATCTACTGTGTGGAACCAGATCTAAAGGTGTCCTTAAGACTCCCGGATATCTGCAGCGTTTTTCAGGCAGAAGTTCTAGCCGTACTTAGAGCTGCAGCGCTTCTGAACATGATATTTATATTTACATCGTCAGCCAGGTTGCGCTTAAGGCGCTAGAATCTTGCATTATTAAATCGGAAATAGTCAGGAGCTGCCGCACAATGCATAGGGCATTATGCACGCAGAACCGGGCAAGACTATGTTGGGTCACTCCGGGATAGAAGGCAATGAGTTTGCTGATGAGTTCGCAAGGAAAGGGGGAACTGCTTCTACCCGAAGCGTTGGAATTAGCAGCACTTTGATGCATCAAATCTAAAGTAAAGGATATGATTACGAGAAGGGCTGACCATAAACGGTCTAACATTGCAGGACACAGGGTTTCCAAGGCACTTTGGTACGAATGAGTACAGTTATAGGAATATTATCCGGGCATTGCCTTCTAGGCAAACACGCCAAGAGGCTCGGACTATTTGCAGATATTGTAATGATCTAGGTTTAGGAGATGATATCACACACATTCTGTGTGAATGCCAGGGCATAGCACGTAGTCGCAGGAACATTTTACAGCTACTTTTTTAGCAACCTGGAGGAGGTAGGCCGAATCAACCATAGACCCGTTCTAAAATTTTGCAGGGTAATAAAATGGTTTGAGGAAATTCTGGCGGTTTAGGTGCCATCCTTGGATGGATTCTTAGAGAAACGCGATGGGCCCACTCTGGTGCCTAGTGTTGTGGGATGGCTCAGCCTCTCAACCCCTCTCACCCTAACCTAACCTACATACATATGTATTTACATACATAAAATAGGTCAAGGCTTACTTTCAATACTAGATTCTTCATCCTGTGTGGTAAGCATTTTTTCGTATTAAGATTTAATAAAAACTAAGTGTAAATCGGCTACAGGTAGATACTTGTTCAGCTTTAATTGAAACAAAAATTTAATTGAAACAAAAATTCGTTATGAAAAATTAAGAGTGTCATAATTTCAAAATTGGAAAAAGTCATTTAGACACGAATATACTGATAAATGGTAATATCACAAATTACCAAAAGAAAAGTTACAATTCAGTCGTAAAAGTTACAATTTCAGCTTGGGAAAAGTACAATGTGAAAATTTCATTTTCCATCACTGGTTCACACTCGTTTTACAAATGGCTACACTTTGACTTGAATGGTCACATCTCATTATCTATGGCCGAAGCTTGATCTTGATAATGCAGAGGCGATAGGTGGCGCTACAGTTCGGGGTGAACCAATGCATGCTTCTTGCAACCATTTGTGTGTCCCTGTTATTATTTTGCAAGAATTGAAGGGACTTACAGTTTTTTGCTGACTCCGAACGGCCAGTTGAGAGACTCCTTGACAAATGATAATCTTTGATTACTTGTCAGCTGTCAGACATTCGACAGAGGTGGCACTGTGAATAAACTTTTATGTGTTTGCTGGGATTGAATCCGGGGCAGTCTAAAGCGCTAACCACTTGGCCACGATGCTCATACTTTTACGACTACAGATTTTTAAAAAGCATAAATAAATATGTATTATGAAAAATATTAAGTGATTTAATGTTTTCGTCGCTTAGTGTACAGCACAGATATCTTACAGCTACTAAAACAAAATTCCATAGACACATAAGATCTGTTAAATTTTTAATGAGTTTTAATGATTCGTAATGAATTTACTGCCTGCCGCCTAGGGTCAGAGGTAAACAAACAAATGAGTGTCTCTGCCATTTCTATCGGAAGCTCTTCTTTTCAACCAAACTCCGAGTATCTCTCATTTTAATTTTAATTTGTTGTCGGTCTTGCTGTCTGGCGCAAGGACACCATCAGCATCATGTGCCCAAATGTCATATGGGTAAACCTCCATATACATCGCTATTCCTGGCTTCGTATGTTCATTTGTCAAACCCCCATATGGGTATTCCCAGTTTATACTTTCGAAACTTGATAAGCTAGTCGGGATAAAACAATATGATGAGAACAACAACAAAAAGAAAAGGAACAAAATGGCGCCCCACCACTCATAGTTGGAAAAAAAAGTAGACGGAAAGACGAATGGCAAAGGATGACGACTTTGGGGACACAGACAATAGCAGTAGTTGTTCCCATTTGTACTTATGTCAAATGGGGATTCCTTTTTTTCCCAAAAAAAAAAGGATTGCTTCTCGCAAAATGAACGACATGAAGCCATTTGTTTAGTTGTTTCCTTTTTTTTTTGGTGTGTGCACAGCGATAGCTCGAGGTTATTTGGACAAACGACATATGGTGGAGTTTTTTCTCTGTTTATTTGCATGTTACAGGCATGTGTGTAAACAGTTCTGAGGCTATAGCCACTACAATCTACTGTATTCGGGAAGATAAATATCCCAACGATAATCCACAGAAGGCATGTATTGCGGCATACATTGAAAATTATTGTTTGGGTGAATTATTTATGAATTTATTTAGTTAATGGGATTAGCGCTTTCGAGAAACACGACAAGGAGTCGTGGTGGGGTCGATGGGGGTGATGGAAAAGCATCTCGAATGGATTCGGTGTTGGGTGAGAACCCTTTTCCCAGCATTGCTAGATAAATAAGGCGAGAGATTTGGTAAACAAAGCTAATGGGACAATCAAATAAAGACGAAGGATACGTACAAACTATACGAAACGAGGTTTGACGAGGAGCACACAAAATTGTAACAGCAAGGACTGAACTTCTGAGGGATGTGTGCAAAGGAAATGTTTTAAATTATGTCATGAGTATCGTGGTATACTTTGGTTATAAATGGCTTTAAATGGGATTTTTTGGTTTTCCTCTCCTGTGGGTATGGTTTGTAAATACTCGTGGGGTGTGAGGTATTTTTCTGGTGATCTTGTGTAATCGTACGTACAGAGCGCTAGAATGCGTTAATATTATAGAAACTAAAAGGGATACATCATCGCAAAGCTTGAGTGCCAATTGCTTGTTCTGGCGGTGTCAGCTCTTGGTCTGTATATCAGGTTGTGTGATTTATTTTTGTTGTAAACGAGCAATATCTTTCTGGATATGGCGCAAATACTGAGGTTTCGCCACCTGGAGTCGGCTTCAACTAGAAAGTGTTGAAAGATTTTAGCTTTGAGTACTCAGGGCGGATGTACTACTACCCCAAGGGAGCCAGAAGGGGTAAACCTTTCATTTCCCTCTATGTGTTGCTATGACCGAGAACCCAGAAGAGAGTGCTCTTAAACCGATTACCTGTTTGTTCACTGTTCTACCAATTAAGAGGAAGTGGCGGTTGAGTGAAAGGCTTGAACGGCGGGCTGACTATCCACCAAAATTACTAATCTGATCCGACACGATCAATAAAGTTAGTTATTTGGTATTCTGAAGTGATAAAGTTGTTTTTATATTCCATTCTGGTCAAGAATATGACTTGAATGGATTTATTTAAATCGAGATTGGAGTGGCGTAGTGAGTTCTCTCTGTAACGTGTCAAGAGCTTTGCTATGACAATAGGGTTGCGACGACGAGTACCCTGATTAGCGCTGAGCTTTAATGCATTGCATTTTGAATGGATTTAGTATGTCTCCTATTTTAAAGCAGTAGTGTCTCAAAATGTCTCAAAAAAGTTCGATTTTTTCAGTGTCTAGTTTCAGACTGGTCTTAAAGCTGAGAATTTTTTTTTTTACTTTCACTAGATCCGATATCCTACAAGGGTTTTCATCGTTCTTTATTCTTTCTCGATATGACGTTTGCGTTTTTAAGACCAATGTTCTCCTTTGTTGGACCGGCTAAAAGAACAGAACATATAACGAAACCTAAAAAATAATATCAAACAGCTTTCTGGAATGCAAACTCTACCTAATGACTTCAAGAAAAGGACGACATCACTGAACACATCCTGACTTCTTGAAGAGCTGGGCTATAACACTGATTCCTGTTATAACATCATTCGTAGCTTACTTTTGGAGCTTTGATACGGGAATTCAATCCTTCTCCACGAACATCCTTATATTTAATTTCTTACTAAACTCATTACAATAAATGCTTTCTTTTATCGGAACTAATTTTGAATTTGCATTGAGTTCCCTTCCCAAACATTATCTGAGTTTTCCATTGTTTATATCTTCAAAATAAATGTTTTTTCAATTTTATCAACAACTGTCAGCTAAAGTGTCATTAAATGTCATGGATATCTAAATTTATACGGAAACGGATGCATGGCTGCTATTTGGTAAATTTTTCCCGGACAAGATGTAGAATTCTAAAGTACTTAAATTACGAGGCAACAATTAATTTAGTTTATTTACAATTAAGGGCAAAATATACTTAAACATCCAAGTAAATTGTTGTTGAACCCATGAAAAAAGAGTGACTCTGACATTAATGCCGTCATTACTTGGAACAACCACATAACTGTCAAGAAGCAAAGTCATAAAAGTGGGTATAAAATCCGGATATTGATCAGAGATGTCCTCTGATTGTAAGACGTCAGTTGGAAATTTTATCAAATTCTGTTTAATAGATTTCGCCACAGATAAAGCTAATGACAGAGTAACATATTTCCGCAATCTTCAGATTTTACTCCAAGAAATTTGTTGTTGGGTGGTTTAATACAATTTCTTTAATTTCTGTTACTTCCCTGATACTCGTTTGTTATATTTTTAGTTGCTTATTGTTGTTTAATAGTACGTTTCGAAAGGTTTTTAACCGAAAAAAAAATTGAAACAGTTGATGGAATTGTCGGTTGTTATAATGAAAATATACTTGGTAATTAAAAATAAAATATTTTAACCCTTTCCTTCCCCAATTATTGATGTGTGGGTAAAAAATTAACTTTAATATTTTTAGGGATAATATGGGCATTTTAAAGATAATTGCATCATTATTTTTTTAGTGGGAGTCATTGAGTGGGCGTGGCTATATAGGGTGCTTACTCTAAATCAAAACACTTTTTCTTTTAAATTTTGTTTTATATTTTACAAAATTCATCTTTAAACATTATTATTTCCAAAAAAATATATGTATATTTTTTGTATTAGCATTAATATTTACTTGCTCAGATCCGCGACCGATATTCACGTTTCGACGATACAACAGAAGAAGTCAACTGTCACGAGCAAAATGTCAAAAAAAACCGTTACCAGATAAAAAATACAAAATTGTTTCCAATAAACTGGAAGAATATGATCCTGCCAGATTAAAATAAAAGAATTCCTTGAATTTTGATTTCTTTTGTAATAGTTATTTATACAAATGTATGGGGTAGCCAAATGGCTACCCTGGGAAGGAAAGGGTTTAAATAATAAAATATATACAGTCAACTTCCCCTAACACAAAGTTCCTCTAAGTCGAATTTTTTTCGAATCCCTTGTGACATGACCAAACAAAATATGTACCTACATGCACTAATGTTCTCTAAGTCGAAATCCCCTTTACTCAAAGAAATTTGTGTGGCTTATGCCGATTCGACTTAGGGGAAGTTGACTGTACATATATAGGTTACAATTATATCGATTAAGGACACTGACATAGTAAATTGTATGGAATTTAATTAAAATTTCGAATTTTCATTATTTCTGATTTGAACTGAAATGTTGACTTTCGTTGAAACTGTGCATTTCGTCTCAAGGTAAATATTGATTCACAATTTAATTAGTAACAATTAATAAACCATAATGAAATGGCCAATAAGCTTCCCCTTCTAGTCCTTCCTAGAGACGATGGGATCAGAAAATTCAGCTGGAAGAAAAACTTTCACATCAAACTCAGCAACAAGAAAGACTGGAGCAATGAATCTAGAACATTTGCGCTGAGTCCGCACACCATTATATGGGACACGGATGGTTCAAGAACTGAGGAAGGAACGGGGGCAGGAGTGTTTGGGCCCAGAACTAAACTATTCGAACCCATGGGCAGCTACACCAGCATTTTTCAAGCTGAAATCTGTGATATCGACAGATGTGCCCAACTCAATCTTGATAAGCGCTACAGCAGACGCGACATAGCAATAATGTCAGATAGTCAAGCAGCTATCAAGGCAATAGGGGCTCAGATCATCACATCTAGAATTGTCTGGGAATGCCTAGACAAACTAAATAGACTGGGCGAACGAAACAACGTAACCATTTACTGGGTACCAGGACACCTGGGGATAGAAGGTAATGAAGAGGCGGACAAACTTGCCAGGAAAGGGGCTGCCACACCATTTGTGGGCCCTGAACCCTTCTGCGGCATAGAGGAACACACAATAAAAGAAGAGCTCCGATCACTGGAGAAGACAAACCGGGCTAAGTCCTGGACAAAAACTCAGGGTCTAAGACAGGCAAAGAAACTGCTGGGTAATTACAACCTGAAGAGATTCAAAGCTTGCATCAGCCTTGACAAAAACAAACTCCGCATCCTGACTGCGTTTCTAACGGGGCATTGTAAACTCAGGGGACATCTCAGGAAGCTAGGTCTATCAGATGAAGACTCGTGCAGGTTTTGCGATGAGTGCAGTGAAACTCAAGAACACATACTGTTGGAATGTGGGGCATTAACCCAGAAAAGATTCAAGTGCTTGGGTAAATACCAAATTACAGCAGAGGATCTACCACTCATAGCACCCAATCTCCTGCTACGATTTCTCAGGGAAATTGGTCTGGATGAGGTTCTGTGACCTATGGAATTCTCACCTGGGCTAGGTGTGAGCGAAGCTCTCTCTAACCGATTCCAAAAGGAATAATGACGAGAGGGATGTTCCTTCGTCTAGGACTTGTAGGGGATACTTGCAAAGTGCCGATCAGGCTCGCTCGGATGGATACCGCTCTTGTTACTTACTATGTTGACAAATTGTATCCTGCTAGTCAAGTGTCACATGCACGTTGTAGTGCATTGCACTGACTCATTAATATGCAACCCGAGAATGGACTGAAACATTGTCACCGCACTGACTCATGCACAATCGGTGCATAGAGAGTATACTGACTGGCGTCACAAAAATATCATATTTTGTAGCCAAATTTGATGGCAATCGACCCACTTAGTATCAATATGTATTGGCAATGCTGGTAATAAAAATTAGATTCATTTTGACTAGCAAACAAAGTGTTTCTCTTTTTGGAACTAGGAACCAGTAGTACTTTCTTGTTGTGGGCACCGTAGCGCAAGTGGCTAGTGCGTCGGACTACTGAGCCAGCGGTCTTGGGTTCGAATCCCGCCGCAAACACCTAAAAAGTTGTTTACAGTGCCCACCTCTTCCGAATACATGACAAGCATTCAAGAGTATCATTTTCATGTATAGCTTCCCAACTCGCCGTTCGGAGACGGCAGAAAACTGTAGGGCCTTTCCATTCGTGCAAAAATATAACGCGCACACACAAATGGTTGCGAGAAGCTAGGCTTGGTTCTACCTAGAACTGCTGAAGCCAAATATTTAGCACTTTCTTGGTATAGAACATTTGGCATCGGTGCCTTTATTAGCATCGAATCAAACTTTACATGGCCATCCTGCCCCCCTAAAACCTTAGATGGCGATCCTGCTCTCATCAAACCTTATAGTAGGACCGTTCAGCTCTTCGACTAATTTTTTTTTTTTTTTTTTTTTTTTTTTTATAATCTACACACGCTAAAGGGGATATGAATACACTTATAATGTTATTTCACACAGCGCAAGCACATGAAGAACAAGAACGAGAGATAGACAGATCGGCGTAATGATAGGAAACTCAGGTGTTTTAGGTTTCAAATAACTCTGTGGGTGGTGTCCAGGATAACTGCAGAGTTTTTGTGTATTATTGAAAGTATTACCCTTGCTTATGATTCACAGTAGTTTTTTCCACATGTTTCCTATTATTGTTTGTGCGATCAATTTCTTCAGCCATCCCACCAGCCTACTGCCAGTGTTATGCCTTTGCAGTAGTTTTTGACATTAACTTCTGAAACTGATCAACTTACTTTTATTTCGTGAAAAATAAATATTTCGGCGACATCAGGATTTCAAACCGTGAACCTTCCGCGCGACAAGCGACGAAGACTACCACTACGCCACGGCCACCCACTACTTATTACATTACTTTTCGAACTCGCAAAACATAAGTGGTATTACCTTAACCTAAGTATTATATTCCTTTTACTTGTATATGTTTCAATATTTTTGAAATCCTTGATTCGAGCCCTTTCGAATGATATCCAACATGATATACATATGTATATTTTCAGATTTTTATTTTAGAGTTAGAGCGAACTTATGATGATTCCATATTTTCATATGGGTACGGAGCCCTAAACAATTTTTCGACTGAATGTTTAAAAACACTTCCTTATTACTCATTAAAGAAAACATTGTTGATTAATATCCATGTGCTCCTGACCTTTTTTATACCTAAACTTGTTCCTGTACTTTTCTCCTAATTTTTGTAACTTGACATTTAGCGAATCTAGATGCACAAAGAACAGAAACAAACCTATATACCTACCTCTTCTCAAAATGTAGTTGAAGCAGTTCAGTTTCGAAAACAGCTGCATTCGTATAACGTGCTGTGGAAACAATAACTAAGCAAGTAAAATGGCAAACATTATGTGAGTGTACAAAATTATTTTACAAATGTACCCACAACTGCAAGTGCTAAAGTTATTCACACAATCGCATGTTAAGTTCTTTTCCAAGCACTTTATAATCCTATACTACAATAAATACATTAAAGTTATTCAAATTGGAAAATGTCGGTGATTATTCGCTCAACAACTAAATATTCCGCCTTCTTAAATGCAGCCCGTACTTACATTCTTAACGCCGTGCCGCGCCGGCCGCTAGGATACAATGAGAAATAACAGTAATAAGTTGCAAAATTCCTAAGCAAAACAACCTTTTCCGAAATGCAAATAAGGCACGCAACGCAATTGAAACAGATCCCACCCAATAAATTAGCACGTTCTACATGCACATCCTGGCTGGTAAGTTTTCAACCCAAAATCCCCTCACAAAAGCCACAAATTGAAACAAAATTTCGTTCAGTTAATTGATGTGATTAAAACTTTCCTCTCACCAGCCGTTTGCAATTTAGCCACCGACCGACATGGCCCAAGTAAGCAAACATAATTTCAATTCGCAAGTTTCCCAACCGTCTCGAAATTGCCATGATTAAAATGTTGTGTTGCAGAGGGCGCCGGTTAGATAGGGTACACTACAAGACCTGATGAGCTGCCACTCTCAAACCTGCCGAAAAAGTAGGAACTCGTACAACTGCTCCAACGGAAGTGACAGCAATTGTATATGCTGGCATTTCCGCACAGCGGAAGTCTCACTTAACGGTGAGAAATGCTTATTCGGTCGGTGACGGCATGTGTACTCGTTTAACCGCACAACCCCAATATCACCACCATGCTATGCTATGCTATGCTATGCTTATTGCATGCGGTTGCAGTGGAGGAGCAGCTTGAGCAAATCAGCACCTGGAACCACTTTCCTAATCAGTTGGATCATTACGTGAAATTTGTGCTGTGTGCTTCTGAATTTGAATGTCGCGGTTTGTGTGAGCAGAGCAGGAGAGTGGGAACCATGCAATTATAGACACTTTATGCATGCATCCTTCAGAGATTAATACCTGTGTCTTCACTTAGAGAATTGAGTGTGCTTACATTTAATTAACTCGAAGAATTTGTACCGGCAGTCGTGTAACAGACAATGAACAATTTAAATGCGCTACCATTCACCCACCCTCCCACTTCTGACGGTATTCGATTATGATGCCATTTTATGTATTTTTCTCGTTTCTTTGGTGTCGCTTCAATATTGCTTGGAAACCATGACGGGCATTTCCGAGAATTTATCGCTGACAATGAAAATCCATTAAGAAAGAAAATGGCCGGCTATTCACCGAAATCCGGTTCGACGTTTCTACGATGACATACTATCGCATTCGCGTTACGTACCTATACGAGTAGAAAGATGTACGTAATTATTTTATGAGCAAAGATATAAATTAAGATATAAATTGATGACAAATATGCTTCATAAATAGCACCCGGCACTTAATAAGAATGTTTGCTGTCGCTAACGGTATGTCGTTTGTGTGAGCAACATTACCGACGCGACGATTAGCCATTGATGTGGATATAAAGGCCACTGAAATAGTCGCTTAATTGTATGTGACCTTCCAGTGACGCGAAGTGACGTTGTCAAGTATGTACTGTCAATCAATGAAATGGCAAATATTTTTATTTTTTTTTTTAACTCGGGAAGGATCAGAAAATCATTCCCTTGTTCTGGATTTGGGTTTATTTTTTTTTATTTTTTTGTATATTGCAAGGTAATTGCACAATGTTTGAATTGCGAGTAACAAACGCCGTGCTCTGTTTCCTTTAGTTCACGTTACTTGCGTTACTTAGCACCTAATTTGACAGTTGACAGTCTGCAAAATGTTTTATTTGTTTCTTTTTGGAGCAGGGTTATCCTTAGGATCCTTTTTGGAAGGCACTGACCCCAGGACCCGCCTTTTCAAAAATCATCGAAATCTGACCCTTTTTAAAAAAAA
Source organism: Brachyopa scutellaris (assembly GCA_949775065.1). NCBI lineage: Eukaryota > Metazoa > Arthropoda > Insecta > Diptera > Syrphidae > Brachyopa > Brachyopa scutellaris. The sequence continues at coordinate 97,947,266 of OX459114.1, read as the reverse complement.
TTTGACCCTTTGGAACCTTTCTGTAAACTGAGAACGAGTTGACACATTCAACCGAAAACCCCTTCACTTCTTTTAGCAAACATCGCCATCGACAGCAATCTCACTTTTGCATTTACCCGATTTCTATCAATTTATGTACAGTGTTAGTCAACTCTCTGCCAAGCAATCAAAGAGTATGTATCGTTTGTGTAAAAAAAAATATAACACGCAGACACAAATGGTTGCGAGAAGCAGGCACAGCCACAGGTTCACCCCGAGCTGTAGCACCACCTAAAGTAAAGTAATGTGTTTGCCAACGCCATATAATGTAAATTTCCACTGTAAACGGACACATTCGAATAGGTAGTCCAGTTTCATTTCTCATACTTCATCGGATTTACATTTCTTGTATTTATATAGTTCGCTGTCATTTTGTATCTGAACCGATGCAACTGAATTACAAATAGAAAATACTATTAATCCTACCCTCGTCTTATATGGGATTCACACTAGTGTCGAAATGAGATAATTTCGAGTGTCAAATAAAAAGTGTTCATACCTACGCTTGCTAATTTCATGAATGGATGCATTCAGTTCCGATAGTAAATCTATGACGGTGCCATGTTATAAAATATTTTAATATTAAATTATTTTTTCATATAAAAATGTATAGGTATAACGTATAGTAATAATAATAGTTGGATGTTATTTTTAAACAGTTGGGTAGATAAAGTCGACAGTTATATAGCTAACATTGGATGTATGCGGCGCTGCCTCGGGTTAATATGTTAAAATATCACTTTTCGGGTGGGTTTTGCCATTCCGGGTATATCAACAATTGTCGGGCACTCGCGTGGATATCAAGTCGACTATAGAGCCAACTGTAGAAAAGTGCCCCAATCAGCGCGGAGCTCAAGTAAATCGCCAGATATTGTGTATGTACGAATCCTATTGCCGACGCTCTTTGGCTCCAAATGCAGTTGATCAGAGTGCCTCTACGCGACGTACAACTTCGATTTCTTTTTTTCAGATAACATCCCATATTTATTAAACCATTCCATGAGATATTTGTGTTTTGTACATATATTATTCCATTATATTTTTCGTTTTTATATCACTTTAATTGTGCTGAACGCGGTCAGTAGCTTTGACAATTATTGTAATCTCAACCACATAGCTTATTTAGGGAAATAACTACTAAACACTATATTTCTCCCAAATAAGCGATATTTTTTTTTTTTAAGTAGGTACTGAATAATTTTTCTTTTGTGTTTAGATCACCGAGATCAATAAGAATCCGTTGTTTAATCTTTGCGCAACGAAAACTTTAATGTTCCCTTATTAATTTGTTCTGTCATTGTCATTCAGAATCATTCAACTGCATTCAAATTAAGTTTGTTCGATTTTATTTGCACATAATTTTGAACGAATTTCAACGAAAATAAGTTAAAATGAGATAATTTCGATATGTCAATTCGTATGGGAAATTATCTCATTTCGAGCATAATTTGGAAATTCGCAACGAAATTAGCTGTTTTGCCCTGGTGTGAATACCGTATTATTCTTTAATTTAATACGGGATGCCTTTTTTTCGCCAGGTATCACTTTTTGAACCCTTTCCGGAAATTTTCAGAGGTAACCCTGATTTGAAGACAAGCTTACACGTCAATTCGCATGCCAAAGAAAATTAAGAGCCATTTGACAGATATAAGGTAATTTGACTTAGCAACTATACACAATTACTTGGTAGTTTCGATGGTCGTTCAGCATAGTTTTCGGCGAGTAGTAACCATGGCATATACATATTTAAGAATAGGTATGGTAGTTCTAAATGACTAACTACATGATTCCATTAGGTTTGGTCAGATAGCAGTGGCTGTCAGCAATTCGAGTACCGGCACACTTAGGCCTGTAGAGGCCCATTGTGATACCAAGGATCTTAAGGATATGCAGGGGCGTATCAATCGGAGATGGTACCTGGTGCACGCATCAAAGTTGCGCCCATTCGTCTCTCGTCCATCGATGTCTTGCAATCCAACTTTTTCAAAATAATCAATCGAACAAAGGTATTGTATCCTATGCTCAGGTTTTTCTTAAAACAGAACAAACAAAATAAAACATATAAAAATAACAATACATACATGGTTTTTTTTAGCTCATGGTAAAAGTTGGCCATAAATGGGAATTTTCTCTGTCTGACATGGGAATTCTGTTAAAAAACAGGCCCCAGCACTTCTTGTTTCTGACTTAAAATCGAGAAGCGAAATTCTCTTCTCAGAATCGTAAGTTAAGAGCAATTTATGTTCCAACGGGATAATTTCAAAAGAATTCGTTTTGATTCTGGACTTCCAATGTCAGTTCCAATTTTTTCTACTGAACAGAGAAGTTGGTCGCACTGTATTGTGGTTTGTTTTTATTTTTAAATTTAATAATTGGCGGTTTTGTCTGTTTCCGTACTGTCCAAAACAGCGGAAATCAGTCAAATCCTGTTCCCGTTCAAAGATTTTTCGTAGTTTTCTACAGAAGAGAGCGCTAACAATGCTGCTGAATTTAGGCCCAAGGAATTTCTTTGGATTGCTCTAGACAGCATTGAGCCAACTATCAATTCTGTCAAATGTCATACATTTAAAATTTTTTGGTATTAAATCCGTTCCTGTACTTTTGCACACTTTTTCCTCTCTCTGACAGATTTTTACCCCAACTCCTTGAAATTTCAGAATCTATACCATTTTAGTGCAGAAAGTACGGGAACAGACCTAATGCTGGTGGATCGGGCTGAGTGTCAAAGTGCGTTTTCATGAGCAAGGGAATTCAAACGTTTTTGATATTCACCGTCACGCATGAAAGTCGCCATCCACATGAGTATCATAATTTTCTCACTTTGCATTTGACCGTTGACGTGTGCATATGGAAATGGCAGTGAACGAATTTTGACGAGAATTCATATTTCAATGGTAACATTTTGCAGTACCTATAATTAACGGAGTTTTTAATTTAATATGGCGACCGCCCAAGATGACAGATTACCGTTATCTTTGCAATCCCATTGACATGGGTATCAAGTAGAATTGATTAACCATAGTAACGTCATTCTAAATTCAACATGGCGAACGCCCTAAATGGTGGATTACTTTTTTTCTTCACAACCCCCATGACATGGGTATTAAATGAAGGGGTTTGCCGAGTAGAATCTCAAAATTACCTTGTGAGTAAACTTTTTCATATCGAACCCACCCAAACCACAATATACAATGGGTAGGTGCCGATGGCTGACATGAGGGTGGTAAAAAATGTAATGTCGCTAACATATTCTGCGTACTCAATATTGCGAACACATTTTGTGTTACTATAACTGTTTAATTAGGCATAGCCATCTAGGCAAATTCTACCTCTAGATAGAAGATGTACATTTTTTGTAAATATTATTTGGAGGCATTTTTTGTTAGCTTTTAAATTGAATAGAACAGAAGTTATCTCTATACGATACAGCTTTAGAACTTATCGATTGGGCTTTTTGTTAAGCTTTCTTTTTTAATATTTTAGTTTTAATATTGACGTCTTCGCCTTCTTATTTGTAAAGGTGTCATATTTTTTTTTAAAAAAAACACCCTTCAGAATATAAGCCCCTATAAGCCCATGAGAAATCAACTCATTTCGATGATGACACTTGGCAATTTTCTAAATCACATGGGATTTCTATCAAAAATGAAAACGAAATCTGTTGCTTTCACCCCAAAGAACTTATCCAATCAAAACGAATAGAAAAAAACATCCTTCCGAAATAATTTGCAATTCAAATGTCATTTACCCGCCAAGGCACAAACCAATAAAACGCCCTCATGTCGATTTACCATCACCTTTACCTTGAGCCGACTTAAATCTTTTCATGATAACGAAAAAAAAACCAACGGTGATTTCATCTCAATTGGATTGTACTATTTCTGGCGCCCATCCAAAAGTGGATGTCCTGTCCTCAGATAACGAGTACTGCACTACGAATAGACGAAGAAAGGAATAGGACAAAGAACAGTCCACAATGTCCAAATCCTTTTCCAATGGGGGATATCATTTCTCCTGGGTATGCTCACCGACCTTAAGGATTACTTTCCGTCTCCTTTCGTTGTTTTGGATTCTCAATTACTTTCAGCGAATCGCCTTTAATTTGAAGTCGTTTCAAAAATGAATTGGTTCTTGCTCGTCGCCTTCCAGCGACTGTGACTTTATTTTTTTCTAATTACACGTTGGTGGAGCTATGAAAATATTTAGCTTCGCCTTCGACTGTCATTGCCATCCATTATCTTCTCTTTTTTGTTTTGTTTGTTTTATTTTAAAAATGGATTTCCGATTTCGATTATATTTGAAATCGGCTCTCCGCCTACGTCCTTAAAATATTCTGCTTATCTTCACTTTGCTTATTTCGGTGTGCGAGATGATGGCTCTTACGATTTATGTTTTGCTTTTAATGCTAATGATGATTTATTTATTTTATTAGCTTGAGTGTAATTAAAATTAAAAAGTTTATGTATTTTCTTCTTCTGTGAGAATTATGTGTAATGAAAGATGAATTTTGGGGGGGATTAAGTGTTATCATTTCATGAACACTTCACTTGGTCCGATTTTATATGTAGGTGCAAAGAAATGGCTGATGTCAGCAGGGGCTTTAATAATAAGACATTTATTTTAGTTATATGACACCTTCTGATGTTTTATATGGCCGTAGTCATTGAAAGATTAAAAAAACGGAGAGAAATATAAAAAAAGATTCACTGTTTTAGATAGCTACACTTTTAAAGGAAGACTTAATATGGATGACGCCAATGTCAAATTAAGCAAAAAATTCCAAAAGTAAATACATATTTATACTTAAGATCTAGAATTTTGTTATGAGCTATGTTCAGATGGTTGTCATATGTGAAAATGTTGTCGGGTTTCCAATGGAAAATTTGTCCCAAATGTTACAACCGTGTGAACTGACAATGTTCTTCCTGACAACGTTGGAATCACCATAGTCATACCGCCATCTAACAATAAAATTGTCAGTCATCTACCAATCGTGTGAACACCTTTTAACCCTAGAACACTAAGTTTGTTTTTGTCCTTAGACACTAACCCTCGCCTGTGAGGCTACTTTGGAGAAAAAGCGCAATAAATCATAAAAAAAAAGTTTTCACAATTTAAAAGTATTTAGATGTCCTTTTTAGACTTTCCTCTAAACAGAAAAAAACATCTTCTTAACTTCATTTAAAATTTTATTCATAGAAACTTAATAATAAAAAATTGTATTTTGCACCTTTTGTAAGCGTATTTATATAATTGTATTTTGCACCTTTACAAAAAAAAAAAAAAAAATAAGAAAGTTTCTTTTTTAATTTCACAAACTTAAAAAAAATATAAAATGCTATTCATTACTCAAAAGAACTAAACATAAATAAAAAAATTGTGCTTCGACATAAAAATAAAAATCAGCTTTTTTGTGACTTATTCTTATCGTTTCGAGGGCAAAATGATGTGACTTTCTTGCTTTGAGTGTTCTGCATTTGGTGAAGCTGCTGCTGTAATGATTCGCTACGAAGTTATTGCTTTTGATGTCGATGGCAAGTTAGCATCATCTTGCCCATCTACCGCTATATAAGCCACTTCATCATTAGCAAGATATGCGGGGTCAGCTAGACTGTCATCTGAATCAATGTCCTCAATTTCCAAATTTCCAATCCCAATTTTCTCCATGTAAGTCACGCAAATGTCCAAAAATTCTATGAAAACTAAAAATTGAACGTAAAAAAATTACCCTTGTTACTAAGGCCCTCTCAGGCGACGCACACCGCTATATTTCTGCAGCGCCAATCGAAAATTAGAGTATAACTCCACTACCCACGACATCTCATAATGAAACGAGTTGGCAAAGAGCTGCAGCTCGATGTGAGTGGGAAAAGTACATTTAAATGCAAAAAACAAATTTTGAGCGGCCTCACAGGCGAGGGCTAGTGTTCTAGGGTTAATGACATTTTCAGACGATTGTCAGATGTTTTGGACATTGACAGGCTCATTTTATATATGGTTGTGCGAATTTTGTGACATCTGGGGCTTACAGTGTTCTTTGTATAAAGGTTAATTAATTCCAGGAACAATTCAATAATGAACATAAGCTTGTATGCAGTAGATAGGTATTACCAATTTTGCGTAAAATCTTTTCTGACATCCAAACACAACGGCATTTTTGTAGCAATTCGCCTTCATCCTCGCTGCTTTCCAATACGTCCGCGGCTAAGATCGTGGCAAGTGTCTCTTTTTGTTCCATATTGATATTTTGTAATTTTCAAAACATTTCAATCTAATGCTATGAGTCTGACAGCGTCGGCAGCTAAGTATTGACAGCACTTTGGTAGACCTGACAACCGTTTGAACATAGCTTTAGTCAAAACGAGCTCTGTCAACCAATCAGGTTTCTGTTGTTTCTGTTAATACAGTAAAATTGTCAAATCTGATATGTCAAACGCTCGGCGTTTGCATGTCAATTTCTTACCAGTCATGCATTTGATGTACTTAACCCAGTGTTGCCAGGTAAAAAATTGTGGAGTCACATTTTGATAGCGGAGCTTCCATCAGAATTGTGTAAGAAGTGTTGTCGCTTGACTGTGGATAAATGTAGCTCAAAAAACTGGGAAAGTAGCAATATCTCTCACTACGAAATGTAGCCTAAGGTAGCAAAAACAAAATCAAGAACGTTCGCAGGTTAGGTTACATTGAAAGGAGCTATGAAGACCTAAAGCACTATAATGGGCCCATCGCGTTTCCCTGACTTTTGAAAGAGAATCCATGGTGGACAGAGGAATAATGATTTACGTTGCAAAACATGGCAATGCTCTGCAAGACTTTCAAATTCACCCTTGTGATCAATCTCGGTCGAATTCCAATCCATACCGTTTTTAATCTTTGTTGTTGTTGACTTTCGCATTTTGTCGATTTCATCCCTTGCAATTCCGTTCGTTTTCCATCCGGTCGGAATTGCTCGCTGGGATGATTATGATTTCCTCCTTTTCTTTTCACCCTCTTATTACCAATCTGCAACAATTATATAAAATTCGTTGAGTGGTCTTTAACAGTGAATAAGTGCATATTCGTCATCTAACTGATCCATTTTACACTTAAGCCTTGATTCATTTTCAGACAGCCCCTGCGTCATTGCGAGGGTTCTGTGGCAAGTATCTTTACAACAAATTCAGCGAAGCGGATACACCGCAGAGCTATTGAACCCTTTTTGTCAGCGATACGAGCAGCGTTGTGCTGAAGTACTCAATTGGGTAATTTGGCTCAAGTATTTCTGATTTGGCTCAATGTTCCGAGCCACAGAGAAAAGGCTCCCATTTGGCTCAAAACTTTATTGTTTTCAAAAAAATATTAAAAAGCAATAAAAACGAAATCAGGAAATCAGAATTCACTCTATATAACATTGAGACAAATAATCACAATTGCTTGAAATATGAAGTACACTCACTTATGAGTTTTAAAGAGCCTTTAAACGGATCAATAAGAACATGTGGGAATTTTGAAAAACCTAAAGATGAAATAAGGAAATGCTAGCCGTATTGTTTCTTTCGTTGGTTACTTGTTTTCGTCTTTATTTATATGCTTGTTTATATGTTATATGCTATTTATATGTTATTCTTTGTTACGGTTAGCGAATCCGAATCGAATGTTTGAATTTTCGCGAACCGTAATAAGTTGATATCGCATATCGCATATCGCCAAATTTCGGACGTCAAAAGCGAATGTAATTTTTGCGATTTCCAAGCCGTAATACCTCATTATTGCAGTTGTCCTTAAGCACTTTAAAAAAATGAAATTGTGATATTGCGTTGCTGTATTCGTGCTTATAAACAAGAAACACATGAAACAAATATAGTTTTTGGACCGCAACCCCCCTCCCCCCTCATTCATATTCAGATTTTCTGTAATTTTACTAATTTGGCTCAACCTGGTGTGAAATGGCTCTGAAAATAGCTCAACTCCAACATTTATCCCGAACAACGTTGGATACGAATTTGTACAGTATGAAAGGCACACCAAGTAACTTCAGAGTTTTTCGTACGTTTTCCTGCCAAGAATCGTGAAAATAATGTACTTGTCACACACTTTTCATCTGTCAAATTGTTATTTGGATGGAACTGGCGAAAGGATTCACTTTACATGAAAACTTTAAAATTTTTGAAACTGTCATGCAATTCGAATTCGTGTAAAATTCTTACAACAATCTCTGGAAAGTATCTGAAAATTACTTAATTTAAATTTTAAAGGAACAGCACTACCTTTTTGTATATTGATTCTGTAAAACGCACATTGCACCATGGTTAAATCGCGTGATTTGCTATCATCCTCGTTGAAGAAGTAAGTCTCTGATGCTTTCTTAGAGATTCGTAGGTACCTCAGAATGAACAGGCGATACCTTTATAGAATTGCTTTGTTCTTTGCTGACACCTTCACGGCTAAATGTATTCAATTAAAATTAATATCAAGTACTTAAGTCAACAGCCCAATTCAAGACTCTGTGATTCCAAGACATGGCCGGAAATCACGTACTTCACTTATTCCAATTAAAATTTAAATCTGCATCTTTGGGTCACCCACTACAGACTGCCTAAGACCCTTCAATCTTATCAATGCTAAATGTCACGGATCAATAATTATTCGACCCATTAACATTCATATTACAATGCGATTCGAGCTTCGACAAATGTGACCCAAACACGACCCCAAACTAACGAGGTTTGTTCACCCCTCTTGTTAAGATTTCTTGTTTCTCATTCGACGACACATGCAATGACAGCTGAAAACCTGTGCCTCGGTGTCAAGTGGCATGCAATACAATTCCCCACTATTCCTTTCGCTGTTTTACCAACCATTAGTGAGCACGTACCATTGCGTCTCTCCTGTCAAAACTTCGCACACTAAAATCCGCACAAAATAATGAAAACTATACGAAATTGTGTGTGTTGGGTGAAAGATAATATTCATACTCGTACACAGACGCATCCTTGCCATCCTCACTTTGGCGTTGGCATCAATAAGAACGTGGCGGCGAAAACTTCGTGTGGGAGTTTCAATCACAAGGAATATAAATAAAAATCTATGAAAGCGCAAACTTTTGATATTCAATTCGAAAAGTTTTCCCTTCCTTGTGGCCCGTGTCTATTCGTATAGGTCCTTGAATACAGATTGATATGTATACGAATATGTATGGATATGTGTGTAACTGTTGGGGTAGACAGAAGTGTTGATCATAAAGAGATACTTTTCGTATTGATTTTTCAATCATAACACTCCGAGTGGGTTGGCGTGGAATAATTTTGTTTAACGGTCAGAAAATAGGAATACACCCGACAACCGACGACAAGGACGGAGAGGAGTGGGAACTTTTTAATTCCACACTTTGGAGTGGGGAAGTTCTATTAGCATTACAAGAATTATATTCCATCGATCTATTTTGGTTTTCCATATATACATACATACATATCAATGAGTGTTTCGAAGAGATGGACAAATTACAAAAGACGAATGTTAAGCGTTTTCAGGAGAAAAATTGAAAAATACTCGTACTCGTAGGTACATTTCATTGAAGACTTTCGACAAAGTTGCGTTTTATTTTAATTAATTGTTTTTGCCAACAGTTTCAAATGGGTGCCTGACTTTGCAACATTTTTGGGAAAAGAAGATTTTTCTAGCATGTCCAGTTTCTAAGAGCTTTTGTTACAAAGTTTCATTTTTTTATTGAAATTATTGAAAATTTAAATCAACTTTCAACAACTTTTAATTGAATTTTTATACTTTTAAGCATATTTTGGGCATTTTTTGATTATATTTTAGGAGTTACTTACTTTATTTGGCATAACAATTCAGGGTTCTTGATAAATACATAATAATTTGGTTGGAGTGAGGACAATAGTCAAGAGAAGACAGAAAAACCACGAAGAGACAACAATGACTTCAACAAAAAAATAAAATGGACTCGTCAGAAATTCTAGGGTTAAATGCGTTTATAAAAGTCTAATATAATAACAAATGGGACCATGATTTTCGGATCTCTCATTGAAGAAATGCTCCAGGGCTCAGACAAGCCAACCCAAACTGTTAACTAAACTTGATTCTCATTACAGAGAACTTCTCAACTACAATAAGAAGGATATTAGGCAGGATAAACAGATATATAAGGTATACCAACTGAACACTCTTAATCCGCCATTTTCTTGAATGCTGACGTCACAATATACCGATCATCTGAAGAGGAGAGTTGTGCTTTTGTGTATTTTGTTTTTTTTCCGGATATAATTGTGTTTTTTGTATAAATTCTGTATAAATTCAGATTTATAAATGCCATAAGAAAATGAATGTATGTTCCTTGGGAAAATTGTATCTGCCATTGCCTTAGAATGTTCTGATTTGATAAAAGTCGTTAATGATTGGTTCGACATATTTAATTCAAAATGTTCGTCCACCGACTCAAGAGCAAGGGTCAAGGCGTTCGGATTGGCTCCAGAAGTACAACGCAACATAGTCGATTTAATGAGTGAAATAATAGCCGTGTTTTATTATCCCCGTGATCTGATCCGGATCAGATCAACTCATATGTCTGTGTGCATTACAACAAACAAGATCAATTTTCGTGATCCAAAAATTAGTTCGACTATTTATCACTATGATACACTTTCATTTTTAAAGGCTGCTGTATGATCGACAATTGCCAAGGGTAAGTGTTGCCAGATTAGAATATAAAAATATTATTGGCTATCCAAATATCATTATTGTTATTTTATTCGAATAAATTAATTATTCTGCCCATAATGATATTTAAGCGACGTGAAACTGAAATTATAGCTACAAAATATTATTCTCATTCGGTATCTTTTAATGAAAATGAACAATTTCCTCCTAAACAAATATAACAAGTGCATTAAATTTCCATTTAAATGAAAATATTCATTCGCATGGCAACTTCGCACTAAATGTCAAAATTAACTTAGCTTGTGCAATCACCATAACACAGAACTTTGGTCTAGTTTGTTTTGTTATTCTGATCTGATCCGGATCAGATCACGGGGATAAAAAAACACGGCTAATGCAGAATTTGCGATCTCCTACTCGACGTTTACTACTCCCTTTTCAAAAAGAATTCTGTTGAACAACGAATCATTGTCAGAATTGCTAGAATATGAATATGAATATGATTTAAGTAATCAAGACGACTTAGAACGTTTCTTCGGTGTTATTAGGTCTAAGAGAGGCCTTCACGATCACCCAACATCACTAGATATAAAATATAGATTACGTTCTTGTATACTAGGTAAGATAATATAACCCACAGCAAGTAACTCATTTGAAACTCCACCAGAGGAGGAACAAGATGAAGATACATATATCATTGTTGGGGTTTGAGGAGTTAAAAGAAGATTCTCTTCAAAACCTTTCCGGATATATTTTAAAGAAGTGCAAAAACAATAACTACATCGACTCATCTTCCAGTAGCTACACTTGGGCTCATGAGCTATACGAAGATGGGCTTAAGAAACTAAACTAACAATTTCTGGAAGAGCACTTAAAAGTATTTTTATATTTCTCAATAAAGAATGCACATTTGTTCACAACAAATAACTTTATAGAAACGCACTTTAGTACTACTAGCACTTTAGCTGTATCAGTAGGTACCTCTAGACATAATAGCAAAAAAGTCATTTTTCAAACGTAGAATTTATTTTAGAATTAAGCATTCGAATAAGCCGTGTTTAATCCATACAGATGTAACAGACAGAAAGTTAATTAAAACCATTTCGTGTAATTAAAAAAGAAACTTTTTCTTCCATCGCTGAAATCGGTATATCGTGACGTCACATATCGAACGTCAAAGGAAGTTTGCATACCTTATATATCTATTTATCCTGGATATTAGGTGTCTAACAAGCTTCCTCTCCGGTCATTGCCAATTACGATGCCAGATAGTCCTGTTTAGCGGGACTAAATGTCGACTCTCTTGAGAGGAATGTGAATGCCCGGTAAGTTTTAGGGTCAGACGAATTTCTCAGACATTACGATTTAAAAAATGCGTCGACCAAGGATACACTAGCCTTTATCAGAAAGATGGTTTGCCTCTTAGACTAATTAGAACTTCTAAGATACAATGAACATTTTACGTCGCAATGGCTTTGGGCAGAATCATTTCAAAAAAAAAAACAAAGATCAGCCTAGAAAGCCAGGCAATAGAAGTGAAACTTTATGAAGCTCGATGAGTAGTTAAAATGAGAATGCTCACCAGTGCAGCCACTTCTACTACTATCGAAGTGATTTAACTTCGCTTTTTTTGATCTACTACCTCACTTCGGAAAAAAGCAAAACACTTCACTTTATTAAAACCGAAGCGTTAAGTATCATATACAGTCAATATCGGTTATAACGAACTTGAAGGGACTAGGAAATTTGTTTGTTTATGACCAATATTTCGTTATCGATTTTCAATTTTTTTTTTTTTTGTAATAAAACAAAAGCAGATGTAATGATAATAGATTTTAGTTTATTCATGCTTGCAGTTCAAAGTAATCTGTAAATGTTTGCTGTTGATCAACTGAGTAGAGCAGCCTCAATGTATGGATGTCGGCTGCCCCAAAACTTCTGTTTTTATATTGGAGTCATCAAATATTTTTCTTAATCTTCTCTTTTTCTTTCCATATTGTAGATATAATTGAAGCCGATACTAAGCCGATGAATATTCAGCTGCCAAACTTCTATTTGAACTATCAGATTCGAGTCTGCGAATTTTTTAAGCTTTTTCTACATTGCTAAATATTCTTCATTTAGTACACATTTTGAAAGAAAAAGAAAAATATAAAACGCACTAAAAATCGTTTAGATTTAAGAATTGTTTAGCGATCAAACACTTCCTGCATTGACTAAAATCAAAAACGAAAGCGATGCAGAATCATTTTTCTGTATAGAAAATGTTCGATACAACCGATATTTCGTTATAACCGATGTCGTTATAACCGATTTTGACTGTATATGGTGTAAAAATAAAACCGCTATTAATGGAAAAAATCATAAAGCGGGGCAAAAATGATTATATCGATGTCTTGACATAAGGACAACTTCTATCATTTCGTCAAGACTTATATATGCTATATATGCAGTGCAAAGTGACATAAAGCCTAGTTGGCCTAATATCGCTTTATCAATGTAATATGGCAAATACATACTAGAATTTGGCTTTATGTCATGACAATTTTTGTGTTACTTCACTTTTTCGAATTTCACTTCCTTTTTCACTTCGCTCATTGAAAATTAAGTGGCTGCCCTGATGCTCACCCTAGATTACATGTATTTTATTTAAAAAAAAAATAAAAAAAATAAGAAAATTAGCGAGAGCGGCCTGTTGGAAACTGACAATTTTTTGTTAGCTTCCCCATGCGTGTATTACGGGCGTCCCGCAACGCACGCCTTGCTTGAAATTTAAAATTGTTTGATTTTGCCCGCATTGACGTTGACGTCCGACTTTTGATTGAAATGGAAGTGCTCATGTTTGAATGAAATTTATATTCATCGATATTCAACCATTTTAAATTTTATTTATTGAATTTTATAATATTTCGCACATTTTGTGCTTCCCTTGGTGGATCATGGATGATTATTTGATTAAGAGACCGGTTTTAGTGTATCTCTCTGATTTCCCTGATATTGTCGTCCTAGATGTTGGGAAATATTTTGTCTTTCGAGTTTCCTTTTGAGTTTACTTAATATTTTATATTTTGCAAGCAACACTGTTTTCCAACCACAAAATCACACGCGCCGTAGTCGAACCCAATTTAGAAATTTGTTCGACTAGACGCAAAACGTATTGTATTTGGCCACGTTTGAGTTCCCCGCAAACTTTTAACGATGCGTGCACGCACGCACCGCATTGTCCGGATTCAATTAGGACATAGCGTAAGAGTGCCGTTTTGGCAATTGGGTACGCAACACACAACACTCAAAAGGAACGAACCAATCTCCTAAACTTGTAATTGGTGTGTAAACATCGTTGGCGTGATAGTGTTAACTCCTAAATGTATGCAATGGTTGCTCCTATAAATTTGCTACGACAAGATCCATTAATCCTACACAATTACCTGTCGGGTTACATTGGATTTTGGAATTACTGATACTGAGGATCAGATAACAGGGAGATTTCGAAATTTAGTACTTAGGCCGCATTTCTTCTCAGGTTTTTAACACTAGAAAGACGGGCGGGGTCATTCGACCCATTTTAAACTTTAGCGTTTTATAACTTTAAAAGTTTCAATTTTTATGGCATTTTCTCTTGTGACTTTTATTAAATTAGTGTAATTTTAAATTTAGATATAGTTTCATTGTTATATCTTCATAAAAATTAAATAAACATATCATCTACCTACAAAGCCAGCGCCGGTCATTTGACCCATATGGTGTAATTTTTTACATTTTTTTAATTTTTAACACAACCACCAGTACCGATACGGCGTTCAGCTGTAGGTACAGGTAAAAGACGTCACTGCTATATTTTCAGCTGTAATAATAAATCTAGTTATGTGTGCGATATTTGAAAAATTCCATTGCGTGGAAAATGTAATTAGTCAGAAGCAATTATTTTTCATGATTTTATTGAGAAATAAAAAAACTTCTTGTTAATAAAACACGTTAACATGATTATATTTTAGTTTATTCACTGATTCATTTTGAAGATTTTCCCGTCTTTCTAGTGTTAAACACGTTGTCTACCAATTTATTACTCGTGAATATGAAACAATTTACTAATGCCTGTTTTAAAAAAAGATTATCTGTTCTGCTAGTACGATTATTTGTCCACCTACGTATCCCTTAGGATATGCTCCTGACAACTTTTAACTTGTTCAAGTATTGCTTTCAAAAATGGCTCGGTCTTCAATCATGTAATCATTCAATGACAGAAATAAACATTGTATTGGTCCACTTGATTTCAATACATCCCAATCAGTAGGCTTTAGTTCATTTTATTATTCGATAGAGATAGACACATTACATGAAATAAGGCAAAACAATTTGCGTTATTTCACTTCTAAATTGTTATAAAGCCAAACTAGTCAAATTTCTCAATTTAGCCTTAAATCAATTCCACGGTCTTTGTGTTTCTTTTTATTATCAAATTAAATACTTTCACTCTCTCTTATGCTCAGAAACCAAAGATTTAATGATTCCAGTTAAGAATTAGATACTTATTTAATTTTTGAGTTTTTGGGGGTTATCCTTATCCTGCAGGATCCTATCTAATGCTTAAAAACTATATACCTAATTTTCAAATGGAATCTTTAGCTTTCAAGAATAAGGCTACGCGCACAGTGGTGTGACAGAGCGATGCGATTCGAGAAACGGTTCGACATGCGAGATGCGAGATGCGATATGGTGCGCACAGTGAAGCGAATCTGTGTTGTTCTCATGCTTGTCGCGATGTATTGTTCATCAGAGGAGGAAGAGTTCTTAAATGAAAGTTTATATTTTAGATTGTTACGGCACAAAAAAAAGAATAAAAGTTTATAATTTATTTGAAAATACAATAAAAAAGGGAGTTTCATTATTATATGAAGGGTGAAATAAAGTTTTTCTAATATACAAGAATATAAAATATTGTAGGTTTGTTACCAAACAAATATACAATTTGCATTAAAAAAATTTTGTTTTCTTTAGTTTCAAAGAGACTACTTCCCACATCTTCTCCTCTTCGTTGTTCCCAAATTGAAGTCCTTTCAAAAATTGCTGAAATCAGATGTTCTGCACCCACTTCACTTAAAACGTTGACTAAAAAAATTATCATGAAAATAGAGCGCTTTTTATATTTATTTTATGACAATCAAAACACTGTTATTTTCCTGCAACACAATTCAAATGACAGAAGTTTCTTTTCTTTTCCTCTTTGTTTTCATTTCCATTCAAAACAAGTGAAATTGCATCAGAAGAAACAATAACAACAATGAATACTTCTCACATCGAATCGCTTCAAAAAGTGGTCAGAAGAGTTTGTGTGCGAGAAGCTTGGAATTGTAGTATAGAACCGAGCCGCTCATATATGTTAAATGACAAAAATATTGACTTTTAGAACGATTAATTTGTATATCATAAATACCTTTCCGTGAATGGGTCAAACCGATCGAATCAATCACAACTCACACAGCTCTAAGTAATTGCTATTAGATAGATACACTTTTCAACTGTGTACGATTAATGTATTTGACTTGGCTTTTCTACGACTAAAACACATTGTGTTGAAATTTATTTATGTACATGTGAATACATGTGTGTTTATACAGTATTGAAGAACATTATGGAGGAAACATATTTTTGAAATCCTTACCTCCCGCCTTTTCTAATGTTTTTCTTTCTTGGGCGGTTTCTGACTCGTAAATGCCTGTGACAGACCGACAGACAGTCACAAGATTGAGGCATAAGAATTTCATAAAGATGTTTCAGATTCCAGTTACAAACTAATGTTTAAAGTTGTAATTCGCCTATGAATATATGTACATAGGTACAAGGTTTGAGGTGGCAGGTGGCGTGATTGGAATCACTGAGAGTGCGGATTTGTCAGTAACAGTCCATAGTAGTCGGGAGCGGGAGAGCATCATGCATTCAATATCGAGACTTTTTTCTACTCGTCACACATTTATGTACGTGTTTTCAACAAGATGAGGTGACTCCGTACCGCTAGAACTTCTTGAATTTTCCATGAAAACTGATCAACCACTTAGGAGACATTCCGTGACCACAGAGGTAGGTCTTCACACTTAACCGCTATGAATTTTTTTCTATAGGCGTTCATCAAAAGTCCAAGCTTATAAAATGCGATTTGTCACCGAGCTGAAGGAAAATATTTGCCGTGAAATGCATAGCATCCAGCCAAGCCTTCTGCAGCTCATGACTCGAAATACGGTGGTTCGCTTCCAACAGTAGGGGCGCATCCCATGAATTCTCCTACCTTACATATGTCGCATTTTCTCTTCATTCAGTTCCACACTTATGGGATACCCCTCATAAAAGTATGTCTTTGAAGACGAAAAAAAAAAAAAAACACAGTGGAGACCGTCCTTTTTTCCATTAACATTAACTAACTCAAGTCCACTATAAACCTTAATGTCGGATATATCGTTTTTTCTTTGCATACTCGTACCCCCTTCTTAGAGTTTGGCGGCAAAAAGCTATGCAAATGAGAGAACTATAATATTTCCTCGCTATCCGGACGAAGATGGGCAAAGTGGCTTCGAAAATAGTCATGTCCATAAAACGAAGTCGTCTTGCTTGCAATCCACTCAGCAGAAGGAGTAGTTTAGTTGAAAAATAAATCGTAGAGTCACTCAGCATTCAATTTGACGTTAAAATACACTCAAACTAAATTATCTCCGCGTTGATGTGTAGAGCATTTTCAGTACTATTCTGCTCCCATTAACCTCAGTTTTAAATTGACACTTAGTCCCGCCATCAAAGTAATAAAGTAAATTGCCACACTTTTCCATTTCCATTATTATTTTATGATAAAAAAAGAGAACGAAAAAATTTGTTCACATTGTTAAACAATCGTTTATTACCGTTATAATCGTTGAGTTACGTATTCCACTGCCGGCTGTCAATGTCAACTATAGTAGTGATCAAGTTAATGAAGTAACGCCCCATTGAAATGCTGGCGCGGCAGCGCCGCCCTTCAGTAAACCGATTTTGCTTTATTCTCTTCACGTCTGAAAGCCAACACAGGAGGAAGGAGAACAAAGCAAATGAAATGAAAATCACAGTTCAGGCTTACTATTCACCTACAGACGAACGCTTATCGTTCGTGCACAGGCACACTACTTTAGGCTTCGTCGTCGTCGAAGCGTGCTAAGCGATCTGCGTGCTTTGTATTAAAGTCACATGATACGTGTCCCAATTCATTTTCAATTTCCGTATACATATACCTAAAAAGATGGGGGAGTTGGTGAAGGATGACAACCTCCTGGAATCAAAGACAGCAGCATCAACGGCGCAGGTACTTAGAGAAATTTATGAGGTCATTATGACGAGGACATTCGCCTCTTCGTCGTTGTCACCAGCAGCGTAGTTTTCTAGCTCGTCCTTCATTCATTTCTGAAGGATATGTCTCTTATTTAGAGGACCATCGAGAAGGATAGGCATCATTTCCGATTTGCAAGTCGACCATAACAACATATTTCCGGGGAAAAATTCGAATGTATCTGTACGTCGTCTTCGCGCATTCTTGTCGCAAACCCACCCCCAAACGAACCCCCTAAATCATCATCCGCAACATGTTATATTGCAGAGAAAATATGTGTGTGAGTGCTCAATGGACTTAGTCGCCCCTTGTCCTTAAAATGGCAGAGTGAAGGACAACTGTAGCCGCCCGCCATGACGGGTTGGATGGCTGCTGGAATGAAAAAGCAGCATGCTATGAATAACAAAAAGGAGTCGGAGTGCTCCTCGTCTTCGAGTAGGAGTATGTACCATGGCCACCCCTCTGTGTCTCCGCCATTACGAGCATACAAACAAATACTTTTGGAAATTTATTATCAAATTTGAAAGCTGACAGCTTTAGCATTTCCAGCAAGTTTTACGAAACAGGAAAAGGAAAAACAAAAACAATAAACTCGCACTGCTACTGTACCCTGTACGGGTAAAAGGACGAAAGATTCCCATGGTAGCTGATTATAAATCGACGGTAGCGCGTAAAGCGAAATCTTCCACATTAGCCACCAAGCCACACCAACTGGAGCAACTTTTTCGAGGCAACATCCATTTATCCTTACACATACACGTTCGGTTTGTGTATATTGTGGCCATAGTGGTGGCGTGTGAGCTTGATAAGTGCGTGCTTGATGGAGTTCGCTGTGGGGTTGGTATGTGGAATCATATGTTTGTAGAAGCGCTGCGAAAGAATGTCTTGCAGAGCAGTAGTGACAGTTAATCACCATCGAATTCATCCTTTGGCCATTGTAAATCACAATATTTTTGCGACACGTAGTATGTTCGGCGGGTATTCGCAAGACAGTGACGGGGGTTTACACCCCATTATGTGGACGTTTTGTCACACTTACCTACACTCATGTGAAGTGGTTGAAAATGGGGGTGATTCCATTAGGGTAGAATGGGTAAATTAATGGAAATGGTGGTATCCCTGCTGCTCATAAGTCACTAGAATATTAGGTAAGTTACCCACTTACCTACCATAGATAAGTTAAATGGGAAGGTATTTCTGAAGGTAGACGTTATCCTTTGTGACCACAATCATAAATTTGGACTGACATAGGTGTACTACCACATCCGACAAAATTCACTCAACTGTTGGCTTTAATTTGTAAAATGACCCAACTGTTCCTACCTTCCATTCCCATCGGCATTCGATGTAGAGATTTTCACAACTGCACCGACAATACCGCTGAGGTTCATAATTCCACATGGAACTGGTTGCTTTCTCGACTGAGTCACTTGAAAGCATGATGGCAATATAACATCATACTAACGCTCATGACAAGCGACACATCAAATTTTAGACATCGGGGTAACACCACTGTAGACGTTTGAAAAAAATGGTTTGTTTGGTAATTTTTTTGACAAGGAAGAAAGGGTAGTAGAAAAATAATATTTAGTGGAGTTACTAACATTATATTATTTAAGTACAAAAAGAAGAATTTATGACACAAATATGAATATAAATGGCGACACTAGAGCCATTGGATTTGAGGCGCTCTGTGGCACGCAGCATAGCTTCAACAATTTTTATCGTTTTCATTCTAAGCTTTAACCACATTTTAGAAATATTAAATGAAACCGTTCATTTTTCGTTGATAAAATGGCATTCGTTTGTTTATAAATAATGATTCCACATATCGAAAATGTTGATCGTGTTACGAGAAAAATGCTTTTGAAGTTGCAAATGAGTTTTAGACGTGAAAATATTAAAAATTCTATCAATAAAATTTGTTCAACATCAGTTGTCCTTCTAAATTCGAATATAATTTCTCGTTTTCCTTGGTTGAGGATTCGATGGTAGAGCGTGCGTTATATTTTCGCACGAATGGAAGGGACCTACAGTTTTCTGCCGTCTCCAAATGGCGAGTTGGGAAGCTTTACATGACAAATGATACTCTTGAATGCTTGTCAGGCATTCGAAAGAGGTGGGCACTGTGAAAAGTTTTTGGGTTTTTGCGGCGGGATTCGAACCCAACACCGCTGGCTCAGTAGTCCGACGCACTTACCACTTGCGCTACGGTGCTTTGATGTCAAGCGAGAAAAAAGAAACCAACGGAATAGCCCGATGCGGTCGGCAAATAGGTCAAAATTTCGAGGAAACAAACTTTTTCCGGTATGAGACTCTGTGCCTTATATTTTACACTAGACTAGAGGGTCTAAACTTTTGACGTTTTTTTTTTGTCCAATAAAAAAATTCGATTTTTGAAAAAAATTACATTGCTGTTACTATTACCCCATAAGAACATTCGGACAACCTGTCTGACAGTTTTAGATACAATCGGAGAAATATTTAAATCTAAAACATCTTTCGGATAATATTTGAGTTTGTTTTTCAGACGTTGTCGGTAGCTGGTTTTTAATTACACCCTCGTTACATTTTTCACGCGAACATTTTCTAGAATAATTTTCCCGATATTTCTTAAAAAACGTTGTTCCTTGCTTCCTGAGCTTCTTCCGATAGTTGATCAATTGGAAGCAATACAGCCGAAGTCATGCCTGGGCCATGAATCAGTAGCTTGTGCAAAGTTGGAGGGATATCATTATACAAATAGGCGAAGGCAAAACAGTTCCATCCCTCTTTAACTGATATCGGTTTTGTTAGAAAGGTTGTGAAGAGGGGCAGTGCAGTGTTTAATTATTGTTCAATATTTTGTGTCTAAGTCAGGTAAAAAACCGGTGCATTTCTCTCGCACTTTTGGTCGAATTTCAACCACTGGCGATACTAGTAAAGTTTAAGGGCCTACAAAGTACATATGCTGCAGTATCAAGTGTAAACGCTCCAAATTTGTCGATGTTAATGTCGTATTCAGTTGAAATCGCTACCAATATTATATGAAGTTTTTCGATCAAATTTGTATCCACACCCAAGATTACAAATGTCACATCTGCGCTGGCAAACAATCGCCTTGCAGTGTTACCAGTTTCTGAACCCAAGTTTAAGCGTTACAACTTAAAGTCGCATTCAATCTTAGAACTCATTTTGTATGCACGCTTTGTTTAGTGCTATTATATCTTTATCTTCTTTTCGATCAGCTTATAACCATTTTTCTTTGAATTCAGCTGAAAACATGGACATTTTATGGTTAAGCTCATTCAGCTTTACCTCAGGACGATTGGTGCGGCCTTGAAGGTGTTCCTTAAAGAATTTAATTGTTTATTTAAATTTTTGATGCCCTGATCTCTTTATTATGTCTAATAACTCCATTCTAGTAAACTCTTTTAATGTTAATCACTCGTTGAAATACACGTAGAAGCTAGAAACGTAGTCTTGATTCAACTAAAGACCGTCAGAGAGTGGGTGGACACGTAACAAAGTTAGTTCTTGGCGCGAATGATGTACAGGAGTGCAATATAACCCAGTAACCACAAATTTTACTCATCTTGATCATTTACGTTTTTGATTTTCTGGTCGTATCAGGCAGGTTCTAGTACAACTGGTCATCCTGGATATTGGGCAGCGCTATTTCTCCTTCCCCTACCCCTACTCCTTAAACTCGACTAGGCTGACCTTCAGAAGTAGCTTTTTTTTCTGTGAGATGGATTCTAGATGGTCTAGATTTTTCATCGTAATTTGAATTTTCCAGTCATTCTTCGTCAAATATCGTCGCCGGCATTTGTGAAATTTGTCGCACCCCATAATCATCACGCTTCAGTCTTCAAGATCAAATATTCCCAAGTAAACTCATGCGTAGCCAAAATAATTTTCCAAGTGTCAACGGACGTCACGTATGCATTGACATATTTTGCAAATTTTAACTTGGCTACACCAAAGGGCTTAATTTAATCAAAGCACATCAAAGTAAGTAACTTCCGTCACGAGCATCACTATCACTATAAACACTAAGTGAAAACAACCTAGACAAACGATTACTCTTCTTCGCATCTTTTCGTCGTCATCGATGTCGCCACACACAAACCAGATAATCAAACTTCAATCACGTACACATTAGAGGAGACGATAAAACGAAATTCGTGGTGCGCACCAACAAATCGTAAAGCGAATCGTATAGTTTCACGTTTGACACATCACAAGCCATACACATAGTACGTATACGTACGTATACCCGCTCGAC
The DNA here is from genome assembly GCA_949775065.1 of Brachyopa scutellaris. NCBI lineage: Eukaryota > Metazoa > Arthropoda > Insecta > Diptera > Syrphidae > Brachyopa > Brachyopa scutellaris. The sequence goes on along the minus strand of OX459114.1, from coordinate 97,924,956 downwards.
TAACGCAAGCACTCTAACAGCTACCCAAAATAATCGGCGCCATTAAATTTGAACAGAACTACGAGCAAACCACATCAGAGTGCGATGTTTCCTTTCCAATTCATTAGTTACAACGTTATGCTGTTCGATCGCAAACCAAACGCACACACACACACATCATCTGTGACAATCTGCTCACCATCATCATTCAGCGACGCGGTGCGGCTATACTTTCGCGTGCATCCTTCCAATAATCCGAATCCATTAGCTGTAGACACGTTCGATTTACCATTGCCATAGTGTTTTCGACAAGCAAATACGAGTACTCGTACTTAAGTATCGCTCGCATATATCACAAGCCAGAGGAACCACTGAACTGTCACAGCGACAGCACCAGGAGGAGGTGCTCGGTGCTGGGTGCTCCCTGCGAATCGTTAATGAGCAAAAGCTGAGAAGGCTCTAATTAATCATTTAACCGACACACAGCGGGCGAAAGGAAATGAACTGCAAAACCCTTCTGCAGCTGTACACACACACACACACAGAGAAAGAGTGGGAGAGGGTTGAGCACGCTTAATGGCCACAACATCCGGTGGAACAATGCGAACGAGGAGTAAATCGTTCGTGAAGAAAACAAAAGCCCAAGGATGCAGGAAATGGGTAAAACGAACAAAAACAAAAACAAAAAAAACACAGACGAAGATAGGATGGAAATTCACGTAATGGAATAGAATGGCCTGAGTAATGGGAAACCATTGGCATTACGTGAATTAGTTGGATGCTACCAAGATGAGTCTGCTGAAAGCGAAATAAGAGAAAATGTCGGTTCGGTAGCTACTACTTGCGGCCTCTCGCACTGGTCCTGTTGAAGCCCAAGATGAGGCTGTCATCACTTTATTTTCGAAACCCATAAAAAAAAAAACGAAAGTTTGATGAGTTTACGTTGTTATCACACCCCTCGATCTCGTCCTTTCATTAGGCATCAGGTAATTGAAGGAACATGGTTGTTGGGGATGTTATTGATTGTGATGTGGCCGCACAGGGTGAACGAGTTGGTCTGGAAGTGTGGAATAATAACCTAGGATATAACATTATTTCCTTACCACGTACACGACTTGTAAATAACTCAGTCAATAGTATGTGACCAACTGGCAAGTATATGCATGGATGTAATGGCATTATAAAGGATGGCCAAATGGATGTAAGCCATGTGAACTCGAATTGATTTCAAACGCACCATGAATAGGCAATTTGAAAAATTCAATACATTTGCATTAGTAGATTAGCACATGTTCCATCTTTTTAAACCAACATTTTTCGTAGCCAAGAAATGAGTACATACGAAAGGCGTTCTTAAGTAGTTCGCGGAATGAGGGGTAAAAAGTGAAAATAAAAATGCAAATTTATTTATCTTTTTTCAATATACTCACCTGCTACCCTAATTTTATCTGATCTTTCAATTAGTTTATGTACACCTTCTAAAAAAAAATGTTTTGTGTTGTCTTGTCGGAAAAGCAAGCCGAAACTGGGTCCTTCACTTCTTCACCGCATGAAAACTTCTCCCCACGAAGTTCCTTTCTCAATTTTGGGAAAAGGTAATAATCGCTGGGAGCTAGGTCAGAGCTTTAGAGTGGGTTATTTAAAATATCTGAGCCCACCTTTTGCAGGGCAGCCAACGCACCACGACTCTTGTAAATAGGCGCGTTGTCATGCAGAAGGTTAATGTTCCCTTATTTTTTCTTCGATGGCTTGTTTAAACCGCCCTACATCTGAAGCGCAGTATTCTCCGGTTATGGAGACGCATTTTTCTTTATAGTCTGACGACTTTTTGAACAATTGCCGGACTGGTCACTTCGTTCTGACCGTGGGTCGTCTTTAAATGAGTCCCTTCGTCAAAATCCTCTTTGTGGAGCTTTTCGATTTCGGGGAAAAGTGCATTTTCACTAGGGTCATGTTCAGAGCATGTGTGGCTGTGCCAATGTAATTCGACGACAAATCAAACCAAACCTATGAGTCTTTATACTCTGGGGGATGCACTTTCGAACACTGCCCTTAAAAATCCATGAAAATGTTTTTGAACTGGTCAATATCGGCTTTTGACAAAAAAAAAACGTGTTTTTTTCTTGATTTTTTTGAACCCTCTTTACCGTAAAGATTTACTTCCAAAACTTATTGGATGTGTACGCGATGTGTCAAGATAATTGTACAGCTATGGGCATTTAAAATTTTGCCCTTGGTGGACCGCAATTGGACCCGAATCTAAAACGCCGGGGCCGAAATTTCAGAGTCATTTTGCTCGTAAACGGTGCACTTTTGAGAAAAAATGTCTTAGAATTGAACGTTTTGAAACTGACATTGCAATTGGCACCTAGTCAAATCAAACACACCTAAGACCATAGCCAACGTTTTTTGAATATAGTATGAAAGTACATTGATATTCCATCAAAAATAAAAAAGTGTTAACAAAACTGAACTCAAAACTGTGCTGTGCTAACACAAATAAAACAACAACCAAGATTGTGTATAAATAATGGGGTAAATTAACTTTTGTGTATTGACTAAGTATCACTATGCTATTTTGCGTTGCTGATCAGGGCTGCCGAAGTGAGTACTAAGGGAGTATTCGTACTACTCTCTCAAAGACTGTACTCCCGTGCCCCCCTCGTCTAGTGATTGTAGTTCCCTATAAGATATTTGCAATTTTTAAAACAACTAGTATCTTTCGAATGTCTGACAAGCATCAAAGAGTATCATTTGTGACGATTGAGCTTCTCAACTCGCCGTTTGGAGTCGACAAAAAACTGTAGGTCCCTTCCATTCGTGCAAAAATATAACACGTACACACAAATGGTTTGCGAGAAGCAGGCCCAGGTTCACCTCGAACTGTAGCACCAACTAAGTAAGTATTTGAGGACCTTTTCTTCAGTGAATAGAACTTTGTTAAAATACTAAATTTTCCAGGTGTTAAATCCATATACAGGGTGATTTCTATGTCCCAGGCCAATGTCTTTTTTTAAATAGCTTTTAAATGAGATTATGTACGGAATATGATATTGGTCAAGTGGAGTTGTTTATCCGCTGTTGTAATTTGGTACCTACCCAAGCACTTGAATCGTTTTTGGCTTAGTGCCCCTTTTCAATATCTTCAAGTTGTAATTATGTACATAGTTGTTATTTTACGTATTAAGTCTTCCATAAAAGTGAAATAATTAAAATACAGTAGACTCGCGATATAGTGAATCAATAAAAACTAGACCTGTTCAATGTTCATACAATCGAGACCGTTCACATTAACGAGCATCCAAGTTTAAAGGCATTCTATAGTACATGTAGTTACTGTGAAATATTAGCTGTGAAGTAACATACACTGAACATTGGAAAACGTGAACTAATTAAAACTGAGGGTGTTCATGTTTTTGATATTGTTAATGTTTTGGAAAATAACATTTTATGATTTAAATTGTCTTACTATTGCTCTTAAAGTAAAACACATTTTCTTTGACTTTTATCTCCTTTTTGCTTCAATTCATGAATATTTTGACATATTTACACGTACTGGTACGGCTCATTGATTGACATTAGAACGTTTTCTAAATAAAAGGTTTAGCTATTTAAAAAAAAAAATATGATAGCAATACGTACACGCACGTGTGGTACCAAATACATACATACATACTAGGTTGAGGTACACATTGTCAATATTATGGGATCCCCCGAATACTACGCATTGTCAATATTATGGGATCCCCCTTAGTCTTGAAAATTAATTCAGTGCATTTTTATTTTTATGTTTTTATGTTGAAAACATTTCTGTACACATTTTAGAGCTTTTAGATTTGTTCACGTTTTAGAGCAATCAATATGAAAAACAGAGTGTTCACGTTTTGGGGTAGTTCACGTTTTGGGGGGTTCACGTTTTCCAATGTTTGAAATTGTGAAATGTTGTGAATTTTTTTTTTATTATTTCATGTTGTTTTTAATACTAAAACTTTTCAGTTTTTCTACTAAAGTTAGATAAGGTAAGCGGACTGACGAGAATGATTACCTATATCCTCATCACACTAAGGTTCATATGAACCCATTGTGGTTCCCACCCGTGGTATCAGTGGCTTGGTTCCAACCAACCGAACGTCCTGGCAAACCTAAGCAGACTTGATGGCGATCGGTTAGAGAGTTCGTCGATATGTTCGAAGAAAAATGTGCCCAGGGTTTTGTTTCTAAGTTTCAGAAAAAATGGGCCGTGGTTTCATGAGCCTTTTCACCACCGCATCTCCTGCATATACTTATCATCATTGTTAAGCCATAATTTTTTCATGTGATATCTAAGTATGGTGTGGCCAGTTAGTACTATACTTTCAGTATTGACAGCGATTTCAAATCTTTTGGTAGAAGTTTTCTGGCTTTTGCTTTATTGTTTGCGGGCCACATCTTTCTTGATATTTCTAGTGATTTCCACCTGATATTAGCTTCAGATAATGTTTTTTCTTCAATTTTGGGCTTGAGGTTACAGAGTGGACGTTTGACCGTACTATTTGCTTGCTCTCTGGCCAATTCATCCGCGTCTTCATTGCCTAACAAATACAGTCAAACCAATCAAACAAATGAAATTGGAATAAAATATTTACACAGCCCATAAAGCAAAATGAAGAACAATGACATATACGAAGTACACAAAACAGCTGGTTTATTCGTGTTTAAAAATATGCTTTCACTCTAGAGAGGTTTACTTGTTCACTCCGTATAGCAGTCTGTATAGAATTTTGTGTGTTCCTTCTACTGGATTCAACTGATGTTCATTCTACCTTGAGGGTACTGTATAATTTGTATCATTAAATAACATTTATGTATTTACTTACTTCTTCAATATGTTTTCAACACTAAAAAGAAATGAAACAAATTTTTGAAAGTGTACTTATTGTCATTCCTCTACTATCTACTTAGTATTTTTTCAGACTTACAATTTTGTGGTTCATTATTTGATAAGCTTTATTATCTAACTGGTAGATTTACTTTTTGTTCAGATGTCACCAAAATGTCATAAAATACCACTCCTGTCAAACTTGCTGTCAATCGCACAAAGTTGTTATATTGATTTTTCTTTTTTCTTTGGAAAGTCTAAATGTAATTATAGCTGATATCAAAAACCAAATAAATAAGATGTCCAAATATAGCAGGTTATTTGTCTATTTTGGTCCTGTTCCCTTTTGTGTATCTCAGTATTCCAATGGTCTATTTTTGTATTTGCCTGTGTGTTTTGATGTGATTTTGCCATATTTAAATTTCCTGCTATGATACCGCATTTTTATGATTTTTCTTTAATGGAAAGCAACACGAATTTATCATTCATCGACCTTTTATCGATTCAAATAGCGTGCAAGCAATATTGTACATCATTTCATTGGCACGAAATTTTTTGAACGAACTGGAAAGAGTTTATTGACATCGATTTGCAGAAAACAATAAATTATTGCTGTTTTTTTGGTAATCCATCCAAGCAATATTAAAATCGTTTGTGTTCGATATTGAATGGTTAAAAATAGCAGGCTACCGGTAGAGTTGTCAGTACTGAGCTTAAACCATGACCTACTCAGAAACAGTCGGATAAATCGGTTGCAGTAGAAATTGAATTATGAAGCTACTTAATTTTTAGAACTCAGTTGAAAATTATTGCAGCCGTGAAATTGGGACATTTTGTCCCCAATGAACTAAATTTTTAACTTTCCTATTCTTATGACAATGCGGAATATACCGCTACCGCAGGCACTGTCGAACCAACCTCTAGCATCATCGACCAAAATGGAAGTTGACGATGGTAGAGGTTTTTTATTGACTTAATTTCGAGAAAGTCCGCTTGCTAAACCATTGCAGTTTCTAAGCTAAAGAGGTGCATAACTGGAGATCTGCTAAGCCCTTTAGTGACATTACCAAGAAAGACATCGATTTTATGCTGAGCTTTTTACATTTTATACTTGTATTTTTAGAACATGATTATGATGATTTATTAATGTAGCTGTTACTCCGAACTACGCTGTTCTTAGGAACAAGCTTATCACCATTGCTCACTTGCACTCTGAAGCTTCACTTTGACATCAAAGCAATGTCTCAGCCGGCTAACGGTCTAACGAGGTCCATAGTAGCACATGCTGTTTGCTCTTAAACTTTATTTTTTCTTGAAGTGGACTCTTTTGGCATAGAGTTGAATCTAACCATGGATAACGTGGATGTTTGGCGATAAAATGTATATAGCTTCCTGCAAAATTAAGACATCAAGCTTAAAGAAGAGTTCGAGGCACAAGCTGAATCTTTCTTACACAACTACACTTTGGTGGAGAGGATTTATCGTCGAGGCAAAAGCAGTATATCAGGTACCTCAAAAATGTTTAAAGCCAGAGATAAACTACTGAATCTTAGTTTTAAGCTACATAGAGAGGATCTCCCTCCTTGGGTGGCCAAACCGTAAACCGCGGTCGACTGGTCGAATGCGAAGACATTTACAGTAGACCCGAACAAAAACGCAATACATGAATATCATTTTTTTAAAAATGTAACAACACTGCACTCCATCCCAGAAAAAGTTTGCAATGGAATACTGCGTATTCTGTGGCTTCTCAGTTTGGGGAATTGGGGCAAAAAGGAGAGGTATCGTGCCCAAAACGGTGTAGCTCTTTTCGATACCCACCGTGACCACATTGGAACTGCGTAAAATTTTAGTTACAGTTTCCGTGCCTTCGATTTGTCTAAACGTCTATGGTTAGGATCAATTTTTAGGTCCATCTGCCCTTCGGAGTGGTGTCACAACAAGCTTTGATGACCGTTGCTTCTTGGTTACTAGAAGTTCTCCTATTATAGACCCTATTTGCAACTCGTCCGCAAGGTTATCAATGGGAACCAAAGTGCTGCCTGAAGCTTTTGCGCCTTTTTGCTCGAATAGTCGATGTGAGGCTTAAAGCTAAGTATATTGCCGAGTATCCATCCACTTTTATTACCTATTGTATTTAATTATAAAATTATAAAATAGCTGTAAGTGTCATATGAATAATAAATAAATAATAAAAAAAAAAAGTATTACTCCTTGATTTTTTACAGTGTTTCAATCTGATAGCTTGACTTTTGCCTTGCCACGTATTCCACATTTTTCCGGCTGATTATAAGGACAGCTTCCGTTTTGTGATCTGCTTATTCTAGGCCGGCGGATATTAGCCAGTCTTTGATGAGGTTGATTGCTTCATTCGCAGCTGACTATATCTCGCAAATGTTCTTTGCAACATTAACCACGGCGATATTGTCGGCGAATCCGATTATTTTTACACCTGGTGATAGTCCTGATTATAGTTCAAAGTGGCCTAGTACTGATCAGTGTGGGACTCCCGCGGAGACTTCATAGTACTTTTCTCCTGAATGATGGTGAATGCTGAAACTCACTTTCTTTTTCTTCTTTTTAATAGGTACTATTTATATGAATTATTTAATAAATAAATTTATTAGCCAAGTCAGGTGATTGCCAGAGCCAGACCTTGTACGAATGTTAAAGACAAAAACTGGCAATTGGAGAAATAAATCAATTTATTAATTAAAAAAAAAATAAAAAATAAACTAGCCGATGAAGTGTCAAAAAGAAATGTCAATGACAGAGACCGAAAATCGCTGAGTACTAAACGCTTTCATAAATATGGTAAATCAGTCACGCGCAAGCTCTGTTTAAAAAAAAAAATATTTGACAGGTGGTTAGACTGGGCGAAGTGATAGTGGACACTTCGTGACGTACGTTATCAATCGGCATAAACCTTCATTTTATGCGAAGCGAACTGAATGGTTTAAGCTCTGCAGTCCAAACTTTTATGGATTGACAACTGAGAGGAAGGTAGATAGTGGTTCTACGGCAGGAGACAATCCTGAACCCTTACTTTTTCATATAAATCTTATGTTTGCCTTTAAAATTCTGGGAGTACCATGGCGGGTGGTAATCGCGTTTGCTTACTCCGCATGCAATCCAAGCAAAAAGCACTTAATTTGCCAATCGGATTTAGCAGTAAAACTGTAAGGTCCGTCCCCGCCAGCCCTATTCGTGCGAAAATTATAACACGCACCACGGCACGAATGGCCGATTCCAATGCCAGCAGTGGTGTAATCCTGGCGTGAAAATAAATTCATGTACCATCTAGAGTTGAAGAAAAAACCGTTACATAGAACAACCACCCTGTATATACTTTGAAAATGCTTACCTCACCGAAATCCCACGTTAAAAAGCGAAAAAAAAAACCCGAAAAAAATCCTCTTCACGGAACGTCTATTTTAGGGATGAAAAACCTGCTGAAATCATGCTCGTAGTGTAACAGGAAATGAGCATAAATCACTCGACAATGACTACACCTTTCAGGCAAAATGATCGCCCCCCGTGTAGCGGTGGCTGGTAAACAAGGATACCCGCAATCGAAAATAGATTCTCCTTAACCATCGTTGGTTGCCATTATTTGGCACCGAAAATAGGATGGTGGATGGGTGTTGACTGTGAGAGTGACCAGTAAATAGTCTGCGTGATTATTATATATCCATTTACTTTACCGCATCGATTTTTGTGGTATAAAGTGCACGGAAAATAACCGAATACATCACGGAAATGGCCATAGACCACCGCACCGCAGCAGAGTATCAATAAAAGCTGCTTCTTCTGTTTCGTATCCCGAGATGGGGTGTGTGTGTGCTTTTATTCACGTCGGGTCATTAAAATTATCGACGGATACACTTGGCGGTACTGCTAACATTTCGAAGGAGATAAATAACGGTACATGGCTTACATACATACATACTCTCGTAGTCCATTTTATTTTTGGTTTTGAAATGTTTGTACTCATTTGACGGTACATCGATTCGACGATGACCAGCACACGCTAGGGTGGAAAATACAGAAAGAGTGGGTGGCTGGGCTGAGAGGAGATACTTAAAATAAATTGCTCCTTCATTTATTCTATTTCGAAAATGGAAACGGGTTTTTATGTGAGGCGTCGTCAGCGTCGCCGTCGTCGCTTGTGTATGGACCAACATTCCCATATAAGACAGCTTCAATGCCGAGTGTTACAATTAAAGGCGAATGCTTTTTGTGTGGCGGATATTCTTCTGCAAGATATAATGGAACTGCTTTCAATTTGGTTTAAGTTTTTACTTCTCGGATATGACCTTGACTTGGCAGATAAAATAAGAAGAAGAAGTGATGCTACTGAATGGGAAAGGGAAGGAACTGGCACTCGTAGTTAGATATGAAAAAAAAGAAAAACCAGTAAAGTGAAGTTGATTTTCTGCACTGCTCTTTGGTCATTCATTGTGATATGAACTTGAGAAGGTCAAAGTTAAAGCGGTATTAAAACTTGGGCATGAGGTTGAGTTTATGCAGTTGATCTCACACTAGTTGAGCTAAAGGAACCCCATTTTAGATAAGACTAACAGCTCACTATCTGAAACTGCCAGAGTTCCAATTTAAATTAACGTTCTTTGTAAATAAGTGACCGATAGGATTCATGAATGCTTTCCGTGGACGGATGTGCCTCAAAAGAAAACCTGCTGTAGGGGTGGCGAGCTAATTAGCACTCCCCATTGAAATTTTCAATTCTGGCGAAAAAGTGCAAAAAAAAATCATTAATGCATTTCCAATACAAATATTTAGTTTTATTTGAACACATTATTATAATTTACGAAAACAATGATTTTTTCTTATTTTTGACTTCAGTAGTTTCTGAAATGAGGGGGGGGGGGGTACTTTTGGTATGGTATTTTTTTCACATATTTTGGCAATAACTCCCATAGTTTCTGACGGAAAAATATTTTTGATATCTCTGTTTCGAAGCCCTTTCGAATGATATGCCCATGAATTACTTTTTAGAAACTTTATTTTCGAGTTTACATTTTGCCCACCCTGTATAGAGTCGTTTGGGGTAAGAGTACGCAGTGCCATTTTCTCTAACTATGAAAAAATTAGCAGAAATCGCTAAATGAGAAAATGTGTGCTTTACTAACCGCCACTGAAGAACAACTTCTAGAAAAATTTTCCAATTGACAGTACAAAGAAAAACAACAAGAAAAAAAAGCCGGATTTTGTTAAAAAAAAGTTAATTTTTAAAAGTGTGTCAGGAAAGCGTGGCAACCCAATACCCCATAAGTAGTATGTAGGCATAAACAGTGTATATGTGTGTTTGATTTAAGATACAATTTTAGTGGATAATGTTATTCGTTCTTAGATTTTTAATACAATGAAAAAAAAAGTAGTGTCTAGGGAAAGAGTGTGCAGTCGTTCTGTGGGTAAGAGTGCGCAGTGCTTTAATTTATTTTTTTATAATCTTAATAATTTTTGATTTATTTACTTCTATCGTAAGATGCAACGAGCACATCATAATCGTATGCGGTAGGTCGTAGCTCGTAGCTAAACTATCTTTCTGTTTTTGTTTTTCCAGAAAAATGCCTCTATCTACCAAAAACAAACGGAAAGGAAATTGATAACCCAAAAGCAAATTTGCGAGGCTAGGGAGTGGATTTAAAATGGAAGCAGTCCATGAAAAACTACCAAAGAACTTGCTTTGAGCGAAAGCACAGTTTTAAACCATTTAAACTACGAAAACTGTGACTTAAACTGGTTGCGCACTCTTACCCATACCTCTGCGCACTCTTACCCTGACTTCGGGGCAATAGTGCGCAACTTGACTTACTTTGGTTTTTTGATCAAAACATATGAAATATTGAACAAAATATAAAATATTTTTGTATTAATTTGTTCCTAATTTATAGAGCTACTAAATAATAGGCTCTTTTGTTTGTTATCTGTTGTAAATTTGTCAGAATTTAAGCCGGAAGTCCAAAATGCGCACTCTTGCCCCGAACGACTATACTTGTTTCATATAATTTTTGAGTGATAAGTTGTCTCGAATATGTGGACCAGCGGAATGCATGTAAAAAAACAATATACAGCATCAGCAGTTATGTACAGAACCAAGCCTAGCTTCTCGCAACCATTTGTGTGTGTGTGTCATTTCTTCCACGAAATGGAAGGGACCTACAGTTTTTTGCCGACTCTGAACGGCGAGTTGAGAAGCTCCTCATGACAAATGATACTCTTTGATTGCTTGTCAGACATTCGAAAGAGGTGGCACTGTGAAAAAACTTTTAGGTGTTTTGCTGGGATTGAACCCATAGTAGTCCAACCCGTGCGTAGTAGTCCAACGCAGTAACCACCATGGCCACGGCGACCGGAATATATTTGCTAAATTTAAAATTTCTAGGAAGAACGGTTCTTAATATTTTTATACATTTTAGAGTTAGAGCGAACATATAATATGTAGTTCAGTTTTACCATATGGGTACGGAACCCTAAAAAGGAAATTAATTAATTTAAATTAAATTAATGACACCACTAGGTTAGCACCGACTACGGGAGGAATTCTGTACCATTCTTCCCGAAAAGTAGTCCATAACACGTCATTTGACGACGGCCCATAAGTGTCGGAGTGATATTCGGTCAATCTGGAGGCCATATCAGAACGGTAATATCGTTTGCATTAAACCACTCCTTAACTGCCCGGGACGTATGGCATGGGACATTGTCTCGTTGAAACAAAATTTGCTGAAATGTTTTCAAGTGGAAAATCATTATAAAAAGCTACCAAATTATTGGTCAATATGATCTGGTACTCTCTGGTAAGCCGATCCATTTTTTGTTTAACTCGGACTATTGGCCAAACACCATTCACCGTAAGGCTGCCACCCCCACTTAAACGTCTTCCTACTGTCCAACTTCTTGCTGGGTAGACGTCGAACGTAGGTTCTTCCATCGCATCGGGTCCATGCGGATCAAATTTGCATTGATCACTCCAGATTACAGAATTCTAGAAAAACTGACTTTTGGAGATATGGTATTTCGCGTAATCCAGGCGTTTTCATCGATTAGATGTTGAGACTTTTTAGACTCTGACATCCTCGCAGATTATTTTGCAGAAACCGAGCTGTATTAAGCCATAGTGTTGCTAGGGAAGGGCTGCGACTGCGATATGTCTAATGCTTTTCTTTCCAAGCAAAGCAAAACCTAACAGGTTTTTTGGTGGAGAAATGCTAATTAAAAACTCCAGTTATTGAAAATCTTCACTAGAAATCTTCACTACAACGCTGATCAATACTTGAAAGTCGGATTCCCCTAAATGCGATCCATTCTGCATTGGATCGTAGTGGGTGACATAACAGAGGTCGAGAAGAGTCGAAGTCAAATGGCTAGATTAAGCCGGTAGACTAACGGCTACTTCAGATTTAAGGCTTACTCCGCGCCGATTAAGGACTTAGAAAATACCGCTATTAAGCCAAAAATAGCTCTTAAATCGAAGTAAGTCAACAAAAAGGGATCTTTCGGATCGTCAAAGATCTGTAGGCATCGAGCACTATCACCTCGTTACACCATATTTCCGATAGACGTTGTATAGGGTCATTTAACAAGAGGTGTTATTTTAAATTTCCCGCCAATATTTTTGAACTGTCAAAATTCAATTATCATGATAAGCGAAAGCTAGGAGCTTATTTAATACGGATTTCTCGAACAGTTGAAGTGAATTTAATCGATTAATTTGAACGTCTCAGACAGGTTAGTGTTGTAAAGACCACATCTTGATGTAATAGGTAAGTCGCAATCATATTCTGATTTAATGAAGCGAAATAATTTGAGATCATTGGCAAAAATAAAGCACTCGGAATTTTGGACGACTAGTGGAAGATCGTTGATGAACAACAGAAATAATAATGGCCCAAGGTGACTCCCTTGAGGAACACCAGATGTAACTTTAAAGAACAATCATTAATTTTAACATATTGAACTCTACCAACTTAGTAGGACTCTACCCTTTTAAGCAGGGTAGAATGAAATCATATTAGTTGATAGTTTCTGAATAAGAGTAGTACGATGACTAACTTCATCAAAGGCTTTTGCGAAATCAGTAAAAAATTACATCAGCTTGTGCAATTACTTTGCACGAAAAGATCCTAGCCTACATGCTTATGAGGTCTAGGGGAGACAAGAATTGAAGCCAGCAGACCACGCAGAACGCCGAACTTTTTCTACTGAAATTGCGACATCTTGTTAGATGACTCTGTACTTTTTCCGGAGTTTGTACTGTGGTGACTGTGGCTTTTAATAATCCTGTTTTTTAAAATCCCGACCCTAAAATCCTGACTTTAAAATCCCGCTCTTTATAATCTCGCTTTTTTATAATCCTGTTTCTTATAATCCCGCTTCATATAATCCCGTTTTAATAATCTCGCTTTTGCAATCAGAACTATTTGTTTTATTTTAAAAAATGCCTTGCAATCAATTACATATTAAACAAATTTCGCGCGAAATTTTAGTTTATATTTTCGTTTAAAGGAACTTTTCTTGTTTCTTTCCTGGAAAACGGAGCAAGCAAATATAAGGATGCTTAGAAACGGGCAAAGCGGGATTTAACGGGATTTAAAAAAGTGGGATTTAAATACGCAGTATTTTAGGAAAACGGGATTTTAGAAGACGGTGTTTTTTAAACTTTTTCGGTGGGATTCCTTAAAAAACGGGATTTTAAAAAGCGGGATTCCGATACGCCCCCGTAAGTCATTATGGGCTCTCGGATTATAAACGATCTGTAATATTTGCAAATAAAACGGCCTAGATTCCTACTTCTCGTGGAAACCAAGCCAGCCTAGAGGAGAAATATCGATGGTTGCCAAGTCGATATGTCGAAACTCAATTACAGCAACGTGACACCATTTCATTTGCAACATTAATCACTCCGTAAAAATGTTCGATTCGTGGAATATGTCAATGAAACATAAACCCGTCTCCTGAGCATTCATATTTCATTATTTGGAAATGAAGCATTCAGTCAGTAATTAGCGCAATTTTATATCCACACATGTTGTGTAATTTGACACCACAAGCAGGTGCCCATAAGCACATCACAAGCGTCATTGTCTCGTTTTTAATGCGAAAGATAAATACTTTCGCAAATTACCCGCTTGGGGAGCTACAGACTGTACGAGTAGAGTAAGTCTGCTGCTAATGGATGTGACATGTGAATATATGCGTTGTTTTGCTACGATTAACCATCAACCACTGCGAGTGAGAGTTGAAAAAATTAAATTAAATAGATGCGACACTCTGGTAGCACAGATTTAATTAATATTTTTTTCTTACATATTCATATCATTTACCATGACCATGGTATACTTGAATAGCCACCAGGGTTGGAGCCCGCCGGCCATTTTCTAATGCTACCCGTTAATTATCACATCCCTTTTCGCACTTTTCTGGTGGCAAGAGCTCCATAATTACGCCATCTAAGTAACATAATCTTCTTTGTTGGTGTCGGATGTGTGTATGTGTCGAATGCTTCATAATTATAATAATAATTACAAGTATGAACATAAAACAGCATCTCCCCTGCATATTGACACGTACGCTTGCAAAACCATCTAAACAGATTCCAAAAACCCGGTCTCCTGCCACTCCCCATATGAGGGCATAATTACCATCGGCTCCCCATTAAAATTTAACAAACATTTTATGTTGTATAACGAGCACCGCATACAGGCAAACTCACACAACCCGCTACAGCCAATTTTGTTACTACACCGACACCGACACCGCCACCATAAACCACTGTCACCGCCACGAATAAATTACAATTTTGTCCTTTTGTTCCCGCCGTGACCATTTGTTGGGTCCACATCTACAAGCAGAGAGTTGTATTGGTCAGTGTTTGGTGTTTTTTTTTTTTTTCATTGGACAACTTTTTGGTGTTCTATGCGGCTAACAATGGGTTTTCTTTTGGAAGGGAGTGGATAAGCAATTATACCTAATTCTGGGACTGTGTTTTGACCAGTGGATACGTTCTGATAATGATGTCAAATTCTAAAGATACAAAAAAATTAAATCAATAAAATAGTAATCATATATTATGTATATCGTGTATGTATGTACGATTGAAAGATAGATTTCAATCAAAAAGGATTAAATCTTGGTAAAGTGCTATTGAACAGAACACAATCACAATAATGAAAATAAACCATATTGTCCATGAACTACGCAGTAAATACTAGAAACCGGGATATATGAATTTTTTAGTCTTAGCGCGCCATCTTTTGGGCATAAACTGAAACTGAAACTGAAACAATGTCCTTTCCGGCTTTTTAAAGAAGAGGCCTCATGCGGTTGATAAAGTGACGCGATGCGCTTCGGCAAGTGGACCATATACATTATGTAGGTGTGTACCTGCAGGCCACCCTAGTTAACTGACTCCATTCATGCATTTCCCGGTGCGTTTTGCTACACCGATTGAAACCACTGCTTATGTCATAAAATGTAATGAAATTGTTTCGGGTGACTTTTGGTGCACCGAACGATGTCATCTGTTGTTCAAGAAGTGCTTGGAATCGGATGTGTAACCTAAATATATTCGAACGAATTTAAATTTCGTCTGTCTGATGTACATATTAACATACTATGTGCGTACGTATATATAATATTTTAAATTAATTTTCCCGACATTAAAAAATGTAATGACACTAGTGGAGAATTTAATGCCGGCAACACTATTTTGGATTCAAGAAAACCGTCCAAACAATCATCATCATTATATTTAAATCGCTAGCGCAAGAGCTTGTGATTCCTCTTGAGAGTTTATTCCTGCACCGAGTTCAATGATTCATACACTGATCGAAAGCTCATCACCTGAACTTTGTTCATCAATATAAATACTTTTGAAAAAAATACCTACGGGTATAGGGTTTCTACATGCGAGATTCCTCGAACCAGTACACTAGTAATATGTAAGGTAGGTGGTCCAAATAAGGCCCAGAACCTAATAAGGCCCAGTGTGCAAAAAGTGGCATAACCGACAAGCTACAGAAATTATATTTTGAATATGCTTCTGGCCTCCTATGTCTACACTAAAATCGATGGAAATTTCAATCTGACGCAATCGTGTTTTTTCTTACATTCAATACAAGTTAGTGAATGGACACCAATGCTCCGGGCCGCAGAGTATTCGATTCCAATCCAGAGTACAGTTTGCAACTTCAAGGTTCAAGAACGGAACCTTTTTTGCTCCCATAGTTCAAAGCTATTTCAATTTAATAACCAGCGTTCGGATAGAACTTCTCTGGAAGAAGAGTGGGTGGGTTTTGATGCATTTTTCCATTTTTCCTTTAGGTGACGCTATCTACTTGTATGAACACTTTTAATTGCATCCACCTTCTTCTTTATCGAAACGTGCTCCAAACTGTACTTTGGTAGCTTAAGTGAAATATTCAAGCGAACACAGTGAAGTGCTTCCTCCTTCTTTGATCCATTCGTAAAGATAAATGTTAAGCAGTGGCCATTTCCTAGCTCTGTATGTTTGGCAAACCGCCATACTGTTGCGGTTTCTCGTTATTTGTTAAGGATGAGATAACAAAGTAACAACATAACCAGGGGTGGCTTTTCGCTCAAATCACATACAAAAAAACTAAAATGTCCTTGGAAAGCATTTCAAACAGAATTATACATATATTGACCTTCAAGGGTACTTGTTTTTTGTTCTAAATAAGTAAATACGCGACATCCAGTGGCAGCAGTTTGGGCCGAAATTCGATTTAAAAAGAGATTGCACGCATTTGCTATTCGCTAATGCCTAACGGCAACGAAAGCCATAAAAAGTCGTCCTTGAAATAAGCATTAAAATTGCCCCGGTGATTTTACGACCTGCTGTAACCTCTGATTTAAACGCAAAGATATCCCGTACTCCATGCTATATTGCGCGGCGCTTATACATATGTACTCGTTACCCATACTCGTACATACTTTGTAGCTGAATCTAATTTTCTAGCAAAAATAAACATGCAGGGCTTCATTTCGTTTCTCGTTTACCTCAAGCAACACACACATGAAGGGGGTTAGTCTGTCTCATCCTCTTTTGCAAATGAAAAAAAAATTAGAGGATCATGCTACCAAATCCCCGGATTGCATTTAACCTTCCACAGCCAAAAGCAGCAATGTGGGCGGAAGAAAGGGAGAGAGAGAGATAAACCAAATCCATGTACGCCAGGACATAATGCAGGCCATATGAGATTCAGTTATCATTTTAATCGGTGGTGTTAGTCATACGACCACTCATATACTACATACATATGTATATTGACCGAAAATATCTGCAGGATATACTCGTACTCGTACCAACCCAAATAATCGAGAAAAGGACGAAAGAAAAACAAGAAAAGCAGCCATCTCCTTTCGGGGACATGTAAAGATTTAATGAAATTTTCCCTGCCTATGGCCTGCAGGACATATTGTCCTGCCCAACACATGTACCGTATTACAAAAGCAGCCGGAACTCTGTTAAAGGGGCTATGTTTGGCTACATTAAAACTTCTCTTTGTGTGTACGCTTTCCTAGCCGTCCTTGTTATACTGCGGCACGACGGGGGAGTAGGAAAAGTAAGTCGACGGGAATCTGACGGCCGGCCGGTCGGACTCTTGCAATCCAATAACTCTTTATTAGGGTACAATAGACCATGTGCTATTATTCAGCTTTTTTCGTTTTTTTCCCCCATTTTTGTTTTTTTTTTTTTGTACACTGCGTAGACTTGTCTCTAACGTAGTACATTGGATACGTGCAAGGACTGTTAAGACTAACGATACCTAATGACAACGAAGAGGACGTTAGAATGGGTGGTGCCGGTTTCCCAAAAAGCAAAAAAGAAGAAAAAATGTCGCCTCATCTTTTTTTTCGGTGGGAAACGGAAATTTGCTTGCTTTTCTCTGTCTTTGATCCTTAAGCCACTTGCATCTGGGAAGTGTGTATGTCGGTGTATGGTTATTCATTTCCTGAATGAAGGAAAGGGCGACAGGAATACGAATATGTTTTTATTTACCCTCCCTACGTGTGTTATTAGGCGATGCAATATTAAAATTGTGTTATGAGGATGTTAACAGGCGCATCAAGGATAACAAACTTCCGCCCGCCAACACAAGATTGTTTTTTATTTTATATCCGTAAGATAAATGAGAAAAGTTTCTAGTGGGGGGCCGTGTTGCCGTCACCGTGTTGCGTCGTCATGGTTTGTATTAATTCAACTAATGTACTTTAGGGAGATCATTATATGCAGGAAGAAGGAGTGCTGTGGTGACATATGTTTTAAGTGGCACGAATGTACGCGAAGGATACTTTAAAAGTTCTGAAAAGCAATTATTGACATTGAGGTTAACTCGTACAGGAGCAGTGAAATGATATTAAAAACATAACAGTTGAAAGTGCCTGAAAGTAGTAATTTACTGATATTCCTTGACCTTAAAACTAAACGATTAAACTGAAGAAACATGTCGTGCGTTTTTATCAGTTTCGTCAAGTTTTCGTTCACTTTTGAGTATTCATTTGAAGCTGATTTATAATGCGCATAGTGAATTAATTTGATTATTTTCAAATTTAAAACAACGTTCTCAATTGCATATGCTTTGAGCAATTAGAGTCGAATCTCTCTTAAGGCCGAACTATAATAGTACAATGGGTGCGTATGTCAACGCACCTAACTGTGTGAACACAAGGAACTTGTATTGTACGACTATAGGCGTGTTTTTTTTGTAACCTATATAGACTTCGAAAAAGCTTTCAGAGCAAAAATAAGACTCGATAATTATCGAAGCTAAGGTTTTGTTGTATTTTACATGGGTAAACATGCTGCTGAAACATGTTTAGCCTATACAGGTTACCAAAAAAACACGCCTTATAATAGCTTGTCGATTCAATTCGTTAAGTTTTCGTTCACTTTTGCTCACTTACGAAAGCAGCGAATCCATTCGCTCTTTCGTACGAAAATTTGATATTTGACTTCAACAGCTGTGTAAATCGCTTTCGTTCACATACAGATATTTAAATTTTTGTAAAAATGTAATGCAAAATAAGAAATGATTAATAAAATCTAATCTAATCTAAAATCTAATCTACTGATATTTTGGGCAACTTGAGCAATTGACAGAACTGAAGAAAACTTAACGTAGAATTTTAAAAGTAGCTTCCGATTGCTTTCGACTATTATAGTTGAACCTTTATGGTTGCGAAAGCCGACGATCATTCGACGAAAATGAGCTGGCGGTCATTATGGGCACAGAATATGCGTTTGGTTTATCATGTTGACAGTCGAAAATATGCCATATAATAGTGTAGGCCTGTTCGAGAATTTCTTCAAGTTACTGCAAACTATTTCTTAATTTGCGAGGATTAGGGATGAATTTAGTCAGAGAATGTAGAAGTTACGAAAAAGGAAAAGAACGCTTTTGTAGTAAGTTGAAAATATAGCAACTGAACTGCTTGAGAGAAACGTCAAAAGCAAAACTCAAGCAATTGTGAATTCGTGATTTTTGACAGCGTTTTATGACAACACTTTTAAAGTTCCCAAAAAAAAAAAACTGCTTGGGCAGACATTCGTTACCCTCATTGGAAGGGAACTAATTTGCTCGCTCTTTGCATCTCTCTCTTATGAAATTGTTGTTTATTTTTTTTAACTAACTTGAAAATGTAAATAAACAGACCTATTTAGATCCGTTCCAGTAATTTTGCGCAAATAAAAATGAAAACTGTCATATCTCGAAAATCAGGAAGGGATTCCATCATTTCAAAGTAAAGTACCCGAACACGAATGTTTTCACAGAGAAATATTAAAAACGTCAAAGTCCGAAGTATTGTGAAAAAGACTGTTGAGGCAAATGTATGTATGACAGTGGGCATACAATTCAAATCTGGCGCCAAAATTAGACCAGACGCCATAATTTTAAATCGAAACTTCGTTAAGAACACTGCCAACAAAAACTGTTATAAAAAGCTTATCAAACAATAAAGAACTCTCTTAGTTATCAGACCATCAATGGTCAAACTAACGTTTTATTGAAACTATCGTCATCGTACTTGTTCTAACATTCGTCGTCGTACTTCGCATATCAAATAGTCTAATTCAACATCAATCTTCCTACGAAGAATTAAGAATAGATTGAAAGTTGACGGTCAAAAAACTAAGCTGATCGTTCATACTGGCGCCCCACGTTGGGCCTATTTAGAACATTATTAGCTTTTTAGGTTCTAACTTGATTTATGTTAGTCATCAAATTTCAATAAAAAGTCACTGCCGTGGATCACTACTTTGGGGGATGTCGTGTTCACATTGGTGGGTTTTCTCCATAATTCATGAAATTACCGATCTGACAACACTGAACCGGAACGCAATAGTTCTACAGAAAATGTTATGTATTCAATGTAAGATTGTCTCTTCTCTCTTCCGTTCCAATACTTGATGCACTGTCCCAAAACTTAGCGTATCTATCTAAATCTACTCGTGTAAACAGGGATGATTTCAGACGAAATTCTCATTCAATTCAATTCTCAAGCCACAAAGGACAAAGGTCCTGAGAGGCTATTGTGGTCACCTTGTGCATTGGTCTTGCTCCAGTCATAAGTAATTGCTTATCCTCCCTTTATTCCTACTTCGGTCCGGGGAACAACGAATGTATCAAAACTCACCACAGGTACCTAGTCAATGACAAAGTGAATGTGCAAATGGTCACTAACTAAGTCAAACTCCAGACCTAAGATTAAAAAAAAATACCAAACTGTTGGACTCCATTTTCGTTTTATTTTCTTAATTTTTTTTTGCCTCGTAGCAAAGTGCTCACTTAATTCTCGTTGTTGCTCATACGAAGTAACCATTAATAGACATCCTGATTGTATCCTTATTTAAATGAGCATATACGAGTATTTTAGTATTTAAACCGCATTCGTCTAATTACACAGTCATTCACTTACCCATCCATTAATGGGATTCCAATTGTTATCGTCCTGTAAAGTTGCAAGCCAGCACCAGTGGTTTAAGAATCCTTACGCAAGGATGCAGGTAACAATGATATTTGCAAGAAAAAATAAAATGAAAAAACCACAACAACAACAAACACACACAAAGCAATTTTATATGAGTGTGTTGCTCATGCTTTAATGCTTCTATTGTTGTGCTGCATACAGCATAACGCCTCAAGCAATCTCAAGAGCTCATACCACTCTATCCACTCTGAGTAATAGGCGCGAGGAGTGCGGACAAAAGAGGATATAGAAAGGAACGAAAGCGCACTGACTCACACTGCTACGCATATAAACACCAACAAACGCAAAAAGACTTATAGTATGGCAGTTAAAATGGAACTTTGGGTAAAAGGAATTTTAATACGGAAATTCCATGCGCCATCTCGATGGGAAAATGAAGAAAGCAAAATAAAAAAACAAACGAAAAACCCAACAAGGACTAAAAAAAAAACTCTTCACACTCTCCATCCATCCATCCCACCTTGTGATTGTTGTGTTGTTTTTTTTTTTTTTAGCCTACACCTACTTAAGGAATGGCAAACATCCTTAAAAGTGGCGAACACACTTTTTCTTCATCAGACGATAGAAAGCACAGGAATAAAAATAAAATATTCTGGCGAAGGAGAAAAAGAATCTTAAACTCTGTCCGTTCCATTTTCATTGTAGTTGGTCGTGGTCGTGGTTGTGGCTTTAACTCCAGCAGAGTGTCCTTGTGCATACCTCTCTCTCTCTCTGTCTCTCACACTCTCTGTATGTAAGTTTCAGGATTCCAGTTGACATACTTCAACGGATCTCTTTGCATTTCTTTGCGAATAATGTCGTTTATGGAATTTCCTTATTGATTATAACATTTTTGCATAAGGACGAAATTTGCATATGCCCTAGGTACGAGTATATCTGTATGTCTGCTTAGGCAAAGCACAGTCACACAATCAACGCGAAGGGAGAAGTCAAAGTTACTCTCATGGAATGCCATTGAAATTTCCTACAGCAGGAGCTGTCGGTTAATGCTAACGCACTTGATCCTTACCACACTGAGGAATTTCAGTTTGCTTTCACTTTTCCTTTTCATTTTCATTTTTACACTGACACCCGATCCTTTAAAGGTGCGCTTTGTTTTTAAGTACATCTAGGTAGCTTTTCACATTTAAATATTTGTCGGCAATTATGGCAAAGATGATGGGTTCAGTTATAATTCAAGTGTGTGCTGTGTGTAGGCAGCAAAAACATGTTAAGGTGCGATGGTGTTAATGGAATGGCATTCTCGTGCCAGATAATCTTCTGTTATATGAGAGGGGGATGTCGCCTGTCGCCTCCTTGGTGGTGATGATGAAACAATAAAATGTTTAATTTTTTTTATATACATAAATGCTGTGAAGGTATAGGTACATAGTGGCAAAGGATTCTCATCGCAGGTGAGATTTTTCAAAAGCTAAAGCGGCGCGCTCGTTTGCAGTGTTGAAAGGATTAAATGGGTAAATGGTTAAATGGTTCATTGGCATTGTAGCTCGCACACCTGCCGGCTGTTGTGATAACGCGTTTGGGGCTGATGATGATGGGCGTTTATATTTCTTGTTTAACAAAACAAATGGGTTTCGATTATTGTGGAGCATTTCATATGCTGAGCGAATAATTAGGCCGATTAAAGGATCCCAAGGGAGATAGTTTCGCTTCGCATTGTTCTGTGTTGGCGATTAAGATAAGGATGTTTTTTTCCATAAAGGACTTTCAAAGCGCATAAAGGTAATTACAATAATTATTAATTACAAAGCGTGAAGGTGAGTGTAATAATGCGGTTTTGTGTTCTGAATAAAAGAATGATAAGACTGGGTAGGATGTAAGTATACATATGTATATGTACATATATGTATATCTAGGGTGATCAAAAAATATTAATTGAATTTTAAAAATTCATAACTGAAACGAAGAAATATTATAGAACAATTTATTTTTTTGTTAAAGATTCGCCGTACTATATTATATTCGGCACAACTCAACAATAATTTGTAAGGACACAAGGAGAATATCGCAGTCATTCTTATGTTAGAAGTGGCCCAAGCCATGAGATGCCAACGTGGATTTTGTTGCCAGTTTTCGGCAAGAAGGGACTGTGTTTAATCATAGGCAAACTTGAAGAACTGCGCCCGGGCGTCATCGTGACGATATAAGCCGCATACAGGTATCTGTAGACGAACGCTCTTCGCCATCGACCAGGTGGCACTTGTTCCAGGTTGACTACAGCTATGGCCAAAATAATAGGAACGCTTATTACTTCCCAATGATGTCGTACATAGCGAGTGCTTCCTTTGAATGAAATTAAAACAATGTAGTCAAAGTAACGGTTCTTTATATGGGGAACAGTTCCTTGTGTGCACATCTGTCAAAAACAAAGAAGACTGCGATCAGTCGCAATTATTCTATTAAAAGCTACTGATCTGCCTGGACAAAAAAATAGGAACACTCTTAGTAAATTTCAGAAAACAATTTGTTGAGCTGGTGATAATTAATTTTATATGGTAACCTGTATTTCCTAAACAGTGTCCTGATATTTTAATATTATTTATTTAGATATTTAATAATATGGGCAGAAATAAACACTGCACTGATGCTCAACGTGCAAGCATTATGGTCTTACGCGATCAGGGTGAATCCATTCGAAAGATTGCAAAAGCAATTAGGTGCTCTCAGACTATGATATTCAATGCAAGCTAAAAAACTGCCCGAAACCAGAGGATGTCCACCTAAAATGTCTGCTAAAGACAAAAAAAGATTGGTCAGGAAAGCACAGACGAACCCCTTTATGTCCTCCAAAGACCTTAAACATGAAACATCATCTGAAGTGAGTGCCAGGACAATTCGCGCGTATTAGTGGATGCAAAGCTGCCCGCTCGAGCTCCAAGGAAAGTGCCATGGTTAAAAAAAGTACATGTACAAAAACGCATTGCTTTTGCTAAGCTTTACCACATACCACACGATCCCCTCCTGGCAACAAAGCAGTGGAGAAATGTACTTTGGAGCGACGAAACCAAAATAAATCTGTTTGGGATGGATGGTAAACAGTTTGTTCGTCGCCCAAAAGGTGAAGCGTACAACGCTACACGAAACCCACTGTAAAGCATGGAGGTGGCAGTGTAATGATTTGGGGTTGTTTTTCTTGGTGGGGCGTTGGTCCAGTATATCTTATTGAAGGCATAATGACCAAAGAAACCTACGTGGATATAATGCGGAATGTAATGCTACCATGGGCCGAAGAAAATATGCCTCTGAAATGGCGGTTCCAACAGGATAACGACCCCAAACACTCGGCGAAACTAACAAAGCTGTGGTTTGAGCAAAACAATGTTGATGTTTTACAATGGCCTTCTCAATCTCCGGATCTAAATCCGATTGAGAACCTCTGGAACGAGCTCAAGATTGAAGTTAGCAAACGGCACCCTTCTAAAGAAGCGGATCTCTGGAGCATCATTCAAGAAGTCTGGTATTCAATTCCTTCCGAAAAATGCCAACAACTAGTTAACTCCATGAGTCGCCGAGTGGGATCAGTTATTACAAATAAAGGTTTTATAACAAAATATTAACGTTTCATTCAAAATAAACTTAAAAAAATTGACTTAGCCTGTGTTTTTTGTTATTATGTCTGGGTGTTCCTATTTTTTTGGCCAGGTTAACTAAGCAGTATGAAGCAATAAAGCTGACTGAAAACAATTTGCTCTGAATTAACCAAGTCGTTATACCTGGAATATGTTGTTAATACATTTACCATGATTATCATATTATCGTTGCTTTATATATTCGAACAAAATAAGAGCTACGTTTACTTGTATCGAAAAGCAAACTGCGTTCCTATTATTTTGGCCATAGCTGTACATTAAACGGACGACCTTGGAGAGAATTTTAAGAAGGGATTTGTATTATTTTCAGTAATTTAGTCAGTCGGCTATTCAAGTCACGATTCGGTATGGTTTCTTGGCTTTAAACGCCACCTTTTCTTTGAATATGCCACTGGGGATCCAGTCATCCCCAGTCATTTGTAGACCTAAAGAGAAACATTAAGTCCCATACATACATATTTGTATATTTCATCAAATGAGTGGAATTTTGGGGGAATCAAAATGGTGGTTATATACTTAAAAATATTATTATATATTTTTTTGTATCATATAAAATGGCAAAGACTTAGCTTCGATATTCTTCTAGTTTTGCTGAGATTCACCAAATACAGCACCAAGTAAATTTACTTTAAATCTTTTTCCAAACGTCGCGTCGTATAAAAAGACCAATACTTTGGTCCAACGGGAACATTAGAATCGCCGTGGCCGTGGCGGTTAGTGCGTTGGACTACCACGCAATGCTGCCCGGGTTCAACTCCTGGCCGGGTCTAATACCTAAAGGAGTTTTTTTCACGGTCCTCTTTCGAATGCCTGACAAGCATCAAAGAGTATCATTTGTCACGATTGAGCTTCTCAACTCGCCGTTCGGAGTCGGCAAAAAACTGTAGGTCCCTTCAATTCATGCAAAAATATAGCAAGCACATACAAATGGTTGCGAGAAGCAGGCCCAAAAATATCACATTCTGGCCGATTTGACATCTTCGTTAAATTAGATTTAAAAGTGTGTTTGAAGCGAGTTGTAACAACTACAATAACGGTCACAGCAGAATGTTGTTTTATCTTCATATTATGATTATGAAATGTGTATATAAAACGTATATTAGCGCGTGAAGCGACGCGGCATTGACATATTATATATGGACTGCTAGTACCCAACTTCGCGTTGGTTCCAACATAAGCACTTGCCCTCTTGTTTCGTAGCGGAGAAATGTGGAAACTTAGACTGTGTTTGAATTCACGAAAGCCGTTGGCTTGTGATTTAAGTATTTTTTTTAATAAATTGTGAGAAGTTGTACTGCATTATAAAGCAAAAACACAAAGTATTAATAAACACAAAACATGAATTCCAAATAAATTTAACATATTTATCTAGTTTATGGGTCAATAAAGAAAAGCAACGGCTTTTTTAAAATTTTGTATTGAAATTTTGGTAGTGGCATCTGTTGGTACCGGCACGCGGCAACAATTTAAAATTTAACGTATTTTCGCAGTAACTCGTATATACGGCAATAGATGGCCTCAGTTTCTACGTAAAATAAGTATGATGGCGGATAATTATTTCACATTGCTGTCCCTACGAAACACGTGGCGCTAGTTATGTTGGAACCAAATTGTCCGCAGACGTTGTATGAAAGTGACATTTCACTAGCAGTCCATATATAATATGTCAATGCGACGCGGTTACCGTTTCATGTTGCAGTTTGCGCCGTGTTTTTTTTCAGATTTGGGTAATTTGGTTTTGCGCGATATGATACAGATCCGCCTTAAAAAAAGCCGAAACAACAAATCGCCTAATATTACTTTTTTGAGTATTTTGACATTATGCCAAATCGCCCAAAATATCAAAATGTCTAATCGCCCAATTTTTTTTCGCGAAATTTGACATTTTTTTTAATTTTTTTCATTTTGGTCTATCTTAGCAAATAAGAAAAAGTTATGTTCTAGTGGAAAAAGCGCCAACAGCAACTCTGATTGTGAGTTTAAACGAAAAAGACACATCATTTGAATAGTGGGATGTAAGGCATTTAATTTAATTGCGGATATTTCATTTCAGAAGGAACTACTAACAACCTGATCACACTTGCACATATTTACATTCATTGCCTTACTTTTTCCGAAGACTAAGAAAGATAAGGTGTAGGAGGCATGGAGGCACGTCTCGTATCGATTTAAGATAGTTCGTTTCACTCACTGTACAACACAATTTCATACACGGAAAAGAAAAAGTAACTCAAAGATGAACTCTATCTTTAGGTGACGCTGCAGTCAGTGCTGTCGTTTTGCAATTTTCAAGAGTATCAGAATTTGATATTTTTGGGTATCTTTTTCAACCGAAGGGTATCATAAAGTAATACACATTTTGGTTTTTTTTTTAAAAAAATATATATAGGGTGTTTCCAAGTTAAATGTCAATACTTTGGGAATTTGTTTTGGGTATAATCCAAAAAAAAAAAATCGTTTTACAGCAAGGGTCTATCTCCAATGTGGAAATCATTTGGTGTACCTTGACCCATGCTAACACAAATATCTCCGCTAATACTTACTACAGAAACTGTGTTTATACAAAATTGATAGGTACCTTATTTTGCTTTGCAGATATTTTATTTTTAAGTCAGTTTCATTTAACTTGCCGATGCTTTTCTACAAAAAATGCGTAATACCGTTTTATTATTTTTTTCTCATGAACATTACAATTATAAAACAAATCTATGATAAGTTAAGTATGCTAAAAAACCCACAAATTTTTTGATGCTTGGGAAAATCTGCAGCGGGTAACAATGAAATACGATTTTTTACTTACTTTTTTAACCACAGTTGGAAATTAGTGCGATTTTCCAAATAATTTATAACTTTGCAATATTTTTTTTTAATAATGTATGGCCTTACGAAGGTTTTTAGGCATTCTCATTTATTAGACTACCCGTCAAAACCGTAATTACCATACCATTTTCCTTTAAATTCCCAGAAAGAGTTAGGTTTGAGCATGTGGGTCTACTAAAATTTACCTAACAAAAATTGTGAAAAAAATTAGAAAACAAAATTCAATTCATCAGTTTAATTTTTGAGGCAGAGATTACGCAATAGTTGTTTAGAAACGATGTTTGAAATGGCACTTTTTACAAAACAAGAATACGCGGATATCATCTACGTTTAGGGGCTGTGTAACAGAAGTTTCAATAGAGCACGACAAAGATACCGTTAGCTTTATTCTTCCCACCCATGTTTTTGCTCTCTTTTCCGACACTTCAAATAATTGTCTCTTTCTTTTTCCCAGCGATGCAAGCAAAGCTTTTTCCCATTTTGGTAAAGAAGCGAATTTAGAGTGTAAGAAGCAAAAGAGCGAACAAAATGTACTTGTGTAGTTCCGGATTAGGGATGTGCAATTTATTTATTGAAGTAGGATTGTGCAAAAAAAAGCACCTTTTTTTTTTTGTTTTTGATTGAGAGTATCATTATTAAGCTTTGGGTATCACAGTATCACCAGCTCTGAAATAGTATCAAAAGGATACTATAGTATCACCTTCGGCAGCGCTGGTTGCAGTTCGGGGTGAACCAGGGCCTACTTCTCGCGACAATTTGTGTGTGCGTGTTACATTTGAAAGCGGTGGCACCGTAGAAAAAACTTATTAGTCCAAAGAACTCAACTAACCATTATGCCACAGTGATCTTATTTATTTAGTTATTTATTTTTAGTTAGTTTTAAAGATAATTATTTTTTATTGTGTTTTTTAATGATTTTTCAAAATTAGTGATTTCAAATGCGGCATCTTATTATGAAGTTGTTCATTACTGCCAGTAGGGTTGCAGCGACAAATGTTTCAATTTTGAATGGATTGCTATAAAACATTCAAATTTAAATTTGTGGTTTTACTTTTTTAGACTTCCTGTTTACAATAAACGCACAAAGAAAATCATGTGGGGTTCCTGGAAATCAGCTATCAGCACTATCCAAATCCTAGTGTCATCGTCCCAATCGTCCATGTTTTTAAATATAAATGCCAATCTGTAAATTTAAAACAAATAGAACCGATTATTTCGTTTTCTTTTGGCAGCACGTTTCAACAGCCACCCTTTATTATTGGTTCGCTTGTCGTTTTTGCTTTATGTCCATTTAGAAAACGTTTTTTGAAACCACCTCTATCTATAATACATATATTTAAACTTACACCTTTTTCTCTTCGACTCCCAAATAATTGGACAGTCATTTTTACTTTACCTCTTTATGGATCCTATACTCCTAAAAAGGGATAAAATTAGATTGGTTAGTCCAAAGTACTGTTTTTTTTTTTAAGTCTTCTTTTATTGTAATGAGAGCCATAAGTTTGAATCGATTTAGTTAACTATTATTGCTAAATGCTAATAAAAAAGAGAAATTTATTTTATAGATCGCGATGGGCACTGATCCTAAAGGTATTCGCGGGCATAATCTACTCGTATACCGACTTTATAAGTAAATCCGGAATTTATTTTTTTGCTGAGTCCCACTTAACCGCTTTTCAATGTCACATCGAAGAGGAGAGCGCTTATAGCTCATAAATAAAGTACATAACCCAAAATTTTTATATACGAGTATAAAATATGCTTTACTAAATTTTATTGCCAACCGAAAGTACTAAATCAAAGAATCCTTTTCCCAATAACAGTATAACGAAAGACGAAAGACAAAGGAAAATCACTCATATTTCAGCTTTTTTTTCAAAGAAAAGTAAAAGGCAAATATTAAATCAATTCTAAGCGTTTTCTTCGGCGCTTCTTTTTTTCCATTCAACTCCTTTATTGATTTATGATCGAGAAGAGAATTTTTCCAGGACGACAATGAAAAAGCAAGAAATTCTTCAACGGAAGGGGAACAAACGTTCTCGTATATTAATAATCATTTTATCATCCTTTTCCCTGCCGTTCGCGGTATTCTAGCTGCAGAAGGACAAAGAAGGACCTTTTCTTAGTCGACATTCTAAAGTGCAAATAGAAATTTCTCCACAGGCAAGAGTGTTCGCTGTTTCTTCATAGCACCCAAAGAAACGCGATGGAAAAATAGGTCCTGCAGATGGAAAAAGGATAAAACAACGACAAATAATGGAATAAATTCATTTGGTTGTACTTCTAGTGTTCTATGTGAAGCTACCTGTTATAAGAAATCCCAAACATCCTTAGCTTCACGAAAGGAAATCCAAATGCCATTAAGAATTTAAGGATTTCACTATTTTGGCTGAACTGGATACATCCCGCGCCTCGCCGCTTTTGAAGAATTATCCTCAGCGTAAAGGGCCATAAATTATTGAGAGAGATTTCGAAAAAGATTTACCTAATTTATAGACAAGAGACACATGGGATGCTTTATTACTTGGCAATTTTGTTCTTTAACACGTCCATTATCCTTGGCGCAGTCATCCCTTAAGTAAGCCACTGAACGTTCCCAATGCGGAGACGCCGCACCGCACCCCAATCCGAATTTAATTGATAAATCACTTTGCATTATCCAATTTAAAGGTTAATATACACCACAGCCGCACAGGGATGGAGGCGGGATTTGAAAACTGGTGTACATGGTGGTCGGTATTTTTTGAGGACCTTCTCAATTTGTATTTGCCTTGCGGATATGTATGTATTTGTGGGGTGTCTATGTAAACACGGCTCAGAAAGAAGAGGAATAAAAAGAACAAACCTTTCTGTGTGAGGTGGAGTAGATAAACATCTCTAGCGGAGGATATACCTACACTTGACCTGATACAAGGACTATTTGATTGCCTTTGAATTGCCCGTTGAATCGTTCTTTTATCGAGTCGCTTGTCAAATGTACAGAACAAAGCCCAAAAAAAAAAAAAAAAAACAACAACACGTAAGTGCATGAAGCAGTTTTTCTTTTTTGTCCATTTTGAAGGATTCAAAAGCGCCATGTAAGCTGTCTTATGACAACTAAGTAACGGCTTACTCTGTTCGATGGTAAAGTGGTTTTTCGATGCGCTTTTTGTCAATATGAGTTTTTGAGTGATCAAAGGAATTGAAATTTGATTGGCCAATTGCCTAGTTCACCTTAAATTGAATTGCTTTCTTTTGAGCGTCGTGTAGTGCTTTATGTCATACAACCGCAACATACACACAAAACATAAAACAATAACACAATGCATGGTATAGTAATACACGTAGTAATTTCCATTCAATCATATTCGCGAACACCACACGTCACAATATTTACTCTTTAATTCCCACCGTCACTAATGAAACGAGACACTGCTTAGCATTGTAGAATAGGTACATGTACAGAAGTTCATTAAATTCAGAATTCAAATAAAATTCTATGTCTCGGATTTCTTAAGCGTCGGACTACTGAGCCAGCGGTCTTGGGTTCGAATCCCGACGCAAACACCTAAAAGTTTTTCACAGTGCCAACCTCTTCTGAATGCCTGACAAGCATTCAAGAGTATCATTTGTCATGTAAAGCTTCCCAACTCACCGTTCGGAATCGGTAAAAAACTGTAGGTCCCTTCCATTCGTGCAAAAATATAACGCACACACACAAATGGTTGCGGGAAGCTAGGCTTGTTTCTATCTAGGACTGCTGAGGCGCTACAGCTCGAGGTGAACCTGGGCCTGCTTCTCGCAACCATTTGTGTGTGCGTGTTATATTTTTGCACGAATGGAAGGGACCTACAGTTTTTTACCGATTCCGAACGGCGAGTTGAGAAGCTCAATCGTGACAAATGATACTCTTTGATACTTGTCAGGCATTCGAACAAGGTGGCACCGTAAAAAAACTCTTGTAGGTGTTAGACCCGGCCAGAAGTTGAACCCGAGCAGCATTGCGTGGTAGTAAACGCACCAACCATCACGGCCACGGCGGCCACATTCTTCTTTACCGTTAAAATATGTATTGTTTGTTATTCCAATCTTAGCGAGTTTGTCAGCTTTACAATGGTTATAGGTGAATGTTGAACTATTCAGCCATCTCTATCAGAGATGACCGACAGTTGGAGGCGGTCTTAGAGGTAGATGAGACTGATTCCAGAGATTTCATCTGTTTAAGCTCCGAAGTCATACCAAAACAACCTATCGGGGATAGTGAGTGACTTTGAAGTTTTTAAGAAAATTGAGCTTCGGCACAGTTTATTTATCCAGTATTGTGAAATGAACGGTGTAGTAACTACACTGTAGTTACTTGACCACTGTAAAATGCCTTTGAGCTTTATAACAGCGCTTGCTGCCATTTACTTGCAAATTACATCAAAGGGGTGGGAGATAAAGTAGGATATCTAGTGCTGCGGAGGGTGTTGTTTTACGTGCTACACTAATGCACAGACAAGCTAATCTTTGTACTTTCCCAAGTTTCCACGATGCATAGCTTTATCTAAGGACAATTACACCATACATCACAATCGGTCTGATAACAGCAACATAGAGTCAATGTGGTTGGAGTCCAAAGTTGCTGCCAATAACTTTCTTGCAAGAGTAGAGGGCTATGGTAGCTTACTTTATTGAGTTTCCAACTGATTTTTTTTATCCAGGATGAGACCCATGTATTTTGCTTTGGACAGAATCCCGAAAACCAAAATCCCGAAAATCCGAAATCCCGAAAATCCAAAAATCCAAAATCGAAAGGCCAAAATCCCGAAAGTGGAAATAAAAATTCGTTTGTATGAAAAAAAAATTAGAAGAAAATTTATTTAACATAGGTATTAAATAAAATAACAAACTTATGTTAGCAAAATATAAACAAAACATAACAAAACAGTCTAATGGACAAAAAAACATTTAAGAAACGATCTGTGACAAAACAATATCTAATACAAGTTCATATCGAGCGCAATTCACATTAAAAACTTATTTTAAAACGCTCGTTACTCGGTAAGCTAACTAATCAGGGATGCGGAAAAACTGATATGCGCACGCACATACTTGCATCTACTCGTATATACATATTTGTTGGAACAGTAAAGAAACTTCTGCACTAACTCGAAATTTGTGATCGAATGAAAGGAAGTCCCCATGACCATGACAAACTAAGCAGGAAGAAGCACGGTGGCCATTATTATTATCAAAGCTCAATCAAAAAAACCGCAATCGTAGATGACTGGGTTAGGCCACTCTCCTACATAGACCAACAGGGTCCATTGTAATACCCCGAGAACCCGTGAGGAAAGTCATTGACTGGGGGGGTTCCTCAACTTATATTACTGTAAAAAGTATCCCTACTTCAGTCGGCTATGCCAGGATAGAGAGAACCTTTCATTTCTCGTCCCTGGAGCTCCTGCAATAGTCAGTGGGACTTACCTCAATACCCTCCCAACGTACCGATTGTTGGATAATGGCTCTTTGGTTATCATGTCCCAGAATCCAAATAATAAGGCAGAAATTATGATAACGAATCCTACTAAATCCATTACCAGGATATATTTGTCTCATTTCTTAAGTCTTTTACCTGGGCCAAAGAGATTTTGAGTAAATAATTCCTTGCGACTAACAAAAGGATCAACCAGTATTCATGTGCCGTAATCGTTAAAATCCTGCCGCGTAATAGGGAAGATTCTGTTTCACAAAGAAATACAGGATTACTTGCTCGCGACTAATCCTTTAAATCTGAATATCCTTGCAGATGGAAAGTACAAAATCCTAAATTAAATCTTAAAATTTAAGAGCAATACCCACCGCCCAGCCCCACCTTCAAATTTATATCGCTGCGATGAGTTTTACCTCAACGCAAAGAAATAATTGTAAGCAAGAGAAGAAAATCGGATTTAGAATCCTTTTGGGCAGAGGATATCTGGCTTAAACGTTCCCATTCCACTTCTTTACTTCTCGACATTTCAAAGGAAGTTGATTTCAAGAAATACTCCAACAAAGGAACCAGCAGTACGGTATTACGTTTTGAATTCCCCCACGTATCGTAATCGGCAGTTAAACCATTTTACATACAAAACTACAAGTAGACCTACACATACATATTTTCAATTGGAACTTTTGGTCAGCCTTCCAGATGTGATCAATTCCGAAAAGTTCCTGTTGACTTCATTAGGGGATTTTTTTTTTTTGTTGATTTTCCTTTAAAAAAAGGCGAACAGCAAACTCAAGATGTAAACAAAGGATTGGGGGAACTAAGTTTCTACTCCTGAAAAGTAAAAAAAAAAATAGTAAAAAACTTTATCCTGGCATTATTTCGGGACTGTGGAAAACTAGAAATGTGATCCCTTTTCTTGTCACATACTCGTATACCGATGAATCATATAGGAAGTTTGCGTTGAGTACAGCAATACAAAGGGTTTGAATGGGTCCTTCGACTTTGAGACGGTACCGTACGTACAGATGTTTTTTGAACGATGGCAACTTTGGTCGGATTGATTGAATGTGTGTACGAGGTTGTTTTTCAAGTGATTCCCCTCCATACATAGTCGTAGCCCCCATCTATATATGTATATGCGGATAAGTGCATTTGAAGGGCATACTCCTCCTGAGCCGCACAAATAAGAGTTCTTAAGTAAATAATTAGTTTAAAAAGCCAGGGAAATTTCGTAACCAGAGATAAAAGTAAGTTCCAGCCATCTCGTGTGTGCAGGGAGCAAGACAGAGTATTCAATTTCATTAGTGACTGAATGAAATTGTTGGATTTATTTTTTTTTTTTTTTTTACTTGTG
Source organism: Brachyopa scutellaris (assembly GCA_949775065.1). Classification (NCBI taxonomy): domain Eukaryota; kingdom Metazoa; phylum Arthropoda; class Insecta; order Diptera; family Syrphidae; genus Brachyopa; species Brachyopa scutellaris. Next base: position 97,890,868 of record OX459114.1, on the reverse strand, counting down.
GGGATTTGGGAAACTTGCATTAATTAATTTAATTGTATTGTAGATGAATTAAATTACAAACTGAAATACTGAGTAGCAAATAAGTTTAATGGGATGGAAGAGCTACTTAGGGGTGCGGCAGTGGGGGACTTCTCTATGAATCAGTAAGTATAAGAGCAATCTTTGCGGTTTCAAAAGAGGGCACAGTGCTGGTCATAAATTCTTTATTTTAGATTCATTGGGTAAGAATCATTTTCCATATTTTTCTTTAGGTAGCGCTACAGTTCGGGGTGAACCAGGTCCTACTCCCCACAACTATTTGTGTGTGCGTGTTATATTTCTGAACGCAAGTTGAGAAGCTCTTTGATTGCTTGTCAGACGTTCGAAAGAGGTGGCACCGTGAAGAAACTTTTAGGTGTTTTGCTGTGATTGAACCTCTTGCGGCTTTGTGTAGTAGTCCAACGCACTTATACCACTGCACCATGGTGCTCACTAATTTGTGGTTTTCGTGAAGTAAAACCCTATAAGCGCAAGCGAGGCGCCATTTTGATACCACAACCTCAAGTGATCCGTTTGTTCGGATGTAGTATGAGATATTTATATCCACCCTGTGGAGTTTGAGAAAAGAATCAGTTTTCCAATAATTTTCTCTGATATCTCTTTAAGTTCTTCGAAAAAGGGTTTGCCCAGTGCATTTTTTATTTTATTTTATTTATTTATTTAGCACATGTTTGCTATTTAACTTCAAAAAATAATTTACAATTTAAACTTATCCTACTTTACATTATTTATATATGAGGAAATTTACATTTAATGTATTCAATTGTATCTCTCTTGAATTTCTTAAGATTACATTCGTTCTTAATACTAGGGGGTAGTGAATTAAAAAGTTGGCAGCCTTTGTAGCCAGACAGATGTGGAAAAAGAACCAGAAAGTAAAATGTAAATTAGGCCAGAAAATAAACATATTCTGGCCTAATTTTCAAACTTATTTTGGGAACAATGCTCTGAAGGTTATTTGTTTTAAAATAGAATAAAATCTAGCTATTGTGCTTGAAAAGTGAAAAAAAGAAAAAAGAACCGTAAACGAGTTATAATGTCAGTTGCAAAGTTTTGTGGGTAAGCTTTGAAATATGTTGGGGGCTATTTTGCCCCCCTGCTTGGGATCACTGTTGGATTGGAGATTGGAGTAAATGCGAGTCTGGCTATAAGCAAAGTTTCTTTATATGCATGGGCATGCGAATTTCTCACTATGTATTACTTTTTCAGAAAAGGAAAAAAATGGCCGAAATATTTTGTCTGGAATTTTTCAAAGAATTTGTTTTCTAACTTTTTTTCAAGTACTGAAAACGAAATTTGAAAAGATGCCAGAAATTTTGGAAAGATTGCCAGACAGTTCTGCTATTTTTCCATGGAAAAAAGGACAGACTTTTTGTATAGAAAAATGTCCAGCGTTTTTTCGAAAAAAAAAAAAAAAAATCTGGGGTAATTTCTTCTGGCGTAATTTCAGGGAGCCGCACTCGCTAGAGCCGGACATTTGTACTGAAAATTAAAAAGGGTCTCTTCCGGGTCATTGCAGCTTCGGCAGATATTGTTGGGAGAGATCCCTAGTTTGGCTGCATAGTTCCCTATTGGCCAGTGTCCTGTACTAACTGCCACTACTCCAAATTCTTCAGCCAACGTCGCATTTACGACACTTTTTGGTGGTGTTTTTGTGACATTCCGTGCATCGGATTAGTATTGTGCTCGAAATTACCAAATGTCCCCTACCACCCAATCTTATGTCATCTAGAACTCTTCGACGTTTTACAGCGTTCAGCGGACGTCTGATAGTATGGGGGTTGGGATATCTAGCAAGATATGTGGCGGTTATCGCTCGAATTGTTCCGTTTGCATGGTGACTAGCATTTTTCAAAGCTGTCAATAAACGAATCGACGTTTTGTGGTAGCTTTGACACGAGATTCATCACCACTGACCCTCTGACTCCTAAGTCCAAAGCAGAATTGCCGTGAGCAGCACCTTGGTACGGCTCAGCCTTCAGGAGGTACCCAAGTCCAGTAGCCATACATCAACACTTGAAGCCAAAGCGAATTGTCTTACAATGCAAGTTTTGTTTTGTGCCATGGTGACCATAGTATGGTATCTATGCTTACATCTGGATATTTTTTTTATTGAGATTTTGCCACAAAGGTCGATTTTTGGAAATTTATCCACCGGGTCTAAGGCAGTATGTCAGATGTCAATAATTTGGGCAGCAGTTACTCTGAAACAATATTTAAATTATGTAAATGCATCTGTTATGCAGAAAATACGATAAATTATAAACTGAAAATAGTGCTCATCGCATGATTAATACATATTAGGGCGGTGAGAGCATATGGTTTAAGATCGCTTTTTTCCTACAAAGTATCATCGCATTCCACTAATTAGTTCCACAAAACAAACATTTCTGCAAATTTATCCACACTTTAATAAGAAATGAATTTTATTGAAGCAACCAACAAATTTTCATCATTTCGTCATGGAACAATTACCAAACACATCTGTCAAAAGATGACAGTAAAATCTGTTCAAACATGGCCGCAAGATAGATCTTTTTTTTATACGAAAAGTCTCTTCAAGTGCTTTTATTACCGCAATGAGGTTCTTTTTTTGTTGCTGAAGCGCCATAAGCACTTCACCCTTTGGATGAGAATAGGAGTACCATTCGTGATTTAATCTAGAACGTATTGCCTCGTCCGAGAGCTTTATTTTTTTTTATAGCATTCGAAGTGTTCTTTGATGTTCGACAGCGAACTACTTCCAGCTCCTTTTTGTGTAATAACTTTGCTGTTGACATAATATTGTTACTCGTACTATAAATGCGACTTATTTTTTATACCTGGAAATACGAAAGAAAATAAAATAAATTTTGGAAAAATTAACAAAAAAAATTCGGGAAACAGGAACAAATCTTGTAATTGAGATGACAATGAAAATACGTGTCCCCCCATTAAGTCGTTCAGCAAACATGAAGGCAAGACTTCTGCTTACAAGCTTGTTCCCCATGAGCATCATGTACTCGTACGTGGCTAGCGACAAAAAACAGCAGGATATGAGCACGAGTACAACATGTCTAAAAGCTGACATAAATATCAAAAACATTGTTATTCCTGCCAAATCCCTTTGATAAACTTTAGGTTCGTCTTGTTCCCTACCATCCTGCCAACTCAACTGATGAAGGTCGTCCTACCGCTGAGTGTATGCACGCATTTCATTTAAAATCCTTTCAGATACATTCCGTATCCCCAAACCATTTCATCAGGTTTTCGGTAACAATGATTTGAGCCATTTCCTCTTTTTGTTTTGTTTTTATTTGCTCTTCCTCCATAACGGTATTAAAACAGTAAAAAAAAAAAAAAAAAAAAAACGGAGCCTACCTATCGATTTGCCTTTGTTACGAGTATTTCGGGCGAAAAGGATTTATTCGGTCTGATTTAATGACAAAACATTACTTTGGCGAATACTGTTGTTTCCGAAACGGATTTCGGACTGTTTTATCTGTAAATTTTTTTTTTTATATATTTTTTCCTGTAATTTTACAGAGTGGATGTTGAGTTGAGTTTTTTTTTGACTATGCACATAATTTATAGCGCTTTTGAAGTGAGTATAATTTAGATAACGGAATTCGACAGAGTGAGTAGGTATGAAACGGGAGACATAAATCAAGGACTTTTTGTTGTTTGGGGAATAAAATTCGTTTCGATGGTTGGTATTTGATTTTTTTTTTTTATTTTATTTTACATATTCAAATGTGAGAGCGGTGCCACGAACCCAAGTAGTATCCTGCGTCCATATTATCTAAATAAATTACTTCGCGATGGACAGATGGGTTTTTTTTTTGGTTTTTGTTTTAAGTCAGAGGTTCTTAGAGTAACGATATATAGCATTTGAAATAATGTCTTGATAAGATACGTATCCTTGCATACTTAATAGAATCCAGACCCGAGGTAAGCGGATAAATTTGCAACTGTTGAACAGCGCACAGGACTTTTACAACAAGTCATTGTTGACTTTTTTTCGGTGGCATTTTGCTTATTCAACACATTCTCTAGAAACGAAACAATGCAAACTATGTATGTTCCCTTTATTGGGTGGCTTGCCCTATCAAAATTTACTTCGAGTGCTATTCTGTACTAACCGACAAAGTTGATGACATAAAACGGTTTGAATGAAACTAGTTTACAAATTTGTTCATATTACGTAGGTGGTATTGAATCATTGTAGAGTACTTAATGGCCAAATGTATGTTTTGCGAATAAGGGGAGACTCGTTAACATTGAAAAGGGGCAACGAAATCTTAACTTGAAATTTGAAACTTCTAACTGAGATGTAAGTAGGTACTTTCGAAGTTCATGAAGAAGATTGCCAATTACCATCTTCGTGTTTCACAGTCATTTAAAAACACAATTGACTGAAAGTAAAATACTATCCAAGTGTTTAAATAGAGTGTAGCGATGCTGGTGCTATTTAAAAAAAGGGATTAAGAGTAAGATATAGGTGATGGTGTCCCATAAGGCTCTATGCTCTCTCTGAAATTGAGATCAGCAAGACGAATTTTAAAGCATACATAAATTCAGAGAGTCAAGTGAGTCTCATTCATCGTTCCTTACAAAGAAAGCCTCTAGACATAGTATGCTCGGCTCAGTGTTAAATCGCCCAAAACCTAATCGCTCAAAATGTGCCCAAAGTATGCTCATATGACGAAATATTGACTCGCTGTGTTCTAGATCTTGAGTTTTCTTATCATCAATGCAGGGATCGTAACCGTCTAAACAAGTGGCTCCCAACCGGTGGGGCATGCCACCCAGGGGAGCATGAAGACTGTAAACGGGAGGCGTAGATACAATTTAAATTGTGAATTTTGATGCAGAGAGTACAAGTGTAAATGTTGAATTCTTCAAGTCCTTACAACTACAGTTTGTAGTTTGTAAAGTGGAAAATAACACTAAGGCCGCAACAGATTGCTGGTCCGTGTTTGGGACTCATTTCAAAAACATATTTATGTGAGTACAGATTTTCAGTGCTCCTCCTCATGAAAAGCAAGCTTAGAAACAGACTTGACGCTTCAGCTGACATGAGAATTGCACTGACGAGAATTGTACCCAGAATCATAGAACTGGTGAAGAAGATGCAACATCAGAATACGCATTGAACATCTGGATCGCATAAGAACCACCTGTTTTACATACCTAATAAATTAGTAATTAATAAAAATACGTGTATACAAGAATATGTATATAAAAGTATATAAGTATTTATTAAATATAGTAATATTTCTTCAACTGGCAGGAGATTTACTGATTTGCCTGGGGGGGCATGTGGCGAAAAAGGTTGGGAACAACTGGTAAAGGGTCCTTCATAGGGGTAATCGGTTTTTCAAAAGAGATTTATCAGTTTCTGATAATTTTGCAAGGAGCTCCAGGTATTAATCTTTTGCAGAGCAATTCCTTTCCATTTTTTATACATTTATTCGAAGACACAAATTATAATGAAATTTTTATTTTATTTTTTCAGGTAAGTGCCAAAGTACCTCATTTTGAATTCAATTGCGTGTGGTGAGTCATAATTTTCATAAATTAAATATTATAGCTAGGTTATGCACCAATTAAATGTAGAACTTAGTTTACCTCCAAATTGGGTACGTACAACGTAAATAAATTGGGGTAATAAATGAGGTGCATATAAAGGGTGATTTTTTAAGAGGTTGAGAACTTTTTTTAAAAAAAAAACACAAAAAATTCGAAAAAATGAATGAAATATTTATTTGAATCGATAGTTTGGACCTTGCAATGTTTAAAGATAATTTCATGCAAATGTTGACCGCGGCTGCGTCTCAGGTAGCCCATCCGCTGAGTCCAATTTTGGCATACTCTTTCACACATATCGGCCGGTATCTCACGAATGAATGCATGGATGTTGGCTTCCAGTGCGTCAATCGAAGCGGGCTTGTCCCTATAGACATTAGCCTTGACATACCCCCACAAAAAATAATCTAATGGTGTCAAATCGCACGATCTAGGCGGCCAATTGACCGGCCCGAAACGTGAAATTAACTGTTCACCAAACTCGCCTCGCAATTGCGCCATTGTTTCGCGTGCTGTGTGGCATGTGGCACCGTCTTGTTGAAACCACATATCATGCAAGTCAAGAACTTCCATTTCGGGCAAAAAAAAGTGCTGTAACAAAGGCCTAACTGCTGGGAACGGCGCCGAATCGACATTTCGCGGTCTTCTGTCACACTAGCTGATACGGCCGCAATATTTTCTTCACTACGCACAGTACGTAAACGTGTTGGTGGTTTAATGTCCAACAAAGTAAATTTGGTGCGAAATTTGGTCACAATCTTCCGAATAGACTGCTCAGAAGGTCGAGAATGCCGATCATAAAATGGAAGCAGCGCGCGATGAACATTTCGAACCGAGCACGAATTTTGATAGTAAAATTCAATAATTTGCAAGCGTTGTTCATTTGTAAGACGATCCATGGTTAAATTGCAAACCAAACTGAAGCTGTTTGACAGTGACACAAGGCACTAAACACACGTCAGCTGTCAAAACCAGTGTTGCCAAAACCAAACCAGCTAAAAAATCACCCTTTAGTACCTATCCATATGTTCGTCTACCACTTGAATACGGAATAGGTGCCACCCTAAATACACTACTACAGTAAAACAACATGGTGGATCGAAGGTAATAGTATGGGACGGATTTTCGTACTACGATACGGGACCAATCCATATGATAAAGCATGCGATGGATCATCAAGTGTGTGCGGATCTATAAGAAAATATGATGTTACCTTCCGCTGAGCACTAAATGCCATTAGAATGGGCCTTTCAACAGAATAAGGGCCTGAAAGTTGCAAGACAAAAAGGTAGGGAGAGGTTTCAGGTAAAAGATAGCGGAGATTCACAAATATTAATTTATCCTGCAAAAAAGTATTGTATAAAGACAGTAAAAATATTAACCATTAAAACGGCGAAATTTTGGGTTCTACGTATCAAACTGTAACTCAGTGCTTTGTACAACCTCCTCGGCTAGTAACTTCGAAAGTTCTCGAACCATGCCTGGGCTATTTCTGTTTTTAGCTCTTCCATATTCCTGTACTGCCTCTCATATAAATCTTTCTAGCCATGATCCCCCACATGTTTTCGATTGGGTTCAGATTAGGACTACAATAATGGCCACGGCAAACACCTTGTTCACCCTGACTTGCCACCATTTGCAGACTGTTTTTGCTGTGTGAATTGTCTTGCTGAAAAAATAAAGTTTTCACCCGACGGAAACAGATCGTCCTACATACGACGCAATTGACCGATTTTGTAGCCCATGCTCTTTATATTATGTAGCAATAACTGCCTTTTCTTTCGTGGTCAAATGGGTTTCGAGGGACATGGCTAAATTAAGATTGAATTATTTTCATTTCAAATTAAGAGTAGTGCGAGTTACCTGTGAAATCACCGTTAAAATATGTTCACATGCCTTAAATTAAAAAAAAAAACTTATCAATAATTTAAAATATTGTAAACTAAACATAGTGTCTTTATAATTATTTCACCTTTTGTGCATTGCTTCTTCTCAATCTGTTTCTAAACTGTTTTCGTGTGAAATAGTGCTTTATTTTTTCTATTTAAGAGTGTACTAGTGTGCCCGTGCGAGAACCCTCGCCAGAGAAAATCCAACCCCCAAAGTCCAAACTTCCCATCCAATATCCGAACATCCGATATGATTCTTTTGGGAGTTCATTTCGAGTAGAATATTTGTTTTGATCGGTTTCTTAATTTGTTAAAATGTATAAAGTGAAAATGTAATTCGTCACTGCTCCAGGAAATTATCTTTCTTTTGACACCTAATTTGTTAAGATTTGGTAACTGTGAGACCCGCAAATGGTATCTTTACTATGGAAATAATATATAAATTTCGTTATCGTGACAGTGTTTTAACAAAGTAGGGTAGGGCGAGGAGGTTCTGACACGTTAACGGATATTGCCAAAAATTAGGTACATCCGTTTACAAACAAAACTACATATATATGTAAATTTTACTTTATTAACATTTAATCTATTACAAGAACAACTTTAAGGGGCTAATTTATTAACCGCCTCAGAGTTTTTGATGAATTTCTAAATAAGGAAAAAGTGACAGAACCTCCTAGTTTTTAGGAAGTTCCGACTTTTAAGAAGGAGGTTTCAACATGCTATTCTTTTACTGCTTCTTTCATGGCTTTCTTGTCAAATTTCAGGATACTTCCTTTTATAAATGTTAGGCATTTTTATTGAAACCTATCAAATTTCAATATAAAAAAAAAACTTAAACTAAGTAAAACAGTGAAAGGAGGAGGTTTCGACAATTTGACTTAAACGAAACGAAACGACTTAAGCGAAACGTGTCGAAACCTCCTTCAATGCATGCATTATATTTACGCTTTTAAAAAGTTTATTATTTCATACTTACGTAAACGGGTCACAACTAATTAAAACACTATTAATCTGTTTGTTGAGTGAAATTCCTCCAGGATGGTGTTATTATCTTACTTACTTAGTTGGCGCTACAGCTCGAGGTGAACCTGGGCCTGCTTCTCGCAACCATTTGTGTGTGCGTGTTATATTTTTGCACGAATGGTGTTATTATCTAGTGGACTCCATATAACGCCGATGCAATGCAGTGTTGGACAATAATGAATCTTCTAAAAAAATATTGAATTAAACTTAAGTTGCCTGTTTTACTGAATTTCGGTATTATTGACTTAGTTTTCTTACTTTTTAACACCTACATACAAACAACTATGAATTATTTTGAACACATACATATTTGCATCAATATTATAATATATTTTATTTTGAACACAACTGTATGTGTGTATGTGATGATTGTTAAAATAAAAACGTACAAAATTAAAGCCACTCCTGGCAAAGTGTCAGACTTAATATACTTCGCCAGCCCAGAAAAAAAAACGTACTCATAAGACTTTTGCCATCAAATTGGTGTCAGAGTTATTGGTCTCCAAATTGCCGTCTAGTCAACGACTTTTAAATGCCGAAATGTGTGTGACATTAATTCTTTACAACGTGTTACAATCCATCTTCATCTTTCGTCATTCCGATATAAAGGACATTGACGCGGGCTGCCTCCATTCGAAATTACAATTAAATCAATAACACCCCCGAAGATTTGTCATTGAGCCTCATCCAAACCCTCTTTCAATTATACAGCCTCTTGTTAGACGTTAAAAAAAGTGTTTATTGCAGTCGAAACGAATTCAAACCAACCTTAGCCCTTTACGCATTATCTGTTGCCTATAAAACCCGATTTACTTTTACAAATCCGCAAACAAAAATAAGCATCACTTCTATAAACTCTCAAATCTACCTGCAGTCAGTTGTACCAAGTCTTAGGCTGGATCCCACTCGTCCCACACAGGGACAGGATTCTTTATGAAAATCAAGTTATTTATGACATTCCTTCGCTGACTTAACGATTTGACCCACACACACTGGCATACAAAGAACACAACCAAGTGTAAGAGACAATTTATGCACTTACTCTGGGGTGGTTTGCTATAAAAAAATAATGGAGAAACCCCAACCCCAACCCTCATCGTACACATGAATTGCCCTCGAGGCGTACTATATAACGTATTAAAAGACTACCTGCTACTGTTACTGGTAACTACCGACTCTCTCTGTACTTGCGGAATAATCGTTTCCAGAGAATTGCACATCTGTGCTTTGCAAGTTCTGGATGTGGAGGACGAGGGCAGGAAGAAAAAAAGTATGTAAAATAATAAAAAAAAAGAAAACGGAAAGATGGCCATAAAAATAAGAACTTTATGGCGAATAAACCGTTCTATTTAGTACCATTACCTCCCCACTCTACGGCTGAAATATGTGGCAGGCTAGGAGCGTAAAATCCTCAGAGCAACGAATTTGCGTTAAAATTGTCTTTTTTGTATTTTCCTTGCTCCCCATCCGTACGTACTCGTACGAGTTTGTCGAATGCAGACTGTAATTGGTTGTTAAATTCATTTCATGCAGAAGAAAACGAAGCGAATAATATTACGAGGCGATCATTTCACCGGTATAAGGATCCGCTGCGCATCCTAATATCTTTTTGGGTACCAAAAATAAAAATAAAAAAAATACTTTCAAGTTCATTCCTGTATAATTGTCTTCATTTGAATTTTATTTTCATTATAACGGATAAACTCCGGACTCGAGATAATCTTACTTTCAGTTCGCTTTGATCCGTTTTACAGAGCGATAAAACGCCCCGAACTCCAACTCCGCTTTTCAACTGAAATTGAATGGAATTTCTGCCGCTTAAGCGAAAGGAAAATATTATAATTCTGAACTGTTACTAAACGGAAATGTACTTTTTTGGGTCTTTCGTTTGGAATTTTAAAACCTACTCGTACCATGAACAGTCTCTGGTTGCGGGTTCAGTGCGGAGCCATTTTTCAATTTAGGCAATTTCTCGTTCCAGAATTCAAACATTTTTAATTGAATTTCTAGAAAAGAATAATATTTCCGACTCCAAATACATTGGAAATACGTTTTTGAAAGCATGTTTGACAGTGATGCATTTTCACCATTTTGTTTTAAAACGCAATGGAAGATAACCGCATTCCACAGCACACTGCTATACATATATTATACGCGCCACAAAAAAAGATCCTGTGGTTTTAGGGGTGGGTGGCGTTGCCATCTACTGTACTCTTTTTCGCCTATACGGGGAACATCCGGGATAGTTTTTCTAAATAGTCTAGGTTTGTCCATTTTTCCATTTTTCATCAATTAACATATTTGGCTCATATTTTAATATTCTATTTATCAGGTAATTTGTGTTCCAAAATCCACGCAAGATTTTATTTTTTCGCCATCGATGTCAACGGAAAAAAGACAGCGTGACAGCTGACAGGGTTATTATTAGGTCTGTTCCCTATCCAAAACTGCGAAAAACTACGAAAGTCTACGAAAATCAGTCAAATCCTGCTTCTGTACGAAGATTTTTCATAGTTTTTCTCAGAAGAGAGAGATATTAAGAGAATAAACAATTTCCCCATGCCCAAGAAATTTCTTTGGGCAGCTTTATGAAAAATGTCGAATCTGTCAAATGTCATACATTTTCCATTTTTTTTGTTTTTGAATGCGTTTCTGTACTTTTGCACACTTTTACCTCTACGAGATATATTAACACCTTGAAATTTGATAATCTGTGAATGTTGACAACAGTACTTCACCTACCTGAGGGTAAACACCAACTCCAATCGTCATCTTTTCGCAACCATTTGTGTGTGCGTGTTATATGTTTGCACGAATGGAAGGGACCTATAGTTTTGTGCCGAGTTCGAATGGCGAGTTGAGAAGCTCATTGACAAATGATACTCTTTGGATGCTTGTCAGGCATTCGAAAGAGGTGGCACCGTGACAAAAACTTTTAGGTTTTGAACCCCGGCAGCATTGCGTAGTAGTCCAACGCACTTACCACTACACCACGGTGCTCCTTTATTATTATTATTGTCTATCAACCCGTAGAAAATACCTGCGGATCCGAGACACCTAACTTTTAATTCCTTACACGGAGTTTACTTAAAGACGCGACGAACCAAATTTGATGGTAAATATGATAACTTTGCCTTCCGAAAATGGAATAATGGGCTTCATTGGCATCTTAAAATTGAGCGTTGTTATCTATTCCTCTAAAAGTCCGAAGTATGAAGCTAACTTTCGTTGTTAGACGTACGCGGAACAACGAAAGTGTAAATGACAAAATCGAACAAAGTTCGAAGAACGAATGCAGAACAAACAACAAACACGTACGTAAGAAGTTCCAAGCTGTTTGGAATTTTCTGTGTACGGTCTTACCCAAACACTGCCACTGCCAATAATGTGATATTATCTATTTTGATACAAAGAGCGAAATGAAGCAAAAAACCGTATAATGTGAATGCTTATTCGTTTTTCGTTGTCTGGTGTACATTAACCGAGCAATATACAACGAATAACGAATACTGAATGAAGAACGAAGATGTAAGGCAAGCTTAAGTTTTCTTTGGACAAATCATGAATACGCTTACTACTAGGTAAGGGGCCTTCAGAGATGAACTAATTCATTACTTAGAAGCACGCGACGTTGCAGATCGTTAAGACGGAGATCAGATGCTTCTACGTCAGTCACTGTATGAAACGTAGTAATCAAGGAATGGCAGGAATCATACTCCCAGTATTAGGGACTCTTTCGTTAAAATGTTTATTTTGGCTTCAAATTTTCTTTTTATCAAAATTTTGAATCCAAAGGCCTTAAATGAAGTACACGGCAGCGCCGGGAAAATTGATATTATCGTTTAAAATCCCCCAATAATAATCAATTCCTGTGCTTTTGAACATACATACATACATACACAATACACATGTACATAGCATAGTATCCCCAAGAGCTAATTAATGTAGTTTAAGGAAAAGTATACACCCTTATAGTGCATAATAAGTTCGAAACAACTTTGATGTTTGTACTAGTAATTAGATAAAATGGCCATAATCCTCAAGTCAGGACCAATGGTTTGATAAGTTTTTTATTTCTGGATTTTTAAAGTAGCACATTACCTGAAAACATTCACATCAAACAAACAACCCTCCTTTTGATTGCACCGTTCTAGGATAAAAGGTGCAGCAAGATTTTTGGTGCAGCAAGAATGGGAACAGACCTATTATTAATGAACAACGCATTTTCATTGTTGAGCAATATTTTGAAAATAATGAAGGTTTGGCAGCTACTTTTCCAACAAAAGCATCTTCAGCGATTAGGCTTATTTTCATCTTGACGGCTTTGTTAGTCGTCAAAATTGTCAAAGGTGCTCAAAAAATGCACTAGTGATTGTTGGAAAACAAATGCGTATTACTGTTTGGTGCGGATTTTGGACTGAAGGCATCACCGGACCATTTTTCCATAGATTGATATGTATATGCCGCGGAAGCTGTGGTGAATATTAGGTCAATGATTGCCCCTATTCCCATTGTTTTTGACTATAAAAAATCTGCACGACTATAGGTATTCGCTTTGTCGTTTTTTTTTAACGGAACGACAAGTAGTAGTGTCGTTAGGAAATTTCCTAATTGACGATTTTACTACAAATCTGTTGTGTGGTAAAGTCTATAGACAGCGATGCCAACCATATAGAATTTTCTGTAGATCTCCTACTCTATCTACAGAAATCGAACGAAAATATACAGACATTTTAAATTCCAGGAAAAAGTAAAAACTTCTAACAAATAAAACAATACCATAGAGAAATGTTCGTTTCTCCATTAACAAATCTATTACCTTCGCTGTAGAAACAAAAAAATTGACGTGAACACGTAAACTCAACAATCTGGGGCATTTTAGCGTGAGAGCGAGAGTAGAGAAGACAAATTAGTCCAGTAAATCTACGTAAAACTACTTAATCTCTCTAAAATCAAGAGAATAGAGAGCCAAATGAGGTGTCAAACAATTTTGAGATTGTCAAAAAAATGTTCCCTTCTGCGAAATCGTGCTACACCACATCCATGGAGTCACCGAGGGACATCTATCAAACAGCCATCTGACAATTCGTAAAATGTCAATCACTATTTGTTATTTAAATAAAAGAAAATTAATTTTTCGTGGTTAAAAAAGAAAAAGAGAGGATTTTCCCCCACTTTCCAAATTATTTACTATTTAACAGATATCCTATTTGGACCACAAAAAACACATCAAACAGACCTCTAGAGTAATTTCATATGGATGACGTCCACGTAGGTCTGATTGAACCGTTATAGTTATTTGCAAGAACTCTATTATGTTTACCTCATTGCAGTGCAAATGTAGAGCGACTTATTGCATCAATGAATCTAATGAAAACTAAATTAAGGAACAAACTCCCAACGAAAACCTTAACGGGTTTGTTATTTACAAAAACCCCACTCTGAAGACCTTGCTATCTATCAGGTTCATCTTTCCGAAGAATTCAGAAAAAAGGATTATTATTGATTCAAATGATTGCTAGTAAACGATGTGCAAGTTCAATGTAATTAATAATTTATATATGTTTTATAGTATCCTAATTTTGATTTTAATCACTTTTTATACGTTAAAAAAAGTCTTGATTTCTACAGATTTGCATCAAGTATAAATACAGAATTCTACAGATTTTTTAACTTTTATCTACAGACTTTTAAAAAGTCATGTTGGCATCACTGGTTATAGAATACCGATTAAAAATCGAAGCGACACAACAGAAGACTGGTATCGACAAACGACAACGGGAACATTGGTAATTAAGTTTCAGCCAGTGTTGTGCCATGTAGACTACAAATGTAGACTACACGATTGTCTACGTGTAAACAATTCAACGTAGACAATTTAAAATTGTCGACACATGCCTGTCGACAATGAAGACAATGTAGACAATTCATAAAACAATAGACTTTTTTAATTATACCTTCCTTATACATACCCCGAAAGTCTATTTCAAATTAGACGATAGCAAATAAGAGATGCTGTTGCGCATTTTTGCATATCTACGAATCATATTACAATGAAAAATATACTTATGACTTGCAGTAGATACCGCTATATGGGGATTTTTGGAAGGAAGCTGAAAATTGACTTCTTTTTTAATTTGATGCAGTGCGATACAAAGGGTTAAACTTTAAATAAAATATTTATTTTAAACAACAATTTTGAAACAAAACAATTTATGAAGTTAAAAAAAAATATTCAAATGTTGAAATTATTCAAATTCATCTTCATCCGAATAATCACATTGGCCATCCTCTATGTCTATTCGAAGTGAATAGTATAAATGAATGAAGAAAAAGTCAATTTTTCTATTGAAACAATCCCAGTCTTCAATGTCATCCCCGTTGAGGTGGTTGAGTAAAAACTGGCACACGATTGTGTTTTGATCGGTCGTGAGCTTGTTGTTATCGAAGTTGGGGTGCAAATAATAAGCTGAAAGGGCATATTTGTTTAGAGCCATAACCACACGTGATCTTAAAGAAGGTTCATATCTTGAACTGAATTTAATCTGGTAGTTTCAAGT
The DNA here is from genome assembly GCA_949775065.1 of Brachyopa scutellaris. NCBI lineage: Eukaryota > Metazoa > Arthropoda > Insecta > Diptera > Syrphidae > Brachyopa > Brachyopa scutellaris. Next base: position 97,875,786 of record OX459114.1, on the reverse strand, counting down.
TCGACCAGAGATCAACTGCTTCTCCTGCAGAACAGCTTGACATCTATTTATCAATTTGCAAACCGGATCAAAAAGCTCAATATAGCTCTTAACATCATCGATAAATTGCTCATCAAAAATTAATGACATTGTTGACATTGTCGACATCATTGTTGACATTGTTGACATTGTCTACGCTAGAATTGTAGACATTTAAAGTCGACACGTAGAGGAACAACACTGTGTTTCACACATAATTATTGATAATTGCTAAGCATTTAATAAAGTAATCAATATAATTCCAATGAAATTATTGTTTACTTACTATTCTCATGGTGAAACACTTATTGGCCCACACTGTACATACAATTGAAATACAATACTTGAACTGTAATTGGTCAAATTGAGCAACGTTTCTTCGAAAACATTATTGGAAATCACTTTAAAATAATCCCCGTTTCCAAGAGGAGTCCAGGCTACCATTTGGTTGATATCAAGTGTCCACCTTTGAATGTAAGTTATTAAAACACTTTGATTTTATTTTTATTTTCATTTATTTGTCCTCTATGAGGACTTGCTTAATCCACATCTATTCTTAGACTAACTTACATAGCTAAACTGCATTTTTGCTAAAGAGTAGTGGTGTGGTAAAAGGCATCATTCAAATGACATTTGCTCGAAAACAAGAATGTTTGCTCGAAAACAATTTTTTTCTCTCGGAACGTTTGGTAAGAGAACAATTAGAGCCTATGCACTCTAAGCCGCTTGTGTTGAAAAACATTTTTTTTGTCATACATGTAGCGGTTTTGGGTTGGTTGAAAAACAATTTTTGCAATGGCTAGTTTGGTTTGAAGACAATTTGACTATGATTGTTAGCTGGCAGCATTTTTCGTACATAACGAGTGCAATGTGTTAACTGTTCCCCTTTTAATATAGGCCGTCCTCGGCTGTTCTCTAAACACTTGACTTATTCGATGTTGTCTTTTGAAATGATATCATTTTACTCTTAACAATATATGTAGAATTCTTGCCGTTTTACCACAAACCACTCAGAATAGTCTAATCCGTATAGATATTTTTGAAAGTATCTAATTACATAAGTAGGTGTAATAGCTTTAACTTTTTGTTTTGAATTTGAATTTATTACATTTTATCTACATCTATGTAGATTTCCAGTATTATCTACAATATTATAACTGTGGAGTGTTTTTTTTGCAATAAAATAATCTTATATGTATCTATAGTTAGAAAGAAAATAAAGTTTTAAATTTGTATGTACATAGTTAGAGAATATAATTATTCATTAATTAATTTTTTTAATACAGTAACATAGTAACAAAATAATTCATAAATTAATTTATTTAACTTAATGAATAATTCATTGATGTATAGTAATAAATATTTTATAACATAGTTTTGGTTTATTTCCGTTTTTGAAATTTTATTAATTGTTTATATTTTATTTTCATTTTAACAAATTTCCAAATATTTGAACTGAAAATAACTTAAATGCTTTCTAATACAACCGAGCCATATAAACTAGTATTTTTTGTTTATACCCAAAAGAACAGGGATTGATTAATCAAGTAATGAATATCGAGTCAGGTAACAATCTGGTCATGTGCAATCGGTGAAAGGATATAGTATAGACTGCGGTGAAAATAAGTTTACCTAGCAACCTGGATAGCCTGATTACCTGAGGTTATTTTTATGAACTTGTTTATTGTCGATTAGGACCGTTGTTCCCCTATCTTGTTGAACAACTTTTTCAACAAAAACCTTCGTAAACTTATTTCCTATTCTCTTATTAGTTCTGACAAATACTTTATCACCAGGTTTAAATATCCGTGTTTTCTTATTTCTATTGTGATACTTTAAGTTGTTACGCTGTGTCTGAAGAAGTCTATTACTTATTTCGGCCTGTAATGCGGGAGAAATCGAATGGATGATATCTATTGGTCTTTGTTTCGTGATTGAATGGATTGTTCTGTTATATTTAAATGTAGCAAGTAGAATCAGTTCAGAAGTGTCAGTAATGCCTTGATCTTGTTTGGTACACCTGGCTATCTCCGTTAAAGTGCTGTGAAATCTCTCCACCTGTCCATTCGTTGTACTATGGAAAGCTGGTACAGTGAAAATGCTTATTCCAAAATGGTCTCTTAGCAAGGACTTTATGGTTTGGGAATTGAATGACTTTTCGTTATCACAGACTAACGTTTTAGTGATTTTGAAAAAATTTAGAATTTCAAGCAAGGGTTCCTTGATGTCAATTATTGCACGGGATTTAATAGGAAACACCGCAGCAAATTTTGAAAATTTATCCAGGCATGTAAGAAAATGTAATTTATCTGTCGGTTCACGGATTGTGGATTGAAAAGATTGTTTTGTTTGTTCGATTGCAGTTTGGACTGCAACAGAAAGTATGGCGCGAAATTGTGCTTCCTCCATGTCTAGTCTAAATTTTGACTCAGTTGTTTACAACAATAACTTTAGTCTTAATAAAAATATGAAAAAAGTTATAATAGTTGAATAATATAATAATTAATTCTTTCAGGAAAAATACAAGAGAAAGATTAATTAATAAATAAAAAAAATTAATTCTATTTATCTGAGAGAATATATATATATATATATATATATGTATATCACTATCAAAATCACTTTATTAGCATTAACAGTTAACAAAGGGAAAAAAAACTTACACTAGAATTTAGAATTAGAATTTAGAATTTGTAAATAATATGTTTAGTATATAGGTAATAATGTAGGTATGAAAAATATAACTTAAGCACTCCACTTACAGGTTCTTTTAATTGCTTTAATTATATTAAGTTAAATTTCTTCACGAATATCGTCTTTTTGTTTCCAGAAATATGTCCTTATCTGTTTTGCAGCATCTCAGGTTCATTCCAAAAATGTGGGTTATCGGGGGTCAAGCGAAGGATAGAAGAAGGTTCTATTTTTCTTTTACAAGAATTTTTGGAAAAAAGTACTCTCGATGTCCCGTAAATAAGTTGGGCGCCAGTTATTAAAACAATTTGATTTTATTTTTATTTTCATTTATTTGTCCTCTATGAGGACTTGCTTAATCCACATCTATTCTTAGACTAACTTACATAGCTAAACTGCATTTTTGCTAAAGAGTAGTGGTGTGGTAAAAGGCATCATTCAAATGACATTTGCTCGAAAACAAGAATGTTTGCTCGAAAACAATTTTTTTCTCTCGGAACGTTTGGTAAGAGAACAATTAGAGCCTATGCACTCTAAGCCGCTTGTGTTGAAAAACATTTTTTTTGTCATACATGTAGCGGTTTTGGGTTGGTTGAAAAACAATTTTTGCAATGGCTAGTTTGGTTTGAAGACAATTTGACTATGATTGTTAGCTGGCAGCATTTTTCGTACATAACGAGTGCAATGTGTTAACTTGTATATTCTGTACTTTAGTTCAGAATAAAAACCCTCTAAATAAAATATATATTTAGAAGACCCGTATTCTTTGATTTGAATTTAAAATAATGATATCAGCTTTTCGCAAAAAATAAAAATGTTTGTTTGCTTTTTTAAGGAAACCCCTTGAATGGCCCGGCCCCACTTGATGTAAATCAAAATATTCTTTATCACAACATCGCCTCGTGTACATAAATCGATGGAATATTATTTCAAAGTGAATTATTTAAATTCTTCTATCAGAAATCTGCCAAAAGAAATTGCAATCGTTGCCAGACTTTCAAAACAAAGTAGTCACGTACCTATCTCATTTATCATCCTTTGAGGTGAACGAATTATTGTTATTCACCTTTTCTTTGAAGAATGTGTATTTTTCTTCATTGATCTGAATCTGGAATAGTGCCAAATTCATAAGTGGGAAAATAAATGCATAAATGTTGAAAATATTTTCATATTGAATTGTTTTCAAATCGCTTCGGTAATGAACTAATTGAATGGTCTTTTGTGTTTTCAGTAATGAACAAATCATGTTGAATGATTTGTGGACTATTTTCGTATAAGTTTTTATCAAACATAAATTAATGAACAGCATTAATTAGTTCAGCGTTTAAAGCTTTTTAAAGTCTAGAGCGGGGGTGGATTTTTTTTTAATTAAGTCCTAACCCTACCCAAAGCTGTCTTATGAAAAAGAGCTATAAATTGTGCCTTAACTCAAGGCCATAGGCCAAATTCGCACATGTAGGCAGATTCTGGAAAAACCCCTTGAAGCCCAAATCGATGCCATCGATTTCAAGGACAGCATCTATCTAGTTTTAATATCCCTGGCAAACTCGTGCATCTATGCAGAATGACGATGGAGAAAGTTTGCTGCCCCAAATTGGTGAGTTTGTCACCAAGACCGTCGATGTAAAAAAAAAGATTCAGGTAAGGTGACGCACTGTCATGCGATTTCTTCAACATCATACTTAAGAGAATTATTCGAAACTCACGAGCCAAGACACGAGGAACGATCTTTCCAAAGTCCATTCAACTACACTTGTATACGCCGACAACATTGACACCATTGGTAGAACACAACGAGCCGTCACCGATGCGTTTGCGAGTATAGAAATTAAAGCGCCTAAAATAGGTAGCGTCGGTCACCTCTCGGAGACGTTGCCTCATAATAGCGAGCCCGCCTACTCCACCAAGACCCTCTAGTTAACCTCAACCTACATATCTAACCTAACTAATCATCGACTAGTATCTATTATGTCCTGGTCCGCAATTGCGGTACTAGTAGTATTGAATTTATTGTATCATTAATTTTTTCTTCCAATTACAATTTTCGATTGCGGTACTATAACTTTTCTTTGCACTAACCCCTTAGCATCAATATGCAGAGTTAACTCTGGTGGTATAAGCCCAGACCGGAGCGTACTCCCATGGGGGTAAGCAGCCCCGAATACCAGGCGATTGTCGTTGATCATTGTCCTTGCAATATGTCTTCGAATCGTCTTAATAAGGAAATTGTAAATCTTGTTCAATTTCACCCCATATCGCACAGTGGGTACCCGCCCATACAAAGTGCGGTCAAAAATATAATACATCATTTTTTTTAGATTAAACACTGCTATTATTATTTTTATTTGTTCTTACAAATTTTCTCAAATTTGAAAAAAGCAGGTCGGGACTTAAAAGAAGTCTATTCAAAAGGTTCTTATTAGTGAGCGATTAGTCAAAACGGTTTTTTTTTTTTTCTAAACCGAAAATTAGCGAAATATGGTTCTTTAAACTATCATAACTCGAAAAAGGAAAAAAATACCTTATTATTTGAAAATGTAGAACAATAATTTTCATTCAACCCTTTAGGCCTTTAACCACTGAAATCGAAATATGTGAAGTCCGTTTGTCAAAAAAAATTAACCTGGAAGCACCTGGTGGCCAGTGGGTTAGGTGAAAAAAAAAAACATTTGTTGTAAAAGTTAAGTACAAAAAAATAATTTTTGTTCAAAGTAAATTCTCAGTACATTGCCCTAAACAGGAAAATACTAATGTAAACAAAGAAAGAAAATATCAGTACGTTTCTGGTACTATTGCTTTAGGAGTGAAATAATCCTTAAAGTAGTAGCTCGGGCATATGAGTGGTATGTTAGAGATTGTTGAGTTCAATATCGGCATGCAACAACGAACGACGTATGTCCGAGTTGACTCGTAAAAAAGGATTGTTTCGCGTAGAATTATGTATAAATATATATTTGGTTTATACTAATAGACGATGAATCATTTGCCTGCGTGATACTTTGTGGAACAGTTTTTGGCTTTGGAAAGACACAAATGGATGTTAAATTTGGTACAAAATATGTGTGTATCGGAGTTTTTACACAATTTACACGACTTTTTTTAATCCCTTTCGGGAAAAAGATTTTCTTCGTCAAATCTCGTACTTACCAGTTGATGAGCTGTTTTTTTGCCAACACCTTTTCTGGTGGTCTTCACAAAAATTCGATTTGAACAAAAATTTTTGTTTCAAAAATCAAACTAGCAACAAATAATCAAAATAAATTTTCAAACAACTTTGCAAATAAATTCCCGAATCGATTGAGCTATATGTTTTTCAAAATATAGGTACTGTTCGAGATACCAGATATCGAGGTATGTAGCCACACCTTTGGCTATCCTAATTGTCCGTCCAATGATGGCAAATCTCGTCAAACGCACTAAGCCACGATTTAAAATTATTTATCTTCTGATTATACTCGTCATAACTCTGGATGAAGAGCAATTTATTTCGTCCATAGAACTGACTTTTCAAATGGTTAAGACTTGAACGTTTGAGATGAGATAAAAATACCACCCCATTAAACTCAAAGAAAAAAAGTAGAAAACATCCCTTTTTTTATCATTTTAGTCCTTCAGTTAGCTGCATAAATATTTTAATAGAATTCAAGTGCCACCCGTTACCTGAAAGTAATTCGCTTTGGCATTAATAAAAATCACCTCTGACTTTGCATTGTACCCGTACTTTCTGCAAACGTTCTATGCACTTCAGAAAACTATTTATATTTTTTTCTAACCGAATTCCAACTCTCTCGGGACTGAACCTGAACATGCTAAAAATGCCATCATGCTACTAGCAAACGGGTGCTTTCTCCATTCACTAAAAAAAAAAAAACTGAAAAGTGTTGTTGTACTTGTTATTATCCGATTCCGTACAACTGCTGTAGGATTTTATTTTTCTCCAGCTATGTTTGCACCCCACAAGCCCCGCTGTGTGTGTACCAAGATGCCACTCGGGCGTATGTGCACTTTCCTAATTGAGTCATAGAACACTGAATGCTTGCATTCACTTTCCCATTTGTGCCCTGTTTGTGTCAGCGGGTGACATAATTCACCCTGCGAATGCATTTTCTCTTTTTTTTTGCCTTATTTATTCGCGTTTTCTAATAACGAGCATGCTGGAATTATGCAAATATTCTGGAGTCATCTGGGTCCTGACTCCCGACTCCTATACAGTTGACGTGTGTTTTATACTCCTTGCTGGTGAAGTCACCCGAGCTTATCGATTTGAACTCGAGTTCAAGCATTAATAAACTAATTATGAACTATGTGTCCTGAAGAGAATTTCCACCGAACCATCGAACCGAATTCCATTCATTTGATGCATCTAACCGTGAACTGGTCGTCCTTTCAGCAGAGCATGATTTTGATCTCTCAAAAGGATCTGCCGAAGCCGACCACTTCAATGTGGATGGAAATTGGGAAATTGGCGTTAAATGGGGTCTCTCTGCCTTTGTTATGACCTTCTGCTTGCATCTTGAAATAGCATCTACGTCACTACGGGTGTATTCAATTGATTGTCTGTCGAACGGTATCGGGTACCTATTGAAAGAAAATTACGAATTGGTTTCCTTTTGCAAGTTTAAGTGGAGAATAGAAACGAAGGAAAAGTAAGAAAAAAAGAATGAAAACCCTTTTTATCGAATAGGAGATGCAATACGAGTATGTCCTTGTTGCCGTGGCAAAAGCATTACCATTTTAAGCACAGAAAACTATCGATATTGGATGGGGGGTTGTGAAGAGGATTAATGGTTGCTGGTGTGGTTAGAGAGCAGGGAGTACACTTGTGGGTTCTTGTGACATAAGTTTGAAAGTCATTAAGATGTACGAGTAGGTAAATGGATGAGGAATTTAATGTGGCTTAACGTCAGTAATGACAGTTCCGCAAGTGAAGATGATGTTTTAACTTACAAATAAGTGGAATGGATGTTTTTTTTATTTCATTCCTTCATTTTAAGAAAGTTTTCAGTCGAGTTCGTTAATCGAAACTTGATAACAGCGATGATTATGGTCGAATCAAGTGTAATGATTCTTAATGCGAAAAAGAAAAAGAACAAGAAGTGTAAAGGATTACGAAAAACAAAAGGATCAACTTGAGTGAAGTAAGGATGGAAAGAAATTAAACAGAAGGTGATAGCAAACCACTTGAAACTGCTATGAAGTGAGAAACTTGAAGAAGTCAATAATGAAGTCTTGGGAAAGTATTTTCAGCGATTATCTTCTTGAATGAAATGTTTTTTTTTTTTTTTTTTTCTCTTAGACTGCACACCTCCGCCGCAATGAAACGCGGACTCTGAGAAGAATCCGCAAAGTGTTTTTAACCCTTTCATGATAGCTCTGCATTTTAATTTAAGGAAAAAAAGTGTTTCTTATAAGCGCTCAGATAAGCCAAAAACAAAACTTACGGGATAAAGAATATAATTTCTATTCTTTATTTTTTCTTTCGGTGGCGCTACAGTGATCCAGGGCCTACTTCTCGCAACCATTTGTATGTGCGTCATATGTTTTTTTTCAAGTTTTTTGAGAAGCTTCTTGACAGATGATACTCATTGATTGCTTTTCAGGCATTTGAAGAGGTGGCACTGTGAAAAAATTTGTTGGTGTTTGCTGAGATTAAACCCAGGCAGCATTGCGTAGTAGTCCAACGGACTTACCACTACACCACGGTGCTCACTTTAAATAAGAAAAACCTCGATAAAAGCAAACCCCGATAAAAGCAACCCTCGATAAAAGCAACCCTCGAAAAACGTAGTACCCCGACATAAGCAACACTCATGTTCTTGACATTGTTGACTCCATAGCTACAGCAACTTATCAAAAAAATTGGACTTCGTAAAAGCAGCTTTCCATCCACTAATTCTTTGTTAGTGCAGTTATGTCAGTAACCTTGTTTCGCGTCGGTGGCGGTTGCATTCGAGAAATATGGCTATCGTAAAAAAAAGTTCCCAAGTTGTCTGTAAAACCGAGCTGAGATTTTAGATCAAGTGTATCAGCTAAATCGCTTGGTGAAACTAATGAACAAGTATAACAAGTCAAGCATAAATAGACTTGTCTGAGTCTCGGTTATATCATTATATTAAAGTATACCCTTGTATTCCATGTAATAAGAAAAAACTGTTCCAAAGGTCATTAGCTTGGGTTGGGGTCACAATCCCGAAAACCAAAATCCCGAAAACCCAAAATCCCGAAAAATTATATAAAATACAAAATTTCCGCAAATTTTTCATGTTTTATTATGTTTTATTTATTTGAAGTTTTTTATTTTTTTTAATATGTTAAATAATGGTTTACCACAATATCTAGAAAAAAAATCTGGAAAAAAAAAATCTAGAAAGAAAAAATCTAGAAAAATAAATCAAGAATTAAAAAAATATCGAAAACAAAAATTTAGAACGTAAAATCTCGAATGACAAATACCTAAAAAAAAAAATCTAGAATTAATCTGAATTAATATGAATAATAAATAATAACAATTCGCGCGCGGTATTGTAACCATTGTCTCAAAAGTTCATATTAATTCAGGATTTAGAATTTCTATAAAGTAGAATCAAGTAGTGTAGATAGAACAACACTACCCATGTACAATGTGCATTAAATTTTAGCAGAGCCAGGTTATATAATTAAGTATAGTTTGGGACAGTCTCTAAGCACAACGTCGTTTGCCAAAAAAAAAAATTTAAGTTAACGAAATTGTGACAAACATAGTGTATTTAAAAATTTAAATTAATACATTTATTTACTATGCGAGGAAGATTTTTATAAAAACTCTCAAAAAAGAATTTACTTTTCATTTTTCGAGATTATTCTAGATTTTTGACTTTCTAGATTTTTGCACATTCTAGTATTTTTTAATTTTTTTTTTTCTAGATTGTGTGTTTTCCAGATTTTGTCACTCTAGATCCCAATAAATAAGTTGTCTTCAATTTTTTTTTTCTACAAAGAAATCTCTGTTTTCACTTTCGGGATTTTGGATTTTCGGGATTGTGGATTTTGGATTTTCGAGATTTTGTGCTTTCGGGATTCTTTCCGATTCCCTATTAGCTCTAATTAGACACCCCTCTCGATGGTGCTGTATTTTATTTTCATTTTTTCATAACTGCGTGTCCCCATAATGATCCGAATTATTTATTTATGTCTAAACCACATCATTGGGCCATAACAAGCTTTAACTAGGTATCTCTTTCTAGGTATACGAGTATATCGTACTATTTACCGCTGACACATCGGAGGTAGGCGATTGTCTTTCAAATTTTCATAGATATCAATCCGTCATTCTAATGAGATACATACAACTGGTATCTCCGTTGTGTCCGGAATCCAAATGAAGCAGTTTCAAATTGCAAAAAGCTAACAGAAACCAAGCGAAATGGTCAGAGATGTTTTGAATCTCCAACGAATTCAAATTATGAACTCTTACAAATGTGGTTTCAAATATGCATTGAACCTTGGGACGCTAACAATTTATTTTGTTACACTCGCTTCTATCAAAAGCAGTGAAATTCATCACAGGGATGTACTCGCACTTACAGTAGAAGCTCGCTAAGATGAACTATTTGCAAAGATGAAACCTCGAAAGCCACAATATTTGTATCATTAGAGGGTTTCAAAAGATGACCAGTTCAAATTCGAGGGTTCGAAAAGATGAACGGTGTTTATTGTTACGTTCTGCATGATTTCGTTTTGCCAGTCTGGAAAGTGAAATTAGGCTAGGTAAGGAGCGGTGCGCGATTGTTCGAGCAATCATTACCACTTTGAGGCCCGAAGGTCTATTATAAATCCCCTCATAGTTTGGGAGTAAATCATCTTCTTACTTACTTAGTTGGCGCTACAGCTCGAGGTGAACCTGGGCCTGCTTCTCGCAACCATTTGTGTGTGCGTGTTATATTTTTGCATGAATGGAAGGGACCTACAATTTTTTGCCGACCCCGAACGGCGAGTTGAGAAGCTCAATCGTGACAAATGATACTCTTTGATGTTTGTCAGACATTCGAAAGAGGAGGGCACTGTGAAAACTTTTTTAGGTGTTTGCGGCGGGATTCGAACCCAAGACCGCTGGCTCAGTAGTTCGACGCACTAACCACTTGCGCTACGGTGCCCATCATCTTCTTACCAGCTCTTAAACCATTTTGTGCTCTTGGTGAATCTTAGAAGATCCGATATCTTTAAATTTCCGAGCTCTGCTATGTCTGGCAAGAACCTATGACCTAAAGTACGGAGGCGTCTTCCTTGGAAGGCGAAGCAATACCAGAGTAGATGTTGGATCAATTCGCTTTCTTCCTCATCTTCACAGCTTTTACAGATATCGTTAGACTTAGGTTGCCATTTGCTTGTCATAGGGCCCATGGCACAGTGTCATGTACTATGAATATAATTTTTATTTTTATTTAACTTCACTACTACGTATGCTACCCTGCCCGGGTTCAATCCCAGCAAAACACCTAAAAGTTTTTCACGGTGCCACCCCTTTCGAATGTCTGATAAGCAATCAAAGAGTATCATTTGTCATGAGAAGCTTCCCAAGCTTCTCAAAACTGTAGGTCTTGGAAAATATAACACGCATACACAAGTGGTTGCGAGAAGCTAGGCTAGGTTCTGTATAGGACTGCTGACGCCGTATATTTATTTTTTTTTTTATTTTATTTTACTTTGTTTTTTTTTCGTTTCCAATAGATCTTTGTTCATATTATATAATTGAACATTTCTTTATAATATGCTTTCGTTGCTACTTGCACCTCCCATGACGCAAAAATTCCGTATAAAAAATATATCGAAAAGATGAACTCTTTCGAAAAGATCACTCGGCCTAGTTTTTGATATGTTCATCATTTCGAGCTTCTACTGTATATACATAACATATGTAAGCTTATCATCATCAGGGTATCATCTTTTATCTATTAAAGCTACCATTTTGCTTGTCACTACAAGAGCACTAAATTCATCATCAGTTGAAAATACCGGAGTTGTTTCGATTAGAAAAAGACCACAACTAATTGTTCGTTCAAAAGTAGAGGTAACTGATTGCGTATTAAACTAAAATCCAGGCCTACCTTGGTCCAAAGCGTTTTCAGTCAATTTTTATTTTTTGCTGGTCATTTTTTACGGCACATTTTGGCATCATCCCATTAACTCAGGTCCGCCCGTTTATACCGTAATTACTAGTTATGGCATCACTGTCCAACTTTAGCTTGTTTGACATTCGATGTCACTACTTGATAACTTCTTCGTTTTGGCTTGAAGTTCGTAATAAGGGGGAAAAGCGTACAAAATAGGATAAAATACGCTGAATACGTATCCATAAATAGAACGGTCCGATGACACTTGTTGAATATAACCACAGAAAATATTTGATATTTTCCAAAACATAATTTGTAGAACTAGAACAAGTGTAGGTACAAAGAAAACCCCGTTAGGGAAAGTAAAATATCCTCTTTTTTCACTTATCCCATATCTAAAACATTTGTTGGCAAATTAAAATTTTCAAGGAAAATGGAAGCATAGCCGGTAAACGAAAAGCCGAAGATAAACAAAAAGAAAAACTCACACTAGCTACGCACACAGCACGAATGAAAGTATACATATGTATGTATGTGTGTACATAAAACAAAGCGGCATGGAGTGACCACCCGCTAAGTGGGTCAAAAATGTCATCTCAACACTTAAGCAGAAGTAAATAGATTTTCCGTTTAAAACTGAGAAGTATACAGCGCTGACCGTTTTAAACATTCCAAATTGAATACAAAACGGAACGAGCTCAGTAACTTTCTAATTCCATTAAAAAACTTCTTCAATTTCCGAATAAAGTAAAACTTCCTTATTGTGTAAACAATTTTTTTTTTTTTTGGTTTTCATTTTATTCTTTTCCTTTTTCACTTACTCTCGAAGCTAACGTCGGATAATAAGATTTTCATGTTAAGATTCACAAACAGACAACAACGACCGAAAACGAGTTTCTCGAGGCCGAGATAAACTTTACAAAGAAATTGAAAACAAATTTGTAAATAATAAGTAGCTAAACGTAGTAGATGGTTTTGTCTGCCCCTGTTCGGGCTTCAGACAGAGGACGACAGCGACAGGGCGAAGTGACTCAACGGTGGGGGAATTGTACTCGTATAGTAACCACAGTAACAACAAAAAAAGGGAAATGTAATTTGCTGGAATTTTCCACACAGTATTTACAATCAAAACATGCCAACACGAAAGGAGGAAAGGTAAAATAAAATATAATTGAAAATATTTGGTTTATGAAATTATTATTGACCATCCTGTGACTGGCGCAATAGGGTGGTTGGAATATTCGCAGATGGGTAGGTAAATGTGGGTGCGCTCTTAATTCGAAGATTGTGGATAAGGATTGGAGAATCGGTAAATGAGAAAAGAGTGCAGAATATAATTAGATAAACGTCACACTGTTGATTTTGACACTACATCTAACATTTGGAGCTGTCAGTGCAATTAATGCCAAAGACAAAGTGTAATCAGGAAATTAAATACTAAATGCACTCATTACCTAAGGACGGATACGGTACGCGGAAAGATAAGTAGGCTCAAGGATGACTACTCCCCTGATCCCGATGGCCGGCTCGCCATAATTCTAAAAAAAATTTCGAATGCCCTGTGTCAGCCTTTTACAACTCTATTTCGACTTTCACTCTTTCAAGCCGTTTTCCCAAAGTTATGGAAGCACTCCTTTATTTTCTCTTCGAAATAATTATCTACGACTCACTATATTTGCATTGCAGATCCATCTTTTCCCCACAACAACACGGTTTCTTAAGGGGTAGGAGGTAGGTCCACAACGACTTACCTAGCCGAATTCGTTTTTAAAACGCTGCAAGCATTAGAAAAAGGTAAAAAAGTGGATGTCAGTACCAACGACTACACCAAGGCATTTGATAAAATCTGTCATCGAACCATTTACCTTAAACAAAAAGCTCTCAGTTTTCGACCCTTTTTTATTTCATTGCTGAGTTCATACGTTTTGCCGTCCCTGCTCTCATTACTCTTAACTAGAACCACACTAGACCCACACAATTTCGTCACCACGCCCTGGATCCTTCTTTTACTTACTTATTTACTTAGATGGGGCTACAGTCCGGGGTGGACCAAGGCCTCAAGGCCATCCTTCTTTTACATTCCATACATTCTTTCGCCTGTATTCCTCGTAAATCCGATTCGGGCTCAGTACTTCACACAACAGCAAGAAGTCCACGATTTCATTCTTCGTAAAATATAACTCCGCCACACTCAGCCAAATGCTTTATGACAGTTTGATAAAATCACTTAGCGAGAAAAAATAGATCAAAAAGTGTCCAGCGAACAAAAACCCAAATGTACATAGCAGGTACACATTTAACCCTTATACGAAAAATGGGTCAAATTGACCCAACTTTTTAGTTTGAATGCGATTTACCCAGCTATCTTTAGAGACACACAAGCGAAAGTTTCAGTTATCCTACTTTATCATATTTGATGCACAAAATCTTTGGATTCCAAAAAAAAATATAAGCTGAGTTTTTCATTTTTAGTAACGGCAAGGTAAATTTGCCCAATACGACTATTTTGATATATCTTTTTGAAAATAGTATGCTTGCTGAATATTTTCATTTTGAAAACTACAGTTGAATCTTGTTTGCATTATTTGAGCAACTGAGTTGCTATATATTCATTTGGTAAATTTGCTAGCTATCTTTTGTGTAATTTGTAATAAAAAAGTGAAAGAAAAGTAAGTTATAATGTTTCCAGTTGCTGTCACAAAGGGAACTGGAAGTTATTATGGAACAAGAGAGTGATAATTTATGATGAATTAACTGATGAGGAGGAATTAATTACTCGATGAAACGTATGCTCCAGTATCAGAATTGGAATCTGATAATCCCATAGAATCCATTATCCCGACTGAGATACAGTACTACCTCGGTTATTTAAACTATTAGAGACCTACCCAAGTTCGAACCACGGAGGTTTTCGAATTACTGGATACTTTCTTCGTAGTCAATATTTCGGATACAAAAGAAAGCGGTTTTAAGTAGTAAAATACAAAATATTGTGGTGCTTTTGAAGACGGTTCATACTTGTCTGACAAAAATGCTTGAAATGTAACTTAAAATCGTAATTTATTAAAATAACAAACCATTCACAAAGCCAGTCGACACAAAAATGCTAACTGCAGGCCTACCTACAATATTTTTTCCTCAAACAAAAACTAGTTTACAGCCTACTGAAATGGAATCGACACGTCTTTATCTTTATAAATGTTATCTCTTAATATTTCTAGGATAATAATTATAACTCTGAAACTGTTAAATCATTTAGCAAAGAAACTACGGAGAAAATTCGAATTACAGAGTACCAATTTTCGCAAGTGTTCGAATTATAAGATACGTAATGTAAACAAATAGGTGTTCGAATTAGTGGAGCGTTCGAATGACCGAGTGTTCGAATTAGCGAGGTAGTACTGTATTAACAATCCAGCAAAATGTTTCAATAGCACTCAATTCTAAGGATGGAAACCTTATGTTTCAAGAAAATCCTGTTCCCGAAGCAGGCAGAGCAAGAAGAGAAAGCTTTTTGGTAGTCCGTCCGGTTCCACCCAACCATTCAAAACAATTTGTATGCGACATAACAAGTTCGTTTGATATTTTTTTGGATAATGAAATAAAAAACATTCTACAAATACATAATGATGAATATGGAAGTGATTGGAAAGAAATTGATCGAGTAGAACGTGAAGCATGCTTGAGTTTACAACTGTTGGGGGGGGGTCTGTAAAAGCTACTGAGCAGTTATGGAATGAAAAAGATGGTAGGCCAATATGCAACAATGTACATCCAACGTTTCAAAGTCATTTGAAGATATCTTCGATTTGACAACGCTGAAGAAAGTCATAAAAGAAACCAGAGCGATGTGTTTGCTCCAATTAGGAAAAATTGGAACATATGGAATAACGATGCTTCATTTGCCCACAGACTTCAAATGCAAACAAAGTGTCAACTCAGTGCACTCTGTGTACTAAATTTGTTTGCAAACAACATTGTGAAACGTCTATTGCATGCACCTGCTCGAAGCAGTAAGATTTTATATTTAACTAATAACAATGAATGAATAAAAAAATATATAGAAACAGTTTCAAGTTTTCCATTTATTTCGTGAGTGGGTCAATTTGACCCAGAATTTCCTTATTCAGGTAACAAATTCAATTTCCGTACAAGGGTAAAATAAAAAATCGGCTGGACCTGTCATTTGAAGAATTTATAGCGGAACTTATGTGGGCAGAAAAAGTTAAGAATCGTGAAAGGTTTAAGGTGATGTTCATGACTCGACAGCAAATTGTCTTTTTCTTCACCCTTTCCGATATAAAATCTCAGAGTTTACTGAAGGTAATACCGCTTAAAGAAATGAACGACTAAAACCAACGATGTCAAAATAAGGCTGAACTCTGTAAAGATCTAATGAACTATTTTTAAATTCATAAGAATGAAGAGATCTAATAATATATTGTTCGGATCTGGAGCACTAAAAATTTAGTCAATTTTTGTAACTACGACCTAAAATATCCTTTGTATCAGGTACTGTCAAACGAAACGATGCTCGACCATAACGCTCTCTTCCAGACGCAGTTTATGCAGATGGTAATGACCTAGTTGGATGGAGTTCCCTATGATTGACTTCTGTTAGACTTGACTAAGCTTTGGAATATGGCACCAGAGCTCTAAGCGTTGCTCGACTGTCTAGTAATGGTACCTTATTTTAATCACGGTGCATGTGCAGACTTTGGTGGACATAATGGCATTAAAAATATTTGAAGGCAAGCTGATTCGTGTCATAAGGGTTAACTGATAAACCCAGTCGAAGAGTATACAACTCAAGACAACTTATAAGTCAGACGATATTCCCAAGATACAAGTGAGCAGTTACTGATAAATTAGGTTGATGGTTTGTGGATTATGGGGCTACTGTGCTACCCCAATAAAAAGCTCAGTGAATATAAAAAAATGCTACTTACAGTCGTGGCGAACTAATTAAGAACGATGATACTAAAAAATATTATTTGATTTTTTTTGCTTAAAGTTCAAACATATTATATGTATCTTGTAATGTATTTTGTTAACTTAATTTAGAAGTAAGAAAAACAAGTAACAACAAACTAAAAATATAAATTATAAACAAAAAAAATTATTCAAATTCAATTACGTGTTTCGAAATGGTTGGCGGACTAATTAAGAACGTTATGAAATTGTTTGTTTATCTGCGGAATTGTCATGTCCTCGCTCAATATTTCGTAGGAAACGGTTTATTTGCGATCACAGCCTTACACCTCCGTGGCATAGATACAATAAGATCACTGCATTTTAAGGTGGTATGTTGGCCCAAGCCGTCCTTGCGATTTCAGATAATTCGTTCAAAGTTCCAACTTTATACTTGCAAATTTCGATTTAAATCAGGACTACACGATGGCCTTCATAAAACATCGACAGAATTCTCATCGAACCAATGTTTGGATTATTGTTATACAAGTAACGGGCAGTTCTTCCTTAGTACAGGGTTACATGACATTTCCTAATATTTGTATGTATTGCTCCGAGTTCATTATACCTTCTATTCGATATAAAGGCCCGGTTCCTTAGAATGACATACATCCCCAAAACATCAAACTTTCTCCTCCGTGCTTAGGAATAACCGCCCTGCATTTCGAATTATGTTCCTCATTTTTTTGGGTGCCGCACATATCCTTTACCATCCGATCCCTCTCTATTATTCTTTGCTTCATCGCTCTATAATATTTTTTTTCCATTCAGAAATCGTCCAGTTCTTAAGTTTCTTCGCAAAAGCAAACCTTGCTATTCGAATTGTTAGTGAAAGCAATGGATTTTTCTTATCGCTCTTCCAAAAAGTTGGCTTTCATTCAATCGTTCCCGTTTGCAGCGTTCTGAAAGGGCATTCTGATCCTCGCCAAAAACTTCCATTTAAATTTGTATAAAACTCATAAATGGATTTTTTTTTTTTGCAACTCGAACGATTATTCGATCATCAATCTCATTAGTAAACGTAGTCTTGCATTTTCCGTGGTTTGGTATTTCTCACTGTAGCTTACAGACTTGAAGATAATTGTTTTTGAGTAATTCAGCCTTTTCCCGATTTCTTAAAACGATATCTTCCCGATATTTCTCATCTTTACAATAGCCTGCGGCATCTGTGGCGTACGTCTCTTATTTTTGCCTATTTTTTGTTAAATAAAGCTCTAAATTTTCAAAAATGTATGTTTTTTATATCATTTTGAATAAATTATTATGTTTAGCGATTATTTCTGTTAATATCATCAATTTTTTCACAAAATAACTACTCTTTCTATCGTCGTTCTTAATTAGTCCACCAACCATTTCGAAACACGTAGAGTCATTTGGGGTAAGAGTGCGCAGCGGGTAATAGTACGCAGTGCCATTTTCTCCATCTGTGAAAGAATTAGCAGCAATCGCTAAATGAGAAAATGTGTGCTTCACTAACCGCCAACGATGAACAACTTCTACGAAAATTTTCCATTTAACAGTACAAAGAAAATCATCAAGGAAAAAAAAGCCGGATTTTGTTAAAAAAAAAGTTAATTTTTAAAAATGTGTCAGGAAAGCGTGGCAACTCGATACCCCATTAGTAGTATGGATGCATAAACAGTGTATACAGTAAAACCTGTGAATAGTGGAATGCTTTGATGCACATTTTTTTTCTACTATTCGCAACATTTCTACTATTCGCAAGTTTTTCCACTATCGGCAACCTAATTTTTTTTAATATTTTTCGATAAATTTCGATATCGGAGTTCAGAATTGTACTTGTTGAATCTAGCCGCTAGCAGAATGAGGCACACACGAAAAGAAACAATTGAAATGTCAAAATTCTCGAAAAAGAAAACGAAGCTGACAAAATTTTTATGACTTTTGGCTCATTCATTTCTCGATTCCGCTATTGAAGAGTGAATTTGGATGGGAAGAAAACAAAATTCATTGAAAAATTTTCCATTAATCAGATTTCACAGGTTTACACTACATTAAAGTGAATTTGTATGAAAAAAACCAAAATTGGCATCCAAAAATGTCCACTATCCAGGTTTCGCAAGATTCTTTTATTCGCAGATTCCACTATTCACAAGTTTTACTGTATATGTGTTTGATTTATGATACAATTTTAGTGCATAATATTATTCGTTCTTAGATTTTCAATACAATGAAAAAAAAGTAGCGTCTAGGGAAAGAGTGCGCAGTCGTTCTGTGGGTAAGAGTGCGCAGTGTTTTTATAATAATAAAAATGTTTGGGCTTTTACCTTCTGTCGAAAGATGCAACGAGCACATCACAGTCGTGGGCGGTAGGTGGTAGCTCGTATGTAGCTGAATTATTTTTCTGTTTTTGTTTTTCCAGAAAAAATGCCTCGTATCTACCAAACACAAACGGTAAGGAAATTGATAACCAAAAGTTGATTTAAAATGGAACCAGCCCATAAAACGCTGCCGAAGAACTTGGTTTGAGTGAAAGCACAGTTTCAAGCCATTTAAACTACGAAAACTGTGACTTAAACTGGGTGCGCACTCTTACCCATACCTCTGCACACTCTTACCCTGACTTCGGGGCTTGACTTACTTTGGTTTTTTGATCAAAACATATGAAACATTAAAAAAAATGTAAAATATTTTTGTATAATTTTGTTCCTAAAATATAGACCTACCAAATAAAAGGCACTTTTGTTTGTTATCTGTTGTAAGTTTTTCAGAATTTAAGCCCGAAGTCCAAAATGCGCACTCTTGCCCCGAACGACTATACATAACTGAAATTGAATAATTTTTTTGTTTATAACTTATATTTTTAATATGCTGTTACTTGTTTTTATTACTTTTACATAAAGTTAACAAAGTGCATAACAAGATATAATATGTTTCAACTCTAAGCAAAAAATAATCAATAATATCAATCTTAATTAGTTCGCCACGACATATTAATTATACGAGCAACCAGCGACAGCAGCTTTCAGCCTGCAAGCTCCGATGACGTTTCAGCGGTTGGCAGAAGTCCACCTGCGGAATATAGAATTTTTTTTGTTCGTAGACTATATTAGATCCTGTTGAAGCAAGTGTCATTTCAATAACCTTGACGGTTTCACCAGTAGTGAACTGAATACCCTCAAATTTGACCGTGCTCCGTATAGTAATCAATTAGATGGTTTCAACCAAATAAACTACAGGATCTCACCCCCACCCATCGGTTATTGGTGCAATTTGCCATAAAATTTATATTTTTTTCAATGACTTGAAAAACTTCAAACAAAAAGTAAACATTTCTCAAAATTTAATGAGCAGAAATAATTGATAATTTGCAAACAATTATCGACAAACAAAAACACCGCCCACCCCCCTCGATGCTGACGCGCATCATCATTACTTCGACAACGAAATTCGATTCGAAAATATTCCAATTAAATTCTGTGCCAATGCCATTGCCATTCAATTCGAATCTCCTCACCATCCCACCCCGCCGGGTGAATATTTCCCAGAACAATCCATTTCCGTTCGCGTATATTTAAAGATGATAATGATAAGGACAACAACAAGGCCGGGTTTCCTTGCTGCGGCAAACAAGGGAGAAACAAAAATCTTGGAAATCCAGGACACATTTTGTCGTTCCTTCCCCTTGCTAAATGATCTTGAAATCACCATCACAATCAGTGTGGATGGGTGTATGTTACAGGAAAGCGCGATGATGATTACCGTAATGAGGAGGACTGATTTAATTTTGTTTCAACGTCAATATGTTCGCTTGGTATACCGACAGATGGTTGTTGCCTTGTTTCCTCATTGCTGTTTCTCTCCCCCCCTCGGTGTGGTTGTTTAATGTATATGTACTGGAATAATTGTTCACACACACACACGCAGTTGTTGGAATTCAATTTGCTACTAATTGGATTGAAGATGATGTATGTAGTGTAATACTGTTTGAGAGTTCGTGCATAATGAAAACGATGGAGGGTCATTGATTTAGTGCACTTGTTATCAGTATTTATTTTGTTCATATGAAGATGACAAAACGTTATGTTATTATTATTATTGAAGGCCGACCTTAAGACCTATTGTGGCCCCTACAAGTCCTAGACGAAGGAACATCCCTCTCGTCGTTATTCCTACTGAAAACGTTTACAGAAAGCTTCGCTCACACTCAGGCCCAGGTGAGAATTTCCTAGGTCATAGCACCTCTTCTAAGCCAATTTTGGAGTAGTAGATTGTGTGCTATGAGTGGTAGATCCTCTGCTATAATTTGGTATTTACCCAGCACTTGAATCTTTTCTGGTTTAATGCGATCTGGAGTTTCACTGGACTCATTGTAAAATCTGCATGGGACTTCATCTGATAGACCTATTTTCCTGAGATGTCCCTTGAGTTTACAATGCCCCATAAGGAACGCAGTCAGAATGTGGAGTTTGTTTCTGTCCATGCTGATGCAAGCTTTGAATCTCTTCAAGTTGTAATTACACAAAAGTTTCTTCGCCATAGTTTTTGTCCAGGACTTAATCCGGTTTGTCTACTGCAGTAATCGGAGCTCCTCCTTTATGGTGTGTTCCCTTATGCCACAGATGAAGCTCAGGACCCACGAAGGGTGTGACGGATCACTTCCTGCAAGTTTGTCCGCCTCCTCATTCCCTTCTATCCCCAGGTGTCCTGATACCCAGTAGATGGTAATGTTGTTACGTTCGCCTAGTCTATTTAGTTCATCTAGAGTCTAGACATTCCCAGGCAATTTTAAATTTGATAATCTGAGCCCCAATTGCCTTGATAGCTGCTTGGCTGTATGACAGGCTATGTCGCGTCTCAGTTCTTCCTCAGTTCTTACACCATTCGTGTGCCGTTTGATGGTATGAGGACCCTGTCTGTAGATTCTAGATTCATTGCTCCAGTCCTTCTTGTTACTGAGTTAAATGTCGAACTTTTTTGACCTGTTAAATGTCCTAGTGCCATCATCTCTGGGGAAGGCTAGCAGGAAAAGTTTATCAGTCATTATATCGTGGTCTTTATGGCTAATACATTTTCCTTTTCCTGTTCCTTCTTTGGCCATCCTCAGAGAAGTCCTATATGCGGTTACCAATATATACCAATATACAATCATCTGAGCATATAAGATCGACAGCCCCATGAGTAGTCGCTTTCTTAGTAATCTTTTCTGTATGCTTTTTCCAATTGAGTTTACTGTCAAGGTAAACTCCTAGGTATATGACTTCTAGTACAGAAGTGATGATTGTTCCTGAGAGGGTAACCGTCTTTTGTCACTCTAAGCCCATAACATAAGGTTTCCTCGTAATTCCCTCAGCATAAGCTTGACAGTCTATGCCGAAGTTGGTCAGTGTTTCCAGTAGATCATCGACGAGACTCTTGAGCAGTGGGGATATTTGCCCCCCCCCCCTGCGGGCAACCCTTAGTGGTATTTATTTTGATGGTATGAAGTGTCGTGTAAGTTTCCGCCGATCTTGTGCTCAGTAGCTCGCGTACCCATCTTTTGATAGTATCGTCAACGCCTTACCTACTCAGAGCGTGTCCAACAGCTTCATAGGAAGCGTCATCAAAGGCACCTACAATGTCAAGAAAAGCCCAGAGTACAGTCTCCTTAGTACCCAGTGCACTATCGACAGTGGTATTTAGTTGATATAGAGCAGGCTCTGTTGATCTGCCTACTCTACACGCATGCTGAAAGTGATGAAAGGGGGATGTGCAGAGAATCTCCTCTCTTATATAGTTATCGGCAACATTTTCCATAGTCTTCAGAAGAAAAGAGGTGAGACTAATTGGACTATAGGGACCTTTTACCCCACTTTTGGTATGAAGGCCACCTTTGCCCTACTCCACTGACTCGGTGGATAGCCCAATGCAAGGCTTCTTCTAGTTAGAGTGGCAGGAGTTTTTCTTTTCCCTCCCTTCACGAGTGCTGGAGAAAATTCCATCTACACCGGGTGATTTAAACGGTTGAAAGGATTTAATAGTCAACTCCAACCTACTTTTAGAAACGATACCTTCTGTTACGTCACGTTACACTTTCCTCATCTCCCACCATAATGATTCTCAATCAAATATGTATCTCAACGTGTAAGAGCATTATATCCATGCGAAAACTCATCTCACTAAATTGATATGATTAATTTCCTCCAGAGCACACCGTCACTTAGTGCTGAATCCTCTCATCTCATGAATATCCCAATTCACAAGGAACACTATTTTCGTGTTTGATGACCGAGATCGTTCTCCATTTTCTTATAACCCGCTTATCGCATATCCATAACTCAGTAACATTAATTTAGTACCGCTGCTGGCAAGGACGTTACTTCCACTACGCCAACCACTTCATCGCACCCAACCAACCACAGTGTCCCATTTGCCCACTTTTCATGCGAAGAAGAACAAACCTAACGTTCCGTATATTTCGCTTTAATAACAATAAAAATACTCTTGTGTTCGGGGTAAAAATAGCTGCTCGCATCCTTTGCTCGATATCACTTTTTCTCAGGGATCCTGTTGCATCACATAGCTGAAGTCTCTTTGTAGTGTGCCATGGCAAATCTTCTCGTTATCAATCCGTAATCGTGGTCATTTCACTGAAATGATGCAACCTCGACGACACGCACACATGAAACAGTCGAAAGGGAGCACAAGGACATTGTGTCATCATCGTCATCGTCCAAGTCTCCTTGCTTTGCCGCTTGGGGAAGTGTGCTCTAATGGGTGCCCATAATCATGGCATGTTAATAAACGGAAGTGACTCCGACCGGAACCGTGTGTAGTGTGCGGTATAGTATAGCACTAACTGCAGCCCCCACTGACATTCACCTGTGCGGAGTACCAAATAAGAGAAGCGAAATGAAATTTCCGCTTCGAATGAACATGTTTACGTATGCTACGAGAGACACACGAAGGACGACAACGACGTGCTCTCCTTGCAAAGGTTTTTTCTTTTTTTTCGTACCTAGATACCTTTTCCTCATTTTTTCCGTTGGTATAATGATGTTTTTCCTTTATCGCTTTTCCGTGAAAGTGCTGAAATTGTGTTTGATGCTGCTCTTCCGCCCGGTGTCCTTTTTTACGCTTTTAAAAAGGACAAATTGTGATAACATTTTATCCATCGTGTTCGGAAGCAAAGCCAACTTACACGCCGATCAAAGGATAAACAGGAAAAAAACGAACGAAGCCATATTGGACGTGATGCATTTAATTTAACGGGAAATCAGTAGGCATACCTGGATATCGAAAGACACGCCGGCTACGTGTGTATTAAACTGTGTGGTATAAGAGAATATCCAGTCCGGGTCAAAAGAACATTCACCATTCACCACGAAGGTAATGAAAGATGGAATGAGAAAAAATGTGCAAACGCTTTTCCGGTGCTGCATCTTTTATACAGTGGCAGCAGGGTGATGAATGGCTAGTGGAAAGATACCCGGGTGTCATTCATTCATGTTATTTATTTCTGTACTGCAAATGGTCATGCAGTTCCTGTTTCCTTATTGAGATGATACTTAATTAAATAACAACCCTATTTAGCTCGATCCGGTTTAGTAAACTCAGTTTGAGTAGACTCTTCGGAAAAGGCGCTAGGGTCTTTGGTCAAGGATCAAAATCATTTCTTAAGTCATGTCCTTTTATGGTGATTTCTTTGAGCCGCTGGTATTGAGGGACACTTCTTTTTCATGATCTCCCGCTGAGACTCTCTGCGTTCTTTCTATTCAGATAATTCATCTTACTTACTTACTTAGTTGGCGCTACAGCTCGAGGTGAACCTGGGCCTGCTTCTCGCAACCATTTGTGTGTGCGTGTTATATTATTGCACGAATGGAAGGGACTTACAGTTTTTTGCCGACTCCGAACGGCGAGTTGAGAAGCTCAATCGTGACAAATGATACTCTTTGATGCTTGTCAGACATTCGAAAGAGGTGGCACTGTGAAAAACTTAGGTGTTTGCGGCGGGATTCGAACCCAAGACCGCTGGTTCAGTAGTCCGACGCACTAACCACTTGCGCTACGGTGCCCAGATAATTGATCTGCATTTTGAAATAATCTAACTCTTGTACTACAATTGTACACTTGTACAAGTATTCAAACGTTATTGGCTTCAAATTAGTGCTAAACTGCTTCAATACACCCCAAGGCCTCTCCCATAGAAACAAAGTTATCATTGGTTTGTGCTCGGACATGAGGGTATTGATAGAAATGAAAAATCCGACGAACTGTCTAAAAAAAAAGGTTCGGCTGACTCCTTTACCGGCCCTGAGCCGTTTTGCTATATTTCCTACTCAACTTTAAACTTAAAAATCAAAAGTTGGGAAAACACCCAGTGTCTTCGTTAAGCTAAAGGAGCCATTAAATCCTTCCATAATAAATCCAAGAGACATTGCGGTACAAAATATTTTTCGCAGTATCCTCCGCAACGGGCGGGTCAGGACTTTTTTTTCTAGAAAAAAAACTCTTGTACCAAGTTTCAAGTTTCGCAGAGTTATTTAAAAAATGGTCTTGTTCATCGTCATCCTGCGCAGATAGACGAGTTTGAAAGTCTTGTTAATCTCTTAGTCGATTAGTCTAGTATCACTTTCAGTGGTTGTAGATTTTTCTAGCAATATTGACAAAATGCTTTACTGTTTGTAAGATCTTCTGCTTGTTAGATTATACTGAACTGAGCAGCAACCTTACCACTGGTGGGGGGATAGCTGTCAGTAACTAGCCGGCTCATCCGGCTCGAAGGACCATGTAAAATCTTTTGCTTAAGATTTTCTTAAACTGAGCAGCAACCTTACTACTGGTGGGGGGATAGCTATCAGTAATTGAAAGACCGAACACTTAAATCTTAAATGGTTAAAATTGATCTATATTTATTTATGCCATATGTGGCATGTGCTCGTATGTATAAATATGTAGGAAGGTTGCATCGTTTCGTTTTGTCATTCTTTCAATAGGCATCAATCGTTTTACATGAAAAGTCAAAGTCTGGCAGGAACGTCGCAATCAGTTTAAAGTACAATGTACGCAATCCTAATTTACTTTACAGGCCTGTGACCTGTAGAGGATATCCACTAAAGACGGTGACATGAAATAAGGCCCAACGAAAAAAGACCAAAATGCAAAAAAATGTTTGCTTTTGAAAATGTAATAAAGCCAAATTAGTGCCGGTGCATACTTGCGTTTTTTAACGGGCGTGCACGCCGCGGCACCGCTTTTGCGTGTTATTTGCCCGCCTAAGGGATTTGTCCGCCTAAAGGAGTTGTCCGGTCAAGAGATAAACACTTTTTTTTTAATAAACAAAGATTAAAAATCCTCGCAAATGATTTCTGTCACAGTCGCATATCTGTATGACGTCCTTTGCAGCTGCCCAAACATTAAATGGGACGAGGAACTTAGGAGGGTCATTTGCAGTAAATGCAATTTTACCCAGAGGCCGTAAATGTGAATGCCCTCCTGAAGCATGCAGTAAACAAAAGCATTTCGATCTTCTAATAAATCTCTTAAAGCCTGTTAACGGTATCTTAACCAGGTCATCAAGGCAGTCGAAGAATCTTGCTCCCATACAAGATAGGCGCCGTTCTTGATGAGCCGGGTAGTGACTTAGAAGGTGTGCTATTTTTCATCCTCATCCATGCAGCTTCTACAGAAGTCCTTTGTAAAGATGCCGTATCTTGCCATGTTTCCTATTACTCGTATGTATATACTGTCCGATTATAACACCGACGAGTATATAGATATGGCTTCTTCTCATAGAAAGCAGTTATATTGTTCTTTTCTGGTCAACTGCGGGCCACAGGTTGCGGGTTATGGCACAATCGCTAGCACTGCGCCATCGGTCCTCGGCAAAATTAGTAGTTATGCGTTCTATAAGATTTTTAGCCGTGTTGAATTTCGGTAAGACCTGTCTGTCAGCTAGTGTGATATCCATATCACGGCCTTTCCTGGCCAGTCCGTCTGCCCGCATATCCGGGTACCCCGCAGAGTAAAACTGTGTGGTGTTTTATCGCTCTTAGTACCGTTAAGCACTCCCTTACGCATTTTGAGTTCCCGTAAATGAAGTTCAGTGCTTTTAGTGTGGCTTGGCTGACCACGCAAATGGTGGGTTCCGTTTCGGGTAGTTTCCTTGCTAGAGGACAATTTGTGCTGTTTTTTTAATAACATATACCTATTTCTGATTGGTAACACTGGTTTATACAAAGTTCTTCCAAGACAACGCCTGCTACGGTGCCTACCTCTGTTTTTTTTGTCCGTCTAATGGAATTAAATGAAATAATTTCTGACAGATATGGGTGGCGGCATCCGATCAAGAGTGTGTCCGGTTAAGGGAATGTAAAATGTTTGCCATCTGAAACATAAAAGCTCTGTTAGGAAATCTTGTCCCCCTAACGGATCTGTCCGTCTAAGCGAGCTGTCCGTAATAAGAGATTTCAAGGTATCGATACTTTTCAAAATCATCTCATCAATCAACGGAAATGAAACGAAATGAAACCCGCTACAGCCAAACATAAACATTGTTCTGAAAATCTATTAAACTCAACAATACTCGTAGTTTGGCAAATAAAAACAACGGACTATGATAAAGTTCCATCAAAAACGGTACAATAAAATCCCATCACAACACCTACACCACTAAAAAAAGAAGAAGCAAAATGTAATGCAATCGTGCAATAAGCATCACTTTACCCTTTCATCAAATGAAATGATTTTCAATTGAAAAAACCCAAACCCTCCATCCCGCCCACCTAACCAGGAATCAAACACAACCCCACACCACAATTGAACTAAAAAAACAAGAGAATCTGCAGCTGGACATTTCAAAAAGGGATTTTCAATTCAATTTTCAATTATCCTTCACACAATGGGGATCATTGGCATACACAAATGTGCTCTCCACATGCAGCTAAGCGTCCGGTTAACACTCGAAATGGCATACAAATGGATTGCATATGGATTTATGCTCCACGTACACATTTCGCATGACGGTCGATGATTTGCCAATACTACTTCCACACATGTACGAGTATATGCACCTATCCGCGCCCCCACATCCTTCTCTGGTCGATATTTTGATGAACATACAAAAGCTACTCACACAATCATCTCAAATCTGAGTACGAATATTGAGTACTCGCTTTTATATTCACAGAAAAAAAAATACTCATATCCTGTCGGTTACATTCAATTTTAATGAAATACTCTTCCCTTTGTTTATATCTATTTGCAGCTAAGCGAAGACATCGGTTACGTTTTATATTCAGCTTTAGGATCATTCTACATTCCTAGTTGTATAATGGTGTTCGTGTATATTCGAATTTATTTTGCGGCAAAAGCCAGAGCGAGACGTGGAATCAAAAAACAGCCGAGGAAACCACCCAACGAACAGGTAAGAAATATACGAAAATTTTTGCATATTGTTTCTGCTATAGGTACCCTTTGTTTAAAAACCAATTAGGATTTTTGATCTACTTGATTAGAAAAAAAAAATACAATACTCGATTTGTGCTATTGATAGAAATGAATAGAGTTGCACTTACAGAGGTATTCTTTATTAGAGGAAATATAGAACCCAAGAAAGTATCCCAAATCGAAGAGCTGCACATATCGAGGGTTGCGTTTATCAAGTTCGCTCTCTATAAACAGCCTTGGCCAGATGTATTAGACACACTTTCAAATTCGTTACACCTTTAGAAAGTAAAAGGTTAAATGAAATCAATGTAAGCAGATAGTTTTATTATACATAATTAATATTTGGTTGGGCCGCTTTTCCCTTGACTGCAGCACCTCTCTTAGAGCTGACTAGCTTGTGACACTCTTCCAGGAGGTCTATAGTATTGTCTTCAAACCACCTCACGGGTAGGACTGATTTGTAGTACAGTTTACCCTCGTATAACGCGGTACTTTCACAAGGCGAATTCGCTAGAACGCGATTTATGAATGGCGGCAATCCCTCCTATAACGCGGTACTTCTACAACGCGGTTTCACTATAACGCGATTCTCAGTCTTTTCTAAAGCGAAAAATGGGTGTCGCATTGCTGTATTTCGGGGAATTCCCTTTTAACACATTCACGTGTCTGGTAGATACATACCTACGTATTAACGCAAAACATTAACCAAGGATTGGATTGGCAGCTAATTTGGAGAATTACTTCGCAGGTAGTGATCCCTCTATGGAACGCTTCAACTATTTTAAATTGCACTTATTGCAACGTTCTCTAGCTCCTTAATCGTCCGAAAGGAGCTCCTTTCGTAGAGAACTTCTGTAATGGTTTTTTTTTATGAAAAAGCATGTCTGTATGAGACATGAATTTAAATTTGCAATAAAAATTACATTCTTCTTTTTTTAATTGTTAACATAATTGTTTTTATCATTTGTGTAGCATTTTCGTATTAAAAATATACATTCACACATACATACATAGTTCTGCTAGTTTTCTAAAAACAATGTAACACATTTAGATGCATTTTTTTCTGTAGAGAACGTAACCCCAGCTTTAGTTTGTGGCTCAAGTATCGTATTTCGCGATTTTGTATAACGCGCTGTTTCTCGGGAACCTATTTACCGCGTTATACGAGGGTTGACTGTACTGTATTTTTGGAATTTGACATTTTCCATCTTATGTACTTGTAGGAGTTTATCTGACCGTCAATAACGTGCACTTCACCCACATCGCTAGAGGCCATATACATAGATATGTCCAGATCGTTGTACTACCTCCGCCGCGCTTAACAGTAGCTACCACGTATTTTGGGTTGTACTTCCTTCCCACTTCGTCTTACAAAATTCACACCACTACAGTGGTTCCAAATATCTGAACATTGAAAAAAAAACTATTTTTATAAAAGATGAATTCATCCGGAGAATATAATCCGAAAGCCACGGCTTCTTTTTCAATTTGCATTCTTAAGTGTTCTGGAATGATACTGGAGGAAATTCGTTTCGCTTAATACTCCGATAACTTAGCAGCAAGCTTGAATTAGGTTTTTTCCAAGTTTTAAGCGAAGATAGTATTAAAAATCGGTCCTCCCGACGCCTGATCATCTTTGTTCTCCCGACAATGATCCAGGAAATTGCTTCTTAGCAAAGAAAGAAAAAAGGTTTGGCTCTAGGAATGGTGCTCTTATACTAAATAAATAAAAGTTTAAATCGAAACTAAAAACTTGGCAACACAGCGATCACAGTGACAGCTGTCATCTAAGCCGGGTAGTACAAACAAATGCATATTATTATTGTTGCATGAGACGTTATATAAATTTAGTACCTATGTGTGTTTGTATTGCGAAATTTTAAAGTTTTACTACATTTCGGCTGAATTTAAAGTTAAAATTTTGTGGATTAAATTTTAATGTGTGATGTCAATAAAAATAATGACAAAGCAATATTAGATGTAAGATGACTGCCCGCTTCAGCTATACTCGAAAACACTAGACGAATTTCAATAATCATTATTTAAGGCCTTGAGACTCCCTCTATAATATAGTGCGACCATCGGATAGTGGTGTTAGTGGTTCAATTTGAAGGCACGCTTTTTTTTTCTATTTGATGAAAATTATTTTTTTATGTTATTTCTGATGGACTCAATTTTTTTATTCGAAAATTTAACAATAACATCATGTATTTTTGTGGCTAAATATATTCTCCAAAATTCATGGGCTCTGCTTTAATGGGCAGCAGCAAGTCAGATAAAAATAGTAGATGTTGAACCACAATCTGTAAAACAAATAAACACGTATGGAGATACATACACAGGTATGCAAAATAAAATCAATAAAACAAAACAATGTGGTCGCCGTGCCCGTGGTGGTTAGTACGTTGGACTACTACGCATGCTGTCCCGGATTCAATCCCAGCAAAAACACCTAAAAGTTTTTTCTGACAAGCAATCAAAGAGTATCATTTGTCATGAGAAGCTTCTCAACTCGCCGTTCGGAATCGGCAAAAAACTGTAGGTCCCTTCCGTTTTCGTGGAAAAAATAGCACGCACACACAAATGGTTGCGAGAAGCTAGACTTGGCTCTGTATAGGACTGGACTGATGATGCCGTATATTTATTTTATTTTTTAAAACAAAACAATGGGGCTTACAATAAATTGATAGCAATAACAGGGTGCAAAACTTTAGCACTCGTCCTCGAACTGACGTTCGTCAGTTTCATCAAGTCTTTTGATACGTTATCAAGATATGATCCTTTTTTATTATTTACTCATTCTCAAGGGCCTATACATCTCTATAATGTTACACACAGTGTAAGCACATGACAGACAAGGCTGAGGAACAGAGAGACCGGTGTAGTGGTACACAACTTAGGTATTTTAGGTTTAAATTAACTCTATTGGTGTCGCCCAAAAGAAACAGAGATTTTTTTTTATTTTGTCGTTGCTTACGATTCACAGTATTTTTTTCCAGATGTATCTTATTGTTTGTTGTTGCGATTGTTAGGTTTAATGTTATTACAGCAGCTTCTAATATTAGTGTAGTTCACAAAATTTCGTTAAAAAAAAAAAATTCTGACACACTGGAAATAATGAAGTAGTCAGTCTTCACATAGCATTAAGTTATTTTAAGATAGCGATGAGTTTTATATACTTTACAGCGTGAGATCTTGACACTGATCTAATCGCGAAGATTTATATAAAGTGGGAGAGACTACTGTCAACTTTTTATCTGGCAGCTCAGATTGTCAAAGCGAATTTACCAATGTTAAGTTCCCTTCATTGGGAAATAGCTTGATAGAACCGCGACTGGTTATTTACTAGAGTGCTAAGTGTTCGCGAAAAATTAAAAATTGAGGCGACGACATTCGAAAACTTACGACAGGAAAAATCTTATAAGATAACTCTGTCGTTCGTCTGTCTGTCTACCACACAAACTTTGTATCTCCAGAACGGGGCATGGAACTTAGACCGCGTGAAATTAGGCCGCGCATGGTTTTGTATGGGCGGTCAAAATTAATTTTGAAAATGAAATATGGCCGCGATAGTGAAATTAGATTAGACCGCGCGGTCTTATTTCATTTTTTGATCGCGGCCATATTTCATTTTCAAAATGAATTTAGACCGCGCGGGCAAATTCATTTATAAAATTGTAGTTTTTGAGGATCATACTTTGAAAAAATAAAACTAAAAAAATCGCGCGATTTTTTTCCTCAAAAACTACAATTTTATAAATTTCTTTACTCAAATTCTCAAATCTCGATATCTCCTAACCTAAGCGATAAATCAATATTTTTTACTTTATATTTTCTGCTTAATTCACCGAGATCTACAAAATGGCATTTTCAAACCTCGGCGCCCCGGTTATCGTAATACTCCCGCGCGACTTAATTTCATTTTTTCATCGCGGCCTAAATTCATGTCGTCTGATGAATTTAGACCACGCGGTCTAATTTCATTTTTTGATCGCGGGCTAAATTCACGCGGCCTTATTTCACAGAGCCCTCCAGAACGTCTTAGTAGTTAACAGAATATTAGGTTTTCGTGAAGCGCACATGGGTTTGAGTTATTTTCTAGCATTTTCAACGACTGCTAATACACTCTAAGTGGAGTACAATTGCATCATTCTTATCACACAGAGATATTGTTCAATGAAAACGATTGGGGCTTGAACCACTAACCTTCCACTTGACATCCGATTCCGTAACCATTGGACCACTAGATCTTTAGAAAGTTAGCAACAATTCCTTAAAAATGCAACGCACATTGTTAAGGAAGTAGGATATCACGATGAACTCATAAGATAAATCGCCAGCTGCAGAACAGTACAGCAATCTGAATCCAACGTCAGTGGAACAATAGAAGTTCTCCGTTAGTTCACCAACGAATTCGTTCTCTATCTGAGTATTTTCGTTGAATTTTAACTACAACTCTATAGAATCCACCTCTTCTATTGTTACCCCCAAGGCAATCATTATTCATTCGGAAATGGCCACTGTTGCAGTTCGATTTGGAAAAATGAAAAAAAGAAAACGTCCATCAAATAAAAAACCACATTCAATGGCAGGACCGATGGTGTGTGTACGAGTGCCCTCGATCAGGATAAAACAAACAGTTTCAATTATTCATTTCATCCCCTTCCGCCTGGAACTGACCAATGGCCACGCAATACTTTTTGCAAGTTATCTTGAGATGTGACAGCTACCGGGCGGTCTTTGCGAACGTGCCACTACCGGCTAAACGTAGTGCATTCTGTTGTACTCGTACGAATACACAATTGCGTGGTCACCTGTAGAAATGTGTACCTTTACCTGCCGAAGATATCCTGACGTTAAATAATTGAATTCCTTCGAATGTGAGATACGGGTACGTTCATGCGGTTAATGTCGTCGTCGTCGTCCCAAAACGAAGTAACAATTGCCAGAAGGAGTACACTACACACATAATGTATGTACATACATATATAGGGTAGTGGCAGGCGGTTTTTCTGCAAAGAGGGTTGAATTACAAGGAAATGAATAAATAAAGGGTTTTTCGGTTTCGGTGTTTTTTTCTTCCTGTACGGCAAAGATACGGGTTTAAGTGTGTAATACCTCGAATGGAGTGATAAAGGAGGATTATATCGAAGAAAACAGGTGGGTTGGTTCCTTTTTTTAAGAACTCCTTAAAGTAGGGTTCCTGGCTTTAATGGAGTTCTTACAGTTAAACACGAAATTATTGGTTGGGTGTGAAACGTTTCTTAAGGAAATTACCAACACGTCGGTAATAACCCATAATTATAGGAGGAATGGTGTTGGGAATCCTCTTTATGTGACACTCTTCTGAGTTGCAGTCATTGAAGTTGAAATTTTCATGAGTTCTGTATTCAAAACGTAAGGTTAGTTATGTATCTTCCGTTGAAAATAAAGGCGTCTGCTGTATTTACTTTTTAACAAGGTTAAAGGTGAATTCTTTAAGAGTTCAGGATACGTTTACGGAAGACTGAAAAAGAATAATGTTTCTCTTTACTAACGAAACACTGCGTCATGAGTTGGATAGGGTTTAGAAAAACACTCAGAGGAAAAAATAATTTTCTTGGCTTTTCTGGGTGACGAAGTAGGTAACCAGATCAGATGAAGGAACTTTCAAAAATCTAGGCATTCATATCCCTTCTAGTTCAATTTTAGCCGACTAGTTGCTAGTTACTCTTAATACTTACTTTAGGTGACGCTACAGCTCGGGGTGAACGTGGGATTGCTTCTCGCAACCATTTGTGTGTGCGTGTTATATTTTTGCACGAATGGAAGAGACTTACAGTTTTTTTGCCGACTCCGAACAGCGAGTTGAGGAACTTATTGACAAATAATACTCTTTCATTGCTTGTCAGACATTCGAAAGAGGTGGCACCGTGAAAAAACATTTAGATGTTGGACTCGGGCTGAGATTGAGTCCGGGCACTTACCACTACACCACGGTGCTCACAAGTTACTCTTAATAAGAAAGGCTATTAAACATCATCTCAGTCATAATAAGAATATAGGATGGAATATCTATAAATCCAACCAAAATCACTTCTGCACATTTAATATCAAAGACATCACAGGCACTCCCAAAATAGACGCCAAATACCTAAGAGTGACCCTAGATAGCAAATTAACATGAGAACAATACCTAAATTTCATCTACGATATGAGAAAGCAATAAAGGCAATATGGTAGACTCATTGGGGACTCAACACCAAAATGGGCCAGTGAATCTTCACACAAATGGTTAGACTCAGTATACTATGTGGAGCGGTGGTATGGTTGAATAAAGCTTACCAGAAAACTGCCATTAACAGGATTAACAGGATCCAGAGACTAGCATGCTTGAGCGTTACAGAGGCAATGAGAACCACACCAACTGTTGGTCTGGAAGTGAATAATCACCCCACTCCACCTGGCAATACAGGAAGAAGCAGCTTAACAAGCTCTTGCTCTTCATTATGTCTATACATATATTCAAATACGGGAACCTAAAGGGACATCTGAGTATACTAAGCAAGGTCTATTTAGCTAAAGAAAAGGCCAGTGCTAGTAATCACATGTTCTTAGACACAAACCTCGTTAAAAACTACGAAACAAAAAAACAAAAACAAAAATGGGAACACAACCTAAAGTGGTCCAGGATCGATGACCAACAATAATTGTACACAGATGAGTCGAAAACAGAAAATGGCATCGGAGTGGGAATAGTGGGATCAAGATGTCACATACACATATCCCTCCCTCCTAATATTGAAGTTTTTTTTATCTGATTTTGGTGCTTGGCATCAGGGCTGCCGTTTTGAAAATTCGAATGGGAGAATTTTAGACGTTTACAGGGGAGTACTTTGTGTCTAAGGGGAGTACAAAAAAGAAACGATACAAATCCAATATCAAAAACAACCATTAGCTTGTTAAAACACTAAAACTTAATTATTTTATTTGGACTGCAGTCTCAAGATTTTTTCAAAAAAGTTCACTTTTTCAATAAATAGCAAAGCGACATAAAAACAAAATTCTTGATGAATGATGAATTAATGAACTCCAAAAACATTAAAAAAAATATTGTATAAAACTATAACAGTAAAAAAATTAAGCATGAAAATAACTAAGTCTTGGGTTTTACCTATCAAACTGGAACTCAGTACTTCATACAACCTCCTCGGCTCTCAATAACTTCGAAAATTCTAAAGAATAGAATTTATCCAGTTCTATAGAACTTCTCCATTGATCTCGATTCATGCCTGGGCTATTTGTGTTTTTAGCTCTTTCACATTCTTGTACTGCCTCCCATATTAATCTTTCTAGCCATGATCTTCCACATGTTTTCGATTAGTTTCAGATCAGGACTACATGATCGGCAAACACCTTGTTTCGCTGACTTCCAACTATTCGAGATCTATTTTTGCCATGTGAATTGTCTTGTTGGAAAAATAAAGTTTTCACCCGCCGGATATGCAGAGCACAGATCATCTCATCTGGTTCAATGCATGCTTTTAAAAAATGCTCCTCATCTTTGGTCCTTCTAAAACCTAGCCTAAACTACTTCCAATGGAAAATGAATTTTTCTATTCTTCATATCAATTACAACAGTTAAAGTCACTGTTAAGCACCAATGAAGATTGAATTTTGCATGAAAATAGAAGAGTAAAATAACTCACTGAATTTGAGGACTTATTTCACCATGAAATAACCTCCCACCCCCACCCCCTTTTAAGTATGAAATAAGACCCCAAAAGCCCATGAAATAAGTCCCCAATCTTGGGGGTTTATTTTATATGAAATAAATCCCCACCTCCACACAAATTTTGGGGTGTTATTTTGTTTTCCGTTTGGGGGTTTATTTCATTGAGGGGTTATTTTCTGTAGCCCCTGCATTCTAGTGGTTATTCGGCCACATCTAGCTTCGGATGTGGCAAGTTTGCTCGTTCGGTGTACCAAAAGACTAATGTTGCTGATAACCATCGACTGCATGTTTTGCGCTGCGTAAATGAAAGCTATCGCGTAAACGTGGTTGATGCAACATTTGTTCGCATTTACTTATCGCCAACAAACATTCGGCCAAATCCAACAAATGCAAGAATTTTGTTTCTCCGATGCGTTATGAGAAGAGCGTGTGAGTGCTTTTCGGGTGCTGCAGAGTGAATTTGGCGTACTGATCTCTTGTGATTTACCTCATTTCGATTTTTTGCCAATTTTTGTTTCTATTGAAATAAACGATTTTCGACTAATTTATATTTTTTCCTTTATTTTAAACAATGTTTATTCGAAAATCGTTCTGATTAAGAATAGCAAAAGAACAAAACTGCATCATTAGATTTTCTGATTTTGTTGTTCCCGTATCTTGAACTGAGATTTTAACTGCAGGTTCATTTATGATACCATAACAATCTGGATAAAGAAAAAAAATTGACGATGCGTTGACGGTTGAAGTCTTATTTTCCTAGAAATCCAACTCCAAAACTAAATTAGAAATATTTAAGGTACTTCCATATATTTTCAGTTCCCAGAACACCCCAAAGTTAATCACTTTTCATTCATATAAAAACATACACATTGCAAATTACTCCCCTTCGTCTTATATTCCTGTTTAACTTCAACATTCAAGTTTTACCACCAATAAATTAAAAAAACAATTTTCGAAATTACGTAGCTGGAAACCATACAAAACTATAAATACTTAAACAAGTAAACAAGATGAAAACCACTCAACCGATGAACCTCTTTAACCAATATCCATTTTATTTAGGTTTGCCAGACGACACCCCATGTCCCCAGTATAGAAGCAAAATTCAATACATATACAATACTTGTAGGTACCAGTTCCAGGAAACTAAATAACCGCATCCACTATGGTATCATATAAAAAAAAATGCAAAATTCAATCTGCAAGCGATTCGATGTCGTTCTCCGATATATTTCCGCAATTTTCAGAAAATTGCACCAATGTGCATTTGAAGCGAATCTTGAAATTTTCGTTTGTTCGACAATCGGGCGGCGGCGATATCTGAGTGAATTGAAAAGCTCCGAATCACTTCAAGTGAGGTTGTTGGCAATTCTAAGGATGATGTAGAAATTGATTCACAAATTGGGTTAAATTTGGTGACACTACTGTGTGTCGTTTTAACTCAATTTGTATTTATGTCTGTTGTATGGGTTGAAGGTAATGGTAGGAGTTGCCAACATTTTGTTTCAATATTTGAACTAATTCAAATTCAGGTTACCGGGACCGAACATTCAAAGTTAGGTCTTTTTCGAATGCTACAACATCGATTTCTAAAAGAAAACCATTTGAAAACGCGTACTTCATTGCTTTGCAAGTAAACTCCGTCCAAAGTACCAGAAGCTGCTACTCAATAAGTTTCTGAAGGGTACAGGATAAGAACTTCTAAAAGAATCTATGATGTAGATGAACTGTCACCAAGTTTAACATTTGCAAAACCTTAAATTACAAAAGAATTACATGGCGTAACAACGATACGTTACGATGATAGCAAGTGGACAAAAATCTTGAGTGTCATTCGAAGCAGAACGTAAAAGAACTAGCGATGGATCCAGGCCTTTGAAACCCAATACGGGAGTAAAACTTTTGATGGTAAATAAGTACAGCGGCATCATTTCCAACAGGCGATTTTGGGACTGCAGCGTTTTTGTTTCTTTTAGCTTCATGCACAGGTTTGTCGCATGCAACTCCTGCTCACAACACATTTTACGTTGGATTGTAAAAGCGGTTAAACATCAGATGAGTGTTTAGTATCTGGTAACACTATTTTATATTTTGAGCTTGAACAATAAGTGACGTTTCAATAAATAACTAGGAGCAGGACAGACACCAGGCACCAGAGACGTGTTTCACCGGATACTACATAAAATGTTTCTCCAATATTGCAAAATAAACTAACACCAAAGTCATACGAGTGTGTCGGACTACTGAGCCAGCGGTCTTGGGTTCAAATCCCGCCGCAAACACCTAAAAGTTTTTCACAGTGCCCACCTCTTTCGAATGTCTGACAAGCATCAAAGCGTATCATTTGTCACGATTGAGCTTCTCAACTCGCCGTTTGGAGTCGGCAAAAAACTGTAGGTCCCTTCCATTCGTGCAAAAATATAACACGCACACACAAATGGTTGCGAGAAGCAGGCCCGGGTTCACCTCGAGCTGTAGCGCCAACTAACCTCCGGGTAAGAGGCGAATATTCTCCGAGCCGGAGCGTTGATGTCCATACGCTCTACATGTCCTAGCCATCTTAAACGCCCAATGTGCAGTTTTTTGACCAGGTTGATGTCGCTGTACAGCTCGTACAGTTCGTGGTTGAATCTTCTCCTTCAGAAACCGTCAACGCAAACGGGACCGAATATCTTACGAAGGATTTTTCTCTCGAAGCGACCAAGGATATCTTCATCCGCTTTCGATAAAGTCCATGCTTCAGCTCCATATAGCAAGACTGGGATGATAAGGGTCTTATATAGAGTCTCCTGAGTCGATCGAGGAAGGACTTTACTACTCAATTGCCTTCTTAGCCCAAAGAAACAGCGGTTGGCAAGAGTAAACGCGAGTGACGCTTTGTTAAATAAAAAGAAAGCAAAATAGACTGGCTCTGCAATCGCTGAGTATGGTGAGAATTTTTTACCAGTATATGATGATAATGAACCTGGGGTACTAGCACTACGACCAGAGTTGGTCAATTGTGACTAGTACATAGGAGACACAGATTGGAGCCCAGCATACTACCTTGTGGAACTTCTGATTTGATTTCGATTATAGATCCGAGTAAGAACCTTCATGTCTACTTCTAAGGAATCTGAGGATATGATTCTAAGGTTGCAGAGAATATTTCTTAGTTTATGGTAAAGTCCTAATCGTCAAACTTTGTCAAATCTTAAACCGAAAATTGTAAATTCTTACTATAATAAAAATGTAATTTTTTGTCGACTACAAAGACTTTGTTCCCATTTGTCTTAAAAACTACTGCACGAAATTGACTCCGGTTTTCACAGTTGCATTGCAAAATGTCAGGATTAAAACTAAGTACATTTTTTATCGTTATCTGCTATTCATTAGCGGAGATCTAAGCTGATATCCAAGAAGAGAATATTTTTACGAATATCTTCTAGCTCCTAGCATTAGAATGCTTTGACCGATTAGAATGGAAATAGAGTTTCCGATTTCCTGTTATGTTAGAAAGTTAAGGAACATGTTTTTTTAAAACTTCAGCTTCGAATAATCATTTGGAGTTATCAAAAAAGCATTTAAATACATGGCAGGCGGGCGAAGCAAGGCGAGCACGGGTCAGCTAGTTTATAACAAAATAAAAGAAATAAGTAATTGATACTGTACATTCGCCCATAACATCTGTCTTGACTCTTGATCGGAAATCTCCATAGGGCGGACAGCGAACGAATTTATTTTCTTATAAGTTGCAAGCACCTTCATTTTACGATTTCTATTGGACGGGCACATACTTGAACAGACGCGGACAAATATTCTTTTATATAAGAAGTCAAATTGTTCCTGTCAGTCTGCTAGTCTCAGGATAAAATATATTGTAGAATTTAATCCACAGGGGTAGCTTGTTGTATACTGGCACCATCGAGGCTTGTTTCTGTTAAAGTGAGAAACGGCGGCGGCTTTACTATCATTCCTAATGTATTTAACACTTGAACGTTTATGCCAACAATAAAACACCTAAACCAGCAGTAAGACTAAAAGTTGCAAACTCTGTTTCCATCAAATCACCATAATTTTGATCGTGCAGTAATCCATTTCTTTCCATGTATCTACTGTTAAAGCTACATCTGTATGCGTATTCTGAAGGAATTATTGATTTCTTTTTTATCCTGCTAAATAATCTTTAAAGCGATAAAGAGCAGCCGTCAAAGTTTTCCCACACTGAGCTTCTATGCTTGTCTAGCTAAATTAGTGTCAAAATTGAAATAATCCAACCCCCATTGATCTGATTAACATTCCTCCTTAACCACTATACTTGTTTTAAAGCTCCGAAAATACTTAAATTTCTTCCCTTACGTTCTCCTCTGATTCTCTTGTTTCATAGAACCAAATTCAAAAAGTACGATGGAACCCAATTCCTCGCCCCGCTCAGCCCATAGAGCAACAAAATATGTAGCTTCGTAGTCTCCATTAATAAAACACTGCCAATGGAGGAGCTCATAAAAATGCAAATATCCTCCCGGCATCGGTAGTGAGTCTTTTTCACTCACTCACCCATTGTGGAACCTTCTTCAATCACTCTGAGATTAAATACGAAACAAAAAAGAAAAAGGATGAGGAAAAAAACAAAAACAAGGACAACAGAATAAAAGAAAAATGAAAATCAATAAAAATAGCACCATCTGCTCCTGCTGCTGCTCCTTAGTCCTTATACATCCCAACGGACTCCTTTATAATGAAGAAATCAACAACTACTATCCACATGACCATGACCAATGCCAGTATCGTTTGTTAAGTTATAATGAACTATAGCGCTCACGTATGAGTGTGTACAGCGTATGGATTTAATTTAACGTTTTATGACCTTTTAGATCCTTTCCAAGGATACACTCGTAGTGCACAGAAGCCAACTCGTAGCTTTGCAGAATATTCATGATTTTTAATCTGGAAATAAATAGATGTTAGTGGTACCTGTGGCCGGGCTCTTAAGAAGTATCAGGATACACTAGCACAAAGGGTAACATTAATGCCAAAACTAACGGTATTCGATTCGCGTATGATATCATTGGCAGCAAAAAGTTACAATAACTTGGAGAATGGAAACTGGAAGACAATATAAAAATGAATTTATTTCACAATCCCTTCGGTGTGGTGTAAACAGGAACACAAGCTCACATACTCACACATCCTGTACAACGATTTCAAGACTCTCCGTTTATGCACATAAAATCCTGTGCAATAATATTGAATTAATATTGCCGGGGAGTTATTTGTTGTTTTTGTTTTATGAAGTTCCATGGAGTCTTAACACGC
Organism: Brachyopa scutellaris; assembly: GCA_949775065.1. Lineage (NCBI taxonomy): Eukaryota > Metazoa > Arthropoda > Insecta > Diptera > Syrphidae > Brachyopa > Brachyopa scutellaris. Next base: position 97,834,617 of record OX459114.1, on the reverse strand, counting down.
GATGATGTGATGGAATATAAAATTATGTATTTATATAGGGTGTTCCATAAATTTTTATTTATATTTGTTTATTAAATCGTTAGGTGCTTAAATAAAAATTGTGTAGGATCTTTTTCATCTGTAACGGTTGGCTTGGTCATATAAATTAAGGAAGCGTATGTATTATAGAACAAAAAAATAAATAACTGATGGGTAGACTTTTATTCTTTTCCAATTTCTTTATTCTATGCGGCTATGAACATCATTCGCAAAAAAGGTCATGTTGTCTTTTAAGAATAGCTATAAATCCATGGGATAGCTGAATTTTCTTAACGACTCCCATCGTGTTTAGATCGCTTGATTTTGGAAAGGTTTCAGTCGGCGCCCTGGTAAAAGTTATATTCATGACAGATTCTCAATTTCTGTTTAGGTACTTTGGGTTAAATAATATTGGGCACCTTCCATCTTCAGCTGAATAAATAAATATATAACTTCAAAAAATCGTCAAATATAAAAAAAAATAAATTTGGCAGCATTGATTGGTCGATGCATTTGTTTGACGTTCACTGTAATCTAAATCAGATTTTACACCAGTCTAAAATAGAATCAGTTATTAAGAAAAATGTCCGCCAATTATAAATATTACTGCCTATTATTCTAAGCCATTTTGAAAGCCTCTTTTCTCAGACTAGAATTGACTGATCGTTAGAAGTTTTATTATATTCTGAATTCCAGAAATCAAGAGAACTTACTCATATTTTCAATTCTGAATTATTTCATCTACAGAGTGACCCAAAATGAATTGTCATATTAGAAGATGCTATAATTTATTCAAATGGCGGTAAATATTTGATAATTGTGAAGTCAACAGACGTAATATGTAGAATACACCTCGTCAAGCCATGGAACGCTATAACTACCTATTTGTTTACGAAATAACTCCTGTGATTTTGGCGCAACGTGATTTTCGGCGTAGAGCGTCCTACGTCAAATAATCAAACACTTAAACGTTTGAGTCCAATTCGCAATGTCGCGTTCGCGTGGTCTCGCGTTAACAGATAGAGTAGAAACAATGCAAACATATGGGGTGCTCTTAAATGTGACCTCAGGCGTTATATCGTAGATATCGTAAAGTCCTTGGCAACGGCCGAGAGTTTAGAATGCTGAATCTAAATGTGGCAACAAAATAGTCCGCCATCTTGGTGGACCACCATGTTGAATTTCGAATGACGTCAGTTAGAGTATTGCTTGTCTTGTCAAACCCTTTCATTTGATACCCATATTAAGAAAATCGTGAAGATAACGATAACCCGACATCTTGGGGTGTCCGCCGTATTGAATGTATTGAATGTTTCTATGACGATATAACCTAGGATGCTCTCCGGGTCGAATCGAATCCAACGACACTCTATTTGTTGAAATCGGTTGATTATTAGTTAAGGGGTTTCGGCTACAGTGGTAACACTATCCACTTTCTTTTCCCCGCTCTCTACCATCGCTTATCCCTCCGAATGCGTCCCTGTGAATATTTTCATTTACTTTTGTCAATAAACAAGTAGGTAGGCTGTTTTTTTTTAAAGTATACTATATACCCCTTTAAATTTCGGCTCTGTGAATATTTTCGTTTCATTTTACTGCCCTACCGCGACATAAGAAGTTTCACTTCCAAAATTTAACTTTGTAAGCTAGTGTTATCAATGAATTTTATTGCCACAAATTGATGAATTGGGACTGGAGGACATGTGGTTCCAACGCAACCGTGCAACCGCACACACAGCTCGCGCGACAATTACCCACAACACCTGCATTAGCTGCATCGGCCTTCATCGCTGCTGGGCAACCGAAAAAGAACGGAAGGATTATGTGCATTGTGGAGGTGGACCGCGTCGCAAGACATTGCATAAATGTTTCTTTTTGTAATGAATGTAAATAATAATTCTTGAAGTACTGCCAGAATTAACGTTTATATTCAATAACATCATTAGATACTTATTCTACGTATCCGAGATCATGGAAGTTATCTAAGATCATTCCTATCCCAAAAAATTCAGCCAAACAAAATAAAGAATACCGTCCCATCTCTATACTTCCATTTGTATCGAAAGTTTTTGAAAAATTAGTGAGCCAACAAATAAACTCGTACCTCAGCGCATTTAATCTTCTTACGCCCTTTCAATCTGGCTTTAGGCAAAAGTATAGCTGTACTACAACGCTGTTAAATCTTGTAGAGGTTCTCCGAATAGAAATGGATAAGAACCATCTTTCATCGCTTGTATTACTCGATTTTTCCAAAGCTTTCGATACGGTACCACATGATATACTTATACTAAAGCTTAAAAATTACTTCACCTTCGACTCAACAGCACTTAAATTATTAGAAAGCTACTTAAGTGATCGTTCCCAAGCTGTATATGCTAATGGAAAGCTATCTAACTTCCTTGAAACAAAAGCCGGCGTCCCACAAGGATCAATAATGGGCCCTCTCCTATTCACCATGTTTAATAATGATCTTCCGTCCGTGTTAATACACTGCAAGGTTCAAATGTATGCGGATGACGTTCAATCGTATCTAAGCTACCCTTTGGGACTTGTGGAGGATGCAACTGAGCGATTTACGGAGGACTTGAAGTCAATAGCTTTATGGTCGCGAAATAACAGACTATTGTTAAATTCAAGCAAGAGTCAGGCAATTGCTATCAGCCGATCACCCATAGATAATCTATCTCTCCCTCAACTTTATATTGATGGGTCGCCACTTACATATGTCTCCGGCGTTAGAAATCTAGGAGTTATATTTAATCAAAGCCTCACTTGGGAGGATCATGTTATTAATAAAGTCTCTAAAGTCTATGGATCTCTACGAGCCCTATATCAAGCTGGAAATTATCTCCCATTTAAAATAAAAGCGATGTTAGTTAGGTCACTGCTGCTACCAATGTTATTATATGCCCATCCAGTGTTTTGTGACCTAGATAGCAACAGCTCGCGGAAGTTTAAAGTCGTTGTAATAGTACTGTAAGGTTTGCTTACAATCTGAGTCGAAGAAATCATATTTCTGGCCGCGTTAGGGAATTTTTCGGAATGGACCTACAAAAATATCTGGATTTCAAAACATTGACTTTCCTGTTCAATCTTAAAGTAAATAAGACCCCAGATTATCTTTTTCAGAGATTACAGTTTGCATTCTCAGTCAGAAGTGGTGCATTTATTGCACCCACGTTCAATTTTAACGTAACAAGAAAACAATTTTTTGTATACGCCATAAGACTGTGGAACTCACTGCCAGTTAATATAAGAAGATCAATAGGCATTAGCGACTTCCAAAGAAAACTAAAACAACATTTATGCACATAAAAACTAAAATTATGACTTTAAAATTAAAATTTCTAATAACTTAGAATTAAATTTATTTTGTTTTTCTGTTGAAGAGTTTTTAGGGTTTGTTTTATTCTGTTACTCTGTTTTTTTTTTTTTCTTTTTAAATATTTGTTTCAATACATTAATAATATCTAAGCAATGAATCTTAAAAATATTATTTAAATTTAAAGCCTTTAATTTTCATTATTTTTGTCTATTAAACTCAAAATGTATTTTTATATGTTTATTGTTAATATCTTCTTTTAATAATTTGAATAACCTTTAATCACTGTTTCACTTTTAAAGATAATTGTATATGTACGTGTAAACATGTTCATAAAGTAAATAAATTACAAATTAAAAAATGTACATATGTGCCTCACACACCGAAAAGTAGAAACACGGACTTCATGCAATGCCTGTATTGCCAATAATTAAGCAGTAATAAGCAGTAACACTATACACTGGACGGTCCAGTTAAACGAAATATATAATGTTCAACCAATTCGTTATGTCGAGAGATTCGTTATATCGAAATGTACCGTTTATGTACCGTTTTGTTGTGCAGATAAAAGCATTCGTTATATTGAGTAGTAAAATTTTTCGTTATCATATCATATCATATCAATGAACTTCAAATGGTGATTCATTATACTGGACGTCCAGTGTATAACAAAATTTTATTTTTAATTTAATTTTTTCAATGGGAGTTCGAGGCCCAGCAGATTAGGTTACCGCCTCTCAAGCAGCTACCCATCCTAGGGTTAAATCAGTAGAGCAGGTACGTAAATCTACGAGAACTGTGGTTCCTCTCTCTGTCTGCATCCAACCCTTTACAGATTTAATTCAGAACGCACGGGATCCATTTTAGAAAAGATTTTCCTCCTTAACTTAATCGCAAACCCGCATTTGACACGCATTCCACTGCTTAGTTGAAAAAAAAAAAAAAAACAGTTATTGCATTCATCTAACTAAGTGCAAAATTTAAATCTTGAATTTCACATTCGTGCATTCCTATCCAAGCATTTCGGTGAAATCATCTTCGAGTACAAGATGCACCTGAAATACTTTTTTTTTCTGCATTCTGCAGTGAGCAGAAATACATATGTACATACATATGTACATATTTAAAAGATATTCAACTAAAGATTTTTTTAAATCCATGAGATATGTAGCTCAGAGGAGTTGGGTTGTAATTTAATCGGTTTTGAAATGGAGAGTGAGTGAATGTGCACGCGTAGGATGCTTACAGAGATATGTACATAGGTACTCGAGATGATGATGACGCTTTTCAAATACCTTAATGATATTCGAAACGATGATAACGAGGATGGTTGATGATGAAAAAGCCATGAGAAGGATGCTTTCCAGGGATTTAATTTCACTTGATGTTGTCATTGATAGTGTTTTATCTGTCGTCCTGGGGTTTTCCTTCCTTTTTGTGATGTTTTTTTTTTCTTTGCTGCATCCACATTCCATTATATACTCGTCCCTATGACCGAAAAAACAGCAATAAAACGTAATTAACACCTGTTGTTTTTTTTTTTTTAATTCCAGGTGACTAGTTTCACGAAATCCTCCAATAAGGGAACAATTCCGATGCCAAGTGTGCCTGGTACCTCATCAGCGAACAACAATAGCCAACGGCAAATAGCAACAATCGAAACGCAGCCTAACGCCATCATGGCGATTCCAACGGTAACATGTGATCTAGCCTCAGATATATCGACGAGTGAGGCTGCCGAAGTGGAAACGCACCAGCCACCGCCACCCTATACAAATGGCACAGACTGTGGCATCAACGCTAACGGTAAGGAGACTCTTAAAGTCAGCACAATAGCAACGACACACAACGCGTTCAATCAGTTGAGTACGTCGCTACCACCAACCACTGGTCTGTCGCCATGCGCAACAAACACGCCCAATTCAGTGACACTGAATAATAACGGCCCATCGTCGTCAACACCGAACGAACTGAAAGTGTCACCAGTGATATCGGGTCGCTGTAGAGCGCTATCAGTTGGCATCGACACCGATATGGTCAGCGAATTTGACCCGTCGAGCTCGGACTCGGGAGTGGTGAGTCGATGTGCGGTTGTGAAACCGCTGAAATTTCGACTCTGTCAGCCGATATTCGGACGTAAGAATCAGCGACGCAACGAGGCGAAAACGGCAGCAGTTAAAGTGAGTAAACCATCCGAAACGGCCGAACTAGAACCGGCCATACCAAAGGTGCAGAAGCCACGTGATCCGGAGAAGGAAAAACGTAGAATAGCCCGGAAAAAGGAGAAACGAGCCACACTGATTCTGGGCCTAATTATGGGCAGCTTCATCGCTTGTTGGCTGCCGTTTTTCTTCCTGTACATCCTAATGCCGGCCTGCAATCAACACTGTACGATACCGGAATCAGCGTTCGCCATTGCATTCTGGCTGGGCTACATGAACTCGGCCCTGAATCCTGCCATCTATACGATATTCAACAAAGACTTTCGGCGAGCATTTCGTCGTATATTGTTCAAGTGATGTTTGGCCTATGTGTGCTGCTATAGGTGCGTTCATGCCAGCATCGAGAAGGCTACGGAACGTGCCATGGGCAGTACACCATTGGGCTATGGCATGTACAACTACAGGCGATAGGTTGGCTCCGACTCCAAACCGAACCACGAAGGTCCGTTTTGGTGTGTGCTGTTGCTTTAGGGTAAGTGTTTGTGTCCTTATTAATTTTAAAGTTTCATTGAACACAGCACCTTGTAGTGGGGTGCCTTCCATTCGTATTGTGGTGGATTGCCACATGTTTACCATACATATAAACCGCAATACGCGTTTAACTTTTGCGGTATAGGGCATACAGTTTTAGTGCTCATAAATGTGCAAATCGTCTTCAAATAGTGGCAAGAATTAGTGGTTTCCCTACGCTACCTATGGTCAATGAATTAATTATTGAGTGATTCACATCGTAGGCAATGTGGGTGATTCTATTCTTATATTATATCAATTGCTTAAGGAGAGTAGCTAATTACTTGACAATTAAAAGATGTTAATTACAGTGAACCTTTGGTAACTTATACAGGTTATTTTCAGCTGAAAACAAGGAATGAAATCCATCAAATATTACCATTGGCCAACTTTCACAGGTTATTTAAATGAGAGATAAGATAAAGGACGCCAATTTGTGGCCAAGTTCCAAGATAGACAGGTGGACAACATATAAAAGTATTTTGAGGGAAATATGTATGCAATTTTCTTGGTGCAGTTAAATATAGACCAACTTCGTCAGGTGGCCGACTTACTATAAGGGTGGCCAACTAAACAAGTTTCACTATTTGTACTTATTTGCGTAGGAGGATGCAGTAAATTCCGTCACCGCAGATTGATGTTTTAAATAGTAGAGTTGCATCTGCACTTGTTGGACCCACTGTTTTTCAACACTTAGATTTTCACAAATTTTCTTTTATCTTTTCTTCCTATCTGTCGCTTAAACAGTTCCAAACAAAAAACCTGGCGAAGCGTTCTGATTCTCTTTCTATTTTCTATCAACTGTCTTACAGCCGCTTTTAAAATGAATGTACTGCCAGTGTCATCTCCAAAACTGTCATCGAACTGTCAAAATCGGGTTTTATTCTCCTGATTTACTAGTCGCTTTTTCCGTTATCATTTTGCTTTCTAATATCGGTATATTGTTCGAAACCTGTCAGAATGGAAATTAAACTAGCATCACATTGAACCAGCAAATGTCGGTTGCTATTCTCAGTTGCGTGTCAGTTGAACTGTCAGTAGAGAGCCAAAATAAAATGCTGCGTTATTTATTTCATCGAGTGATGTTTCTAGATTCAAATAGGATCTTAGGAATACATAATAAATAATAATATTGCATTTGAATATTTATGTTGATATTACGAAGAAGGAACGTAAAAGAATTTAGTGAAGTTAGCAACTACTGAAAATGTTGAACTTGTGCTTATAGGCCGTCGCGTCGCGTCGCTTCACTGTGCGTTCAGTAGGAATCTATGCCGTTAATAGTTTCGTGAGGTTATCCTAAATTGTCTCAACCTAAAATTTGCATGAAGATTGTATTAGGTCTGTTTGGTAACTTTTTTGTGGACGAGTTGGTAAAACCTGTCAAACAGTAAATAATTTATAAAGTGGTGGAAAATCCTCTCAGAGAGTGGAGTGGCACAAAACTAACCAAACGCAATTGAAGCACATTGTGGGTGGACGGTTTGTGAGTTTGTTTTTAAATTTTTATTTTGCCTTTTTTGCCTTTTTATACCATTATTGCATTTGTTTGCCTTTTCTTACCGTTATTGCCTTTTTATGCCTTTTTCTCCTCAAAGCTTGTTGTGAAAATAATGCTAGTATGTATGCATGTTCACCTGTGCAAACATTATGCTTCTTCCTCACAATACGTAATACGCATACTACCAAAAGTGTCCCTGCCCTGCGATCACTGGTCTATATATGTATGTATATATGTTTGTACATATACATATCTACCCGCTTTGGTTTGAAAATTGTTATTGCTTGTGTGCATTCATAAATATGCATGTACACGTATTCCGACAAATCTATGTTGGCCGATAGAACGATAAGTCAAAATTTGGTCAAAATGAGATAAATATGTACATCATTCGATTGCAAATTTTATATATCATAATTGGTAAAAGCTGTATCGGCCTATTGCACACACAAATGGTAAAAAAAGGCAGTGCAAAGTTACTATATGTGACATAGTAGAAGATTTATTTAGTTTTTTCCCTCGACTGAAAAATTGAAATTTTTGACTTTTACTCGTTCTACTGCCCACCATAGAAATTGAAAAATATTTTCCAAAAGTACCGTCAAACATTGGTTTAAATAACGTTGAAAGCTTTACATGGGCTCCACTCGTATTAGCTGAAGTAGAAAGGTCATTTAGCTCCTTCAAGGCACTTCTAAGAGACAATCGGAGAAGATTTTTATCAGAAAATTTCAAAAAGCTTTTGGTAGTTCAATGCGACTATAATTAAATGTACATTTACGTTCCTTTTTCTCGTTTTTTAATGAATGACTTTTTTTGCCTTTTTAAGTCTTTTGTTTTGCATTTTTTTACTTTTTTAGGTCAACAAAATCCTATCCCTGCTCATAAGCCTTTTAATGCGTTTTCTTAAGGCACGGTCCCGCAGCGATGTCAGGTGGCACATTTATCAATTTTTTTTTTTCAAATCTTTGCAATTCCACGATCAGATAGTCGTCAAGTAGAAACAATTATTTCCACAAAATACGTCTAAGTACTATTACGGAGTGTGTTCAAAGTCGCAATGTGACCCTATTTGAGTTTTAATTTATTCTTCTAAGTTCCTGATGGGATTTGCTTCATATAATATATAAATCTCAATGTCACGCTCTTACCTGTCAATCTTACGGTTCGATAAACACAAAAACTAATGCTCACAGTGAGGTAAAACTTCGTTTTCCAGTTCATTAACACCCTGTGCCGAATATAGGCCGATTTTTAAATTAATTCATTCGCAATATTAATGCAAAAATAAAAACACTCTAACAAATGCCACTTTCTTGCGAAATGTCACTTGTTCAAACTACAAATACTTACAATCCACACTTGTGGATTGTATATATTGGTAGATTGCAAATCTTGGGGTGCGATCGCACTGTCTTTGGTTATTCGAACTAAATGACAATGAATATATTGTAAGTAACACTATATTTTTTAGACACGGGCGAAGCCGGACGGGACAGCTAGTTCATTAATATGTCTGGCATACTAAATTCGTCATATTACATTACCACTTGTCTTCTTAACCTAAATTGAAAACAATTTCCTACACCCCTCAAATCGGTCTATTTCGAAGCACTTCACTGAAAGTGCACCTTAAGAGGTTCCAGATGATTGCTGAATAAAAAATGTGCACATGACGTCACCAGTCTATCGTAGCACTATAAAATGTTAGATGAGATTGAACGAATCCAGTTGTGCACTTTGTCGTCTGATTGTACACAATCTGAAGTCATCCGTTCGATTTCTCGTAAAATTTTCTAAATTTCAATTCTCATTTTTCAAGACTAGTTAAAAAAAAAGGAGAAAGGGAAAATCGAATCGCAAAAAAAAGAAAAGAAAATGAGAAACGTATTGATGACAAAAATGAAAATAATTTCTTCGCTCACAAGAATGGCACAGCAAAATGGATGATGCGACGGAAATGGCCATGGCGACATGCTATGGATGTGAATTGATCTATATGGTATGTATGTGTAGAATCATTTTATTGAGTCCAATATAAATCATAAATGAGAGAAGAGGAAAAAAGAATACCGTAGATACTTCGATAAGAAAGGGCAACATTTTCTCAGTTACGGGCGACGGACCACCAACCGGCTAGTGAGTAACCCTTAATGGGTAAACCGACAAACGGCAACCGATGTTAGTTAGGGGGAGGAACACACACAAATAAATGTTGATTAAATATTTGAGCTAGGGGGGGAGGATGTAACGATTATTGAATTACTTCTTAGCATTTCTGTAATGGCTTGTTGGGGGTAGTTATGTGGGAAAGTCGTCAAGAAATCTCCGGCAGATTCATGTATTGTCATTTGACATGCACGTAGGAAGTAAGAGGTTTATTGGTAACAATCAGAAAAGTAAACATACACACACACACACATGAACAATATGCGTGTCCTGGGTTTAATTTCGAAATTCACTCAGAAGAAGATAGAACATGTACTGAAGGCGGCGGCATGTATCTTTATTTGCCCTCAATACCGCAATTGTTGATGTAGGCAGGCTGTTCAGTTATCGATATCTATATTTGGCAGATAGGTACTTACCGGAAGGATACACAGACCGGTAGTGGTATTAAAAGGGGTAGCTTTGTACTGTGTCTTAGAGAAAAGTGAATAGAGTTTAGAGAAGTGGAAAAGTGCTTTATGAACTAAGCACTTAAGTTGTACAGTGGATCAAAACGTTTCCTTGATTAAGTTCCGGTCTTTGTTATTCCATCTTAAGTGGGTATGCAAAGACTTTATGTTACTGTTGTCTTTAATAAAAGTGTACCAGGAAGTTTGATCTTTAGTCACTTGTATTCACTTTGGCAGTCATATTCATATTCATATTCATATTTATCCTACTAATATATAAATGTGAAAGTTTGGATGTTTGGATGTTTGGATGTTTCGATGTTTGTTGCTCTATAACACTTTAACGGTTTAACAGACTTGAATGAAACTTTCGTGAATAGATAGTCTACTTCCTGGATTAGAGATTAGGCTACTTTTTAAACAAAACATACAATTCCTTGATTCCATAATTCGAGTTAATCCAGTTTCCGCTTTTATTATTTGGTCATTATTTTTGGGTACACCATTGTCATTGATCGTCAGTCTGTTGGGAGAGGGTTGTTTTCGTAGATGTTATGCTCTTCTCTTCGCCACAAATCCATCGCTATCCCTTATTTTTTATTTTCTTTCTACCCATACGCGCATTGAATGATGGGTAAACCATTGCCATTGATCGTCATTCTGTTGGGAGAGGGTTGTTTCTGTAGATGTTATGCTCTTCTCTTCGCCACAAATCCATCGCTATCGCTTATTCTTTAATTTTCTTTCTACCCATACGCGCATTGAATGAGGGGTAAACCATTGCCATTGATCGTCATTCTGTTTAGAGAGGGTTGTTCGTGTTAATAATTAATTCTCCTTTTTGGGATTGGGACTGAAAGTAGAGGAGGGATGATTTTGCTGATATTTGCTACCGACTTTAGTTAGTTGTGTTTCTGCCTCATCAGCGTGCGGATCTAGATCCACAGAAAGGGGGAAATGCACGATTTTTTTTACTTTCTTTTTTTGTCACTTTACAGCGGTATTTGGTTACCTTAATTCAATTCACAAATACATATATTGTAGTAGGGGTAGGCAGGCGATGTTGAGTCTTAAAATTAGTAAATAGTTGGTGATTTCAGACAAACCTCACCAGTTACTCCACGATCAATGCTTACAACAAAGCCTAATATCTTTGGCGTTTACATAATGCTATTGTACTTTAAATATGAACATTAAGTACAACTATTACAGACAAGAAACCAGAAAGTACCATTATTTGATGCTCATAAAATACATATTATGTACATATGTGTGTAGACGTGTTTGTAGACAGGTATATTACATTTCCATCAATTTTTTATGCAATCGTTTCATCTATAGGGAACAACCCCTTAGTTCAGATAATAATGTATTGGCTTCAGAATTCTTTAGAATCTTAATTTAAATAATATCACTTCCTTCTACTACCTTTCTATCATACTACAATCAAATGACGCGACTGATTTAAAGCACGGGCAACGCCGGGCAGGCAACAGCTAGTTATTAATATATTAATCCATTTTGGCCCGGTACCAGTTCCTGTAGAAATTTTTTCACGATATTTTGAAAAGTAGCTCATATAGACCCCATCAAGCCAAAAACTTTAACCGTTTACCTGTTATGATCTGGGTAGTTTACTACCCACTGGGCCAATAAGAGTATACAAAAAAAATTATTTCAAGAAAATCAACATTGCATAAATTAAATAGCTAAGTTATAAGTAGTACGTAGGTGTAAGTAACTATGTACATATATGTTTGTAGTTTATTCTCTGAAGCATTTAGAATGCAACCTAGCTAAAACTACACTTTATACAAATGAAAGACGCCTTGCGTGACAGACTTTGCAGCGCTTTTGTCACTAATGCTACCATCGAAATATTGTATTATGCATGTGGATGGGCGATTGCGGTCTGCTCTCAAAAGCTACTTAGGTACATGGTCTCTTAGCTCCAACTGTAGCTTGATATTTCCCGATTTCATGACCAAAACAAGCCATTTTCATGCATTGAGCTTCATGTTGGAAGATGTATTGACAGAAAGTGGTCACCACTACTTATTACTGTGAATACCTCAATAATCGCCTACGTTGATTGATTAGCGGTCTTATTTTGGCACCCGATCTGTCGAACTTCTTGTTGTCTGATAAATGAATAAGTCGTTTGATTGATTCAAATATCGACATTGAAAGATTCTTCGCAATCGAAACTCAAAATGTATGCTGAATTGACCAACACAATTTCCATGGAGGAAGTGTATGGTATTCACTGCGGAACAGTGTATCCAAGAAGCTCTTCAATTCGTGCAGTTTGAGTTGAAGTGTGCATTATTTTGTGCCACATATTGGTTTTTATATGCTTTTATCATCTCGGTAATGCTATCAATATGGAAAAGAGAAAACAACTGAGATGACGATCTACCACCTAATCTACGACAATGATAGGTAATAATAGAGCCTTTTAGCATATTTTATACTTGCTTTAGCGTAGTATAGTACACAATAGCTGTGAACTGTGATATAGATTCAATTCTGGTTGCTTCAACATCCACTGGTTGTTTAGAAAACTCAAAGATATGTTATTCTGACAATGATTAAAAATTTTACAAGGTGGCTCCATGGTCTACTCTGCCTCACAAGCATGTAAACCACCCTCCGCTGAATATTCCAGCTCCAAAGTTCCACCAAAATCTATTGAAAGGAGTGCATTGTCGACTCTTGAATGTACATACACAACATTCACGTATTCCGTTCTGTGCACCTTATTGACCACATAATCTTCTTCATCAGGTGCCTAAAGCAAGGCCATAATCTCCTCCATTTGCATTGTTGTTTTTTTATTGTATGATATCTACTAGTTACTATGTACATAGTACATAATTTCTTTTCTTGACTAAATACTGAATCTGGATGAATCACCTCGAAATGTGAAACAAATAAATAAACAAAAAACGGTTATTTCAAATTGTATCAATTTTATACATGACTTGTCCTAAAATGAAAATAAATCTTACTTATTGGCCCGTTGGGTAAAAAACTACCCATCAATTTTTGAACGTTGATCTGTCAGGTCTGATACACGGAACGCATAAAGTAATGATACAAATGTTTAGTACTTTATATTGACGTCATAGAATAGACATTATTTAAATGTTTATCTTTTTTTAAATATTTTTTTTTATTTTTTTTTTTGTAAATGCTTTTTTGAAGCCTACATTTTAGGCCCCAATTATAGTGTTAAAAGAGAGGGGTGGGGGGAAGAATAAAAAAAAATGGTAACTAACACTACTAAGATTATATTTAAATAGAAACATTTTGCAAACAGTCATTAATCCTCTGGAGAAAAATTATAAAAATCTGGGTAGAAAACTACCCACAAGGGTGTACAGCAAGACAAAGTCTTTTATAGTACAAACATGATTTGAAAAGTAATTAACAAATGAACAATTAACAAATAAACTTGAGATTAGATTAAATAATAACTAAAAAAAAAACAAAAGGAAAAAAAAGAGCAAGAGAAAAATGGAACTAAACCTATTGCTGCAGTGAGAAGAGAGTATTTGAAAATTTCAATTTTGAATTCAAAGCTGTTCTGTATTCTTTTAATATTTGTGGTTAAAGAATTCCATAACCTGACAGAGTGAATAAAAAAGAGACGCGATGAATTAAGATACTTGTGAGAAAGAGGGTTGATGTTCAATGCTCTTAGCGAGTGTGAGAATTCTAAATTTCTAAAAAGATAATTAGGTATTTATTTAACTACAATGTTGTGTAAGAAGATACAGTTTCGAGTGTTTCAAAGTACATCCTAAAAAATTAAAAGCGTGATAAGATATACGGTCATATCTCCTTAGCCCATATATGTACATATGTATCTTACTGAGTCATTAATTGCAACTTAGAGCTTGCGCTGCGATAAAGAATCAAGACTACTGTAGACCACTTCGGAGTATGAAATTATAGGGAGAATCATTGTCAACACCAATTTACGACGCATTTCAGGAAGAGCGAAACCTGCAGCAAACCACAGCTTTCCTAGGCAACCATAAATACGACCCACAACGGTGTTAATATGGCCATAGCATGATAAGTCTGTGTTTTATTTTGAAGCCTAGGCTAGTAACCGAGTCAGCATAAATAAGTTTTGAGTTCCCAAAAAATACACCAGGCAAATTAAATTCAATTCTTTTTTAAACATTGGAATTATCTGTGACTTAGTGGGATTCAAAACAAGCCCATTTGACTCAGACCAGAGACAAAGAGATGACAAATCACTATTCAATTTTGATGCCAGGTGATTCAAATCGCTTAAGGGCGCAGATAGATAGATTTGGACATCATGAGCATATAAGTGTGCGATGACAAATTTGCAAACAGGCGGAAGATCATTTATGAAAACACTGAATAAAATTGGACCAAGTATTGAGCGCTGAGGTACACCCTGACTGACAGTCTTACGCTCAGAATGCCTATTTTCCACAACAACCTTTTGTTCTCAATCGCTGAGAAAGCTACGCAACAATTTCAATGTACTTGCACTTAAATTGAAGTACTTATCTTGTTTCCAGAACAGAAAATCATGGTTGGCGGAATCAAAAGCCTATGAGAAATCGAGTACCTAACCCTAGAAATGTGATATATCCTTTATTGAAACTTTTCCTTATATCTTCCATAATGCTTACAGTTGCTGTGGAGCAGCTATGTCCTGCTCTAAAGCCAGATTGTAAGGGATAAAGTAAGGAATTTCTATCCAGATGTTGACGGATTTGGGAAGCTATGCCTTTTTCACGAAAGTCATTTTATGATTCTGCATTATGCTTTTTTGCGACAGGAATAAGCGCGGGAAGGTGGATGTCATTAAACAATAATTTATTAAATAGGTCAAGTGACATATAACAAAAGGTAAAATTAACTTGACAAAACGTAGTGGTACGCCATCAACACCAACCGCATTTGACTTTACCGCACAGATATATTTTGTAACGGCACACTCAGACGCCGAATAGAATTCAAATATGGGTAGTTCGTTTGGGTTTAGGGGGTAGTCAGGAGGCATATTTAAGTCATTTGACTGACTCTTATTCGAGAGAAGGTGATTATTAAAAATACCGGGATCAATTGGGCAAATGATATTTGCCTTGAATGCTGTACCGATTTCGCGAAGATTCCGCCAAAGAATTTTGGCGATAATAATACCTCTTTGAGGTTTTAACTACTTGAGTTGAGTAATTACGGGCATCCTTCTATAAATTCCAATTGGGTATATTAGGGCATCGTTTCCACCTACTATGCAGACAGGTTCTATGTTTTACTGCATCAACGACCTCCGATGTAAGCCAAGTCAAAGAAAATGGATTCTTCAATCTTTCGATAAGAAAACTTTGTTAAATATTGAATATCCATTAGCATGATGAATTCCGAGAAACATAAAGTTGACCATCAAAGGATCATCTTTTCACTGTCACCCTTAATGCGAAGTGCTATAGTAAATGAACTCCTTCTTCGCATTTCAAAGTGCGTGACATAAGGTGTTGAGGTTATGCCGACAATATTGTGGTAATAATCAGAGAAAAATTCTCGGAAAAACGACACAAATTTCCAAAGAAATGTCATCTCTCAGTGGGATTTAATTTTATTCCGATGAAAACAACCGTAAAATATAAATAAGAACCTTTCAGTAGGAACAAACACCATCGAGAAGCAAGAGTGTGTTTGAAAACCATTGAGCAGAAAATTCATGTCTTAGTAGCACGTAGAGTGTCACTTGGTTAGGGTCACAGAGAGCATTTGTGGTGCTGAAGATATTGGGGAAATATTTTCGCAGCACGTTTTGTTCTACCATACCACAAAAAGGAATGGAAATGTTTAAAAAAGTGCAAAAACTAACGTTCATATGCATTTTAGTGGTTGTCTTTGCAGCAGTTAAGGCAATTGATAAGGAAACCATAATGATACTCGTCACAGGCAGTATCGATATCAGAAACAAGGCTCCCTTTTTAATATCGAAGCACACTGCTTGTTAAATACTTTGCCATGGAGCTGTGAAGCGGAGGAAGGAATCGGGGCAAAAGTAATTGGGCTAAAAACCATAAACAATGGCAAGGATCTCTAAAATTATTGAAGGAAATGCAGGCAATCGGAGAGCGTGTTCAGTTAGTCCTCAAAAGAGAGGAACAGGTGGAAAGATCATACTGTTAACTGCTGTCCAAATGATCTTAGCTTATTCGTCAATTCATTGTAAATCGGTGAGCTCTGAAAAAGTTTTTAGCGATTTAATGCCATTTTGCCTGAGATGCCTGCCATAGGTAAGGTTAGGTTGAGAGTGGTTGAAAGGCTAAGCCATCCCAAAACACTAGGCACCAGAGTGGGCTCATCGCGATCCCCTAAGAAACCATCCAAGGCTGGCACCTAGACCGCCACAATTTCCTCAAAGCATTTTATTACCCTGCAACATTTTAAAACGAATCTATGGTTGATTCGGCCTACCTCCTCCAGATTACTAAAGAAGTAGGAGCCTAAAATATTCCTGCGACTACGTGCTATGCGCTAACATTCACACAGAATATGTGTCATATCCTCTGCTGTACCTAGATCATAACAGTATCTGAGGTTCTTGGCGTGTTAGCCCAGAACGCAATGCCTAGATAATATTTCTATAACTATACTCATTTGTGTCCTGCTAAGTCTAAGGAATTAATTTGTCCTTATATGGTCCAGCGCTGGCCAAAGTGCCTTGGAAACCCTGTGCCCTATAATGCTAGACCATCTTCAGTCAGCCTTTCTTGTAATAATATCCTTTACATTTGATTTAATGCAGCAAAAAGGGTGGAGCTACTACCACCACCTTGGGTGATGGTAGTTCCCCCCATTCCTTGCAAATTCATCGGCAAACTCGTTGCCTTCTATCCCAGAGTGACCATGCACCCAACATAGTCTTACCGGGTTCTGCGTGCATAATGCCCTGAGCATTGTGCGGCAGCTCCTGACTAGTGCCCAATTAATAGTGCATGATTCTAGCGCCTGAAGCACAGCCTGGCTGTCGATGTTAGTATCAATATCCTAATTGGATATTCGTTTCATGTTCAAAAGCTCTGCAGCTCTGAGTACGGCTACAACTCTAACCTGAAAAACGCTGCAGGTATCCGGGAGATCTGGTTCCACACTGACTTGTCCATGAAGACTGCAGTGTCTATATGCCGAGTTAGGTTAGGTTGGGTAAGCGGGCTGATGAGGATAGTTAGATCCTCATCACATTTAGGTTCATGTGAACCCATTGTGATAGGTTGGGTAAGCGGGCTGATGAGGATAGTTAGATCCTCATCACATTTAGGTTCATGTGAACCCATTGTGATACCCATAGTGTTTTCCCACCCGTGATATCAGTGGCTTGATTCCAATCATCCGGATCTCCTGGCAAACTTGAGCAGACCTGACGGTGAATGGTCAGATAGATCGTCGATGTGTTCGAAGAAAAATTTTCCTAGGGTTCTATTTCTTAATTGGCAGAGGTTAGGGCAGTGACAGAGAAAATGGGTTGTGTCCTCGTGAACCTCTTCGTCACCGCATCCTCTGCATAAGTCATCATCGTTGAGTCGTAATTTTTTCGTGTGATATCTTAGCATATTGTGGCCAGTTAACACTCCTATCAGTATTGACAGGGATTTCCTATCTTTCTGTAGAAGTTTTTTGGTTTTGCTTTTATCGTACTCTGGCCACATCCTTCTTGATATTTCACAGGTAGTTAGTGATTTCCACCTGCTATTAGCTTCAAATAGTGTTTTTTGTTCGATTTTGGCCTTGAGGTTGCAGAGTGGAGGCTTAACCGTGTAATCTGCCTGCTCTATATCCAGGGCTTCGTTGCCTGGTATCCCACTGTGGCCAGGGACCCAGCAGAGTTTTACGTTGTGCTGCGTGCCAGGAACCTTAAGCTCTTCGCTCCAACATTTCACAAGCTTAGATGTTATTTGCGTAGCAGCTAATGCTTTTATGGCCGCCTGGCTGTCAATGTAAATTGTGATATCCTCTCGAGATATTGTCATCATTGACACCAATTGGGCAGCCTTTGTCACTGCTAGAACCTCAGCTTGGAAAACGCTGCTGTTGATTCTTAGATCTTCCGAGAAGCAACCCGCTCCTATACCTATTTCCATTTTTGACCCATCAGTGTAGATGGATTTAGACTCATTTGATACTTCCTTGTTCTCTCATTGTTCTCTACTTGGGAAGGCCCACGAGAAGGGTTTATCGAAATCTAAGTATGGGACAGTGTAGTCTGAGTTGACATTACCATTGAGATAGTTGCTAAGTATCTTGGTGTGCCCATATGCATTCGGTCTCCAGTGTTTTGACTGGCTTATTCTGAGACCGCTCTTTGCTGCCGCTTCCTGCATGTGCCGAGTTACTATGTTGTTTATCCACTCTTCACGCACAGGGTACAAGATTCTGTACGGTGTGTTGATGCCTACCCTAAACCTATTAAATCTTATCGTCGGAACTAATTGTAAACTATACACTCTGTAAGTGTCCGCACCCAAAACACCTTCTCAGTCACTTTATCTTGCCAGCTTTCTAATTGGCGCCAAAATATTTTACATTAAGTACGAAATGCACATATCAACTGCGCACAGTCCAACTAATTCCAGTTCTAAACAAGTCTAAGTACATCAATCCAGAATTGAGAACTAAAGTTGACAAGTTGCATCAGTAAAATCAACAGACTACACATTTTACGCGGATACATACAAGGACCCTAAAATAAATACGTGTAGAGGGCTCTTCTCCGAAAAAGAGTTCTGTGTAGAATCATGCAAAACCTACTTTTCCAAACTATGAAAAGTCCTTGTCGCCTGGAAAGACAGCAATAGGACACTAGAAATGTGTGAACCTTATCAAGTTTCCTTGGAAAAAAGATTCAATCATAAAATGTACACTTATACGATTCCATGGCATGTGCAGCTAAAATGGAAATCTGTCAACACTTACAATAAACATCCACCCTTCACTTGGATACCAGTTGGAGAGAATCCGCAAAAAATCTCTTTAAACTTCTTTAATGGAATTGAGTTGGCATTGACAATAATCCTTTTCAAATGAATCATCAGAAGCCCTTAAGCTCATCCAAAGTTACTGCGAATCGTATTATACTTCAAATACATACTCGTATATCATTTTCTATATCCTTGCATCCTGGCAAATATAATTCCCCGTAATGGATGTAAAGTATCTGAATTCTATACAACAAAGCACTTATGTATTAAGGAGAACTAAATTTCCATGCAAACTTACATAAATGTGTCAATATTATCATCAATTAATTTTGCCCCTAATCTCTAAAGACGTAATTGAGATTGAAATTGCGTTAAGTCATTAAATTATACATGTACAGGTATTTCTTATTAAATAAGCTCTATGCACATATTCTTCCCTATCTGGTAAATATACGGCTTCCATCGGTAATTTGGTTATACTCGTATTTATGGCATTTTAGTAAGATTAGGTATTAAGGTCATTAGCTGAAGTTTCCTTTTGACATCGTGGGGTACTTAATGACTGGGTGTTAGGTTATAATGTGTATTATTTAATTTTTTTTTTTCTCTTAATTTGCAATATTGGAGCTCGATGGAATGCGAATTTAATCAAATTAAAATGACCCAGTGAAAGTCCCACATTTGAGCTAATTGGGAATCGGGAAAAACCGCCAGAGATCCATAAATCTATATCCATTGGAAGTTTTTGAAAAAAATTACTGAAAAAAACATCAAATTCAGTCATTGAAAAAACTGGAGGAATGTATCTAGAAACCATGCACTGAGCGCTCAATATGGAGAGTTCAAGAACTGAGGAAGAAACGAGAAAAATGGGGCAGGAACCAAACTGTTTGAACCCATGTGCAGCTACACTAGCATCGTTTAGGCCGAAGTCTGCGCTATTAAAAAATGTTCCCAACTCAATGTTGATAAATGCTACAACCGACGACTCGACATAGCACAAATATCAGATAGACAAGCAGCTGTCAAGACATCGGAGCTAAGGTCATCAAATCTAGAATTGTATGTAAATGTCTAGAGAAGCTTAACCCTAGGATGGGCAACTGGGTCTGGCCAGACCAAATTTGACTTTGTCGTACAAGAACTTTTTTTCAATCCAATATAAAAACCTGAAACTTCTTGACTTCTTTAAATATAGTTTTCTAAATCGAATACAACCATTGTTGGGTCAAATCGGATAATTTTGTGCTAGAAACTTTTTTTTCAAATAAATCAACTGCTAAATAGACCACTTGGTCTGGCTGAACCACAACAATTTTTCTAGGAACATATTCCGGCATATGAACATAAAATGATCATATTTTAGGCAGAGACATTACCTTTGTGATAATTACCAAAATTAATGCAATAATTATTTTTTATATTTTACCAATTTCCTACCTTATCCGGCGGGAATAAGCATAATTTTGTACTGAGTCAAAAATAACATGAATGGCGTTCATTAAATATTTTTTTAAAATTTTTTTTTCTCTAGTTTTCGTGAATAACCGTGTATTTCTAAAGACAAATAGCGCATTCTAACAGCGTTTTTAATGACCACTGTAAACTCAAGTGGATATCTAAGGAAGGTAGATCTCTCAGATGAAGACTTATGCTGATTTTGCATGAAACTCCGGAGCACATACTGAATATGACCAGAAAATGTTCAAGTGTCTGGGAAAATCCCAACATACCTTAGAGAATCTGGCATTCATAATACCCATCTCTAGATACTGTGATTTCTCAGGGAAACTGGTCCTGACGAGATGCTATGACTTCTGCAATTCTCACCTTGGCTGATGTTCCTTCGTGTAGGACTTGTACTTTTAAGCTGTGATCTGAACTTGTTGATATGACTCTGCCTTAAGGAGTGGTCATCGATCGTAGTCCCAGGGTACTTGATTGTCTAAACCACCTGAATGGGTTCACTTCTTTTCGTTGCTGCGCAGTCATTGCTGGAAGTAAATGTTAATGGAAGCCATAGGTTGATGTGGTTTACGAATGCGCCATAACTTAATGTAGGTAGCATTGACTAATAAGCCGTTGTTGTGCCACCACCTCGTAAGCTTATCGAACTCCTCTTGCATTTGCAGGGCATCTGCGTTTAACAATGATGGCTCTGCTGTCCGCAAAACACCAGCTCGTTCAAAAATGCAAAAAAGCTCATTCGTGAAGGGTGTGAATAATATTGGTCCTAGATTGGAGCCTTGCGGTACTCCAAAATACTTTTCTTTCCATCGCTGTTATTTCTTATGTCTTTCACCTTTATCGTCCTTTAATACCAACGGCAAAAAGGATGGGAATAGAACATAAGAAAATAAGAACGAAGGGTTTAAGAAAAGCATTCTCTCTCTGAAAAAAAAGTTAATTTCTCCATAAACTCTCCAACCACTGAATTGAAAATCTTACTTAAAACACTTATTCTTTACTTAAGGTAGCGCTACAACTTGGGGTGAACCTGGGCCTGCTTCTCACAAGCATTTGTGTGTGCGTATTACATTTTTACTCGAATGGAAGGGACCTGCAGTTTATTGCCGACTCCGAACGGCGAGTTGATTGCTTGTCAGACATTCGAAAGAGGTGGCACCGTAAAAAAAACTTTTAGGTATTGGACCCTGGCTAGGATTGAACCCGGGCAGCATTGCGTAGTAGCCTAATAGACTATAAATAATGGACTACACCCCGTGGTGTTCACCTATTCAGAATTACTTATCAACAAATTGTATATTTTTTCTTTTAGAATACTTTAACCTTTTATATTTCTGTTTCTGCACTCTCACTGAGCAATGTGCTCGCGTACTTTTCTAGATCTGTACCAAAGTTTTTTTCTCAATCTTTGAAATTTGGTATTTTAAAAATTTTAATGCGAAAAGTACAAAAACAAACGTATACGGTATATCGTAGGTATACACCTCTTATTGAATGTCAAGTTGATTTGTTTGTAAATGCAGATAATTTAAAGTCCTGTCCCACATTTCAGCAGTAAGGCCTTAGCTTCATAAACAGTGAGTTTAATTTATATTTTTCCAGGAAGAGATTCTTTAATTAATAATGTTGGAGATTTACTGTTTTTTTTTTTTTTATTATTAAAAAGTTAAATATTAAATATAATTTACATCCAAATTTAATTCACCGAAAACTACCCACAATTTTACTGGACCGTAAAACTGGTTATTTGCGAAAAATGAAACCTCTGTTCTGTGACCTTTTAAATTTATGGCTTTTTTTTTTTTGCCCCACTACAGTTCGGATATCCGTTTACAATAGCATTAAAGTCTTATTAAGTATGGTGTGTATTGTGGCACTGTTAAAATGTCCCTTAATTGTTGTTGTAACTCGTTTATTATTATTTTATTTTCAGTTGAAAGGTTTTCCCTTTTTTTGTTGCATTTTCATGTAATTTTCTATAACAGGGTGACTTAAAAATAAGTGGGTTTAAACGATCGCACGTTGGTCATGACATTTAAACAACCCTGAAACTCGGATAATTGCATTAGCAGAATTATCCGATGTCGTGAAGTACTTATCCGGGATATGTAGTTACGAAAACCCGCTTAGCTACCCAGAGGTACCTATCTACGAATAAGACAAGCCACGAAAGGGCAAAAGATCTTCACAACCTGTAATCGAAAAGTGGCAGCCAAGAAAAAACGTCAAAGTCTTACTAGAGTATACTAGACTGACCGACAACATTATGTTTAAGTTTATTACCCTTTGTTTTGCTTCGATTCTAGTGCGTATTTAAGCCTAGGATGGGCAACTGGGTCTGGCCAGACCAAATTTGACTTTGTCGTACAATAACTTTTTTTCCATCCAATTTAAAAACCTGAAACGACTTCGACTTCTATAAACATAGTTTTCTAAATCGAATACAGCCATTGTTGGGTCAAATCGGATAAGTTTGTGGTAGAAACTTTTTTTTCAAATAAATCAACTGCTTAATAGACCACTTGGTCTGGCTGGACCACAACACTTTTTCTAGGAACATATTCGGGCATATGTACCTACATAAAATGATAATTTTTTAGACAGAGACATGTCAGACATTACCTTTGTGATGGTTGCCAAAATTCATGAAATAATTATTTTCTATATTTTACCAAATTCCTATCTTATATGGTGGGAATAAGCATCATTTAGTATTGAGTCAAAAATAACAAAAATGGCGTTCATTAAATATTTTTTTTTTTAATTTTTTTTCTTTAATTTTTGTGAATAACCGTGTAATTTCTAAAGCTGTTACCAATAAATACAAATATGTAATTCCGAAGCTTAATAGTACAGCTGGCAAGAAAATAAAAGATTATAAGTATAGGTCACATCTCATATCAAAAAAATATTTGGTCTGGCTAGACCAAGTAATATAACTTACCGCCCTCAAAGTAGTTGCCCATCCTAGGGTTGAAAGGGGAATATTTCATGTTAATTATGACTAAAGAAAGGGAACCAATGAGTACTTAAGTGGAGAATATAGCTAAGCGATATGAACTTAAAAAGCGATTTTAACAAGAATATCATTGTACTTTATAAAAATATTATTGTACTTTTCAAAAAACTGAGTATGGTATGCAAGCTTTGTACTTAAGAGGGTGGCTCCTTACCGGGTTTTACTGTATTTTTTTAACCATTAATCTTGTTTGATAAACACTAGCTTCAAACTTTCCGAAAAAGTAAACGTGCTATCTACACTTGTCGGTTTAAAGGTTAGCCACCACATGTACCGTTAATATCAGAGATTTTATTGCTTTCCTTCCAATAAAAACATTGATTTGCATTGAATACTCAAAATTACTACGCATGCTGCCCGGGTTCAATCCCAGCAAAAACACCTAAAACTTTTTCACGGTGCCACCTCTTTCGAATGTCTGACAAGCAATCAAAGAGTATCATTTGTCATATGTTTCTCAACTCGCCGTTCAGAGTTGCCAAAAAACTGTAGGTTCCTTCCATTTCGGGGAAAAAATAACACGCACACACACACACACACACACAAATGGTTGCGAGAAGCTAGACTTGGTTCTTTATAGGACTGCTGAAGTGCTGATGCCGTATATTTATTTATTTTTTTTTACTCAAAACCGAAAATTTTTTGAATTGTTTATGTTTTTAAGATAAAAACTGTTAAAAGTTTTTTACGGATTGTGAAACGATATTTCCCTACTGGCAACTCTAAACCATCTCATCTGGGAACATCTCAGGATGTGCTACCACACTATGTCCTCCATATTTTCAATATTTTGGATTTTGTAACATTCGAAGCACCCTTTAACGTGCGTCCACAAACAACAAACAATTAAGCTGGAACAAGTGAGTGAGAGAAACTCGATGTGCTGGTAATTACTTTAACTACTCACTTCCACATCCGCGTATTTACGAGTATTTTCTGTTTTTTTTTTCCAAGTAACAAATAATAACATTAAGGTTGAACAATAAATTGAATATTTATGACAAACATCAATAACACAAGGCAAATGCGATGGTGTTTCCGGTTCCCAACGCATCGCCAATCGTTAAAGGGGTTGAAGAGTGGAGCTTTCGATCCAACGGAATGAAAACACAGATGGATATTAATGTGACCACAATCGGAAAATCTTCGTTCAGTCCTTACGCTTTCATATTCGAGTGTTGGCTTCATGTATGATGCCATTCATTCCGGACCGCAAGTTTCAGCTCCCAATCCATCCGAATATCTTCGGCCCAAAATGCAAATAAATTTATCGATTTGCGTGAGTTCAGCTGCTATGGTAAAACGATGAACAGGGAGGCCTGGGAGCAGGGAACCGTGATGCTTAAAGTGTACACATATGCATACCAATTGATTTTTGCTTTTGTAATTTGAAAGCATATCGCATGGAGCGCTTACCAGCCGTGTCCTTGCAGCAATGGGATCGGTTGGATTACCTTTGTGAGGTGCTGAACGCTCAATATGATGCGGAATTTCAATTAAAATGGAACACACACATTAGTTCTGGTTGGAGGAGCCAGTTTAAAAAAAAGTACAAATTTATATTAGAATTGCTAATTAAATTTTCAAATTAAGCAGACGAAATTTGTGCGATTGCTTTGACTTGTAATGCTTTGAGTGTGGATTTCAATTGCATGTTACTCATACCTTGGTGGATGGTGATACGTTGTTATACAGATCTAGTAGGAGGGGATAATGAAAGGCGCGCTAATTGATTGTGCCATTTAATCGCCCCGTGTGAACGTGCTAAGTACCGTCGGAGTCTACCCGGCAAGCAACTTAACTTTATTATTCCTTCAACACCGCTGACTTGGAATATAATATTCGCAGCGTAATCAATTACAAATGTAATCATAAATAAAAGTAATTTATTAATGATTCAATAAAACCTTTTTTCAAAAAATAATTACATGTTCGAGTATCTTTAGGTATACAATCTACATATATATTATTCTTACATTGGTAATTGATAATGGTTAAGAATTTTAAAGTAATCCATTTAATACTGCAGTTTCGAATTTCATCTTCGTAGCCCATACAGAAAATAGGAATTAAAATGTAATGATACCTATTCGCAGTAGTTGTTACTATTATTGTTATTTTCCATGATTACCAACATTAATTAATGCTAGAAGTAATGAAATGGGTAATGGGTAATCAAAAATCTTGGAAAATAAAGGAAGAGTGCTGGTCCTATTTAAATGAAACATTTGGTAATCGATTGGTCGCCGTGGCCGTGGTGGTTAGTGCGTTGGACTACCACGCAATGCTGCACGGGTTCAACTCCTGACCGGGTCTAACAACTAAAAGAGTTTTTTTCAACAGTGCCCCCTCTTTTTCAATGTCTGACAAGCATCAAAGAGTATCATTTGTCACGATTAAGCTTCTCAACTCGCCGCTCGGAGTCGGCAAACAACTGTAGGTCCCTTCCATTCGTGCAAAAATATAACACGCAAACACAAATGGTTGCGAGAAGCAGGCCCAGGTTCACCTCGAGCTGTAGCGCCAACTAAGTAAGTAAGTAATTGGTAATCGATTGCTATGTATACGCATAGCTTAGATTCGTAGTGATATGGCTTACGAAATCCAATAAACATGATTGTGTATGTGTGTATCTCTATCGCAATATGGAAATTAGGGTCAATTGAGAAACGCATCACTGCATTGACAATGCTCAATCATCCCTGAAAAATGTTCATTAACGCAAATAATTGGGACTACATTCAATGTGAACTGTTCATTATTGCAAAGTTGAGTAAACTGATGCGCAAAAACTAAGCAAACAAGCATCGACAAAATTCGTGGTAAGTTGTTGATGCCATCGACTGATGTAAAATGACGCAGAATAATGAAAAGTAAACAATTAAAAAATAGTATTTAATAAAGTTTCACATATTTTGCAATTTTGTTCTTTGAAGTAGTTTATTATTTTTGCCATTTTTCTCTTTTCTAATAATTTTAGTAATGCATTATTTTTTCTTAAACCGCCTACGCCCTGCCTCATGCATTTTGTATAAGAAAATATCACTTTTGCGATCAATTAAAGTTTTTATTAAAATTTTACGTCCATCATTAAAAGCAGAAGAGTGTTTTTTTAACGCAAACAAATAGCCGATCAGCTTTGCATCAGCAACAGCTGTATAAAGCATCACCATAGCAAAAAAAACAGTTTCTTAGTGCCACTGCATCTTGCAAAGAAAATGGTGTGCGAAAACGGTCATCAATTCGGCGACTAGCGGTCTTAAATGGTCGATTACGTCGGCTGCAATATGCTACAAGTGCTCCATAAGTTTGGCAAACAGAATCATTATTTTGGAACCAAATATCTAAAATTCCATAACGTTTTTGAAGCATGTATCTTATAACGATAAAATTGTAAAGACTACGGAATAAAAATGACACTGACAGTTTGCAATCTGACAATTTGCTCGACAAATATAACTGTCTGAAATTAGTACTGTGTTAAAAAAAAACACTCTTTAATTGTAATACAAATGCTGGTGTTCCGCAAGGCTCAGTTTTATCTCCAGAACTCTTCTTACTTGCTAATAAAGGGTTTTTCAATAAGAGCGCTACAAAAGTTTTTTTAAATAAAACAAAAACGGTTTTGGATATCAATGAAATTCTTTATTCCTGTGAAAGTACGTTCGATGCCATTATGTATGGAACTCGATTTCTTTTGCATGGCCACCACGGGCACGCTTGCAGAAGTCCAGACGCTGAACCCAATTTTCGACGGTTTTCAAGCATAAATCGGCCGATACTGCTGCAATTTCACGTTCGATATTCGTACGAAGTTCATCAATCGTCGCTGCTGGCTTGTTGGCATAGACCATGGAATTAACGTAGCCCCACAGGAAATAGTCTAACGGTGTCAAATCGCATGACCGAGGCGGCCAAGCGACTGGACCATTTCGTGAGATAACACGTTCTCCAAACTTGGTTTCCAATAAATTGATTGTGAAATTCGTTGTGTGGCTTGTGGCGCCGTCCTGTTGGAACCACATGTCCTCCAAGTCCATATCATCCAATTGGGGCCAAAAATATTCGGATATCATTGAACGGTAGCGATTCCCATTCACAGTAACGTGCTGTGATCATCACGGAAGAAGTACGGCCCAATGACGCCGCCGGCCCATAAACCACACCAAACCGTAATTTTTTCGGGATGCAATGATGACTCATGGAGTACGTGTGGATTGCTGCCTGACCAATACCGGATATATTGTGTTTATTGACGAAGCCATTCAGCCAGAAATGAGCCTCATCGCTGAAGATGATTTTTCGATGAAAATCCGAATCATTGTCAAGTTGTTGCTCAGCCCAATTCACGAACATACGACGCTTCTGGTGGTCAAGCGGCTTCAGTTCAAGTTGTTGCTCAGCGCTCTTAACGTTGAGGCCACTGACTCCGAATTTCGGTAGTAAATTTTAATAATTTCGATTCGTTGTTGGCTCGTATATCTTTCCATCATGAAATGGCAAACCTTACTGAATAGAAATGTCAAAAGAGCGGCAAGAAATATGGCGTCGTTTGCTGTCCCTGTCGCTCTACTTTTGTTGAAAAACCCTGTACAATACACTCCAACTTTGTTTTATATTTTTTTAAGCACATAATTGTGACTTAGACCGACAACTTTTCTGACTGGGTATGTACGACGTCATATAATTCGCAAAAACGCTCTACGAATTCTATTGGTTGAAAGAATGTGCTTGGGGCTTTACTCTTTACTTTTCTTCGGACATCCATAAAAAAAGAGACTGTAGTTTGTGCATAGTGAAAAAACAGTACGATCCATGAATCATGGTTTCAGAGTTTTTTTTTACATGAGTATCATAATTCTAAAGCACTTTTGCATAATGCGCGCTAATGAATTTTCCATAATTCCAGTTTCTCCACCGCCTCGATAAAAGTACACCTCCCACACATTAATATGTAAAAACTTTATACACATGCATAAACGATGTCGCTCATTAGCTATTCATAAATTATTCCGTTCCATGTTAGTTTTGCGCAACACTTTCTTTTTTTGTTCATCAAATTTAAAATTCAAAACCAAATCCCATTTTCATACCCCGCATACGTTCATACTCGTACGCAGATAGATAATTTATCCATATTCGTATTATCTGCACAAAATAATCTAATAATATCCGCCATGTTCCATGTTACAACATCACAAGCACAACCGTGTCGCTGTAGTTAACCGTCAGTGTTACCACCCCCCAAACAAATAACGAATAGCTTTTCGCAATTTATTCGTATTACAATAAACAAAAATCGATTAGATGTATTGAATTTCAAAATTGAAAATTCAATTAAAACAAACCACCGAAGGGAATATAATGGCTTCACTTACAACGCGTGTACACACACCATCAGCGGGGCTAATGTACAACAATGCCGACTTCAATTTGTTGCCATCCATAACGTGAGCCACTAATGCGATCCTGTTGGCTCCCCATCCCCCGAAAACCCCTTTTTCGAATTAATAAATCTGTTGAATCTGTAAGCGGAAGGAAGGTTGCAATAACATTCCTCGTAAGTGGGTATGTGCCACGCACGCACCCATATCGCCTAAAATTAATTTTCTATTTCACCATCACCACTATTGTGTTTGTGTAATCGAAAAAGGGACGCCCTTGGACCGATATCGATAAATTTCCTCACCGCGCCGAGGCGGAAGAAAATCCAAGATTCAAAGTTGGAAGTTTCCCGCCCTGATGGCCCACAGCATCAAGAGTGGCATTCTTTTTGAATTCTAATTATTTCCAAAGTATTTCAGCTAAAAATAGCCAAAAAAAAATAAAAAAGCATCTAACAAAGTTCAGATACAACGAGCGCGCGTAATTTCCCGATGTCGTTGGTCTAAAAATATCGAACTTTAGCACCGTTTTCGTTCCATTTCATAATTTTTCGAGTGCAATTTTGTATCTAATGATTGATTTATTGCCACAGTGTGAGTGTGAATGGCGCTCGGGTTAAGTATAAAAATAAATAAATTTGTCAGCACTCGGTTATCGGTATGCGTTCCGCCTCCAGGAGTAGTGCTAATGGGTTTATTTAACCTCAAGACTGTTAACTCTCGACAGAGGGTACTTAAGTGGTGCTGTAATATATTTCAGACTTTTGGATGCAGATGCAGTGTTGGCAAGTGGCCAACACGTCTGTTTAGCCAGCGTGATTGACGGTGAGCGTAATTTGCAAAATTAACTTTTTCACATTTCTGAAAAGGTGAATCCTGCATTGACAGCGAGGTCCTTTAAATGTTTTGATTTAATAAATCTCGTCGGTAGTCGAATTGGCATGCAAATGAATGAGTGGATTTGTGAATTGACAATTTGACAGGTTCGGTGAGGTAATTCAGATGCTCTGTGGCAATGACATTAGAAGGGGATTCGAGTGAGTTCCGAGGTCTGTAGGGTTGCAGCGGAAATTGTTTCAATTATTATTGTTTGGATGGATTGCTTCAAATCTTGGCGGCCAACGGAATGTAGAGTTCCCGGTGGTCAGCTTATTTGGGAATTATCACTGCAATCCTCATAACAGGCCCTGGCTATGTGTGAAGTTGTAAAATCTTGCTGAAACGACACTCCACTGACCGTTACAGTGCGACCGTTTTCTTCCAAAAAGTATGGCCCGACATTGCAGCTTGATGAAACCGCACACATCATAGTGTGACTCGAGCTGGATGCAGTTCCGTCTCATGGAGTATCTCCGGGTAAGAGTGACTCCATATTCGACAATTTTTCTTGTTTATATTGTCCTTTAAATCGCCAGATAAAAAAGTGAAGTTTAATCTGCTGTTGTTCTCTTCTACCATTTGAATGACCTTAGGGCAAAACTGCAAGCAAATAGGCAGTCGTTTATTGAATTTATTTTTAGTATCAATCAGTTCAAGTCTCAAGTATACACTTGTAAGAACTCACGTCCTTCAAAGTACGAATTTGGTAGCTTGCATTTTATTATCTCTTATTTTGCATCTATTGAAAAGAAAAAGTTCATCCCGAATGAATAAATAAATAGTCATGGGACTCAATTTAAGTAAGTGCCTACTTAATTATTATAATGAGCGTGTTGACAAATAACCAACAACCACTACTGACATGACGCGACCTGAAAATAAGATCCTTTCAGTTCTATTTCGATTGGTTTTGGTGATAATTCAAGCATAAGTACCCCTGACTGTAATTTTCCTTCCATTGGTAATAGGATTTATCACTTAAGGTGCACTAAATTTTCTACACATGCTGTCGTCAGTCCGACGAATGCCATCCTACGCAAAACGTCCCTGTCACACGAAAGGTATCCTTTTCTATCACTCAAGTATGATAGGTATTCTGAGGATGCACGAAGTAAGATTTTATTCACTTATGACACAGTGTAGGTGGTTGGATGGAAGTTATGATCGTTTCATTAAGTGAAGGAAATCACTTACATAGCTACTTTTCAAAAGGACGAGAGTATGTAAGATGGTGTTCTTGGTGAAAATTGTTGCTTCTACTCGTATGGATGAAAGGCGATTTGTAGATGAATTCATACGATGAGTTGTATGCAAAAGGATGAGTTCAAGCCGTTTACATATTTTTCTGAGGACTTCCTTCACATAGTATGAAAAAAATCATACACTGACCGGGTAAGTGGTCCTTCTGTCAGCTCGATTTCAAGAGTTGAGAATTGTGTTAGTTCGAAAGTTGGTCCTGCAAAAATATGAGAACACGGTTGCATGGTAGTTTCTCTACTCAGTTCAAAGACAGCCATCCAAATGGCCCCAACGCAACGTTTACACGGCAAGTTGATAAAAATAGATGGCGATCCAGTTGGTGCAAATTTTGTTCGGCTGCGATTGTGAAATGAAGAGTTTTGGGGCACCATGCTGGATACACGTGGTGGGGCTTTGACGAATGAAGAAAAAATAGGAATTTCACTGCGCAATAAACGAGACCCAGGGTTTCAAATTGAAGTGGTTGAAGACATTCGTTTACATCAGTCAACTGTATCAAGGGTTCAAAAGAAATCGTAAGCCATGCGAATAATTGGATCATATTTCCACATACTTCAGAAGAAATTCAAGAAGCACAAATGCTGTGGAGCAGTAAGTATAAGTTTCCTGATGCGATAAGTGCTATTGATTGCACTCATGTTCATATAAAGAAACCGCCAAACCACTATGACGAGTACGTCATCCCTAAAGGATTCTAGTCAATAAATGTTCAAGCAATGCAGAAGAAAAATGGACGTCCACGTCATTTCAATAAATTATTTATGAGCAATACTATTTGGTAGGGCACCGTAGCGCAAGTGGTTAGTGCGTCGGACTACTGAGCCAGCGGTCTTGGGTTCGAATCCCGCCGCAAACACCTAAAAAGTTTTTCACAGTGCCCACCTCTTTCGAATGTCTGACAAGCATCAAAGAGTATCATTTGTCACGATTGAGCTTCTCAACTCGCCGTTCGGAGTCGGCAAAAAACTGTAGGTCCCTTCCATTCGTGCAAAAATATAACACGCACACACAAATGGTTGCGAGAAGCAGGCCCAGGTTCACCTCGAGCTGTAGCGCCAACTAAGTAAGTAATACTATTTGGTGATGAAGGATATAGGATTACTCCCTGGTTAAGTCCAGAGTGGACCAAGGCCTTAACCAACAACCCCTTCCAGTGCTTAGCTAACTGCCTCCAGTTGTGCATTCCAAGTTGGTTGAGGTCCTTTTACACCTGTGCGCGTCACATGTTCACATCCTCACAGACTTAGGTTCATGTGGACCTATAGTAGTGATGGGACTCGAGTGATTTTATTTTACTCGAGTCACTCGTGTCATTTACAAAAATAATCGAGTTCTACTCGAGTAGAAATCTGACTCGAGTTACATGGCTTTTTGCTAGTTCACAAATCTTTTGACAACTTATTCAATAAAAAAAGGTACACATACCTATGTATAGGTTATGCAAAACGAATTATTGTTCATCCTTAAACATAAAATGATAAATAAAACAAACCTTCGATTTCTTATGACTCATTTTACCAATTAAATCACGAGTACCTACCATAAACTTAAAAAACATAAACGTACGTTTTGTAATAATTTGTTTACATATATTGAAAGTGAATGCGAGCGCGAGAACTATATAAATTTGTGTGAATGTAGATATGTATGTAATGTAAACGGCGCCCAGCGGGAAATGGAAGCATACAATCATGCATGCTGAAGCGATTCCTTGGAAGGTTAGAAGGCATGACTCTCCGTATCCTCTTCCATATCGTTTTTACATTAGTAGGTCCGGAGAGGAAAGCAATCCACAATTTTAAAAAGATTTTTTCGGAAGCACATCTCAGTGATTGCTTCTCAATGCATCACTTATAAATCACATAGAATGTTTTCCTAAAAAATCATTGCTTCCAAATACCTTCTCGGAGGAGCGCTTCCCAAATTTCCCGCTGGGCGGTGACTCTATATCGTTGTGTGTGTTTTTCGAGTCGAATTCATTAAAGCCAGTTTCAGTTAAACTATTCGAGTACGAATTGACTCGAGTACCTACGAGTTCACTCGAATATAAAAACATTTGACTCGAGTACGAGTTGAAACTGAATAACTCGAGTAACTCGAGTAAAATTCGACTCGAGTCCCATCTCTAACCTATAGTGACGCCCATAATGTACTCCCTTCCACACGCACTGGCAAATTCCAGTAGGTACCATGGTGGTCGATAGCTCGTCGGCATGTTCGAAGAAGAATCTCCGCAGGGTTCTATTTCTCAGTTGGCAGATGTTAGGGCAGTGACAGAGGAAATAGGCCGTGTCCTCAAGAGCCTCTTCGTCACGGCCGGCGGTACCCCCAGCATATATCATCATCATTCTGACGCAGTTGGCGTAGCATATGGTATCTTCGCATGTTGTGGACAGTTAGCACTTCTATCAGCATTGACAGCGATTTCTTGTTCTTGTTTTGTCATATTCTGGTCACAGCCTTCTTGAGTTTGGTTACTCTTATCTATGAAGGATCATGTAAGATTATTTCCTCGTTCTCTAGCAAGAAAGTTTGTAGACCGAAACAGTGGCTCACAGACTAACGCATTACATTCAGTTTTTTTTTTTTTGCATAATTTTGCATAACACACAAACATTTGGGTAAAATATATTTTTATTGCAAGAAATTTTTTTTTTTTTTTTAATTAAATGAAAACTTAACTAGAAACATATTACTGTAAGTGCGCAACAGTAGCAGTCCAGGAGTGGAAGAATCGACCTATTAAGGTCCTTGCAACTAACAAAAATGAGAAGAATATAGATGGTGCTTCCAAGTGGCCTCGGTCTCAAGAAGGAACACCATCCACCTCAAAAAAGGTGAAGAACACTATTTCAGCACTTAACACCTTTAGTGGGGTGGTGAGGGACCATCTGATCATAGTGATCAAAGACCAGGGTCAAGGCGATAGCTACATCAGTCGCGAGCACTGGAAGGTTCTGGAGTGCAAAATCAACCTCATCCTCCTCTCCCTGTGCAAAAGCGACCAGTCCAAACCTATACCCTACTTCAGCGATAGAGGCCGGCTCCATGAAGGCT
Source organism: Brachyopa scutellaris (assembly GCA_949775065.1). Lineage (NCBI taxonomy): Eukaryota > Metazoa > Arthropoda > Insecta > Diptera > Syrphidae > Brachyopa > Brachyopa scutellaris. Next base: position 97,800,376 of record OX459114.1, on the reverse strand, counting down.
ACAAACTAATTGCTGACGATATACCAGGTAACTGTCAAGCAGACGAACAAGCCAGAAAAGGTACGAAGTTATAATTTTACCAGAAAGTGAACCCCAGTACCAATAAAACACAAAATCTCTACGCGAGCAATGCAGCAGGCTAATGAAAGATGCATAATCTTGATACGTGTAGTCACGCTAAGCAGAATTGCCCTCAGCATCAGCTAAATCGATGTAAGACTTGCAGCCTGCTAAAAACTAGCAGAGCACATATCAGCACCCTAGTCGGCGTATTGACGGGTCATTGTACATTAGGCAGACACACCAGCAGGCTGGGAATCCCTACCAATGACATCTGGCACAGCTGCATGGATGATGAGACGAGGAGCAATCCCCCTATCACCTCATATGCAGCTGCCTAGCACTCTCATGTCTCATATCTAAAAAAAGATGTGAAGTGGATGTAAATCCACATTTTAAATATTAAATGTACTGCCAGCTCCTATGTTTTTTTTTTATTGTATCCCCCGGTTTGGCTATTTTCTTTTGGTTATTATTTTTTAGAAGCTGTCTTAGCTGTTCTCTCCAGGGCTTGAACCTTTTCCAACAATTTGCCTCATCGGCAATTCTTAATCGAAACATCATTTTAAAAATGTAGAAAAGAAGTAATTTCTGACGGTCCTCAACATGTTCTGAGATAATTTAGTCCCATTTAACTCATCGTAATATGTAGGTAATACAATTTCACACAGTTTACGACTTTTGATTCAATTTTTGAAATACATGCCAAGTTGTCCAAACACATTCGCTCTGCAAGCAAACTGAGTAGTGCCCTAATGCCATCGAGAATGCAAGATCCTCAGCCCAACCAAAAAGGCTCTGTCGAATGTCATCAGTTTCGGTTTTGTTTTCTAAACCACCAAACACCCGGATAACTGCCACTGGGACACAAAATGGTTCCACCATCATCATCCTTTCTATACAATTTGCAAGGCGTCAAAATTAATTTTCTGCACAAAATGTAACCACTTTCAAACAGTGCATGGGCTGGCTGGCTGGAGAGTTGAAGTTTTAACGCACTGTACACTGTAATGTCACATGTGAGGGAAAACGGTTCAAGTTTATTTGCCTACAAGCGTTACAGTGATGGTGACAGGATTTCTCTGGCCTCTCGTCCTTTTCTGTCGCAAGTCATTGCCACTTTAAAGTTTCGTAAACGCAAACCACATAAATGCAGTCCGGCAATAGGCTAGGAGTTGGCATTTTGAATGTTTACTGCTACCAGTGCTGTGTTGTGTACGTGTTGGTGGATGGGCATCTAAATTCTAACCAAAACTTGAGGTCTTTTTATTACAAAAAGCTCACACACTCGTGTTGATTTACTGCTACAATTCGCCGACGAAGAACCAAGGAATGTTTTTGTAGGCTACATGCTCGTACTCATTCATAGGAACGCCTCAGTCCCAAGGCGAGTAATCTAGTTTGACTTCCATTAGATTGAGCAAATTCATTTGCAAGTCTTCTAACGGAATAATGTAAAGATACATCCCATGGAATGCCTTTTCGATGTAAAACAAAATATTAATTTGAATTCTTTCAAACAAATGCGAAAATATCTTTGGGCCAAGTCAGGAGTCAGGACTCCCTCTACTTTCTATCAGATGCATTTGTAAAATTTGCTCATGTTGGGAAAACATCCTCTTTGCTTTCCAGACCGGACGTGAAGGCATCCTTAAAAAGTGAATGCTTCCATTGAATTTACATTATGCTGCCGGAAATCGTATACGAATTTATGTGTGTGTAATGTACCAGCCTGACGAGGTAGGAATTGCATTTACATTTTGTATTATTTTGCTTTACGTGAGATGATACTGCTACCAGCAGTAGATAGGTGTGTTACCGCTATCGACATCTTGTGCCAAAAGGATACTACACAGAACATTGACGTATACGGGTATAGTGGTGGTGGTGGTTAGGTGATATCAAATATTGAATTTAATATCTGCGAGCGGTTGTTACTCGTAGCAGCTCAACATGCCGTCAACAGGACATGGGAACTACTAGTACATATGTATTTATGTAGGTAAGACTGTATTCAGTGTTCCTATTCCTACCTTCATACAACATGAAACCTGCTTGCTAGCTGCTCACATTGAATATTAAAAAAAAAATCCATTTTAAGGTTGCGTGTTGTTCAGTTTCAGAAAATGTATTCAGAAATAAAATGTTGTTTTCGTCTTCGTCCTGCCGTAGAAATATTATGGAAATAAGCTTTCGAAAAATACACTCTCATCTCTACTCACTCGCCTGTTTGGTTGTTTGGATTGCTTGTGAAGTTTTTGAAATATATTTGCATTAGCCAAGGAATAAAAATGAGGATAATCCATCGCAGTCTTTTAGCTGGTCTGAGAAAAGATGTCGTGGTTGAGTGCCTGAAAAACGGTGACCATAATAATGTCTGTTAAAGCCAGGGTTACGTTTATTTAAAAAGTTTTATCTCGGATATTCATAAAATACTAAAAAAAACGTCATCTTTGTGGACAGTATATGCAAATTTGAGTCCTGGAACTGACATGGTCTTTGTTAAAAATCTTAAGAGAAATAGTTTTTTTTAAAAACATGCTTTTATTTGCATAAAAAAGTTGATATTTATTTGCCTACCCCATGTCTCCCACTAATATCGATGTCAAATGGTTGAAACATTAACATCTGATGCTGGAATATCTGTATTTCGAGTCTTTTTCTAGTTAATATTAAAATCGAAGTAATGGTAAGACTGCGTACCCAATGTTTCAAGAAATCAATCAAATCCAAGATACTTTTGACTCACTACATTTCCGTCAGCCCTCTTGAGGTGACAGGCACTGTTTCCGAGATAAAATGTTTGAAATAATAATTTACGTCCAAGGAATAACACTTTGACAGCAACTATGGAAGTGCACGGCGCGTGTAATTTTGTACTTAAAAATCCATATTATACATATGTATATGTATGTACAGAAACTACACAACCGATTTTGGTAAAATTTTCAGAGTATGTTTTTCTTAATGGTTTTGGTACCGTCATACAACATTTCATAATTCCAGGTGAAATGTGAATGTAAATCGTTTTGGTCAATTAATATAGACATACAGACAGAGAGACAAACAGACAGATAAATAGATAGGTAGACAGAGGCAGACAGACAGACAGACAGACATATAGGTACGCAGAGACAGACAGACAGACAGACGGACGGACAGAAATAGAGCGACAAACAGACAGACAGATAGATAGACAGACAGATAGACAAACAGACAGATGACAGGCAGACAGACAGATATATAGACAGACAGACATATTATATACAGATAGACAGATATATGGAAGGCTCACAGCTGTACCGGACTAAGTCATAAAAATTGAATTCGGAGATATTAACAGGTTTGGTGGATAAACAGCCGTTAATTACTGGCATGAATATTTCACTCATGCTAAAGACATTGGGAAAGTTTATTTTTTCAATTTTCTTTAGATTGAATCATCAAAAACTAGAGATGAAATATATTACCAAAATTTTTAAAAAAAAAAAAAACTAAAATGTGACTTGGTTCCTTTTTGCATCGAAAATTTTTGAAGAATTGTCATTTCAGAAAATAAAAATCCGTGTAATATAACTAAACAGAAATTGGATTAAAAATTAAAAATTAAAGATTTGTTATAAAAAAAAAAAAAACGGTAATTAGACATAAAAAATTCCATAATTTTCATCCCCTTCATCACTTTGGGGCTGGTCCTGTTGTTGTCACCTTGTTAACTCTTGTTTAACGGGTAAGTTCTTGTAAAAACTGTGGTACATGGGTGGAATAATTTTAAGTAAATCCATCATGTCCGTTTTTTTCTCTGAGGTAACTGTACGACTAGTTGGATAGAGGCTATTTCGTTCCAAATTTTGAAGGAATTGTAGGTTCCTCCCTTTCTTTGCCTTTCCTAAATAAACTTCATCCAACTCGACTTCTTTATTGAGTGTTTGGGCGAGTTCGTAAACGCAAGACTTACAAAGCAAAATATCTGCAAAGCAGTTGCAACATCAAAAGTATATGTTTGCCTTATACAAAAGCAAATAAAGTGTGAAGTGAGCAACATTTATTTGATAGTTGCGTAGATGCTCTTGCTTTTGCGCAAACTACTACATTTTTGAACTCTTTGCTTTGCAGTAAATTTTGCTTATGCGTTTGCAAACGTCCTGCCTTGCATATTTTGCGCAACATATGCGTTTACGAATTCGCTCTTTCCTTAAATTTAAAAGAAAAAGGTAAATTGCGCTCGAATCGAAGCCACTTGATTTTGAGCCATGAAAAATTATGACCATCAAGGTTTTTTTTCTATTGGTAATATTGCTTTCTGAAATGTTGGTTGGTGGAAATTTGACGTTAGCACTTTTGACTATTTGAACCCAGTCACCGTAGGAATACCCCCATCAATTTGAAATCTATGATTTCGGCACTTAAATCAGTTGATCGTACTAATTGAAGTAGTTAAGCTTTTAGTTAAAATTAGTTAAACTGAATAATACTGACTTGGTTCGTTTATGCTTCGAAAGAAATCGAAAATGAGAGCCACTGACTTGATTTTTTTTTTACCGTTAACTATGGAACGAAACACTTTCTGACTTAGTTCATTACAGCCCTGAATAGAGCCCAACTTTGCGGAGAATTTGGTGCTAGTTTTGATTTTTTTTTTTATGACTTGGTTTGGTACAGCTGTGAGCCCTCCATATAGACAGACAGAAAATAAGGTATTTCGGTGTCAGGTTCGTTCGATGTCAAATATCGTTCGATATCGTAATCCACTCGTTAAGATTGATTGAAAGTTTGCAAATTTGTTGAGATAATCCGATTTATTCGGTTCGATAACTTCCAAACAAGGGTTCAATACCAAACTCTGGATCAAGCAGAGACTTAAGAAGGCTACACACTATCATCTTTGAAATTACATTTCTATACTGTCATTTCCCATCATTTCATTCTAGTCTATACACTATAATTCCAGGAATGACATTTCTTCAAAAATATTCTCAATTTTTTTGTTCATTGTTGAGTTTATCGTTTTTTTTTTTAAATATTAATGATATAGAAATTGCTTATGCGTGCCCCAAAGAACGCTGTGACGTCTATCACAATTAATAAATTCCTCGAAAAGTTGTTTTGGATCAGTAGGAGCCACTATTTTCGAAATATTGCTTCCGTACTCGACTGAAAAATGCTGAATGGTGAAATTAGCCTACTCATTATCATTTAAATGCGTCTCAAAATCGGAGCTCATTTAATTGACGTTTGACGTTTAAGAGGAAAGGTGAACTAAATTTTTGAGCAGTGATTAAATTTAATTTATTTTTTTAGTGAATTAAATTTTTAATTAAAAATTTTGTGCTAGACAACGCTCTTGCACTGAATCTAAACAAAGTAAGTAGAAATAATAACAAAAACAAAAGACAAAAATTCCAGATGTCCAAGTGCGACAAGTGCAGATTGCCAATCAGTGGCGAGACGGGTGTAGGGTGTGAGGGTGTATGCAGCAGAGTATTTCATTGCAACATAAAATGCTCAGGTTTCGACGAATTTTCCAGTAACGCTCTGGGAGCAAGCAGTAATTTAAGGTTCATGTGTGATGAATGTATGCTATACATGAAAAACGTCGATGAGGCGATTAAAGAAATACAGGAAAGCGTTGTAAAAAATACACAATACTTGAAGGCGTACAAGGAACAATTCGAGAATTCACTGAGACAAAATGAAGGCGAAATAAAACAACTTCTAGAAGCAATCGAGAAAAGATATACACAAAGATTAGATGAAATGAAATTGAGTCAAGACATATGCGAGAAAGGTATTGCGGAAATGAAAAAAATGTGTAATGTGGCTGAGAGTTTCAAGAAAGAAGGTGAAAACATATGTAAGGAACTGAAGAAAAACAATGCTAATGTGTGTAGTGAAGTAAAGAAAATTGTAGATGGTAAACAAACGATGGCGGGAAGTCAAATGTCATTTGCAGAGATTGCCAAAAATGCAAATGACAGGTGCCAAGAAAAAATACTACCAGCGTTACGGAAAGAGTTGCCACTACTTATAAAACCGAAAGAGAAGCAAAAATGTAATAAAACAAGGGAGGATCTAAATGAAAAGGTAGATCCAAGAAATCTTAAAATTTCTAATATTGAAAACACACATAGTGGGATAATTATAATAGAAAGTGAAGACGCGAATGAAAGGAATAAAATAAAAAGTGCGATTGAGGAGAATATGGGAGAAAAATATGAAATTCGAGTTCCAAAAAAAATAAAGCCAACAATTCTGGTGACAAATATGAGATTCAAAAATAATGAAAATGAAATCATTGAAAAATTAAAAAAACAGAATAAGGAAATCTCAAACAGCGAACTTAAATTATTAAGATATTACGAAAACAAAAAAAATAATGCAATAAGTTACAACGCAATAATCGAAATAGATGCGGAGTCATTCCCAAAAGTACTAGAAAAGGAAAAAGTCAGCATAGGGTGGGAGCGGTGTAAAGTATTTGATGGAGTGGACGTTTTGAGATGCTTTAAGTGCAAGGGTTTTAACCACAAGTCAACAGACTGCAAAAAAAATGACGAGATATGTCTAAAATGCCTGGACAACCATAAAACAAGCGAATGCGACAAGGTAGCAATAATCAAGTGCATAAATTGTATGCGTGCTAACAAAAAGTTAAATCTGGGACTCGATGAAAACCACATGACACTTAGCAGAATGTGCCCTGTATATTTAAATAAACTTGAAACCAAAAAGAAAAGAATTGGGTACTAGCAATCCACTAAAATTAAAGGTATATACATTAACATACAAGGCTTAACCAACAACTTCGAGGATTTGGAAATACTGGCGGAAAATAGGGGATACGAATTTATTATTTTGTCGGAGACACACATAACACAAAATACAGAGGAAAATGAAATAAAGATTGAAGGGTATAAAGATATATCGTGTCCTTCCAATTCAACGCGGACTGGTGGCACTACAATCTACTTCAAGGATCACTGGAGTATTACAAATACAGTAAAAAAGGCGATCGACTACAAAATGTGGTTCCTAGAGTGCAAATGTAAATATAAAGACCTTGATATGATAGTAATTGCAGTTTACAGATCGCCCAGTAGCTCAGAAAGGGAATTTTGTGATTTTTTTAAAGAATATATGGAGAGTTTAACAGAAACACCATGCAATATATTGGTTGCAGGAGACTTCAACATTGACTGGTGTCAAAATCATCTGTATAAGCTGGAAATAGAAAGAATACTTAACGATAACTGCCTTACTCAAAAAACGGAAGAGTACTCGAGAATAACTGAAAGCACGAAAACTACATTTGAGTATGTAATTACAAACATAGATAATGTAGAGGTGCAAGTAAACACTGATGATAAGATATCGGACCATGAAAATCTAGAAATTACAATAAATGCTGATGGTAATAGGATAGCAGATGAGAGCACTGAAATCGATGTATTTAGATACAAGAAAGATAAATTTTCTAGAGATCTGATGCAGTTGGATACAGCTTATGACACAACCCATGATATAAACGGAAACGCAAACAAAATGAATATGAATTTGAGAACTACAGTCAATAACAATATTGCAAAGAAAAAGATAAGGACGGGCAATAAGACAAAGTTATGGTTTAATAGCACACTCAGAGATCTAAAAGCAAAGAAAATCGAGAAGTACCAATTAGCAAAATTTAGCAACAGCAGAGAGCAATGGCAGGAATACAAAAAAATAAGGAACCAATATAAAGTCGAAATCAATAACGCTAAAAACCACTACGTAAACAACCAAATTAGGAATGCGAATGGTCAGAAGGAGATGTGGAATCAAATAAAACATCTAGTGCTAAAACAACAGAAGAACAAAATTAAAAATGTGTTATTTGATGGTGAAGATCATGAAGATGAGGCGTCTATTGCGTCTACTGCAAAACAAAGCTATGAGGAGCATCCTGAGGTGCAACAGATTTACTTCAGTAAGGTTCATGCTAGATGCCCTTATGTGGCTTAACGTTAAACAGAGGTTGGAGCTGAATACACTGTTGGCTGTTTTTAAAATAAAACATGGGGCTGCGCCAAGATACCTTATAAATGAAGTCAGGCATGTTGGTGATGTTCAACCCTACCAACTTCGGAATGCAAATGACCTTAGGTTGAGAAGACAAAACTCATCAGCTGCGCAGAATACGATCATCTACAAGGGATTTAACTTATTTAACGCGCTTCCAAGTGAAATAAAAAATGACTATAATTTTAGATCATTTAAAAGAAAATGTACTGAATATGTGAAAAGACATACTTAAAATACGTAAGTGCAATAAGACTGGGAACAAACAAAAAAAAAAAAAAAAAAAAAAAAAAAAAAAAAAAAAAAGTTTAGAATTTAATATTGATTTCTTTTACTATAGTTTGAGTGCGTGTGTTTTCTATTCTTTTTTTAAAGTTTTATCTAATATTGGGAACTTAATAATATATTTTTTATTTTATATATAAAGTATTTAAAATACTAATTTTTTCATTTATTTTTCTCCCCACGAACAGTAGCAGGAGGTTTCCACAGAGCCTAATCCCGAGTATTCACTAGGGATAGGTACCTTCCGGCAACTGTCCGAGAAGAATGAAATTCTTCTATCTATCTAGATTCCGTCATTCTAACAAAATCCACGAAAAAGTTCAACCCTCATCATTCTCGCCATCACTTCAATTGAAATTTTAATTCCAAGCTAAACACTGTCATTTTGACATAACTCCAGCAAGAATGTCATTTCAAAAATGATAGTGTATAGTCTACCTTAAGGGAACAAGTTGAATGTCAATCTGCGCGCACACTTCAAGCCGAGGTTATGTTTTAAGTTTTTATTAATTTGTTGTTTTTATATTTTACTATTTTCTATAACAAACTAGAAAAAAAAACTCCTCTTAGTTTTTTCGTCGAGAATCTCATGTCTCCAAAATAAATAAACAGAATTTATTTACTCGCATATACAAAACATAAAACGCACAACCATTCAAAACCACATTTCAGTTAGCAAATAGCAGCTACGTGGCAAGCTTTTTAAGTGGAATTATCCTAAAGTAACAATGCACCGTTGCTTAAATCCTGCCAAAACCACGACATCGACGGTGCGTTCTAATATCATTTGTTGTCTGGTATAGTTTTTGTGTATACATACGAGTAGTTGGCATTGTTCGAGATAAGCTATGTTCACTGATGTCCTGTGACAACAATCATCGGGTCATGTGCGGGACTAGCTTTTACGTCCCATTTGACATGATTAAATTTCCATACGTTGCCCAGTGAAGCGTCGGCCGTGAGGCGTCTATTCACGTTTCACTGCAGCAATTGCTTCCCCATTTACCTGACCCAGAACATCAAGAACCTACAGCTTTAGCATGCGGATTACCTCACAACCAACCCGTGAATTGGGTCAACACCAATTATTGCAAAGAACACATTCGACATCGACATCTTCCGATATTTTGCGCATACCTAAAGAGGTTCGCATTCAATTCCCAAAACACAATGCCTGCTCACACATCCATGCCAACGGTAATTTTATCGTTTATTTTTTTTTTTTTTTTAAGTTCAATAGTTATTGTGAAAAGATTCATAAATGGCGTACCGTCCTGCCGCATTCAGTACTCGTAGTCGACCTCGATTGTATGTTCCACTTTCCGACCGAGCGGATCCAGCAAGACCCACCATACCCCGGGCTCAGGACTTCCTGCATCACACAGCTGACCCAATCTATTATTTCGAATATTATGTGTGTGTAGTTTTAGAATGAAATATATTTAAATAGAACAGATGCCAGAAAGTTTTTCTTTTTTTTTTTTCCTGAGCAACATCGAAATAGAGAGGAATTGGACCGGTATCAGGTGGAAGGTTGAAAACGTCAAAGGAAACAATGTTGACCAAGTTCGTAGCATGGGTTGTGTTGCGCCTGATACTGAATAGTTGGCCGCACAATTGTAGAAAATTTACATTGTCTGTGAGTAATTGTGTTCTAGAACAGTTGCTTTTCCAAAGTCAAGTGGGACGCATTGATATTCTAGATGGCAAACGAAGATGCAATCTAGCACCGCAGTAAAGGAAATAGATTTCAAGGTGATAGCTGATTGCATTTGCAAGCTCCAAGGTTTTCTTTGTCCTGATTTGATTTTTGATTAACATTTGTAGGCGAACGTGCACGATTGACTTGACTTGACAACTACCTCTTTGGATGAAATAACCTTCGATGCAAAAACAGGTATTGATATTTGTCATCCACTTGGTTTGGGTAAATATTGATTAGCTAGAGACTGAAACCATTTAAACATCTGCAAAACAGTTCGAAACATCTCAGTTTATGACTAAATGATCCTTTTTGGAATCTCAGCTGACAATGCTATCTCTAATGCCACAGTGATAAGCATAATGCTATCAATCCAGCAATCAAACAAACAAGTTTAGTGACTTCGAATCAATTGAGTTAATGGTTCAGTTAAGAAATTAAAAGTTGGTCCTTCGAGCCGGATAAATACTCTTTTTTGTATCATTGGTAACGATGGATAATGATTTTCTTTTCATTCAACAAACAGATATTTTGTCTCGACTGCTGTGTGCTTCACGAAAAATAATGTCTAAACATCTTCACGGAGATGCTCGAAGATCCTGCGTTAAGCATTAAAGACCAGCAATCAGCTATCTTTGCATTAAATCGATCTATATTTAAGACCCCATCCAAAAGGAATAAACAACTGACAAGGACCGCTTAATCTTCAAAAGTGTTCATGAAGCCAACCAATATTTTAAACTTTTCTTTGATGATAAAATTGAAAAGTAAATTTTTTGGGACTGCGCCAGTTGCCATGCGGTGGTAGAGACAAATGTACATGCACCTCACAAGATTCTTCATGATGCAGTCTATACATATATCGACAAAAAATAAAAGAGCTATGGGGTCATTAGGGGAAAGTTTTGATCCTAAAACGAGTAAAAAAAAGATTTTCTTTTGAGAATGTTGTGCAGGAAATATACTGCAATCCTGATTAAGGACGACGACAGTAGACGATAGATGAAGGCAACTGCATTTTGATGTTTTGTGTGTATTTGAAAAGTTTCACAGATTAATGAGTCTCTATATTGATATTGTGAGACTGTAGTAGAAGTTCCCTTTGGACAAATTTGAGTGCAGTTAGTTACTCTACAGAAAAAAGGGATGGATTAAGTATTCATTTGTGGTTTCAAAAAGTTTGCCTAATTGCCAAACTTTAAAGGAAACCACTACTATACATAGCTCATAGTTTATGCATAAAATAGAAAAATAAAATTTATCGTAAACCGAATTTCTAAAGCGATCCTTAGTCCTTGTGATTTAACTTTCGCATGACAAAAACAAGAGCCTGTTTCATTAGATGAATGTGTCCCCGTAAGGCTTTAGAAGAACTGAAAAAAGAATAAGAAAACCCTTAACTAACTGTGTAGGTACAAAAAAATGAAGCTGGCAGAATTTAATTGTGTTGGAAGTGAAACGAATCTCAGGATAAAACATAGAATTCCAGTTCTTTTTCATCGTTTTAATAGATATGGTTTGAATAAGGTTTAGTAAATCTTTTGATGATCCAAAAACTTCGAACTGCCCTTTTTTTAAAAAAGTTGCAATAACATATTTCTATTTCCAATTTCCTTTCTTGAACTTGAGTAGGATATGTTCCTCGATTTTCAAATGTTTGTCGAACTTGTTTATCATTGTTTTCTGATGTGAAGATTCTTCTACTAATTTGTTGTTTAGAAGAGCAAGTTTTTCATCTGCGTTATGTTTGTACCTACTCTTTTTTTTTTGTTTGCATCAGCGAAGGTTGTGGGACTACCTATAGTCTAGTCATAAATACTGATACAAAGAAAAACTAATATGCAAAATGGAAACGTGCTAAAATTTGTAAAAACAAATTTATACTTTTAGTTGTCAAATCACTAGCTACAAGTCATGAAAGACTTCATTCGAAATGGCCGCCATTTGCCTTAGAGCGCGACCTGAGGCGCATTGGCCAATCATCAAGCGCATTACGCAGCTCATTCATTGGAAAGTTGTCGAAAGCGTGACAAGGGCTCGTTGATGTCCGGACTACAAGCTGGCCAATCATCCGGTGATATGAAGTCGGGTTCGATTTTTTTTGCCATTCTTGAGTGGTTTTCGCCTTGTGGACTGGAGCAGAATATTTTTAGAATGTCCAGTGCTTATACGCGATCATTGTTCGCCTTGAAGGTCTAAAGACGTCTTCAAAAATAGTGTTTTGGTAAGATATCACTGGTGTTACTCGATAAGAACGACACGATTTGCGAAAATCTTTTCCGCGACAAAGAAGCATACAGCCAACGGGTTAAATAACGGTTAACATGAAAAGAGTGTAACTAATACTTTATTTAAAATGGTTGCAAAACAAATTGTATCAGTATTTATAACTAGACTAGGTATATACATTTTCCACATTAGAAGAGACCCAAAATCGCGTTAAAGCTAAACCGCATTGTGAAAGTACCACGTTGTACGAGGTTTGACTATACTTGTTGCTGTCTATTTTTTGAGGTTCGCTACAATTCTCTTACTTCTTTTTATATAACCTTTAACCTCGCATCTGTGATAGCTTGCTTTTTTCTTTATTTCTTTAGGTGACGCTTCAGTTCGGGATTGGAGTTCAAAAACTCGTCTTATTGAAGAATTGGAGTCCAATCTTAATTTTTGTCATACACAAGCGCCCTGTTATTGTCGTGTTTTCGACTAACCCCTGCTCTGACTATTCAATAAGATCTGATTCGTTTTAAGCATAAAAGTTCGGTTTAAATTTTCTGTATGTGTCGCTTATCAAACCAAGTTGAAGTAGTGAATATCTGCATCATGTCTTGTATGCAGATACTGTTTAAAATTCCAATTATTATAAGTGAGTCACTTTTTTCGATAGTTTTCCGTACATCAAACGATTTGGTGTTTTTTTATCGAACAGCGCCCACCTTTTGTAGATTTTCTATTAGTTCGCTTCTTTTTAGACACTACTCAATATTTACTTTTGAGATATATCATTGGGCCTCGTATTTCCATTAACTTAGTCTGTGGGTTCTAATTAATCTCCTCCGATAATTTTGATTCAAAAAATGAGTTGATAAACTTGTGTTATACCAACTTGTGGATATCGTTTCTGGTCAACCATTAGAGTTCGTGAACAAATATTTACACTTAACACTGTCTATCGTTCAGTTTGTAACTGTACCATAAGTTTGCATGAAGTCAAATAAGGGTTTCATGTGCAAACAATTTACACACACACACACACACAGATAGTTGTGAGTAACTAGGCGCCTGTCCACCCTCGAACGCATTCGAAAGTAAAGGAACAACCATAGGACAGCGGCGGGTGATAAATTTAATTCCGACCTTTTCCAATGATTGAAGTGCAATTAATTTAAATATTCGGGTTGGTTACAATTTTTTTGATTAAAATTCATTAATCGGCAATAGGTATTGAAAAATAATTGAAGCTGTGGGTGGCAGTCTGTTCTGAAAATTTCCCAGGATAATGTTTTAAAGAGACATACAAAGAAGCCCTGGTAGCTAGAGCTGTTATATATAGTATTATGCTACTACATTTATGTAAAGTATAATAAATAATAATAATAATAATAATAATTTGGAAAAGAGACGCCCTCCTGATTACTCTTGTCTCTTCCAGGCGAAAGTACTGGCAAGATACACCTTACAGCCCTATATGCTAACTTAACTAAGTTTTATGTGAAAGTTTTGAGAAAATGCATTTATGATAAAAAGTCGAACAACGAATTTTCATAATTTTAGGTTTAAGAAGCCATAGTTTTTTTGTGGCTGCACAGAATACCAATTTAATGCGCTTCTGGTTGCCTTTTCAATATGTACAAATCTATTTTTGTAGCTATAGTATTTCAGAAGTTATATCATTTAAAATGGTCTTACCACCAAATAAGAGGTGCCTTACTTAGACGGGCTATAACTTGAAGGCGGTGAAAATAGACCCCCCCTCCCTGCCATACGATGCTTTGCTTGCTAGAACTTCAGAAATATCCAGTTAAAGGATTAGACCTCTTATTTAAAATAAAAAGTGGGTATCGCAATGCTGTCCATCTGTCCGTCTGTACCTTAGATTGGAGCCTTAACGACCGGGCGGATTTGCTTGAAACTTTATATCTGGGGTCTGTGGGCTTACACTCTGAGGCATAATTGGAATTTTCATTCTAGTATCTAGTCCCAAAAATAACGGTACTTCTTGCAAAACATCGATTTCCTCGAAATCGGCTCTAACGATATTGTTCAAATTTCATATGGCTAGCTAGTAGAAACATATGTATTCAGAAAATCCCCAACAATTAGCTGATTTCATAAAAAGCGTTTTTTAAAACTCCCAACACATCCATCCCGCTAAGCTATCATTGTGAACAAATAGAATACCAGCCATGTAAAAGTTAAACAACAAAAATAAAACTTTTACCACACGTCCTCGTACATAATATATACACCTTTCGCGCTTAGGGTGAAATAGAACAAACAAAACAAAAAACCTTCATTAGCGACTTTTAGCGATTTGTTTATCTTTCCGTAATCCAATTTTATTTTTTTTGTTATTTCATTACTTTGAGTTCATTAATGTTTCACAGGATTCAGGACAAAATACAAAAACCGTGAAAAATCAACCACAACCGATTTTGCTCGCTCGTAGTGTTTTTTTGTTTCTATCTGCAAAACTACCCTTTTAACCACAACTAATGTATAATGACAAAATGAAACAAAATTATGCTAAGACTACACGTACACATATACAGCTATGTGTCACCCTACCACCATGGTGGATAATTAAATTATTTTCAGATATCTGCCAAATTCGCGCAGCCGGAAAACGACATCAGAATACAAACTGCTACATGCCAGTGACGTTAACGGTAAGGTGACCTTCCTAGATCACAAAAGTTAAAGAGAACAAAAGCCAAACGAAACACAAGAGGAAAACTCCTGCGGGAGTTTTTTTTTTTTTTTTTTTGAGGCAAAGCGCAAAGAGGAATAAAGAATGGAAACCGTCAAAATATGAGCATAATTATGGCGTCAGGTATACCTACGAGTACAACCTTAACGTTAGGTTAGGTTTTAGGTATAGGTTAGTTAGTTACCCACTCTCTACCGCCAGTTGTTGTTGTCGTCGAGAACATCATCTTTGTTAAACTTAATTCTTTCATTTCGTATTCAGTTTTCTATTAGTATTCAGCGAATTGTGAAAACCTGGTGACATGCTCTAAAGTGCTAATTTTGGAAAGGCCATGTAACGTAACGAAGTAAACTAAAGTTTTAGAATAGGTACCATAACAAAAAAAAAAGAAAACAAAAATGATATGTATTAAAAATATTCAGCATAATTTGCAAGTGTTTAAATAATTCGGCGACAATTTTATCGTATCATGTGGCGTGTATGTGTGTTTGTGGTTCGGTTTTATTCACTTCATCCTCTGAGGGAGCACAGGGTGATTCAAAATTACTAAAAATTAAAAAAAAAAAACTTTGCTCCTAATTTAATCGGAGAAAGGTGTAATATAGATGAGGTCCTGTCAACAGTTAATGAATACAGTACCGTTGAACGCCATCAAAACACAGGGTGTATACAGTTATCGATTTGTGGGCTGCCATTTATCTTCAATAAAATTTTCTATAGCCTTTACAACAAATGCTACTCAAAAGACGATAAAGAAACAAACAAATCAGAAAATTTGGGAAATTCCAAGACACTATTTCCTAAGCCTGTCTGCGATTCGGGCTTAAGACAGATTTCGAATTTCGGGCTGATTGAGAACGTCTTCGAACTTTTCCCATAATAAAACAGGGGCCGAATTATCGCATCCGTTAACGAGTGAGCGAGTAGGACTCGTTATCGAATGATCGAGTAAATTGTATGTAAAATGATACTCGATAACGAGAGCAGTAATGCTAAATCGTCACATTTCGATAACGAGTAACTCGTTAACGGATGCGGTAATTCGGACAAAATTTCCCAACACGAACTGTACAGCATTTCGTAATAAATGGCGTATCTGGCTCTTTTTACCCTCGATTATCATATCATCATAACAATATCCAAAATCTTAGTGTCACGCTTTTAACTGTCAAACTTCAAAACCAATTGACAAAATAAAGTTAAACTTCGTATGGTTGATATTTAACATCCTGTGCGGAGGATAGGTATAGGCCGATTCTTAAATTAATTTGTACATAATGAATGAGCCTTATTTTGAGATTCGTTTTCAGTCGAAAGTGAGAAAAAGTCGAACGGTGGGTATTTTGATATTCGAAGGAATAGAGAGTTCATTTTATTCATCATTTCTATTTTGAAATTATATTCCATCGAAATAATTGTCATTATTCATACGTTTGCAATATTGAATTTAAGTTTATATTGAGAAGGTGGGAGCACTAAGGTTAAACAAGTGGCAGCCTTACATACATATATAGCTTTCTGTCTTTCCTTAGAGGAAAGAGTTTCAAAGAGAAGATATTCGATATATTAAATTATGAGTCAGAAAAAAACGTTTTCTCAACTAAAAGGTTAAGTAGTCGAGTATCATTTTCTTACATCTTCTTCATCTTCTTTTTTTCAAGCTTTTAAACAGTTTATTTCATGATTTCCTTCGTTAAAGAATTTTATTCCTACGAATGTCAAAAATCGAAAAAAAATCATTCGTAGGAATAGACACATTCGAACGAATTGACTATTCATTCGAATCTCAAAATAAGGCTGATTTATTTAACCTTCGTGTCATAGCTTTATACACGTTTAGTCAGCGCGACGGGTACTCGGGTACCCCTTTGTATTTTCTATGGGCTGAAACAAACATAGGAAGAGTTCTTCAAATAAAGGGAAAGAAACATTATCTAGAGTAAGTTCAACTTAATTCAGAGTCTTTATTTAGAAAATTGCTGTTTATTTGAACATATTTATGCAATGTTTAAACAAAACTGACATTTGTTTATAGTAGTGTTATGCTGGTCGCAGATTGGCTTTTCGCAAAAGTTGCAGCATTTTCTTATTTTTCGTCTGGGTTTACGTTGTTCCGAACAAACATGACGTGATCCTTGAATTTTGAGTCGTCCATCGGGTCCCCGTGGTGTAATCGGTGCTGATTATGCAGGTGTGCGCGGACGTATATTCTCGCCAAGCATAGCTTCAATGCTATTTTTCGTGTTGAAGTTGCGGCATACAAGAAGATTTTCAGATCTTTTCTGAATACTTGGCATACACAGCTGCTTTCCCAGATCTTGCAGGAATTTGCGTCGCCTATCGTTTCTAATTGCGACGTCCTTATTATATTGAATATGAAGAACGTAGGCCGCCAATGCACAAATGTCGAGCATGTTATAAAACATGGCAACTGGCCATCGTTTAGTAGCCCGTTTTGTTGTAAAATGACATACCATTTTGTCCATAATATAACTTCGTACTAACGTTGAGAAATAAATTTTATAAAATAAATTTGTGATGGAGCATGCCATTCGAAGCAGAATTAAATTTGGGCGAAATAAGTTTTATTTTGGTTCAATAATCAAAAGGATACCCGGGTACCCTCGCATTGATACGAAGGTTAAATTAATTAAAAAATAAAAAAAAACTCTTTCGAATGACACATTTTGAGGAAATGTCACTCATTCAAAATACAAATACAATTCACTTCTTTTTTGTGGATTGTATTTGATGGTTGTTTTTAAAAACCGTTAGGGTGCGATCGCAAGAATTGTTCGCGCTGTCTCTGATGGATGGCGCCACTTAAAATGATTTTGCTTTAATTGCTATTGATGACAATCTGGAATATAACTTGTAAAAAATATGGACATTGAAGTTGAAAAATAAAGAGCATTTATATTGCTTCCTACTACTTCCTGCTAGTACTTACATAAACCGCAACCTGTTTTTCTAAGTATCCTTAGCCTATGTATATCTAGTTACCTTAAAGAGTCTTCCAAACCTTAAGAAGCTTTGCTGTACTGCGTAACTAGTATAGTACTTTTGAAGACATACAAATTGCATCCCTTCGCAAATTTTTCGAAGGCAAAAAATGCTACCGCTTCCTTAAATGTAGAAACTCTTTTCTCCTTAATGAATCTCAGCCTTAAATGAATCTTTCAGACTTTAACTGCTAATTTTTTGGATGTCACTTACTTACTTAAGGTGGCGCTACAGCTCGTTGTGAACCTGGGCATGTGCGTGTTATAGTTTTGTACGAATGGAAGGGACCTACAGTTTTTTGCCGACTTCGAACGGTGAATTGACAAGCTCATTGACAAGTGATACTTCTTTGATTGCTTGTCAGACATTCAAAAGAGGTGACAACCGTGAAAAACTTTTTTTTAAGTGTTGGACCCGGGCTGTGATTGAACCCGAGCAGCATGCGTAGCAGTCCAACGCACTAACCACCACGGCCACGGCGACCACATTTTGAATGTCCCTATAAATGGAATATTGAAAAGACTTGTGTACCCACTCTTGTAAGCTACCACTTTTGGTAAATTTTTTAATTTTTTTGTAGTAGTAGTATTTTGCATCATCCTGTAGGGAAGTCCCTAATAGTTAACACACGCCATCCTAACCGAGCTGAATTTTAAGTCGTTCTACTTCCGCTAAGGTATTGCTTGCTTGATGCCAAAAGAAAGAGGAATAATGATTTCCAACCTCGAAAATTAAATTACATACCTACATCACAACAAACGAACAAGGATCCTTGGGAGAGAATCGCATTAATTTCAATCTCGCATACAAGTCCCTCACGTCCTGCATAGTACTAATAAACTACTTATTTTTGACTGCATCCGGCATACGATGAAATATTCATGCAATTTTTGGCACAAAGTTTAATTTACTCGGTTTGACTTTTTAGACTCAAAAAGTCAGAGTAATAATTTTGTAAAAAAAACAGCACAGAGGGATAACTAAAATAAAACGAAAAGATAAAATATAGCTCTGGTGATGTTTTTTTTCTCCCCCAACCAAGAAAGGGATAAAGTTTCGTATTCTTGTCTGCTAGAAAATGGTTGCACTCGAATTTTGATTAAAACTGTTTTAGAATTGTAAATTTTGTGCTATTCTACTGGACAGACAAACACAAAGCTTGTTTCAATGCAATTTATTCTTTTGAGTGTAGGTTCAAGTTATGCTGAAATCCTTTTGCAGAAACTTGCAAAGTATGTTAATGGAGTTTAAATTTATTTGCGTTCCTAATGAAGAGGACCTTTTTGTGTATTATTTTTTAATACGAACACAGGCCTCAACCTGCAGACCAGAGGAAGTTTATTAGCTGACACGCCAACTCGATTCAGTAGTTTTTTAATTCCTTTTTTGTAAAATGCGGAGGACGATGCATGGTGTGGAAGAATTATTTATAATGTGGGCAGTGATTGGACTAACTGGACCCTATAATAGATCTTTTAGGTCACAGTGCCCTTCGCAGCTGGTGGGTCAGAATCCCTTTAAAAAAAACAGCAATACGGTATGATGCGATACGATAGGATTCGAAACTTGGATGCTTTTATCATTAACTCAAAATCGTATTTAGATCCCTAATCGCTGGGTTCCACGTAGGGTTACCAGACCAGTTTGTCTCCCCTATACAAACCTATTAAGTAAAATTCTAAAAGAGAAAACATTCAATTTAAAAATGTTATAATATTTTCATTAAATATTTTTAAAAAGATTCTCTGTAAACACATACATTTGAAGTTCAAAATCTTTTCAAAGCTGAACGCATCCACTCACGCGCACAAGTTTTCTTCATCTGTCAGTATATGATTTGTGCTCCTGTCCTTCGTCAGTTTTTGTTAACAAAATATTTAAAAATTATTTTCATTTGCGTTAGTACCTAAAATGTCTGAAAAAGCAAATAAAAAAGGAAAGTGAGCGTATAATCAGTGCTGGGAAAAGTGTGGTTAACAAAAAGCAAAGAAAGTCCTGAATAGGCGACATGTTTAATTTGCTTTAACTTTTTTACTTCACTTTTTTACGCTGGTGTTATATTTTTCAAAAACATATTTTGTCTCGCGATGTCCCCCTATCCGTCATTTTCAATCTGGTAACCCTAGTTCCACGCTGTGCCACGGGCTGATTTATTGAAATACTTTACTTGACTCTCATAATTTTCAGTATCGTGTGTACTTGATATTTATGAACCGATGACTCTAACATTTGTTAAGGTTTTTGATAGGTCCATAAATAGCCTAAGCTTAAGGAGCCGCTTTCGTATCCGAAAGAATTAATCTCCGAACACGTTCGGGTTAAAGTGTCATTTTTATACCCACAGCTCTTTCGACCTTTCGACCCCAAAACCGGTTGCATCGTTATTCCTTCCAAGCAATTGGAATAGGTCTAAAATTTTGGATATTTGGCCCACAAATGCAGCTCTGCTGCTCTGCTTCAAGAGGTTAAAAACTTCTTATTAAAGTCTACTTATCTAATATTTATTGTAAATGTGTGCATCAATATTATGTGTATCTAGCCTAATTACCAAATTAAATGAGCATAATAAATAAAAGTACAATAAAGTTCGACCTATTTTTCGTTGAAAAATCTACCTCGAACTTGCGCCACTTTGGCTGTCAATCTAGAGTTTCTATCGATAAACTTCTTGATGGTGTCCAATATTATTGTTCTCCAGAAGGATCTTCTTAAGTTTAGCTTTCGATGTTGGACTCTGTTTTCGAACCTCTCTGTCAAGTTCGTCCCAAAGCCATTTCATACTTTGTCTTCTTATACTTCTTGAGCCACGTACCCTCGTCAAAGCTTGGAAGAATGTATCGGATCATTTTTTTTCATTGACGAGAGAGCCTTTTAATTGCAAACCCGATGATAAGGTGTGTTCTTCTAATATTTGTGTGTACTTCTTTTTATTCATGATTCCATCGATACGGATGAGGTATCCAATACCAGCGGAAGAGAAATATCCCAATACCATTATCGAACAACCTCCATGCTTGATTGTTGGGACCACAAGCTAGAAGCTTCTTTTCTTTAGCCGAACGCCGAACGAAAACTCTCCATTTTTGTCCAAAAATTTGATATTTAAACTCGTCCTTTCATAAGACTTTCGACCAGTCGGTTGATATCCAATCCTGGTGCTCTTTTCCTCAATGCAGCCGCTTAGATTTTTTTGAAGTATTGCCACTGGAGCCGTGAAACCCTGGGGTAGGTAATCGCATTTTTATCGTCGTAACTGGTATCTGTTTCAAGTGCAAACGGTTGAAGTCTGCACATATTTCTGGAGCTGTAAGCTGTGGTCCTCCTATTATGATGTTAACTCGGGCCTTTCGCTTCTCTTCGGGTCTTAAGAGTCGATGATTCTTTAAAGCGATGTATGGTATAGTGCACTGTCGACTTCGATAGCTTATCTGCAATAGCCATATACCCTTCTTCATGCAAGGTTCTTAAGCCACAACTTCACTTTTTGCTTGTTTCACTTCCAATTTTTATCGATTAACCTTAAATATTGAAGCTTTAGGACTAACTGGCAGCGCACGGAGGAATACGAAACCTTTTTTCATAGTTTAAAAAAAAGTCCTAGGACTCCCAAATAGTACAAGTTCATATTTACAATTTGTAAAGGCAAGGAGCATTGTCCAGTTAAAAATGAATCTGCTGCTGTCACCCAAAAGCACTAGTGCGGAGGACTCTAGTTGATATTTTAGTAACCGTAGGTAGACTTCTGCAGTGACTTTCAATTCGAAAGAGGACTTTCTCCATCTCCAGAGAAGCATCCCCAGACCATCACACTTTCAGTTCTGGGGCATCCGTAGGAGGCAACCAGAGTCCAGTCTTTCCTTTGATTCTTTTTTCGTAAGAGTCCACCCATCTCCAACATGCAACTTAAACTTGGATTTCTTGGAAATGGTAACATTGTTCCACATGTTTTGAATCCAATTAAGATGTTTCTCAGCCCAAATTAATCGTTTTTCTCTGACTCCTATTGGAAAATCCAGCTTCAGTACTGGCTTGAGTGCTTTTTTACGAGCCTTTTTCTCACTGAGCCTGCAAAAATTATTTTTTTTGTAGCTCGAAATAGATCATTTTTGCCATCCAATGAAGTTTTGAACCGATGCAACGTTTTTGGAGCACAAAAAATCGATTTTTTTTTGCCTCCCCCCGAGCCTTTCCTTCTGCTGGTAGCCCCGGTCTCATGATATAAATTCCATGCCATAGTTCCTTGCGCAATATAAGTCTTTTAGAAATTCTGCGGGTTGTCAAATGTAAACGTTGCAGACTCAAAAGATTAGATTTGCACTTCAAGCTGATTTTTTTTGATCACGGCTATCGCGAGCTAAATGCACCTCTCATTCATAATTACATCCACATTTGGACACTTATTGAACAACATTTTGCTACATAGTGCAAACAGATTAATAGAAGCATTATTGTGGAGGAAATCTTTTGTCCAGAAACTGACTCAAAGTCTTCCAAGTTCGATGTTCGAAAAAGGAAATCATTCAGCTGTTCCTGGCATTTCCGGTCGTTGTGACACCTTTAAACGTTCTTCCGCATCGTCACTCTTCATGTCTACAAAAGTTTACCTATACCAAGGTAATTTGTAACATTCTGACTTTATCTCGAATAGATTTGTAAAGCCTTGTATATCTGCAAAACCACTTCCGCTTAAAACAACTTAAATCCGTTTCGATTTTGTTTTTCCTTTGCCAACTTAAAGCAAAAACTTTATTTTTTATTTCGTCGTTGTATCAATAAAAGAAAGTGTAAAAGTTTTTACAAAACTTCTTCTACCTTTCAACGTGGATGAAGATGTGAATTCCCTCCAGCAGGATTATGGCCACCATTAATCAGTACGTACCTAGAGTACAGTGTTTTTTTTTTTATTTTCCCATTCTATAGGTATTTCTAAAGGTATTTTGCCGAGTCATCAAATTAGTTGCAAAGTTTTTTGGAAAACACGTGCCAATCCATTACCTGTCTAAAAAGTTACGGTTTCCATCATTTTTCTTTCCTTTTCCTACTTTTTTTTTTGTGGCCAGTTTCAAGTTTTGGGCTGGCGAAGGCAATGTCGAGACAAGAGTTGGTATTAAATTTGTCAAAAGGGAAAATGTAATTTGTCAGCTTGGATGTTTACGGATGTTTGAATAATGTTTTTTTGCTTTAGCAAAGTACATAGCTAGATATGCTAAACGGTGAACTTTGCTTGGGAAAATAAAAGAGTTACTCGTAGCTCTTTTGAAAAGAGGGAGTTAGCGGAAAATGCATTTTAGTTTTTGTGCTGCAACTTTTCAACAGAAAAGGTACTTTTTATTGGTACATAACTAAACGTGTTTTTCTACGGCGAATACTAAGTGATTTTGCCTGGAAACTAAAAAGTTAATTTTTCCAAAAGCAAAATTATCATATGAACTTAGAAGCACTTAGTAAAATTTTAAAAAAATATCCACGAAGTTCCCGTTCTGACAGGACGCACAGGAACACTCTTTTTTTTGAATACTTAATTCAGTTTTAAATTACCTAATGCGCACCATCGCCATATAGTTCCACCATCTTCAATTGAGAACCTTAATAAAATATTACTCAATATCCGCACCTGCCATATGTCCATTGCATTGCCGAATAAAAATACTGTAATATCCTTGGGTGGATTTTCTACCCTCTGTAGGTAAATACTCGAATATATTAGGCGTGTTTTTTTTAAGCCTATATAGAATAAACATGTTTCAGCAACATGTTTTCAATATAAAATACAACAAAACCTTAGCCTGGATAATTATCGAGGCTAAGGTTTTGTTGTATTATGTATTGAAATTTTTATTTTTATTCTATGTAGGCTAAAAAAAAAACACGCCTATTACATGGTTCGTTTGGATAGAACCTTTTCCTGTATCGGAATAATTGAACACAAGCCTTTAACTAAGAACTTCAGCCTTTGTTTCACTTTACCAGTTTTCTATTGCTTGTACCATCTCTTAGATATCTCCTTAACAATCGCTTTACTATTTTCAATCACTACTCCTTTAAAATTCGCTTACTATGTATCACTTTTCAAGTCAATCTCCTTGATGGACTGACTGCGCCTCCAATTGTGGTGTTCTATTTATACTAAAAACAATTGCTACCGAGTATTCAAGGCGAGAACCTTCTAGATCTATGGAACTTTCTGGATCGTGAGTGAATCTTAGAATGAGTTCCCTACTGTGGAACGTGTACCTCTACAGCAGATACACAATCCTTTGTGGATACCAGTAAGTTGGTTCTCTCCTAGATGGCGCTATCACAATCGGGTTATGGCTGGATACAATAATACTTCAAGCTAATTTGTTAACGCATTACCGTTTGGAAAACAACCAAACTGTAAGTTTTCGGCGAATCGATATGGCTAAGATTTTCCTCAGCCACATTTTTTGCGTTTCGAAATTTCAATGTAATAATAATAAATACTACTATGTACTTAGGTGGCGCTACAGCTCGGGGTGAGCCTGGGATTGCTTCTCGCAACCATTGGTGTTGTTCGTGTTCTATTTATGCACAAATAGAAGGGACCTACAGTTTTTTGCCGACTCCGAACGACGAGTTGAGAACCTCGATGGTGACAAATGATACTCTTTGATTGCTTGTCAGACTTTCGAAAGAGGTGGCACCTTGAAAAAACTTTTAGGTGTTGGACCCGGGCTGGGATTAAGCCCGGGCAGCATTGCATAGTAGTCCAACGAACCAACCACTACACCACGGTGCTCAAATAATAATGAATACAATAGTATTTGTGTTGATTGATAGCATTTTGATGCGTGCCGTTTTGATTTTCTATAAAATGTTTTGGTATAAGTGCAAGTAAGTGTGAACCTCGAGTTGAAATCGAGATTCATGAAAATTGATCTCGAGCAAAAAAACGTGATTTTTTTGCCCGTTGCAAAGTGCAAATTGTACTAGAG